>CM070008.1:2544182-3251852 GCA_036247105.1 Cirrhinus mrigala | reverse complement strand
AAGCATGCAAAGTTTTGTGAAGATCGGACCATAGGTGGCGCTATAACAGTTAAAAAGGCTTCAAAAACACAAGCTGTGTATGGTAAATGGCTTCAAATGGCTAAATAACTGCTAGTATATTCACATAAACACTAGATCTTCATATCATCTGATAGATCTCCTTATGATGAACAACTTTGCCTCAAGAACCACTGCTGTCATTCAAGTCATTTATTAAATATTCACAAATATGTTAAAAACCTACTTTTGCGAACTAGTCCTAGGTTTTTCGCTTAATCTCGATCAAACCACTGCAGTAATATTCTCTGGACTCTCTAGATCAATAATTATCAAAAAAATGTTGAATTTTGTCCTTCGGTTAGCTATAACGCAGTCATTTACAAAAGGGGCGTGGCCACATATACCCAAAAGCCTATCAAACCTAAACAGAAACTCAAAACTTTACAAAGGTTGGTGACAACATGTGTCAGATGATTCTTAATAAGCATGCAACGTTTCGTGAAGATCGGACCATAGTTGGCGCTATAACAGTTAAAAAGGCTTCAAAAACACAAGCTGTGTATGGTAAATGGCTTCAAATGGCTAAATAAATGCTCATATATTTACACAAACCCTAGATCTTCAAATCATTTGATAGATCTCCTAATGATGAACAACTTTGACTCTTGGACCATTAATCTCAAGCCAACTGTTCTTTAAATATTTCATATTATTTAAAAAACCTACTTTTGTGAACTAGTTCTAGGTGTTTAACTCAAAATCAATAAAACCACTGCAGTAAAATTGCCTGGACTCTCTAGATAAACATTTATCAAAAAAAAAAAAAAAAAAAGTTTAGATAGCCATTTAGATAAGATCATGATCTACTGTAACCGACTCTATAAAACCTAAAAGAAAAGAAAATTTCACAAACCTAAGTCAAATCATCATCATACGATTCTAAACAAGCCTGCATTTTAAAGACATCAGGCAAAAAAAAGGCAATGTAACAGTTATAAAGCTTAAAAACAATGCATCTCTTTAAAATGTCATGAAATTACAACTATAACCACTAGATGGCAGTAGAAGACCACTAATGGCTCATTGAAATGAACAGTGCTATTCACAGATTGTTTTCCATTCATTTCAATTCATACATAGAGTAAATCACTGTTATAACATTTCAAATCACATTTAGTCAAAGTTTAACACTTCGTTTAAACACATATATCATATTTGACAATAATACAAGATTATGATTACAGTGAAACCTGAAAATGATATATAAAATCTTAAAAAGACAAGACTTGAACTAAACATTTTGTCACCTACCATTTAATACACAAATCTCTTATGTGCAACAAAATGTGTGTGTGTGTGTGTGTGTGTGTGTGTGTAGTAATGCTTAATGAACATTAATATAACAGTTATACAGTTAATATAACTATTTAATTTCTGTGTTTGTGTGTTTGTGAGCGTTTTCTCCATCATGGATGTGTTTTAGTGTGTTAGCCATATATTTTGCGTTGCACTACATCTTAAATCCAGACAACCTTATTTGCTCGAACCCCGGTAATTGCTGCTTGCAGCTATATTTAGGGGTTCGAGTGCGTAGCACTGAAACCCTATTGTTATTGTAAGGATTTTTTTTATTATTATTTTTCTCAGCTAAAACTGATCGTGCAGACCAAACCGTAAGGCCTAGAGACGTGAAATTTGGCCAGAACGTAGAGCTCCCCGATGAACGAATCTATCAAAGTCTCGCCGTAATCGGCCTAAAGGTGGCGCTACAGTGCCAAAAACTAACTTTTTTTACATTTTTGGCCCTAGCTTGTACAATTTTTGTCGTAGACTCAAAAACTTTACATCGTTGCGATCCTTGGGTCAATACGCACAAAAGTGCACAGATTTTTCGTACGACGTACCGTTTTTCCGCAAAATGGCGTTGTATCCGAAACCTACTCTTGCGAACTAGTCCTAGGTTTTTCGCCCGATCGGAACCAAACCACTGCAGAAATGTTCTCTGGACAGTGAATATCAATAATTATCAAAAAAAAGTTGAAATTTCGACTGATCGTGGCGAAGGGACCCCAAAAAGTTTGTCAGGTGGGGGGCCATTTTTACTAAAATGGCTATAACTCATGAACCAAATGAGATATCTTCACCAAACTCGGTACACATGTGTATAAGCTCAATCTTTGGTCAAATAAAAAAAATTGCCCAGCTTTGCCACTTGGTGGCGCTATAAGCCTGAAAAAACATTAAAATTACTATAACTTCGCAAACGTCAGTCCAATCAACCTGAAAATTGGTATGCAGTGTCTCTGTCCAATGTGCCATAAGGGTCTATAAGGACATTGGCGTATCTCAAAAAATATGGCCGCCATCGACCAACGAATTTTGAGCACCTATTAGACAAGGTTAACGGAGGCCGATCGGAACGAAACTCACTGGGCATGTTCGACTCATGACCCTAAAGGTCTGTAAGAATTTTGAAAGAAATCGGCCACTAGTTGGCGCTAACGAGTTTTATGGCTCTGTAATCACGTGGTGTTTCACACATCCACACAATATGCATATCATTGGATAGATCTCCTCATGATGAACAAATTTGCCTCAAGAACCATTGCTGTCAATCAAACCGTTCACTAATTATTCACAAATATGTTAAAAACCTACTTTTGCGAACTAGTCCTAGGTTTATCGCTCAATCTCGATCAAACCACTGCAGCGCAGTTCTCCAGACTCTCTAGATCAATAATTATCAAAAAAATGTTGAATTTTGTCCTTTGGTTAGCTATAATGGGGTCATTTAGAAAAGGGGCGTGGCCACATATATCCAAAAGCCTATAAAACCTAAACAGAAACTCAAAACTTTACAAAATTTGGAAAAAAACATGTGTCAGATGATTCTTAACAAGCATGCAAAGTTTTGTGAAGATCGGACCATAGGTGGCGCTATAACAGTTAAAAAGGCTTCAAAACCACAAGCTGTGTATGGTAAATGCCTTCAAATGGCTAAATATATGCACATATATTCACACAAACACTAGATCTTCATATCATTTGATAGATCTCCTCATGATGAACAACTTTGCCTCAAGAACCATTGCTGTCATTCAAGTCGTTTATTAAATATTCACAAATATGTTAAAAACCTACTTTTGCGAACTAGTCCTAGGTTTTTCGCTTAATCTCGATCAAACCACTGCAGTAATATTCTCTGGACTCTCTAGATCAATAATTATCAAAAAAATGTTGAATTTTGTCCTTTGGGTAGCTATAACGGGGTCATTTAGAAAAGGGGCACGGCCACATATACCCAAAAGCCTATAAAACCTAAACAAAAACTCAAAACTTTATGAAAATTGTTGAGAACATGTGACAGAAGATTCTTAACAAGCATTCAAAGTTTCATGGAGATCGGACCATAGGTGGCTCTATAATAGTTAAAAAGGCTTTAAAAACACAAGCTGTTTATGGTTAATAGCCTCAAACTGCTAAAAAAAAATGCAAAAGTATTCACACAAACACTACAGCTTGATATCCTATGATAGATCTCATCATTCTGAACAATTTAGTGTCTAGGACCACTGTTGTCAATCCAACTGCTGTTCTTTAAATATTTGATTTTATTTAAAAAAAATACTTCTGTAAACTAGTCCTAGGTGTTAAACTCAAAATCCATAAAACCACTGCAGTAACATTCTCTGGACTGTCTAGATAAACAATTATCAAAAAAACATTTGCAATTAGACAGCGAAAACAGCGCCACGTAATAATAAGATCATGATGTACTGTACTCTAAATCTATAAAACCTAAAAGAAAACAAAATTTAACAAACCTAAGTAAAATCATTATCATATGATTCTAAACAAGCATACAATTGTATCAACATAAGGCAAAAAAAGGCAATGTTACAGTTATAAACTTAAAACAATGCATCTCTCTTTAAAAAGCCGTGTAATTGCAACTTTAACCACTAGATGTAGAAGTAGAAGACCACTAATGCATCATTAAACTGACTACAACAGTGCATTTAATGGCTTGTTTTCAATTAATTTCAATGGATGTATAGACTAAATCGTTGTTATAATATTTCAAATAACATTTAGTCAAAGTTTAACACTTCATTTATTCAGATATATCATATTTGACAATAATACAAGATTATGATTACAGTGAAACCTGAAAATTATATATAAAATCTTAAAAAGACAAGACTTGAAAGACTTTAAACATTTTGTCACCTACCATTTATTACACAAATCTCTTATGTGCAACAAAATGTGTGTGTTTGTGTGTAGTAATGCTTAATGGACATAACATAATATAACAGTTTAACCATTTAATTTCTGTGTTTGTGTGTTTGTGAGTGTATTCTCCATCATGGATGTGTTTTATTGTGTTAGCCATATATTTTGCATTGGACTACATCTTAAATCCTCACAACCTCAAACACAAAATTTCACAAACCTAAGTAAAATCATCAACATATTATTTTAAACAAGCATACATTTTATAGACATTAGGCAAAAAAGGCAATGTAACAGTTATAAAGCTTAAAAACAATGGATCTGTCTTTAATGCCATGAAATTGCAACTTTAATCACTAGATGTCAGTAGAAGACCACTAATGGGTCATTGAAATGAGTAGAACAGTGCTCTTCATGGTTTGTTTTCAATTCATTTCATTTCATACATAGAGTAAATCACTGTCATAACATTTCAAGTCACATTTAGTCAAAGTTTAACACTTCATTTATGCAGATATATCATATTTGACAATAATACAAGATTATGATTACAGCGAAACCTGAAAATGATGTATAAAATCTTAAAAAGACAAGACTTGAACTAAACATTTTGTCACCTATCATTTATTACAGAAATCTCTTATGTGCAACAAAATGTGTGTGTGTGTGTGTGTGTGTGTGTGTGTGTAGTAATGCTTAATGAACATTAATATAACAGTTTAACTATTTAAATTCTGTGTTTGTGTGTTTGTGAGTGTATTCTCCATCATGGATGTGTTTTAGTGTGTGTTTAGCCATATATTTTGCGTTGGACTACATCTTAAATCCTCACAATCTCAAAGGCCTTAACAATGCTCGAACCCCGGTAATTGCTGCTTGCAGCTATATTTATTATTATTTTCCGCTAAAACTGATCGTGCAGACCAAACTGTAAGGCCTAGAGAGCTGAAATTTGGCCAGAAGGTAGAGCTCCCCGTGGGGACGTTCTGACAAAGCCTCGCCCAAATGTTCTCTGGACACTGAATATCAATAATTATCGAAAAAAAGTTGAAATTTTGACTCACAGTTGAATAGGGATGCCAAAACGTTCTATGCTAACGTTAGCAAATTTCTACATTTGGCTATAACTTTTGAACGGAATGAGATATCTTCACCAAACTCGGTACATACATGTATAAGCTCAATCTTTGGTCAAATAAAAAAAGTTGCATAGCTCTACCACTTGGTGGCGCTATAAGCCTGAAAAAACATGAAAATGACTATAACTATTCATTAGTCCGATCGACTTGAAAATTGGTATGCAGTGTCTCTGTCCAATGTGCCATAAGGGTCTAGAAGGACATTGGCGTATCTCAAAAAACATGTCCGCTATCGGCCAATGAAGTTTGAGCACCCATTAGACAAGGTTAACGGAGGCCGATCGGAACGAAACTCACTGGGCATGTTCGACTCATGGCCCTAAAGGTCTGTAAGAATTTTGAAACAAATCGGCCACTAGTTGGCGCTAACGAGTTTTATGGCTCTGTAATCACGTGGTGTTTCAAACATCCATACAATATGCATATCATTTGATAGATCTCCACATGATGAACAACTTTGCCTCAAGAACCATTGCTGTCAATCAAATCGTTCATTAAATATTCACAAATATGTGAAAAACCTACTTTTGCGAACTAGTCCCTGGTTTTTCGCTCAATCTCGATCAAACCACTGCAGTAATATTCTCTGGACTCTCTAGATCAATAATTATCAAAAAAAATTTGAATTTTGTCCTTCGGTTAGCTGTAATGGCGCCATTTACAATAGGGGCGTGGCCACATATACCCAAAAGCTTATAAAACCAAAACGAAAACTCAAAACGTTACGAAAATTGGAGAAAACATGTGTCAGATGATTCTTAACAAGCATGCAAAGTTTCATGGAGATCGGAGCATAGGTGTCGCTATGACAGTTAAAAAGGCTTTAAAAACAAGATTTCTATGGTAAATGGCCTCAAATTGTTAAAAAATGCTCATCTATTCACACAAACACTAGATCTTACACTTACATCTGTATGATATATCCCCTCATTCTGAACAACTTTGCATACCACCTAAAAGCCCTTAGCAATGCTCGAACCCCGGTAATTGCTGCTTGCAGCTATATTTTCTTTTTGTTACTCTCTCAAATTTTCTTAAAAAAAATCCTATTGCAAAATACATTTCAAATGTCTTCCAGTTTTGTGGAAATGCACACACCAGTTGCTAGTGAGGTTACTGTAACTAGACAGAAAATGAAGAGGGCACACAGCATTTGACCACTGGATTTATCATAATCATAATTTATAGGAAAATTTATGGAAAAAAGGAAAATAAAAATACTGTGCAGTAAACCTAATATTTGCTAAAGACTGCAAAGGACACACACACACACAAATGAGGTATGCTTTCTTTTTTTAATTATCAGTCACAATTATCATGTATTATATGCCCTTTGGCTTCTGTCTTTCAAACACACTGAACGTACTGTACATTCACATCATTTACAATGTAAACCAATAGATTATGTTAGTACAATTTTCTGTCATGTAATTTATGTAATTACCCAAAATGAGAGAGCAGAATGAAATCGAAAGCTCTTCACTTCACTTCACTCTTCACAAATAAAAAAAAAAACAGGTTTTGGGTTGTCTGATGATAATAATAATAATAATAATAATAATAATAATAATAATAATAATAATAATAATAATAACAATATCACTTTTTTGTACATTTTTTTTTTTTTTTTTGTTCATTATTAATCAGTAACATCTGTAAAAATTGTAGCAACCTCAGTTTTATATGGTTACATTTATTCTGAGCCATTTTTTAAGCATTGGTCTCCCATAGTAGCAAGCATACATTTTAAATTATGATAAACACAGTTAAAACCACACCTCAATACCATGGTAAAAATATAACTACATGGTTTTATAGGTTGCCTTTTTGTATGAAAAACGGTAGTCTAAAAACATTCACTATAAATGCACACATGCTATAGCTTAATCACAAACACACACATACTATAATTATATAGCATTATTCCTGTAATAAAATTCAATGTGAATATCCCACATTGCTGCCACAATACCATGGTACCATTCACATCATTTACAATGCAACGTGCATGCAAACCAAAATGGATTCCCAAATGTTTTTGTCAGCTGAACACATTTAAGTTGAAATATTTACTCTAAGTCCCCCTGAGATTTTAAATTAAAATTTCAGTAATTTAACAACACATGCAGATGTTCATCATTCTTTGATGTCTGCTAATTGTCACATGTATAAACAAATGAATTATTTATATTTTAATTGTTAAATGGTTGTGTTATGCTTGTTTTAATTTTAAAAATTAGTTAATTAGTAAATTAATTTAATTTGCCATTCTTAGGTCTTAGAATGATCAAAAAGTAGTGAGAATATGTTAACTAATGTGTAAACCAATAGATTATGTTAGTACAATTTTCTGTCATGTAATTTATGTAATTACCCAAAATGAGAGAGCAGAATGAAATCGAAAGCTCTTCACTATCAAAGTTTTTCACTAGGAAGAGTCTCAGTACAGTTGACTGAACCTATGGTGGGCTAGAGATTGTCTTTGGAGTAGATTATCAGATGTGTCTGGTAGAAGAGAAATAGAGACCATTACTGATTTAATTAAGCAGCTTGAGCCTGACATAGAATTGTGTGTGTGTTAGAAGGAGAGAGATGGAAAAGAGATAGTAGAGGAGTAATTCAAAGTTTGTCAAAACTGCAAAGAAAGTAGATGGGAATACAGCCAGTTCTCTTCCACAGTTTGAGGAAACTTTGCTGTGTACATATTGTTAAAAAGTCTCAAGGTGAAAATATTTCTGAGGAAAAAAATAATATTAAAAAAACGTGGGTTCATGTATGCAATTTTTTATTCAAATGTCTGGCATAAACCATGAATACATTTTCAAAAGTTGAAATTATTTTTTTTTTATAAGTCACTGATCAAAGGATGTACAGAACATGATGCATTAACCTAAGACCGTGTTCTATTCAATGTATTTGTTGTATCATGTTTATTCGCAAGACACAAGGCTGACCTGAGTGAAGCTTTTATTATTTTAATTTGATGAGTGTTTTCACAACCAAAGGTATTTAGGTATATTTCATTTTAGATACAAATACATGCTGTATTGATACATAACCAGCACATGTATTATGAATGTCCCGAAAAAGTGATATGAAGGTTAGGATAATCACTGGAGATGTAAAGTATAGTACATCACCCTGAGACTCCTGTAATACTCAGTCAGAGCCAGTGTCTGAACTATGCAGATGATTATGGCTCCCTGATGGAAGAAGGCACTAGGAGAATAGTAGTCTGTGCTGTAACGCTTGTTTGCTTTAAAATTGAATTCATTATTATAGTTATTATAGTGTGTAAGTGTAAAGTAAAGTTAAATGCAAGAAACTCCGGGACTTGGAGAATATGGAAAATAAGTTATAGAGAGTGACATACTTAAATTATGAACCTTCTGCCAGACAGCCCATCAAAAACAAGGCCAAGTGGACAGTATCAGGTCAGCTTTATACCTCGGACCAATAAGGTCATCTGCAAATATAGCAACTAGAACTCCTTTAAGAAACTTCCACCCTGTAGAGAGGAGCTCCCTAGATACTGTGTACCACAGGAATATTTCCTTCAGGCCAACAGGAACTTTAGTCTGTGAGGTAAAACTGCATATGCCAGCTTGTGCTGATGTGAACAGAACTGTTGCAGATAATATTTATTTATATTTATTCTATTGTAAATTGTGTTGTTTGCTATGTAGTAAAAAACAGCAACAGTCTGCATTTATATAGATGCATTCATCCCGAGCAATTTACTATGCATTCAAGGTTTAATCAATTTGTGTGTTCCCTGGGAATTTAATTTGCACAGCAGTGTTTTGTAGAAAATCTGAATTTGTCTTGTTAAGGTCCATAATGACCATAATTCGGCAAGGTATAAAGATTTGGGGGCATTCGTGACCTTAAAACTAATTGTAATGCTTTATTGGGTGATCCTTCTATAGGATGTACAAATAAGCTCCAGTTGGTTCCAAATGCTACATCTAGTCCCATTTTATCTTGCCACCTTCAGACTGTTGCTAAACCTTTGCCAGCCTCACAATAATTGATACTATGTCATAATAATCCAGTCTGTAAAGCTGTTTTGAAACTACTATATGTGTATCGTGAATGCAAATAAACCAGCATGAAAATATTGAAATTACATTTAACTAATGCAGTGGCCAAATGTTTGAAAAGTGACTAATCACTTGCTAGCAGAGAACAGCTGAGTTTTATATATATATATATATATATATATATATATATATATATATATATATACTTTGTTGTTGTGGCTGCCCAGATTATTGCTGTAGGAGGATGTGTTCATCTCCTACTCTCCCTCGACCCTCATGATTACACTCTTCAGAATACTGCAGTCTAATAATGGCAACAACTATCCAAAAGACTGACAGGAAGTAAAAAAAAAAGAGCAGAAGTAGAACTTTTTTTTTTTTTTGGTAAAAACAAAATAAGGGAGACAGAGAGAAAATGAGCGATAAAGTCTACTGAAGCAATAAGACATTTGTGTTGGTATTTATGGCCAATGACTCTGCAAAGACAAGAGAAGAGAATTCTCAGAATTAATGTATGAATGAATGAAGCACAGTGAATATGAAACAAGATGAAATTGTGTATACACACAATGCTCTGGTGATGTTTAACTGTTTTACACTTTGTTGTAAATTATGGCTAATTCGGATTAATTTATATGATCTTATTCATACATTTTCACACAATCTGCTTGTGCCCCAGTGATGTTTAAGGGTGGGTTAGGAGTGGACCTTCATGCTGTTTTATAAAACAATACATTTTCCTATGATTCACATTGTACAAATTCATATAACTAGGGCTGTCAGTTTAACGCGTTAACTTAATTAGTATAAAAAATAACGCAATTAAAATATTTTAACACGCTGACCCTGTCCCCAGACCTGTCCTTCATCTTATATTTCATATAGTTGACTGTTGACAAATATAATGCAAAGCAACAACTCCATAAATGCAGTTATGCCATAAAATTCAAGATATTGGTGCAAAAAATGCCCCTGTATGTGTTTTGTCTCGTATTTATACATATCACATATCACAGGATATCACACAGACAGCATGAGCAATTTGACAGGAGTGCTGATTTTGTCCCGATCTATCACAAGCTTAAATGTGATTTTTATACAACGGTTTAGTAAATAAGAACCGTATATTGTGTTATATTTTAAACACAATATTATGTGTTTTTGCTCAATTTTGCAGAGAACATATTACCTTTGCAACCAGAGCAGAATTGTTGCGCGCCTCTGAGCAACACAGCAGTGTTTAGTTTATGAATGAATCCGCATTTTGAGAAAACTGTGCAAACCAGTTATTCAAAGGGCTATTTATTTCATTCCTGAATGAATCAGCCGTTTGAAGGAATCAAATACATTTACCGCCACCTACTGGCAGATTTAGTTTTTTATTTAGAATATAATTTCATTAAAATAATAATATATAATAATAACAATAATAAGAATAAACAAAAAAATAAGAAGAATAAAAATAAAATCATTAAAGGGATAGTTCAGGAAAAATGTCTATACTGGACATTTTGTACAGTTAATAAACGACCTGTTCAGCTGTCTGTATCTGTCTGAAGTTTATCTTCATGCTGTTGGCTCTTGGCTCTTTCTTTCTCTCTAGAAAAAAAAGGAAGAGAAAGGAAAAGGAATGAAGGAAAGGCATTACACTGAGCCTAAACACGTGAGCCGTTTGATGTTAAGAGGAAGGTTTTTTCTTTCACTTTGTTTTGGTACAGGATTCTACATCGCAGACAGTAATTGCATACCTCTTAGCGGAACATGTCATCAGCAGTAGGACAAATCATTATTCTGGTGCAAGACAGAATCAAAATAACAAGTGTCACACATAAATACTGAAATACGGCTGAATTCTACCAATGGTTAAGTGTCTGTCATATCTGAAGGGCCGGATTGCGTGTTTATCATCTTTACTTATTTCTGAATCTGCTTAGCACTTTGGGTGCTTTAACTGCAGACACTCACCCCCCATTTCACAGACAATTCTTAAGCCTAGTCCCAGACTAAAATGTCTGAGCTGTTTCTACTGAAAGAAACGTGCACTGACTGATCTTAAAATATATCAATGCCTTTGTTTTGTCTCAAGATGCATACCAGTAATTTTTTTTCTAAGGCACATTTATAAAAATGACTTAAATATCCTAATTGAACTATGGCCTAATCCTAGCTTCGTCTAAGCCCCGTCTGTGAAACCAGGTCTGAGTTGGAGGCTTTTATTTTTAGCCTTAGAGAAAAAAAAAAAAAAAAAAAAGTATATGTATATGTATGTACAGTATAGGGTGTTTCTACATGATATCTGGGAAATATGTGACTATGTAAAGCAGAACTGTAGCTATCTCTAGAATAAGCACTGTAAAAAACAATTTGTTGAGTCAGCTTAAAATAATTTGGTACCCAAGTTCAGTCAACTCAAAAAAAAGTTTAGTTGAAATGTTAAGTTGTACTAAGTGACAACTTAGATATTTGAGTTAATTCAACTTAATTTTAAAGGGGTGCTATTATACTTTTTCACTTTTTGAATTTTAGTTAGTGTGTGGTTGTAACGATGACGCTGAGGCGGCGTTAGAATCCATTTGCAGAAGTTTATTGCAAACAACAGAGAACATACACGTGTAACCAGGCAGCGGGTCGGTAACCAGAAAGCAGTCCAATCTTTCAACAGTCCAGGGGTAATCCGTTAAACGTAGTGAGAAACCAGGCAATAATGTCAAACCGTAATAGCAGTCCACACAGGCAAACAATCCAATAGGGAAATCCAAGAAAACGGTAGTCAGAAAACAAAGCAGAATCATACACGTGTAAGCAAAACAGGATAATCAGAAAACGCTCGGTAAGGCAGGTAAACTGGCAATACTTCGCGACGTGTGAGCACATGGTGAGTCCTTAAATACTGCCAAACAGGAAGTAGCAGTAGAAGCAGCAGAGGGAGCGCGCAGTCAGTATTCGGGAGATGGCTCCCTCTGCTGGCTTGGCATTACAGTACCCCTTCCTCTAGGAGCGACTCCTGGAGCTCAGCGAGGACGTCCCCGTGGTCGTGGTGCTGGACGATCGGGTCTGGCTCGGTGGAACTCCTCCGTGAGGGACGGATCCAGAATGTCGTTGGCGGCTACCCATGACCTCTCCTCAGGTCCATAGCCCTCCCAGTCCACCAAATATTGGAGCTGACCCCCTCTGCGTCGAGAGTCCAGCAACTCCCTCACCTGATATGCAGGCGAGCCGTCCACATCCAAGGGTGGCGGCGGTTCTGGGGCCATCTGGCCGGGGTCAGCCTCCGGGTGGACCGGTTTGAGGAGTGACACATGGAAGGAGGGAGAGATACGATAGTTAGGAGGAAGCTCAAGCTGGTATGTAACTTCATTAACTCTCTTAAGAATTTTAAATGGGCCTACATACCTTGGGGCTGAGCCTCCTGCTGGGCAGCCGCAGCTTGATGTCCCTTGTAGAGAGCCAGACCCGCTGTCCAGGTTGGTAGGGAGGGTGTGGAAGGCGGCGTCTGTTGGCCTGGATCTCCTGATTCCTTACAGCCCGCTGAAGACGCACATGAGCACTGTCCCACACCCTCTCACTATGCTTAATCCAATCATCGACAGCCGGTACCGAAGAGGGTTCACCTGACCACGGGAACATAGGGGGCTGAAACCCCAGGACACACTGAAAGGGGGTGAGGCCTGTAGAAGAGTGGGTGAGTGAGTTTTGGGCATATTCGGCCCAGGGAAGGAACTCTGACCATCTGTGCTGTTCTCTACTGCAGTATGAACGCAGGTATCGACCGATCTCCTGATTTAATCTCTCTACCTGCCCATTACTTTGTGGATGGTAACCTGAGGTGAGGCTGACATTAATGTCGAGTTGCTTGCAGAAGGCCTTCCAGACTTGTGAAGTGAACTGAGTTCCTCTGTCACTTACGATATCCTCAGGTAGACCATACACACGGAAGACATGGTTGAAGAGGGCTAGGGCTGTTTCCATGGCTGTGGGTAAACCTTTTAGTGGAATGAGACGGCAGGATTTGGAGAAACGGTCAATGATTACCAGAATGGTTGTGAATCCTTGGGAGGGTGGCAGATCCGTGACGAAATCTATGGAAAGATGGGACCAGGGTCGTTGAGGAATGGGTAATGGTTGCAGTAGTCCTGAAGGTAGTTCCTTGGGGGTCTTAGACTGTGCACAGATCTGACAAGACTTGACGAAGGTAGAGGTGTCAGCGGTCATTGAAGGCCACCAGAATGAGTTTTTCACCAGATGTAGTGTGCGTGATATACCTGGGTGTCCTGCACTGAGAGATGTGTGGACCCATTGGAGAACTTGACGCATGTCTTGAGGTACATAGTGCTTATTGGGTGGACATTGTGGCGGTGGAGGGTCCTGCTCGTGCCTTCGCTGAATCTCCTCCATGATGTCCCATGAGATGGGAGCCAGAATGACAGTGGGTGGAAGAATGGGTTCTGGTGGGAGAAGGTCCAAGTGAGGATCATGTTGCCGGGAGAGAGCGTCTGCCTTACTATTCTTGCTTCCAGGTCGATAAGTGACTGTAAAGTTGAAACAAGTGAAGAAGAGGGCCCAACGAGCCTGGCGTGGATTCAGCCTCTTAGCACCCTTGATATACTCAAGATTCTTGTGGTCGGTGATAACTTGAAACGGGTGTTTGGCGCCCTCAAGCCAGTGCCGCCACTCCTCAATAGCTGCTTTCATGGATAATAACTCTTTGTTACCCACGTCATAATTCCGTTCCGCACTGGTGAGTTTTCTGGAATAGAAGGCACAGGGGTGAAGTTTGCCTGGCTGACCGTGACGTTGAGACAGGATGGCTCCGATACCGCAGTCCGATGCATCCACCTCCACTACAAATGGCAATTCGGGATCGGGGTGTTTCAAGATAGGGGCGGAAGTGAAGCTTGCCTTGAGCGTTGAGAATGCTCGACCTGCGCCTTCGGTCCAACAGAGCTTCTTGGGTTTGTTCTTTAGCAGTGATGTTAATGGAGCAGCAATGGTACTATAGTTACGGATGAATCGGCGATAAAAGTTGGCAAAGCCCAGGAATCTTTGTAACTCCTTGATAGTTGACGGCTGAGGCCACTCCGTGACTGCCTGGATTTTGCTTGAATCCATCTTGACCCCCTGGTGGCTGACTTGATATCCGAGGAAGGATGTCTGGTGGACGTGAAACTCACACTTTTCTGCCTTGACATACAGTTGGTGGTCCAGCAGGCGAGATAGTACTGCACGTACATGGGTGATGTGTTCTGCTTCTGACTTGGAAAAGATCAAAATGTCGTCAATGTAGGCGATTACAAATTTGTTCATGAAGTCCTTAAGTATCTCGTTTATAAAGGACTGGAAGACAGCTGGGGCGTTGGCTAACCCATACGGCATCACCTGGTATTCGTAGTGCCCCCTGGTGGTGAGAAATGCAGTCTTCCACTCGTCCCCCTCCTTGATCCTGATGAGGTTGTATGCGCTTCGTAAGTCAAGTTTGGTGTAAATGGTGGCCTCCCGTAGTTGTTCTAGAGCCGGGGGAACTAGAGGCAGAGGGTAACGGAACTTTACCGTGACATTGTTAAGTCCTCGATAATCAATACATGGCCTTAACCCACCATCCTTCTTGCTTACGAAGAAAAACCCTGCTGCTGCAGGGGATGTTGACACACGGATGAAACCTGATTCAAGTGCCTCCTCAATGTAATCCTCCATAGCTTGGTCCTCCATCCGTGACAACGGGTAAACTTTACTCTTGGGTGGCATGGCGTTGGGCAGTAATTCAATTGCACAGTCCCAGGGACGGTGTGGAGGAAGCTGTGTGGCTTTTGTCTTGCTGAACACCTCAGATAAATCTTGATAGTGACTTGGAATGGTGATCTTTACCTGGGTGTCGGGACTCTCGATGCTTGTGGTGAGACATGGTTGTGGTTGAGCGAGGAGACAGTTTTCCATGCAGAATCGGGACCAATGAGTCAGTTCCCCCTGGAACCAGGAGATGGCAGGATCATGGATGGAGAGCCAGGGGAATCCGAGGATGACTTCGTACTTGGGTGAATCGACCACATACAAGGTGATACTCTCTTGATGAAGTAAGCCAATCTGTAGTGTTACGGTTTTGGTTTGATGGTGGATGCCGTGGTTGATGAGGGTGTCATTGATGGCTTTGATTTGGATGGGTGGTATGCATTGTTGAGTGGGGATGTTATATTTCTTGACGATGTCTTGGTTAATAAGATTCAGTGCGGCCCCAGAGTCAATCATCGCTGTAAGATCAAGAGAGAGTATCAGTTCTTATGGTAACCGGCAATGTCAAAGATTTATACTGCAGCAACGAGAGATTTTTGATATTTACCCCTGATGAATTCTTGGACTTGAGTGAACATCCGTTGCTACGGTGGCCTGGTCCACCGCAGTAAAAACACAGATGGTTTAGACGACGTCTAACCCGTTCCTCTTCAGTCAATCGTGAGGCGTTGAGTTGCATGGGTTCGGACGGTGTTTGTTCCGTTGCTGGATCACCGATTGATGACATGTGCCGGTTGCTCTTGCTTGAGCGTTGCTTGGGTGACTGCCTCATGAGATTGTCGATCTTGATAGTGAGGTTGATGAGTTCAGAAAATGATGAATTCTCTCGCCGGCAGGCAAGCTCGGTTTGCAGATCGACGTTTAAACTGTTGTAGAAGATAGCTTTAAGAGAAACATCATTCCATCCACTCTGGGCTGCCAGAGTACGAAACTCGATCGCATACTCCGCTGCTGTACGGTTACCCTGCTTAGCGTGAATGAGTTGCGTCAAAATATCCCTGCCCCCTGTGGGATATTCGAACACTTCTTGAATCTGTAGCAGAAAATACTCAACAGATTTCTTGAGTTGAGGGTCGGCGTCCCATACAGCTGAGGCCCAATCTAAAGCTCTTCCTGTGAGCAGAGTCATCAGAAACACACATCTCTTCTCCTCTGATTCAAAACGGTCTTGTTGGTATTCAAAATACAGCTTTACTTGACGAACAAAACCTTTGCATTGCTCAGCCGTACCGTCAAACTTATTAGGGAGAGCGAAGCTTACCGTTGAAGGCATGGGAGGAGGCAGAGATCGTACGTAGTGCGTCAGGTGTTCGTTGACTGATTGTAGCTTCGCGAGTTGCTCCTGATAACTCTTGAATAATTCGCTTTGGTAAGCGAATGCTGCTTGCAAGTTGGAGACCTCCGCTGGATTCAAGGTAGGCGAAGTATTCTGTAACGATGACGCTGAGGCGGCGTTAGAATCCATTTGCGGAAGTTTATTGCAAACAACAGAGAACATACACGTGTAACCAGGCAGCGGGTCGGTAACCAGAAAGCAGTCCAATCTTTCAACAGTCCAGGGGTAATCCGTTAAACGTAGTGAGAAACCAGGCAATAATGTCAAACCGTAATAGCAGTCCACACAGGCAAACAATCCAATAGGGAAATCCAAGAAAACGGTAGTCAGAAAACAAAGCAGAATCATACACGTGTAGGCAAAACAGAATAATCAGAAAACACTCGGTAAGGCAGGTAAACTGGCAATACTTCGCGACGTGTGAGCACATGGTGAGTCCTTAAATACTGCCAAACAGGAAGTAGCAGTAGAAGCAGCAGTCAGTATTCGGGAGATGGCTCCCTCTGCTGGCTTGGCATTACAGTGGTGTTTATCTTTGGGCATAAAAAAAGATCTACAAAGTTACAAATCTCAAAGTCCACTCCAAAGGGAGATATTTAGTTTTTAAAAAACCCCTTTTCAAGAACTACAACGAATTAGAAACCCATTAGAATGTCATCTAATTAAATCCCGCCTAAGGAAATTCAAATGGTTGGGGGGTGGGTAGGGACGAGGTGAGGAATTAGCCTAACTTTAGTGATGCAGCGCGGAGAGCCGCCTCAACGAGCCGCAAAAAAGTGCCTCACATGGCTCCAGGGGGTCAATAAAGGCCTCCTGTACCGAATCAATGCGTTTATGTAAGAAAAATATCCATGTTTAAACGTAAGAATCACTATAATCTAGATTGCATTAACAGTACATGGAACAGTCACGTGACGTCAGCAGCCTGATCGAGACGGTTCGCAGCATGTCGCCCGCAACGAGGATCATCGTGTCAGGACCGCTTCCCACGTATCGACGTGGGCACAAAAGGTTCAGTAGACTTCTTGCTCTAAATGAATGGTTATTGACATGGTGCAAAGAACAGAAACTGCTCTTTGTTAATAATTGGAATCTTTTCTGGGAACGTCCTAGGCTTTTCCGTGCCGATGGCCTACACCCCAGCAGAGTCGGAGCGGAACTCCTGTCGGACAACATCTCCAGGACGCTACGCTCCATTTGACTAGTAAGTACATTCTCAAATGATTGCTACGATGGCTTTTGTTAGGAACGCTTAAATGATAGTACTTCCACTGTCCAATCTATAAAGACTGTGTCTTTTCCTCGAATAGTGAGTTCAAAACATAAATTTAATGCAGGATCTAGAAAAAATCTGATCGTAATTAAACCAGAAAAAAACAAAATACATGAACAGAAACCATTTTTAAAGCTTGGGCTCCTAAACATTAGATCACTTGCACCCAAAGCAGTTATTGTGAATGAAATGATCACAGATAATAGTTTTGATGTACTCTGCTTGACCGAAACCTGGCTAAAACCTAATGATTATATTGGTCTAAATGGGTCTACTCCACCAAACTACTATCATAAGCATGAGCCCCGTCAGAGTGGTCGTGGTGGTGGTGTTGCAACAATATATAGTGATATTCTCAAAGTTACTAATACTTTTGCTTAATGTTACTCTGCCAGATATGCAAAAGAAATCTCTCCTATCTCTTGTTTTAGCTACTGTGTATAGACCGCCAGGGCCTTATACAGATTTCCTAAAAGAATTTGCAGAATTCCTTTCAGAACTATTGGTTAATTTTGATAAAGCGCTAATTGTCGGAGATTTTAACATTCACATTGATAATACAAATGATGCATTAGGACTTGCGTTTACTGACCTAATAAACTCTTTTGGAATCAAGCAAAATGTCACCGGGCCCACTCATCGTTTTAATCATATGCTAGATTTAATTATATCGCATGGAATTGATCTTACTGATATAGACATCGTACCTCAAAGCGATGATGTTTCTGACCATTTCCTTGTATCGTGCATGCTGCGTATCACTGATATTAACTATATGGCTCCGCGTTATCGTCTTGGCAGAACTATTTTTCCAGCCACCAAAGATAGATTTACAAATAACCTGCCTGATTTATCTCAACTGCTCTGTGTACCCCTTAATACACAGGATTTAGACAAAATGACTAGCAATATGGGCACCATCTTCTCCAATACGTTAGAAGCTGTTGCCCCCATCAAATTGAAAAAAGTTAAAGAAAAACGTACTCTGCCATGGTACAACAGTAATACCCATTCTCTCAAGAAAGAAACTCGCAATCTTGAGTGCAAATAGAGAAAAACTAACTTGGACGTTTTTAGAATTGCATTGAAAAACTGTATGTCCAGGACATTGTATGACAGGCTTTAAAAGCTGCTAGGGCTGAGCATATCCGCAAACTCATAGAAAATAACCAAAACAATCCAAGGTTTTTATTTAGCACAGTGGCTAGATTAACAAATAACCAGACGCCACCTGATCTAAATATTCCTTTACAGTTTAATAGTAATGACTTTATGAATTTCTTCACTGATAAAATAGATAACATCAGAAATACAATAACCAATGTAGATTATACTGCGTCTAATATGTCAACTTCTTTTGTCACACCCAAAGAAAAACTGCAGTACTTTACCGCTATAGGACAGGAAGAGCTAAATAAACTCATCACTGTGTCTAAACCAACAACATGCCTATTAGATCCCATACCCACTAAATTACTGAAAGAATTGTTACCTATGGCAGAAGAGCCGCTTCTCAATATTATCAACTCATCCTTATCTTTAGGTCACGTCCCTTCAAGCTGGCGGTTATTAAGCCACTTATTAAGAAACCACAACTAGACCCTAATGAACTGGCAAATTACAGACCCATTTCTAATCTTCCATTTATGTCTAAAATTTTAGAGAAAGTTGTATCTGCTCAACTGTGCTAGTCATAGAAATATCTATGAAGAATTTCAGTCAAGTTTCAGGCCCCATCACAGCACAGAAACTGCACTTGTTAAAATCACTAATGACTTGCTTCTTGCGTCAGACCAAGGCTGCATCTCATTGCTAGTTTTACTTGATCTTAGTGCTGCGTTCAACACTATAGATCATGACATACTAATAGATCGACTACAAAATTATGCAGGTATCCAAGGGCAGGCTTTAAGATGGTTTAGATCCTACTTAACAGAGTGTGTTAAAAATGTAAAAGATTGGATGATCAATAATTTTCTGCTATTAAATTCAGATAAGACAGAGATATTACTTATTGGACCAAAAAACAATACACAGAATCTTTTGACTTACAATTTATGTACTGTTACTTCCACTACAGTCAAAAGTCTGGGTGTTATATTAGACAGCAACTTGTCTTTTGAAAATCATATTTCTCATGTTACAAAAACAGCATTCTTTCATCTTAGAAACATTGCCAAGCTGTGAAACATGTTACCTGTTTCTGATGCAGAAAAGCTAGTTCACGCATTCATGACCTCTAGACTGGACTATTGTAATGCACTACTAGGTGGTTGTCCTGCATCTTCAATAAACAAGCTACAGATTGTCCAAAATGCAGCTGCTAGAGTCCTTACCAGGTCAAGAAAATATGATCATATTACCCCAATTTTAAAGTCTCTGCACTGGCTACCTATTAGGTTCCGCATCAGCTATAAAATATTACTTCTTACCTATAAGGCACTTAATGGTTTAGCTCCTGCGTACCTAACTAGCCTTCTACCACGCTACAATCCATCACGCTCCCTAAGGTCACAAAACTCTGGGCTGTTGGTAGTACCTAGGATAGCAAAGTCCACTAAAGGAGGCAGAGCTTTTTCACATTTGGCACCCAAACTCTGGAACAGCCTTCCGGATAACGTTCGGGGTTCAGACACACTCTCTCTGTTTAAATCTAGATTAAAGGCGCATCTTTTTAGCCAAGCATTCAAATAATGCATCTCATAAACTTTTCCTGCAGTTATATCCAATCAAATGTTCATTATTAATCTTTTAGCTCTGGTTTAACAAATCTTTCTTTTCTTAGTTTGAACAGCAGCTACGCTAATTATGTTCCTATTTGCTATTTGTGTTTCTGCCATGGGATTGACATCTCGTGGTAACTAGGAATTCACAAGCTCCAGTCTGGATCCAGAACACTTAAGAAGAGATGATGCCAACCCCACAGAGGACTTCAGAAGATACCAACCCTGAAACAACATACAACACTACCGAATTCTGCTACTAATTTATAGTGTTCTTTGTCTGTTTGATTACGTCATTAATTGATCTTTACCACACATCTCTGCCATATGTACATCAAGCTACTACTACATATATTGTAAAAATGTCAATTTGGTGTAAAGCTGCTTTGCAATGATATTTATCGTGAAAAGCGGCAAAAAAAAAAAAAAAAAACTTGGAGCTTCTATGTCAAGGGGCATGGCAGTACTGAAACACCATCTAAGCTGTTTGCCAATCGCAATGCAGTGGGAGAGCTAACCAATCACAACACATTTTGTTTTTCGGACGGCAGGCATTCATTAAACCTGGAACTAATCGCGCCATTTGTGCCAGGCTGGGAGAAATGTATTGTAATAATGTAAATTATGTTAAAAAATAATGCGTTTTTTGAACCACCAAGCATGAAAGCATGTTTTAGTACACCCCCAAAACAAAATCAAGACTTTGTAAAAGAGCATAATAGGACCCCTTTAAGGCAACTGGGTAACAAGCCCAGCTTTCAAGTTCAACCCAATTTTTTCAAATAATTTTAAGCTGACTCAACAATTTTTTTTTGTTATTGTTTGTTTTTTTTTTTACAGTGTAGATAAATGGCATCTTTGTGCTTGACTTGTGCTTGAAATGATCTATATTGAGGCAACATATGCATTCATTTTGCAAAATGAATTATAAAAAAAAATCTCTAATGTATTTTCCCATTGGAGAAATTCAATCTAGAAGTACCACCTTCATATTTTTTTTTTTGTTTTTGTGTGTGTGTGTGTGTGTGTGTGTGTGTGTGTGTGTGTCCACAGTCAGTGAAGCCCCATCTGCCATATAATGTGGGAGACTCTTTGGGACACTCTTTGATAGTTTGTAATTGGTGTTGTTTTAAATTATGTTTCAAGCGTTTTAGCTCTTCAAAGTATTATTTTAAAAAGTTAAAAGTCACTGCTACAGATTAAAAAGGAATATTAAATCCCAAAACTTTAAATGCTTCCTCATATACTATATAATCAAACCCCAAACTTTTTTTTTTTTTTGTTCAGGCATTACTTTTATAAATAACAACATTTCATTATAAATGTAATTAATTAACTTTTAATTTTACATTTCACTCTTTTAACCTCATCCCTGTCCTTCCTTTGCTTTAATGTTTTCACTGCCATAAACACAAACATGAAATACATACTATTCTACTGCATGGGCCAGTGTACTAAACATCAGAGCTAACAAGCTACCCTAAGAGCAACATTACTTAACATACAGTCTGAAACCACTGCTGTCCAATGAGGTTTGACATGCCTCCAGAAGTTATGTCAGATAGGGCTTTTGTGTAATGTCATACTAGTTTAGGATAAATGTAATTCAGATATTTAGTTCTTACTATTTAGTTCATCTTACTTTACTTATCTGTGGAGTGTATCTGAGAGGAATGTAAAATCAATTGCTTTATATATGTTTTACTGGTTTACTGGTTTACTCTCTCAATCTGAGTGCTCGGTTTATTAGGACTCTGTGACATTCGCTGAAGGGATTGAGGGAGGGAAAAGCAGTTATGGCCCAGGAGTTATTCTATGTTTCATTGTGGCTTTTTATCACTGAGGCCATTTATCACTGAGACAGACCATACTTTATCTTTGCCAGTAGTGAATGCAACCTGTATAAAACATACTTATGACTTGTTTCCAGGCACTTCCCAAAGAGAAAAAGTAACATTCTCCTCTTATCATTTTACTGAATGTTAATTAGTTTAATCCCTCATTATAAGGGACAGACCATGAATGGCTGTAATGAATTGGGAGTTGATTAGTCCAGACTTGTAAGTGCTTCTTAAATGTGCCCTAGGGATAGTGTGTTCGTGACTTCTCCAGTGCTGGTCTGGGCACACTGACTCCGACCGGATTTTATGGTATTTGTCTTGCGTAACCAATTTTCTGCTTCAAGATGCTGAGATAGGCTCTCTGCAACTAATTCTGCCTGACATCAAAAGTGTCTTGTCCTGCTTAAAAAGACATTTGATGAAATGCTTTGAAGTGCTTAACCAGGAACCGTCATGAATATCAGGATCTAAACTTGGAGAAAAATAAGGCTTCTAGGGAGATGACATAATTTGGTTAACCATAAATTCCCAATTTGCCTGCTGACTGTTTGTTTAGAATGTTTTTTATATACTTATATAAAATGGCAAATTTTCTTCTGTTTTGGAGCGGTTTTAAGTAACTGCAAAGTATAGGTTTATTTCTAAAGTCCACATAAACATGATATAAAAGTCTGCCCCAACTTTTAGCTGACTGACAGTTTAAGTTCTTAACACACTGCCATTCTGTCAAATCACATAATCATCTTCACCACATTTAAGGGATGAATGAAACTCACTAGACTTTTGACTGTTGACAGAAGCCAGAGGTTATGTTGTGGAAGGCCAACAAATAAAAAAAAATCTCATACTTCATGTGAAATGAGGTCACTGCTTTCAAAAGACCTTTATTGATCAAACTGTGTTAAAGATCTCAAATGTAACAACTTTGGATTGATATTTTCACACATACCATGAAATAATACATTTTAAATCATATAACGATTCACTGCAAACACAAAGGTCATAGCAGTTAAGTTATCATCCTCTATACGACATTGTGATATTTAGAAATTTATAAACAAATGATGTGAACATTTTTTACATAATCAGTTTCCTTCACATTATTATTATTATTAATTGCACAAGTATGGTAGAGTTTTAATGTAAAGTCTTTAACAGTCTGAAGCTACAGTAGATAATTATTTTAAGAATTTGCACTTGATTTGCAGGTCCTCCACATTTCTTTACCTGCCTGTAGTCCTTTATACTGAGATACTGCTGTAAGCAAGGCAAAATACTGGTGTAACTGTGTAGTTCTGTTTTTGCATTATTCTGACATTTATTGAATGCATTATTGAATCAAAAAATAAAATTTGCAAATGCAAACTAATGTGACTACAGCATTTCAGCATGGGTGAATCAACATAAACACAGGCCATGCACAACTAATTAAGTTAATTTATATAAGCCCACACTGAAGTAAGCTAATTAAAATGCTTAGAAGAGCTTTTTAAAACATCTTACTCTCAACACATTACAGAGCCTTGAACTTATGTTCTGCTCATCTAGAACACCTTAAATTCAGATGTGTGTGTTTCTAAATGGAATGTGTTTAGAAAGCGTAACTCATTTATTATTTTAATTGAATGCAAAGCTGTAATGAATCTCCAGCCTCACACTAACAACACAAATTATAACAAATTATAATAATGCATAAGGTAAAAGAAAATGGAGAATCTGTTGTCTTCATAATCAAATGAAGAATTATTAAATTATTAAAAATGGGTGCATGAATTAGCAAATACTCTGCAGGTGCTGTCCAAATAGTGCAAACTTATATATAATCATAATTAGGCTTGGGGAAAAAAATATTATATAAAACTTGTAACTTAGAAACTGAAACTTGCATTTACAGGTCATACAGTAACAGTGCTTACAAGGTTTAAAAGCCATTGAAAAAAGTCATAACCAACTTCCCTTATGAAAAAAAAAGAAAGAATAGATGTAGAAAAACACTTTCGTTTTAATACCATTCAAAAACGATCAAGTTGTACTTTGATACAAATATTGTTTTCTCTTCAGGGTTATTACAAAAAAGTGTGTTTTTCGAGGACACACTTGAGAGATGTTGTTTACTGTACTTAGAATAATCTTTTTTTCTCAGCAGACCTTTTGGACAGGTCTACAAAAATAGTCGTCACCTGCAGAATCTGAGAACATTTCAAAGAAAATTAAGAACTGCTAGCTCCATATTACTGCAAGAACATAACACCCTGTTGTTGGATAGCACACACATATAGAGCACAAAAATAAACTCCACAAATCAACCTCCCTCGGGATTCTTTCATTTCCCGTTTGTTATAATACTTATATGCAATATGCTTGTAAAATCCTCTAAATCTCACACTTCATTTCCCTCATTTTGTGTGAAAAGTTTCTTCAAGTGTCACCATTTTTTGAAGCAGAGTATCTCTCAACCATTATAATGGGCCACAAGGGAGACCACTGCAGGTTTGGCATTATCTGTTGATGGAGGACCGTCCTCTGCTGGGTTTGCCTGGTTGGGCACCGCTGTGGCTCCCACTGAAGCAACCACAAAAGTAAAGTTGTCTGTGCGCCGTCCAGGCCGAACAGGTTTAGTTACCTTTGAAGTACTTTTCAGACTGGAACTTCGCTGGGGTTTGTCACAGTTGAAAAGATCTCTGAAACACCTGTAGAACTAACACAGATAAACCCAGACAAACAAGTAGAAGGCATTAGATCAACAATTCTGTAATAAATTCAACACATGCACTCATCAGTTTGCAGGAATCATGCGTCGGGTTCTTTACGCTTTATTTTACTTGTTGACATCCATTCTACACTATGATTGTCTCATGTAAGCCCTTAAAAATCTAAATCTCTATCCACCTTAATCTGAGCGAGACTTTCAGTTCATTAGCTGCTATAGAGAAATAACGAGAAGAATAACAATGTGCAGTAAACGGTAAAACTGTTTGCACTACAAACTAGTGTGTTCATAATTAAGATAATACATTAAAATAATATAGTAAGACACACCAATTTGCAGTATCAAGTGACAAAATGAACTGTTTTGTACAGCTAAAAATAGCTGGATGTGGATGAGACCAGAGGCCAGACCCATAAAATTTACAAATGACCGCGCCTGCTCTTATGGGAAAAATAAGGTGAATTGTTGTTGACTTTATTTAAATTTAATAAAAACCTTTGGTAACACTTTCTATGAAGCCGGTATTTATAATACATTATAAGGGTATTCCTAAGGCATTATAATGAATGCATAATGCATTTTGAAAAAGCTTCTAATATGTTGTATCATCTCATGAGTATTCATAAGAACGGTTTTATTATATATTGTATGTATTATAATATTTACTTATTTGTGGCTATAGCGTTTGATGACTTGTAACACAATGAACACGTTGCATCCAATTGCATCCATTATACTTCTCATAGTTATAACGTATTATAAGTCTCATATTTTGCAATCTTACTTATGTTACTTTACTTAAAGCAGACAAGACCACTTAAAAGTAATAAAATAAATAAATAAATAAATAAATAAAATAATAATAATAATAATAATAATATAATTTATAATATTTTTTTTTTCTCCTCAAACAGCCATAAGATCAGGTATCAGATCAGATGAATGTGTATTATGACACATTTGCTTTGAACTATATTTATTGTAATAGTTTGATCATGTTGATGGTAACCTTTAGACAGCTGCTGATAAGTAACTCTGCAACTACATGTCAGCTAGCAGTAATTATTAGTAGTAGTATGCTTGCTAAATTTATGCTAACACTTTATTTTGATGGTTCCCCAACAGACAAACTGATTATAAGTAACTTTGCAAGTATGTGAACCTTTAACCTACCCTAACCTTAACCTGTCCCCTAATACTCTAAGACTAAGATAATAATACTCTCATACTCAATAGACTAAGGGGACCATCGAAATAAAAAAATATTAAAAAAAAAAAAAATAAATAAATAATATATATATATATATATATATATATATATATATATATATATATATATATATATATATATATATATATATATATATATATATATATATATATATATATATGCACACATACCTAACCACTCACAAGATATAGATTTAATATGGTGTTCATTGTGTGTTATAAATAATTATACTCTTAAAAGTTATAACTACAAATAATGTATTATAATTGTTGTTATGATTATTCATGAGATTCTACAGCATATTATAAGGTTTTTTATAATGCATTATGCATTAATTATAATGCCTTAGGAATACCCTTATAATTTATTATAAATACGGGCTTTATAGAAAGTGTTACCAAACCTTTTCATTTGTGCTTTATATAAAAAAAAAATAAAAAAAACACTACAGTATGTTTGTGGTTCATTAGTTTGTCTGTTTCTCTCAATGCTTTGATTTCATACGACCTTGCAAATGAAAACATCCACATTCATTTCAATACCTGCACTTCATAAGTGCTGCATGCCACTAATGAATCATTCCCCCCTGCTAGCAACTAAGAATAAGCCCATCAACCATGGCTGGGCTTAGACAACAATTTCAGCTCATTTAGGAATTTTGATTAGAAAAGGGTCCTTCTCTTATCCAAACATCCCCATTATCTGTCTTGCCATTTGCAAAGAGACTGCTATCCATATTCACATTCATCATCAGTGCCATTTCTAAATGGTAACAAATTCTCAGTTAATTACATTTTATTTTTACCTCTAAACAGAACAATTATACAATTTGAAATTGAATAATTGCTGATAATGTACACTCGCTCAATTTCCATGGCTGTAATTAAATGTCTGAGAGTAATCTGAGTAATTGTGTCCATTCTATATACAGTGGATCAAAGAGAGAGAGAGAGGAAGAAAGAGAGAGAAAAGGTCATTGATAATGGTAACAAAGGTAAATGATGCAAATAAGCAGTGAAATGACATAGTAATAATCAGGTAAAATGAAGCACAAAGCCAGACCTGCCATTTAATGGTGCTGTATCAATTAATGGGTCTGTTTTTACGTAAGTCACCCAAATAATTTTGAAGACTGGAGAAATCAAAACATACACAAGGACCAAAGTTTAAAAGTCTAACTATCTGAGGTGTGATACAAAAAAAAAAAAAAAAAAAAAAAAAGCTTTAAATGCTCTCAATAAAATTCTTCTTCAGACAAGAGTGAAAAAATTATCATTTTAAAGTAGGGCTTTACATATAAAGACCCTGCACCTGTCACACTACAAACTTCAGTTATTATCGGTCTTGACTGCCATTGTGCTCTTTCAAATGAAAGACACAGCCAGGTTTGTGATGTCACTTCCCTTAAGAAAACGTAGTGTACTTAGTATACGCATTCTTCTAAGTATACTTATAGTCAACTACATTTCCTCAAGAAATGGAAAGGTGCGATGGTGCACACAATGATCATTCACTGTACATCGTAAAGGAGAACCATGCACAACCAGACGGATATGGGAAGTTGTAACCACCTAGAATTGCATTTCATTAGAAAGAAGAGAATGCACTTCGTTTCATTTACAAAGGTAAAACAGTTTAAAGTGTTAGAGAAAAAAAAATCCAGTGCACAGAAATTCAGAGACCTTTCTGAGCTAGTTATAATTTAATAATCAACCACTATTGTTTTCTCTTTGTGAGACAATTGTCAGGTTGTTTGGTGTGTTATAACCTAGCAAGGATCTGACCCAGTCATTTTTAAAATGGAATGGGACATCACTGAACATCATTCATTCATATCCCTTCTGATTGGGTCATAGACCTTTCACATTTATCTTTGTCCCGAGGCCTTTTTCACACCACATGCATAAGCAACAGCACGCCTGCGATGCTCTTTCACACTGACTCCTTTCTGTGGAACAAAAGTAAAGAAGCCTTTTTCTAGAAAGTAAAAAGTTAATTGTGACTTCTTTCACAATTGCGATTTTGTTACTTGTAATTTTGACTTTAAATATGGTAATATAAATATGGTAATATAAATTATATTTCATCTCTAGTTTTTTTTTTTTATTTTTTACTTTGTGGCAGACATGTGCTACCATACAGAAAGCCGGCAGAAAGGAAATTTGCAATAATCTTGTCTTTTCCATACTGTGATGAATATCCTAGTCAAACGGCTTCTCAAACAAGAAAAAAAAAAGTTGGGTGGGACTTGATTGTCTCCATCAAGAACTGACTAGTGTTATTTGCTAATTGCTGCAATATGATATGAGTGACAGGTTGCTGGTGCATGCATAATTAGAGAAGAGATGATGCTGTGAGAGGAAGGGGAGGTTAATTATTTTGATAAAAGATTTCATGGGCATAAGAAATAAAATAATGTGCATGGATAAATCACTTTTTCAAGTCAATTTTAATTTCATGGCAACTTCTAGGTTTGTATGTTAGCATGAGCATTTCCTTTAAAGCAGCCATAAATGAATTTATTTATGTATTTATTTTTGAGTAGTGCATGAGTAGTTCACTTCATTGTTAATAAACCTTTTTTTTATTTTATTTTATTTTTGTAGAGCATTTTTTCTCCATAATTTCAGCTCACTGCTAAAACTACTCCTAACACCACTCTGCTTACACATGCCGTATAAATGGTGTAGCCTATTATTATGGTCAACAAAATAAACATAGGTAGTTTTTCGCTGCTTATTGAAGTGGTTTGATGTACACTTGCTATTTGATTACTTCCACTTTCTTTTCTGTGACTTCTGGGACAAAACTCAAAACTGCAAAAACACTTATGATATGGTTTCTAATTTATGAGATTTCATTTTTATACAAATAAAGAGTAACAGTCTTTATAAAAAAAATATATTGTACACATAATACTACTAATTTATTTAATTTTTCATCAGATTAATATGGCAAGAAAACATTCAAGTGGAAATAATATCATGCTTCAGTAGCAGTGGAAATTTCAGGAAAAAACATAGAATTTATACATGCATTTTATCTGTGTGCTTAGATGAGTTATGAAATATTAATTTGCAATTTAATATCACACGCATTACTTAGTTCAATGGTTCCCACACCGTCAGAAAAAAGGTACGGTTCTGTCGCTGGGGAGGTACCCTAAGGTACAAAGTGAAAAGGTACAAATATGTATTTTTAAAGTACTAATATGTGCCTTTAAGGTACTAATATGTACTGTTTAGGGGTAGGTAAGATACAAAGATGTGTACCACGCAACAGAACTGTACCTTTTTTTCTGAGAGTGCAAACACGTTCCTGGAGGCCCCGCAACACTGCATGTTTTCCATGTCTCCTTAATCAAACACGCCTGATTCAGATCTTCAGCTCATTAGTAGAGACAAAAGGAGAGATGCAAAACATGCAGTGTTGGGGGGCCTCCAGGAGCACGGTTGGGAACCACTGACTTAATTAACCCTAGTTCGTTAGTAATAAACCCCCCGTTTCATTTTTGTTTTTTTAATCATTTTGCCTGTGTTATTGCCAGCTGCATAAATTTTGGCACAGATGTGTATTTTTATTTAAATTTTACTATTTCACCCCCATTTTCTTTAATAAATGTATTTTGCACTAGGTACAAAAAACAGTTCCTCTCAGGACCTTAAGGAAAAAAAATGTCCCCATTGAAACCCATTTAAACTGCTATTTTTAATCACAGTGCCATTTAACTGTAAAATGATACAGTTTTTGTTAGTAGATTTTCATTCTGTTGGCAAGGCTTCGAAATTATTTTTTTTACCATTTTTTACCAGATGGTGCCATTTTTCAAGTTTTGCCAATAAAGCAAATATTCACTTTATTCCTGTTTTCTGCTTCTGCATATTATAGAGCCAACTGGATAAACAATGCAGCTATAATTGTGTGGGTGTGTTGGTATGGATGTCATAAAAAAAATGTAAAAAAAAAAAAATGTGTGTGTGTGTGTTTGTAATATTTGAGTGAGAAAAATCTTACTGAAAGCTCATTTTTTGAGATATCAACCTCAAATTTGGAACACAACTTGTTTAGATTTATGGCTTTGATTTCTAGCAGATTTAGAGTTCAGCCTATTTCATAAAATATATATTTTACATAAAATATTGTTCATCAAGCATTTTCATAAACTTAAACCTCTAAAACTTTTTGTTTGTTTGTTTCACTTTTTAAACTTTTTCTACTTCAACAATAATCTGCCATGGGTCTTCTTTAAAATGATACCAAATGTAAGTCTACACTCTAAAAAGTGCTGGGTTATTTCTGTAAATATGTTGGGTTAATTGTGCTGGGTCATAATTCTGGGTTGTTTAAGGTACTGTTAACACACAGTTGGGTTGATCGTGCTGGGTCATAATTCTGGGTTGTTTAAGGTACTGTCAACACACAGTTGAGTTGTTCAGATGGACTGTAGGGGTTTTTTACCACAGAACACCTGGGTTGGGTTATTTTGACCCAACCGATTTATTCATTTTTCCACTTCATCGATCTTTCTGGATTCTTCACTCGTCTCCTCGTCAGGCGGTCACGCAACTCGCAGCAAGCGGGATTATGAGGTAAGTTAATATGATGATATGATTATTTGTTTTACTTATTTAGTGAGGTAAAATTCGACGGCACCGCTGCTAAGTGTAAGGGGTTTCTTTTACAATGCACTCCTTTTTTTGGGGGGGGGGGCAGCTGTGGCCTAATGGTTAGGGAGTCGGGCTCGTAATCGAAAGGTTGCGGGTTCGAGTCCCAGGTCCGGCAGGGATTGAAGGTGGAGGGAGTGAATAACCAGCACTCTCTCCACCCTCAATACCACGACTGAGGTGAGTCCCTTGAGCAAGGCACCGTTCCCCCAACTGCTCCCCGGGCGCCGCAGCGATAGCAATATGGCTGCCCACTGCTCCGGGTGTGTGTTCATGGTGTGTGTGTGTTTGATCACTTCTCACTACTGTGTGTGTGCACTTGGATGGGTAAAATGCAGAGCACAAATTCCGAGTATGGGTCACCGTACTTGGCCACACATCACGTCCTTTCCCTTTCCCTAATTTTTTGCCTCAACAATTGCTTTACCGTTAAATAAAAGTTGTGTGTGTGTGTGTTTTAAACTTTTGTGTGTGTGTGTGTATATAAACTTTTATTTATATACCCTATAACGTTACATATGTCCCTTATTTTAACACCTCATGAAAAAAAGCATAAACTAGGTCAGAAATATGGGGTAAGTTCAGTTACTGTCTGCGTACTGCATGGCTTTGTAATGTTTTATCAGAATTAGATCATTTTGTAAACCCCTGTAAACTTTTCAGTCCAAGGATCTAGTAAAAGAATGCATTCAAATACTCAAAATGGCTCTGATACAAAGAAAACCCGAAAGATTTAATCAGAGATTGCAGAGAATCACTTCCCCAGACATTAGTAAGTTATTCTTTTCAGCGTGTATTTGAGGCGTACACACTTCTCCAGGCACCACTGCACCACTGTCTATTTTAGCGAATGCTTGTGTTGCTTTACAAACTAGGAGACCAGTATAAAAATTATATGGGCATGCAGTCTAATTTTATTTTTTAACAGTGTCAATTCTGTCCTCCAGATCGAACGCAGTTCAATGGTGAGATGGCTAGCTTGGGTTGCCTCTGCCAACCGTTCCGTATAAAATGGAATAGTGTCATAATTAAGGCATCAAAGCAGTGGTCTGTTTTAAAATCATAGCATGCAAGAACACTGTGTTTGACAAACGCTCCAGTCCAGACAGTATTTGTGTTCTTACTTTAAAGAGAGTCAGAGTTTTACAACAATTCTTGCAGCGCTGAGAAATGTAGCCAATTAAAGGCATGAGCCTTGATATGTAGCAATATCAGCATAATGTATTATAACTGATCTGTGTTCAAATGATTGTGCTGCATGTAAACGCATGAACACGCTTTCTATATAAAATAAGTCCTTATAAAAAATCAGCAGATGGACAGTTTTCCCTTACCAAAAAGTAGTATACTTCAAGTTTATTTTAAGAAGTATACTCAAGTAAAGTTCAAATATATTTTAAGGTATTAAGTGTACTTTATGTAGTAAGTATACAAATATCAGTGTACTAGTAGTATACTTGTAAGTGTACTTTTTCAATACTCCTTGGGACTAAATTGGCCCACTTTCTAGTATATAAAAGTATACTTTTAAGTGTACTTCAAGTATAACAGTAGTAAACTTTGAGTACACAACTAGTTTACATCTAAGTTTTTAGCTTGTACTGCAACTATACTGAAAGTGAAATTATAGGTATACTGACAGTTTACTAATAAAATACTTGTAGCATTTTTAGTACGCTTTGAAGTATAGTCTCAGTAAACTACTAGTTTAGTAGTTTCATACTGCAAGTATACTTGCAAGTTTTCTTTAAGTGAACTTTACATCATACTTTAAATATACTACTATGTCCCTATTTAGGTATTATTTTTTTATATATTTTGTTATATGAATATCTGAACATACAAAACATCAAAAGAAAGAACAAGGCATCTGCTTGTAAACAAAAACATTTTATTCTAGCTTCATGCATTCTTTTTTTATAAACATTTGAAAGTGGGTAAGTTTCATAAATAAAAAATAAATAAATAAACAATATTTTGAACAAAACATTGAAAGAATGTGGAAGCCTCTATTGTTTTGGTTTCTTCTTCGCTTATGTTTTGGAAATTCTGTACAGAAGACGTGTAATAGCGCCCCCTACCGCATAACAATGAAAACATGGATTCTCTAAGCTTAGTATAGTATAGCTAGACCTTTTCTAAGTATAAGTCAAGTGTACTTAAATGTCATTTTAAGTATATCTCTGAGAAGTACATAAAACACATTTCTGAGAAGTACTTGAAAAGTAGACTGAAAGTATACTTTCCCATTTTTAGTTTAAAAGAAGTATACTAATAGAACACTTGAATAAACTTCTTTTTCATAAGGGTTGTAATAGAGAAGTTGCAGGAAAGGCAGCTTGATACCCTGGTTGAAACCTTCAAAGGTAAGTTATATCATTCAATAACATTCAATAACCTTGACTTGTTTTAGAATTTGATCTTGTCATTAAAACAGCCATAGTTATCGGTATGGCAATAAAATCAAACAGTCAATCAATCTAACATTCAAAAGTTTGTCACATGTTTGGAGCTTTAACTTATTTAACCACATTTGTTTTCTGTTTTCAAATTTGATCAGATTTCACTTCAGGAAGCTACATCCAGAGGCAGACTTTTAGAAGACTGGGCTACAATTGCAGACCAAATTCTTGCCTATGCCCAGCAAGATGGAAAAGTGGATTTAGAGCTGGCTGACATGACTTCAGGTAAGCTATTTCTTATAATATGTCAATCTATAGAAACAAAATTCAACTGTATTTGACACATATCAACTGGTAAATACAATGGTACAGGAACACTTAAAAGAAAAGTCCACTTCCAGAACAAAAAAATTACAGATAATGTACTCACTCCCTTGTCATCCAAGATGTTCTTGTCTTTCTTTCTTCAGTCGTAAAGAAATTATGTTTTTTGAGGAAAACATTTCAGCATTTTTCTCCATATAATGGACTGATATGGTGCCCCGAGTTTGAACTTCCAAAATGCAGTTTAAATGCGGCTTCAAATGATCCCAAATGCGGTTGTAAACAATCCCAGCCGAGGAAGAAGGGTCTTATCTAACGAAGCGATCGGTTATTTTCATTAAAAAAAATGCAAGTTGAATACTTTTTAATCTCAAACGCTCGTCTTGTCTTGCTCTCCTTGAACTCTGTGTATTCTGACTCAAGACAGTTAGGGTATGTCGAAAAACTCAGATCGTATTTTCTCCCTCAACTTCAAAAACCATTTCAAAATCATCCTACATCACCGCAGAAGTGCCGACCCAGTCTTTGCAAAGTGAACATGCAAAGAAGATCAAACACCCTTAACAAAAAAGGTAAAACCGCAATATAGGACGATTTCGAAGCTGAGGGAGAACATGAGATTGGAGTTTTTCAACATACCTTAACTGTCATGAACCAGAAAAAAACTGTACATGTAGAGTAAGACAAGACAAGCATTTGACATTTAAAAGTATATAAATTGTTAAAAAAAAAAAAAACATTTTCAATAGATAAGACCCTTCTTCCTCGGCTGGGATCGTTTACAACCACATTTGGGATCGTTTGAAGCCGCATTTAAACTGCATTGTAGAAGTTCAAACTCGAGGCACCATAGCAGTCAATTATATGGAGAAAAATGCTGAAATGTTTTCCTCAAAAAACATAATTTCTTTACGACTAAAGAAAGAAAGACATGAACATCTTGGATGACAAAGGGGTGAGTACATTATCTGCAAATCTTTGTTCTGGAAGTGGACTTCTCCTTTAACTAGTTGCTTATTAGCTTGTATACAGGCTGTTAATTAGTACTTATTAATTATTACTTATAAAGCACATAGTGATGTCGTATTCTGCATGACCATATTCTGCATCCCTGAATCCTACCCCATAGGGTAAATTTAACCTGCAGTAGTTAAATGGGGGTGGGGATTAATTTGCATTAATTAAAAGATTGAAGAAATTTGCATATGGAAGTGTTTTAATGTGTTGGTTTAATGATGAGATAAGTTTCACAGTTTGCACTGTATTATTCTTATGGTTTAGATGCTGAAGGGGAGAGTGCTTTCAAAGTCCTGCCCACTCTGGAGGAAAGGACCGACAACCACAAATTTCTGGAAGCCATTCATTGACATACAACGTGTAAGTTTGTATCACTCAATCTCACTCAAAATCTCAAAAACAAAAATCTTACTGGATTATTGCAGTTAATGGCAAAATGAAGGTTTGGAAATGCAAACTGATATTTCCCACTGACACACTACAGCAAAAGATAGAAATCACTGACTTAAAACCAATTTTTAGCTGGTGAAAATACTAATGTTCCAATAATTTTGGCCACTACTGTATGAAGAGTTCAGATGTAAAAGACTAAAAATGTGCAGTTTGAATTTTTTTTCTAAAATGAGCAGTTTTTAGGTCTCTGTGCTTATGTTCATAAAATACACTTAACTTAAAACGTTAGTTATGTTGCAAGACAAAGTGTCGTATAATTAACAGGTAGGGACCAACATGGTGGATTTGTGCCTTGGGTACGAGACAACGACATTCCAGACCTTCGCCATTGTTACGGGCCGTGCCACTGAAGGGGACTCGTTGCCTGGGAATCACTCCATCTTGCAGTATATCATATTGATGGACATATGTCTTTATGTGTGAAGTTTTTAAGGCCAACAGTTTTTATTTTTTTTTTCTGGCCACCTGTAACATGTTTTAAATTGTCACATGTATTGTCTGGTGTAGGACTCTTTGTTTGGCTTAGTTTTAATGGCACAATATTTGGAATGATTCTCATGTGGTAATAATTCATTTTTGAGTGTTCTGCTGCTGAAATGTTGACAAAGAATCAGAATCTACATTGCCTAGTTTCCACGGTTTTTTTTTTTTAAAGAAACTGGTCTACTAAAATTGTTGTTTTATGTGTCTGTAATGGCTGGATAAAATGTGTAACAGCTGCACTTATTTGAAAATTGTTTTAAAAAGAAATAAAACTCATTAAATTGAGGTTTACAGTTGCATTTTTTTGTGTGTTGTTTAACTGCATTACAGAAAAACAATAATAATTTTACATTCCTTTGTGATTATTTATTATTATTGGTAAATATAAAGGTAGCAAGGCAATGAGACAACAAATAACCCAATGTTTAGGTAATGTTTGACCCAGCAACACAGTAAACCACAACCCAGCATCATGGGTTAAATGGTTAAACCCAGCACTCTGGACAAAACAACCCAGTGCGTGTTCTGTCCCATAGTTACCCAGCGGCAGGGTTAAGGTTGGGTTATTTTTTAACCCAGCACTTTTTAGAGTGTATGCTTCCAAGCTTCAAATTTTTATGACAGTTTATTGATATGGAATATTTTTGTCCACTATGGACCTATAACTTTTTTTTTTTTTATTGATGCACAAGGGCTAAATGAGTTAAGAGGAAATAATATTGCATTCCTCTCCAGCAACAGCTGTCATCCACCATTTAATATGACAGCAAAGCTACTTAATGTGTAATAAAATTTCAGACGTTAAGAACTATTTCAAAACAGAGCTAAATTGATATTAAATATTGATGACTCGTCCCTCATAAGTGTTGTAAATGAGTCATAAATGGAATGCAAATGTTTTGTCAGGAGCAAAGTCTGGCTTCGTCAGGCATTAACATTTGTAATATGCATACTGTATTTTTCATTTTTAAAATTCATGGTCTTTGCTGGTCTTAGATTAAAGTAATTCAATAGTTAGCGAAAGCCTCAGTCATATCCATACATTCAGTGGATCAAGTTTGACATCCAACAGATATTCGAGTCACAATCATCAGACACTATGGGTGAAAAACACAGGGCCGGACTCACCGGAGATGTTCTGCTCCCGCATTCTCTGATGGATGTTGCTGGCCAAGAAATGTTACTTGTATCTGTACAGCATTTTTAGTCTTCAACTCGCCTCAACTCACAGTTTCCATAGTTACGGGCTGGGAGGAATTGAAGACTGAAAATGACATACAGGAGAACATCTCTTCATCGACTGGAGTGTGATGAATATCCGGAAACATCACTTAATCCTTCATGCAGTACACTGATAGATTTGCACCAATCAAAATTTGAGTGGCATGCAACTCTGTGCATGACTAACCTTTAAAACTTAAAAAAAAAAAAAAAAAAAATCTTTGCAGATTATTTTAAAATATATTTCAAATTCTTCAGTGATCTGAAAAACGATGCTACTATAGAAACATCTTCAGTAAATAAGTAACTGCTGAATAATTAAATGCTATTTATTGTGTTTTATGCAACTGCTAGTTCCGGTCTATAACTTCCACCAGACTTAGCCACCAAGTTCATGTGTTACACTCTCAGCTTCCCATATGTGCCGTACTGCCTGCAGTGAGCTCACCAAATGACTGACAAGCAGAAAGCATCTTGAAAGCCTTGTGACTGGCTAAAGAAGTGTTTCTCAAAACTGGGTTTGCGAGGGCACACAAGGGTTTTGTGAGCTGATGGAAAGCTAAAAATGAATTACCTTTAAAATCAAATCATTAAAATCAAAACAAATCAAAACACATTTAGGGCCATTCCACCGAATGGGCGTGATTTCTGTCCCCGGGACATTATATGTACAAACATGCATAAAAATTAATTATAAAATACATTTTATTATCAAGCAACGTGTGCTGCGCATTAATCTAACTGCAAATTTAAAATATATAATTGAAAAAAAATTATTCAAAACTACCTAAAACACTGAAAATCTAGCATTTGTACATTTCCCCAGTGTCTAACTCTACATTTTAACATAAAATATAATGTTTGAAATCCTTCAGAAATAAATCTAAATAAATCTAATCTAATCTAAATAAATCTAAATCTATAAATCTTAGATAAAACATACATTTTAGCCATGTCCCCAGGTTTTCAATCAGTCCTGTTACCCTAACACATTTCCCCCTCTAAAAAGCTGGGAAAATTCCACAAGACACGTTTTCAACATAATATTAAAACATCTGGATCTTCTGAAATCGATTTCTGTCCTGTGGCAATACATGGAATGCCGTTTGAGTGTGACCTGCGCTGTACGAAAACAGTATCTACAGAAAAACAGAAAAGGCATTATTTGTTATGTTTATTATTTTAATAAAAAATATTTTTAATATTATTTTTTAATAAAACCCAAAGAGATATTCTTTATAAAAGTTAAGACTCAGTCACGCCTTCCTAAAACAGCTCATTCAAACATGCCCCCACAAATCCACATCACTGTGTGGGAAGATTTGCATAAAACCGCCCAAAGAAAGAAGGCGTAACTGTTATTCTCACTGTAGTATTGTTGCAGCCGCCGCCTTGTCGTGGAGACGCTGTGTGTTTTGTTGCGAAAGTGAAATCTACATTGTTTTGCCTTCCAAATGAGCACACTACTAGAAATCAATGATTAAGTTATATTCACAACACTGTTCCAGAACAGTACAATGCAAATATTCGAGTGTATGCAGCGCATTTTATGGAGGACTTTGTGGTTTCCTGAACCTGGGAGAGTAGCCTACAATACTGGCTGTGCACAAAGGCTGTTTTTATACAGTGGGGCAATTCCAACTTTGCAAAGACAGTCTGGCGCTCCTGACTCACAGCCTGTAAGTACGTTTTCATATTTAAAGAATTTGCTACTGACACTGTGAGTTTTGTGCAGTGTAGAGTAGTGCTTGTTGTTTGTCATTTCTACAGTCATAAATGCAGACATGGTTTTATGTTTACGCAGCACGACGCAGTACAACGCGTAAAAAGACAGTATAAGTCATTATAATCAGTAATTATGTCCCCACTGGATGCAACAAATGCCTCATTTATAATGGGTTTTATCGTCTTTGTCTCGTCGCGCCTGACACGGCAAGGCAAGGCCTCTTATATATATATAAATTATTTTATTTTGTTTTATTTTGTTTTTATTTTTTGTTTTGTTTTGTTTTGACTTTATTTTATTTTTATTTAATTTTTTTTTTTTTTTTTTTATTTTATGTTTTTTTTTTTTTTTTTTTTTTTTTTTTTAATTTTACTTTTTTTTTGGAAGCAAATGACACCCATTCGGTTGAATTGCCCTTTATTTGTTTACCTGCAGGTGACCATTGACCATTAGCATCAGAGAACCACAAACATGCAAATATACTATTAAATTAATAAATTACTAACTTCAAGCATGTATGGTAGGTCACTTAAGTTCATCTGACAAAACAGTTTAGGAATCCCTGGGCTAATAAAAAGTATATCCATGGCCTGGTTACTTGGTTAGTAAGTCAGACATTATTATGAATTATTATGAGTCAGCACAAAGAGAATCTCTGAGGATCATATTACCCCCAGCTCTTGGCTCATTTTCAGACAAGAACAATTCAGTCAACTGAGACTGAGGCTTGCTCTGACTAAATCACTGAATTAGAGTTCCAATTCGATGTCAAATTCACAACTGAACCATTCAGTGTTACTTAAAGGGGTCATCGGATGCCCATTTTCCAAAAGTTGATATGATTCTTTAGGGTCTTAATGAAAAGTCTATAATATACTTTGGTTAAAAAAATCTCAATGGTAGTGTAAAACAACACCCTTTTACCTTGCCAAAATCAGCTCTTCAAAAATCATCCTGTTCTGGTCGAGGCTGCTTTAAATGTTAATGAGCTTAGCTCGCCCCGCCCTTCTTTTCTCTATGTGGAGTGACGAGCCTGTTTACTTTAGAAGCATTTAGTCGCGTTTAGCCGCTAAACTTGATAACTAGCACGTTATTAGAAAAGGCGATCGCAAAGATTCATAAAAAAAACCCTTATACTCACATCTGCTGTAAGTGAAACTGGATTACCAATGATTCGCGCAAACATAGACGGGTATATGTAGATCGGGAGGCGCATTCCCTTCACAAACAAACATAATCCACTGCATCTTCAGCTGCTCAGATGACGGGAGTAAATGTTGACCACTATGTTCATTATTACATCCAGCAACACAACACTTCAAATGGAGATATTCTTGTCTAACATACATCCCTGCTCCAGAATGGAAACAATGGAGGTTGAACTGTTATAGCTGATAGATCTGAGGTAAGACGCTCATGTCAATCAAATATCGTGGGAGCGGCCTCTGTTGGTGTGACGCCACCGCTTGATTTGAAAAAGGGGATATTATTTTTACAGATTAATTAAAAACCACTGCATGGTTTTTTTATCATTATAGGGTAGATGTGTACATACACTGCCAACACACATTAATGTTCCAACAACATGTAAAAGTGAACTTTGTATCCGATGACCCCTTTAAACACAAAAAAGGTCAAAAGAATATGTTTACAAATCAGGCATTGCTGTAGGGGATACTGATTTTACTCACATCAGAACAAGAAGGTACGGCGTGTCTTTTCTGGAATGTAGCCGAGTAAGAAGTCAGATATTATGACTTATAATGTAGTGAAGTAAAAGTAAGTATACTCTGATAAAGTACAGCTACCTGAAATTGTACTTAGGGTCAGTGATAGAATAAAATACATTGTTAATGTCCAACATTGCCCAGTATTAAACTATTTAAAGAATGCTGTACAGAATATGTGTATATTCATTACATCAGCATTCTTTTTCATGTCAAATGGCTTAATTGCACATTGGTCTAGTCAGTTTTAAACTTACTACAAGCACACTCCTCAAAGAAACTAATCTATTAAAATTTGCAATCCGTTAGAGACAAGATAAAAGCTGTGCAACAAAGCAGGACAGAAGTTCTGATATGACATCACATCTAACAAGGGCGACTGTGAACCGTCTTGAGAGAGCTGTCTCAGTGACTGACATGACTTTACATGCTTCTCTGCAGTTTCTTTGTTGTCTGTGCCTTTGGTCCATCTGTATGCAGCTGGTATAACATTTTCTAAACTCTTCTGAAGTTTGCTTAACTTCAGAAAAAAAGCAGCTTGCAGTAGCTCTGCTCCTTCTACATAGACACGCACAACCAAAACTTGAGTACTGTGTCCACACCGGAGGAAACGTGCTGACAATGTTGCATTATCATTTATTTTAATAACAACAGCACATTCAATTGTTGGAACGAAGCATATCAAAACAAAAAGGTAATTAATCAAGCAGGATGAACGCTGTGTTCCTTTTTTTCTCAGTCACTGAAACACTATAAAGAAGCGGGAATGGGCTGCATAGAGCTGGACACATAATTAACCTCAGCTGAACAAAATGCACTGATATAGAATCTAAACATAGATCTAGACAGCAACATCTGCATTTCTGCTGATCACCATTTCAACAAGCATAAAAGGATAGTTTTAGGATCTTGCTGATTCAGAACCAAAATGAGACTTGACAAAGGAAACTATACAAAGAGACTGATTCAAACCACAAATTACAGTTAGTATATTCAAACCATTGGATTCAAGAGAGATAAAAGTATGTTTTGAAGGGTGTGGAGTGGTCGAGTTTAGAGTGGTGCTTGTATATCCAAAATTCACACCTCTATGTTAGGATGCTGTTGGTGGTGGCAGCTGCCATGCAATTTCTAGAGTGCTATGAATGTCCTTTTAGCATGTTGCTGAAAGGTGTTTTCTAGGGTGTTTTGGATAGTCATTAAGACATTGCTAGGAGGTTGCTAGTGTATTCTGGGTAGTAGTTAGTGGTCAACATGGACACAATTTGCACTTAATTTCTTATATTTTATCTAAACACTCTCCATTCTAGGTTAAATCAGCTAGGCTTAACTATTCTAAGTTAAGCCACAGTATAGGCAAAATGAAAGCGCCTAAATTAGTAGATTTGTAGGCTAATATTTAATGGCTACACTGTAAAAAAATTACAGTGTATTTAACTGTAAAAAAAAAAAAAAAAAAAAAAAAAAAAAAGACTGTAAAAATGCTACAGTAAAAACCTGTTTAATGGTTAACGGTAAATTCTATATGGTAAAAAAACTGTCTTGGACATTATATGTATTTTTACAGTTTTTAGAAGTGAAAAAGAGCGTATAATTTACAGCAGATAACCGTAAATTGACATTCCCAGAATTCCCTGTGTTACATTTCAAATTTGATGGGGTTTTTTTTTTTTTTTTTGGTTGAAATAACTATGTTTCTTCTTCTTTTCTTTTTTTTTTCAGTTCATTCAGTTTTTTCATCAGTTTTTGTGCATTAGTGTTGTATGTTATACCTAATGTTGTTAAATGAATGTTTATTGCATTATTTCAGTTTTACGTGTGTTACCATGATGGTGTGTAATGTTTGTGTTAATGACACTGTGCACCTTCTATATATGCTATTATTTAAAAGCTGCTTGTGATGGGCTTTGGTTCATCATGTGACTTTCCCATCACCACCTACATTTGGTTATCAATGTATTACAAAGGTACAAAACAGATTTCAGTACTTCAATAAGTAGATCATTAACATTATATCAGTTAATGAAATTAAGGTATTTAACTGTAAATTCAAGTTAAAACCGTAAAACCTAAAATGCTGCTATTGTGTTTTTTTTTTTATGGTAAAATTCTGTCAAGCACAGCTGCGTTTTTTTTACTGTAAATTTTACGGATTTTTTTTTTTTTTTCAATGTCAGTGTTTGGGATTGACAACCGTATTTAATTACGGTAAATTCTGAAATGTCCTGTTCAGATGGCAGCTTACAATAGCAATAGTGACAGTGACTAATGTAACATTAAAAATATGGATAGTTTTTTCACATTTGACAGTCCACTACAGTCTAATAGAGTCATGAGTTCATCCATCAGATCTTAATTAACCGACAACAGATTTTATACCAGAATAGAAAGCAGAGCCTTTGAGTCACGTGTAAACCACAACACTAATGGAAGCCACATCAGTGGAAGACAGTGAGAGGATCCAGTGGCTAGGCTACATAAGGGCCAAGGTTGTACTGGCCCACTCAGACTGACGGCTGGCCCACTCAGTCAAATGAGACAATAAGGAAAAGATGAAAAATTCTGCATACATGATAATGATCTCTCATAAACATTACATAAGAACTACTTGTGTAACGAGGTGAACGAGACGAGAGGCGAGCGGATCCATATGCAAGCTTTTATTTGAAACGCGAGACAAAGACATGGTCGTACAGGCTGGGTCGAGACGGGAGCAGACAGGAATATCAAAGACAGTGGGAGAGAGTAATCCTATAAACGTGAGCAATAGTCCAAAAGGCAGGCGGCTAGACAGTCCAAACGAGAAACCAGGCGAGAGAACAAAACCAGGAACCAGGAACGAGGAAACTAGGAAACGCTAACAATAACAACAACAGGAAAATACAACCAACCGTGAAGTGCACTGAAAAGGAGCGGGGTTTTTATAGGGCGCCTGATTGGTCACGGGGACTGACGCAATCAGAGCGGTGGAAGATGGGAGATACAGTCCGAGATGCAAAGCGACAGTCAGAGTGAGTGGGTGGAGCGAGAGTGACATCTGGTGGTGAGTAGACAACGGGACACCGACCAGGTTCGTGACATAGCCCCCCCCCAAGGAGCGGCTTCCAGACGCTCGAAAGAAACAACAGTCCAGGGGAGCGGTGGGATGGGGGGGAAACAGGGCGAGGGCTGGAGGACCAGGTCCATGAGGGAAGCCCAGAGATTGAGGCAGGACCGACAGAGCAGGTACCCTCCAGGGTGGGGCCGGAGGCGGAGCAGGAGGCGCAGGAGCCCTCCAGGGCGGAGCCGGAGGCAGAGCAGGAGGCGCAGAAGCCCTCCAGGGCGGAGGTGGAGCAGGAGCCTTCCAGGGAGGGGCCAGAGGCGGAGCAGGAGGCGCAGGAGCCCTCCAGGGCGGAGCCGGAGGCAGAGCAGGAGGCGCAGGAGCCCTCCAGGGCAGAGCCGGAGGCAGGGCAGGAGGCAGAGCAGGAGGCGCAGGAGCCCTCCAGGGCGGAGCCGGAGGCAGAGCAGCAGGCGCAGGAGCCCTCCAGGGCGGAGCCGGAGGCAGAGCAGGAGGCGCAGGAGCCCTCCAGGGCGGAGCCGGAGGCAGAGCAGGAGGCGGAGCAGCCCTCCAGGGAGAAACAGGAATCTGCGTCACGGTCTGGGACCTGGGGAAAGCAGAGACAGAGGAGGCAGACAGAGTAGGGGGAAAAGGCGGAGCGGCCCTCCGGGGCGGAACAGGAGGCGGAGCGGCCCTCCGGGGCGGAACAGGAGGCGCAGCGGCCCTCCGGGGCGGAACAGGAGGCGCAGCGGCCCTCCGGGGCGGAACAGGACCCCGCTTTACGATCTGGGACCTGGGGAAAGCAGAGACAAAGGAGACAAACAGAGAAGGGAGAGAAGCAGAGAGCTTGTAGGGGGACACCACCTCCAAGGGAGGATCCACAGCCATGGCTGACACCTCTGGAGGTATTGGCGCAGCTTCTCCGACCAAGTGGCACTCTGGAACAGGCTTGTGACCAGGCGAAAACTCTGGAGCTGGCTTGTGACCAGGCGGGAGCTGGGGCGGAGCAGGAAACTGCGTTATGGCCTGGGATCTGGAAACGGCAGAGACAGAAGAGGTAGAAAGAATTTGGGGAGAAGCAGAGAGTCTGTAGAGGGACGCCGCCTCCATGGGAGGATCCACAGCCGAAGCTGACACCTCAGGAGGCATAGGCGCGGCTTCTCCCACCGGTGAGGCCTCTGGGTCTGTCTCGTGGTCAGACGGGACCTCTGGAGCAGACTTGAGACCAGACGGGACCTCTGGAGCAAACCTGAGACCAGACGGGACCTCTGGAGCACAGTGTGCAGCCCACACACACCAGATGGCAACCGCCATTAAAGGAAGAGCAGCAGCGGGAGGTTGTGGTGGGTCCAGTGCGCTGGCTATCCCGATAGGCCATGGTCTTGGGATGTCAGACGAGATATGACTTGACTTGGGGTCGTTGGACTGGGCATGACCTGGCTCTGGGCCATCAGACGGGGCATGGTAAAGTTCTGGGTGGTCAGACGAGACGTGGCTTGAGTCTGGGCCGTCAGGCGGGACGTGGCTTGAGTCTGGGCCGTCAGGCGGGACGTGGCTTGAGTCTGGGCCGTCAGGCGGGATGTGGCTTGAGTCTGGGCCGTCAGGCGGGACGTGGCTTGAGTCTGGGCCGTCAGGCGGGACGTGGCTTGAGTCTGGGCCGTCAGGCGGGACGTGGCTTGAGTCTGGGCCGTCAGGCGGGACGTGGCTTGAGTCTGGGCCGTCAGGCGGGACGTGACTGGACTCTGGGCCGTCAGGCGGGACGTGACTGGGCTCTGGGCCGTCAGGCGGGACGTGACTGGGCTCTGGGCCGTCAGGCGGGACGTGACTGGGCTCTGGGCCGTCAGGCGGGACGTGACTGGACTCTGGGCCGTCAGGCGGGACGTGACTGGACTCTGGGCCGTCAGGCGGGACGTGACTGGACTCTGACTCTTGGAGATCAGCCCTGACATTGCTTGACGCAGGTACGACCGCCCTGACGTTGCTGGACTTGGAAGCTTGACTGGACGCTGAAACTGCATAATGACAGGACCTGACAACTATGCTTGACTCACGAGGATCTGCTGAGGCCTGGCTTGCTTCTGGAACAACAGCTGTAACGTGACTTGGCTCAAGAACGACAGCTGTAACGTGACTTGGCTCAGGAACGACAGCTGTAACGTGACTTGGCTCAGGAACGACAGCTGTGACTTGGCGCGACTCGTGAGGAACAGCGACTGTGTCTTGACCTGACCCTGTTGCTGGACCAGACTTGGAAGCTTGATCGGATGTAAATGCTTGACCGGACTTGGAGGCCTGACCTGACCTTGGAGCGGCAGCTGGAGCTTGACTTGACTCAGAAGATGCACCTGCAGCTTGACTTGGCTCTGCAGCTTGGCTTGGCTCTGGAAATGAAGCGGTGTCCTGACTTGTTCTTACAGGAACAGCAGCTGTAACATGACTTGACTTAGCAAGGACAGCAGCTGTAATGTGACCTGACTCGTGAAGAACAGGTGTGACTTGGCTTGACTCGTGGGGAACAGCTGTGACCTGGCTTGACTCAGGGATAGTCGCCGCGACATGGAGCGCCACTTTAGCTGCCCATACCGTCATTAGGGGTGAGTCCAGCACGTGGGCCATCATGAGGCGTGGCTTGGAGACAGCGACCCTCTTGTGGAGTGACTCTGGGATGGCGGCCATCTTGTGGGCTGGTTGTGGGAAGGCAGCCATGACAGGTGCAGGCCCTGGACGGGCAGGCATGGCGTGAGCAGGCCCTGGAGCGGCAGGCATGGCGTGAGCGGGCTGTGGCTTGACACATGCAGGAAACATAGCTGCAATCTGACTTGACTTGGGAAACACAGTTGCAACTTGACTTGCCTCGGGAAAAGCAGCTGCAGCTTGACCTGACTTAGGAAATGCAGCTGCAACTTGACTTGACTTGGAACCTTTACTTGACTCAGGAAATGCAGCTGTAACTCCACATAGCTCTGGTATGGCGGCTGTGACGTGACGGAGCTCTGTTTCCGCCGCCATCTTGTGAACGGACTCCGCCGTCGCCGCCATTGTGTGGACGCGCTCCGACGCGGCCGCCATTTTGTGAACGGGCACAGCTGTCGCCGCCATTAGAGCGATGCTATCCATTACGTTCGCCGCCATTTGAGCAATGCGATCCATTGCCGTCGTCATTGCTCGGGCGCGCTCCAGCGTGGCCGCATTTCCCCGAGTGAGCCAAGCGGCCAGTGGATCTGTGGCGTCGCGCTCCGGCGCGGCCGTCATTATATGAGCGGGGTGCGCGGCCGCCATTACCGCGTTGTCGCGTTCCACCTCCGCAACCCCCACAGTAAATGACGAGCCCACACTAAATAGTCCAAAGTCCATACCTGTAGAATGTCCAAAATGAAAGCTGCTGGATCCTGTTGCGGCGGTTGGTTCTGTAACGAGGTGAACGAGACAAGAGGCGAGCGGATCCATATGCAAGCTTTTATTTGAAACGCGAGACAAAGACATGGTCGTACAGGCTGGGTCGAGACGGGAGCAGACAGGAATATCAAAGACAGTGGGAGAGAGTAATCCTATAAACGTGAGCAATAGTCCAAAAGGCAGGCGGCTAGACAGTCCAAACGAGAAACCAGGCGAGAGAACAAAACCAGGAACCAGGAACGAGGAAACTAGGAAACGCTAACAATAACAACAACAGGAAAATACAACCAACCGTGAAGTGCACTGAAAAGGAGCGGGGTTTTTATAGGGCGCCTGATTGGTCACGGGGACTGACGCAATCAGAGCGGTGGAAGATGGGAGATACAGTCCGAGATGCAAAGCGACAGTCAGAGTGAGTGGGTGGAGCGAGAGTGACATCTGGTGGTGAGTAGACAACGGGACACCGACCAGGTTCGTGACAACTTGCATGTGTAAACACGTAAAGAATAAGGAATAATAAGATGCTGGTGAATGAGTACTGATCTTCCAGTTGTGTGCTTCAATCTGAGTGATCAATCCAATTCAAGTGCACTCCCACTGTAAAACAGTCCCGGTTTGCCATTTTTACTCATTGTCTTTATTCACTATACCCACCCACCAAACCTGAGATCCAGTTTCTATTGGTTGAACTTCCTGACATTTTAATATAACATTGGAAAACACCACATTAACAACATCATCGCAACGCGATCGGATGTCATATGACTTTAGCAAAGCAGCATATAATTCACTCTAATATAATTATCTTAAGATCTATCAAGTGTTGTGTTGAGGCTCATTGGAATTGAGAACACCTGCTCTGATGCAATCTGGGAAAACCCGTCAGATGTCGCGCTGGGACGTTTTCAGGAAATTTGAAAAATAGGTACATTTTTTGACAAAATTAGGTTTTCATTCAATTATTATTCTATAACATCTTGTCTAACATCTCTGAAAATATCTTGGCGAAATTCATTTCTTTAGTGCAGAAAATAGCGATTTATTGCAGCAAGCAGAAATGACTGTGTCTTTCTCTTATGTTAAGAACACGCTGCGGAGATGCTTTCCCTTAACATCACAAAAACAGCTAACCTATGTAACCCCTTAACATATGTTTTTTTATTTATTTATTTATTTTTTTATATTGTCAGATGGCGGAGCGCAACAACGCAGTCTGAATTACTGCAGGTGCTCACTTAAATGATCTTTACTCGTCTCAATCTGCTCAGTCTTGATGATATCAGTGCCCTAAACAATGTTATAATGGACTATTTCACATCCAGAGATGAAGGATCGGATGATGAAGTTACTAAAGAGGAGAAGTCTAATGACAGTCTCTTTTATGCACAGTGTGCAAACAGTTGTGATTGCGCTCACTTTTACTACAAGGTAGGCTGCATTATTTGTGCTATCTAAACATTAAAGGGGTGATCAAAAGTTCTGAGACTATGCCCATGATAAACAATGGAAAACGTTAGTCTGTTGGTGTAATGATGCAGTATAGCGCTCCTGACTTGACAGACAGCTCTCGTTAAACCTGTAAAAGTGAAAGAGAAAGCCGTCTCATTTTAAACCTGTTTTTCTCAAAATTCCATTCCTGAAAATCATCACTATTAGCCGAACTAAGATAACTTTGGCCACATTCAAGCTATGGACAAAATAAAAACAGGGGCTTGAACCCAGCTTTCATATGGTATCAAAACCTAAAAAAGGTCAAATTTCACCATGTGTTGGGTTTTCCTAGATATCATCACGTATGTGATCTACTATGGTTTTCTAATATTTGGTGAAACTACAAACCAAAATGCATCCCATAAGGCACATGAGTATACTGTTTACATGTACTTGGTAGTGTTTGGTCTCTACCTGAAACAGCTATGAGACCTTTTCAATACAGTATACAGAAAACTATAATAACAGTTCATACTTTCGAGTAAAATTTTTTTTTTTTTTTTTTTTAGGTTGAATTTTTTTGTTTGAATTTACGCATCCATTTTTGTCTCATAGATTTGACCTTTTTCTGTCTCAGCCAAAAACCGATGTCATTTTTAGCTGTAGAATTTTGCTTTCCTTTTTTTATTGCGTGTCTTGTAAAATTACGCAGTTTGAGAGTAGTCACTGAGGTCCACCCTATTTCAACAAGGCCCACACACTTGCCTCGCCACTGACTTGATCTAAATTTTCCAGATGAATTGCACATTTCTGACTTGTCATGCACCCTAGAATTAAACCAACACAACGTTTGTTCATCTGGCCAGAGGAGAACTGGCCCAAGCCTTGTTTCTCCCAAGGTTTTTCTTTTTTTTTTTCTCTCTTTCTTTCAGAGATGGAGTTTAGGTTCCTTGCCACTGTCGCCTTTTGGCTCGCTTAGTTAGGGACACTTTGGCAATATTATTAATATTTGACAATATTATTAACTTGACTGAACAGGCACTATTGGATGAGAACTGAACTGAGCTGAATAATAAGTGTTTTCTCCAGAGCTACTTTACAGATAAATTAAATTCTTTCCATAATTCATGGACTTTACACAGTTATTGAAAGAAAACTGAATCAACACTGAACAGATTTCAACTGAATAATGACTGTTTACTATCGTCTAGAGCTACTTTACAGCAAAAGTGAATTCTAATTGATTATTTTCTTGTTTATTACTGAGAAGCTGCTTTGAAACAATCTGTACTGTAGAAAGCACTTTATAAATTACTTAACCTGACTCATAACTGCTTCAAGTTACTAAAACACGAATGCATGCAACACACACACAGCAGAGAGTGGTTCTCCTACACCACATGAAGTGACAGAAAACTGTCCAGGGGTGTGTTTCCCAAAAGCACTGTCAGCCAACTATGGTTGCAAGTTCTGTTGTTAAAAAAACAGTTTAATATAGTATCAATATGTGATGCGATTCGGGAAAACCCGTCGGATGTCGTGCTGGGATGTTTTCAGGAAATTCAAAATATAGGCTGAATGTCAATTTGTTGTCAAAATTAGGCTTTCATTAAATTATCATTCTATAACATTTTGTCTATTATCTCTGAAAATATCTCGGCAAAATTCACTTGTTTAGTGCAAAAAAATAGCTATTTATTGCAGCAAGCAGAAATTACTGTGTCTTTCTCTTATGTTAAGAACATGCTGCGGAGATGCTTTCCCTTAACATCACAAAACAGTTAACCTATCAATATAATCCATGTAACATATTTAATAAAGGTGTATTCCTCACCAGTCATGTGTAAACTGCGGCAAGCAAAGTTTTTATTTATTTATTAATTTTTTAATACCGTGAGATGGCGGAGCGCAAAAGATCGCAGTCTGAAGTAGCTGCTCCTTCAAACAATCTTACTTGTCTCAATCTGCTCAATCTTGGTGATGTCAGTGCCATAATGGGCTACTTCACATCCAGATATGAAGGATTGGATGATGAAGTTACTAAAGAGAAGCAGTCCGATGACAGTCTGTTATATACACAGTGCACGAATAGTTGTGCTGCATTCGCTTTTCTAAATGTAAACTGCAAGGTGCACTATTCGTGCTATCAAAACATACAAGGAGTCATCAAAAGTTCAGACTATGTCCATGTCCTTTGTCCTCTTCAATGATGCAGTATAGCACTGCTGACAGATAGCTCTCCTTAAACCTGTGAAGTGAAAGCCGTCTCACTTTAAACACGTCTTTCTCAAAATTCCATTCCTGAAAATCATAGGTATCAGCCAACTTAAAGGGGTCATCGGATGCCCATTTTTTCACAAGTTGATATGATTCTTTAGGGCCTTAATGAAAAGTCTATAATATACTTTGGTTAAAAATTCTCAATGGTTGTGTAAAACAACACCTTTTTTACCTTGTCAAAATGAGCTCTGCAAAAATGATCCCATTCTGAGGGATTGTTCCTTTAAATGCAAATGAGCTCAGCTCACCCCGCCCCTCTCTTCTCTCTGTGGAGTGACGAGCTGCTCTGAGAGATTGTTTACTTTAGCCGCATTTAGCACGATTAGCTGCGAAACTTGCTAACTAGCTCGCTATTAGGAAAGGTGATTGCAGAGATTCTTAAAAAAAACCTTAAAGCCTAAAAGTGATTCAAAACAGCTTTTGCCATTGTAGTAAATTCCCATTCATATCAAACATATGAGAGTGGAGTAACATATCTAAAATCTTAAGAGGAGAATGGGGTTTCTCTCATGGTTCTATCCACCTTATTCTTCAACGCCAAAGTATGCCTATGGGTGAGACTTCCAGTTCATTAGCAACTATACACTCTCAGCAATCATGAGCTACCAGTACTTTGTGGTCTAACTGGAGGCAGTTCACAAAGACTCATTATTTCCTTTGCACCTTCTCTCTGTGTGATTGCCTATTAAAGCAGCGTTTAAAAGAGCACCTCTGCTTGTTTACAGCAGTTACCATGTGTCACGGGTGAAGAATCACACGACAAGGTAATGCGAGTGAACAGCCCCGGAGGGTGGATTTTTATTAACAATACTTGTGAAAACTGTGAAGAAAAAGGCGTGAAGTCGGTGCGGCGTGTGGTTCAGTGTCCTTCTTGTGCTCCGGTGAAAGTGGGGATCCAGGTGAACTCGTGTGGCTACCGGTCACTCGCTGCTTTCTACGGGAGAGGAAAACAAAGGTTAGCATGCCGTGGCTTCAGCTCGAGACGGTTGTCTACTGCACTCAGCGCGTGGCCGGCTTATAAAGCCGGGCTGTTGATTTGAAAGCAGCGGTGGCCGATTTGCGGTGATGAGCCCGTGCAGGTGTGAGTCGTCTGTTACCAGGGCGACGCTGATGAGCCCAGAGACGCTCGTCACATTCCCCCCCCCTAAGCGTCGTTCTGGCCCTGGAAACGAATGGAGATAGTAGGGGTGAGATAAGGGGAGGGTGGGGAATGACCCCTGACAGACCTGCATAAGCTGTCCAGATCCGAGAGAGTCCATCCGCGTTAGCGTTGGCGACCCCGGCCCGATGGCGGACTTCAAAATGGAAGTCCTGGAGCGCAAGGAACCAGCGAGTCACCCTGGCGTTGGTGTCCTTAGCCCTGGCCATCCACTGAAGGGGAGCGTGGTCGGTCACCAGGGTGAACTTGCGGCCCAAGAGATAGTACCGCAGCTCCAGGACTGCCCACTTGATGGCCAGGGCCTCTCTTTCAACGGTTGCATAATTTCTCTCGGCGGGGGACAGCTTCCTGCTGATGTAAATAATCGGATGCTCCTCACCTCCTTGAACTTGTGACAAGACTGCTCCTAGCCCGGTGTCGGAAGCATCCGTTTGCAGCAGGAAGGGGCAGCTGAAGTCCGGGGCACGAAGCACAGGTGAGGATGTGAGAGCCGCTTTGATCCTCTGCAGGGCTTCCTCGGTGGCTGCGGTCCAGCATATCTTCTCGGGCTGCCCCTTCCTGGTCAGGTCTGTCAGAGGGGCGGCTAAGGAGGAGAAGTTAGGGATAAAGCAGCGATAATAACCCGCCAACCCCAAAAAAGCTCGTACCTGGGTTTTAGTTGTTGGTTTGGGAGCGGTACGGATGGTTTCCACCTTTCTTTCTTGGGGATGAATTAATCCTCGGCCCACTTGGAAACCCAGGTACTTGGCTTCAAACTGGGCTAGATGGCATTTGCGGGGGTTGGCGGTTAGTCCAGCCCGCCGGAGCTCCGAGAGCACCCTCCGCAGACGTTCCAGATGATCCTCCCATGCCTCGGAATGAACCACCACGTCGTCCAGATAAGCGGCCGCATAAGCTTGGTGCGGCCGCAGGATGATGTCCATCATGCGCTGAAACGACGCGGGGGCTCCGTGGAGGCCGAAGGGAAGGGTCCGGTACTGCCAGTGCCCGTTCGGGGTGGAGAAGGCGGTCTTTTCTTTGGCAGTCGGAGTGAGCGGCACTTGCCAGTAACCTTTTGTGAGGTCTAGGGTCGAGATATACCGGGCCCTCCCCAAACGGTCCAGCAGCTCGTCGACCCGAGGCATGGGGTAGCCGTCGAATTGGGACACCTCGTTTAGGCGGCGGAAGTCGTTGCAAAAGCGGAGGGTGCCATCCGGCTTTGGTACCATCACGATGGGGCTGGACCAGGGGCTGCGGGATGGTTCGATTACCCCTAACTTCAGCATTTCTTGTACTTCCTCCTCAATGGCCTGCCGACGAGCCTCTGGTACTCGGTAGGGCCGTTGCCTGACGATAACTCCAGGGGGCGTCCTGATATCGTGCTGGACAACGTTGGTCTGCCCAGGCCGGGAGGAGAACACATCCTGGAACTGACTGACCAGGTGCTGCAGTTCGGCTTTCTGGGCAGCCGACAGGTGGGGATTTACGTCGATCACCACGGGATCGGTGAGACTGAGCGCGGCTACCTGGTCCCGAGTCCCGTGCCACTTCTTTAAGAGGTTGATGTGATAAATCTGTTCATTCCGTCTTTTCCCGGGCTGGTGCAGGCGGTAAGTGACCGGCCCGACTTTTTCTAGCACTGTATAGGGGCCTTGCCAGGATGCGAGGAATTTACAGGTGGACGTAGGGACCAGGAGCATTACCCGGTCTCCCGGTTGGAATTCCCGTGGTTGGGCTGCCCGGTTATAGTGGCGTTGTTGAGCCTGCTGTGCCTTACTGAGATGTTCCCGGACTAACGGCATGATCCGGTCGATCCGTTCCCTCATCTGTTTTACGTGTTCGACCACGGTGCGGAGAGGAGCAGGCTGCTGCTCCCAAGCTTCTCTGGCAACGTCAAGGAGGCCCCGGGGTTGACGGCCGAAGAGAAGCTCAAAGGGGGTGAAGCCGGTCGAGGCTTGTGGAACTTCCCGAATGCCGAACATCACATAGGGGATCATTAAGTCCCAGTCCCGTCTATCCTCCGCCGCTACCCTCCGGAGCATTTGCTTCAAGGTCTGGTTAAAACGTTCCACAAGCCCGTCCGTCTGTGGATGGTAGACCGTTGTTCGGAGCTGCTTCACCCGCAGCAGCCCGCAGAGATCAGCCATTAGCCGGGACATGAATGGTGTTCCCTGGTCAGTCAGGATCTCCGTGGGAATTCCAACGCGGCTGGCCAACAGAAACAGCTCCTGGGCGATGGCTTTCGCTGTGGCTTTCCTCAGGGGGACTGCTTCTGGGTAGCGGGTGGCATAGTCGACGATGACCAGGATGTGTTCATGTCCTCGGGCAGACTTAGGCAACGGCCCCACCAGATCTAATCCGATGCGCTCAAAGGGCACCCCAATAACGGGCATGGGTATAAGCGGACTGGGGGGAGGAGTCCTGGGCGCCGTGGTCTGGCAGGTCGGGCAGGCTTGGCAGAAAGCCTTGACGTCAGCGTCCAGGCCCGGCCAGTGAAAACGGTCCCGGATCCGCTGGATGGTATTCGTCACCCCTAAGTGACCTGCCATAGGATGGGAGTGGGCAAGCTCCAGAACGGTTTCCGTCTTGCTCCGCGGAACAACTAGGAGTTCTTTCTCCTCCCCCCTCCGTGACGCAACACAGTACAGCAGGCCGCTTCGGACAATGAAGTGCGGGAGAGGATGGGGCCGTGGGAGGACGTCCTTTCCATCAATGATCCGTACTTGTGTCCAGCAGTGTTTGAGCCGGTCGTCCTCCCGCTGTTCCTTGGCGAATGAGCCCCCTCCCGACGCCTGTTGAAACACATCATAAAAGAGATTAGTAGATTGGGAGGGGGACTCACCATCTCTCCCGCTGTCCGAAGCCAGCAGGGCCGGGCGGCGGTGAGGTCCTTGAGGCCGCCCGCGGTGGCAGCGGTTCCCTCGTGGGCTGGCGGGCCGGGTGACGGCGGCGAGCAAGCGATCGAAACCGGGCCAGTCTCTTCCCAGCAGTACGGCCACCGGCAGATCTTGGACCAATCCGACCTCGATAGGCCAAGCGCCGTGGACGGTGGAGATGGTCACTCGTCTAGCGGGGACCTGTCGTGTGTCTCCATGCACACACGTGACAGCGAGTAAACTTTTATTCCCCGGGTGGGGCGGACACAGTCGAGAGTGGACGAGGGTGACCGCACTGCCGGAGTCAAGGATCGCCTTCACTGGTCTTCCATTAATTTTTATAGTTGCTTCTGGGGCCGCCGGAGGAGGGCTCTGGTGAACGATGCAGCCCGCCAGCCAAGCGCGCGGTGGTGCCGATGGTTCCGCTGTAGGCATAGGTTCATCCTGCGGTGAGGGAACCGCAGGCCTGCCGACTGTGCGCTGGGTGCCCTCCGGCGGGCGTCGCTCCTGGACCACCCTCCGGAGAAACGGCGGCGCTCTGTCCCCGGCTTCCCGGTGTTGGATGGCATCCGCCAGTTCGACCGCCTCCACCATCTCGAGGATAGTCGCCGGGTTCTTCATCCCCACCGCTTGCCGGTGGGACCGTGGGAGGGCACGAAGGAGGCGGTCGATGACCACCCGTTCCACTACCTGGGCGGCGGTGGGCTCTCCTTCGAGCAGCCAGTGTTGAGCAATGCGAGCGAGCTCAGCCGCCTGGGCACGGGCCGGCACCCGGGGTTTAAACTCCCACTCGTGAAACTGCTGTGCGGCGCAAATAGACGATAATCCAAGCCGGGCTAGAATTTCTCGTTTTACTTCGGCATAATTTTCTGCAGCGGCTGGTGGGAGTGAGAAGTAGGCGCGTTGTGCCTCACCAGTGAGGAGGGGTGCCAGCGCCAGTGCCCACTCTTCAGCGGCCCACCCCTCGCGTGTGGCCGTGTTCTCGAAGACTCGAAGGAAAGCCTCTACGTCATCGTGGGCCGTCATCTTTGGTAAGAGGCGGGTGGCTTGCGCACGAGGATCAGGTAGTGGAACATGCTGGGCAGTTTGGATACGGATGGCCGCGAGTTCTTCTTCCGTTCTGCCCTGCCGGGTGGCCAGATGTTCCACTATTTGTTGCTGGCGGATGCTCACCTCGGTGAGACGCTGGAGCAGGTCCTGCACTTCCATTACGGGGCAGAGCGCGCACCGTATCCGCTGCAACTGGTGAAACACAGAAGAAAAAAAAATCCGTCAGTGGGGTTGAGCAATAACACTTGCCGGTGATTCTTCAAACATATGCCTGCATTCTCCACCAGATGTCACGGGTGAAGAATCACACGACAAGGTAATGCGAGTGAACAGCCCCGGAGGGTGGATTTTTATTAACAATACTTGTGAAAACTGTGAAGAAAAAGGCGTGAAGTCGGTGCGGCGTGTGGTTCAGTGTCCTTCTTGTGCTCCGGTGAAAGTGGGGATCCAGGTGAACTCGTGTGGCTACCGGTCACTCGCTGCTTTCTACGGGAGAGGAAAACAAAGGTTAGCATGCCGTGGCTTCAGCTCGAGACGGTTGTCTACTGCACTCAGCGCGTGGCCGGCTTATAAAGCCGGGCTGTTGATTTGAAAGCAGCGGTGGCCGATTTGCGGTGATGAGCCCGTGCAGGTGTGAGTCGTCTGTTACCAGGGCGACGCTGATGAGCCCAGAGACGCTCGTCACACATGGAACAACTTTTTTTCTGACCTTCAATAAGCACCATCTGCTGTCAGACAGAGGATTTACATTTGTCTTCAGATAATATTCTGTTTTTTGTTTTTTTTTTTGTTATCAGATAAGAAGGAAGCCTATGCAGAATTGTTTATGAAGCGGACACAATGCCTATCCACCTTTTCCCTAAAAAAAAAAAACAATGAGTGCCACCATGATGTATTCTAACTTCCATTTGGATGCTCTTGTCTTCTGGTTTCCATAGAAAATTATTTAAACTGATGCTTTATGGCCAAAAATATTGGCACCCTTGCAATTCCGTCAGAAAATGCAGAAAATGCAGAAAATGCAATTGTTCCAATTGCAAATGTTATGGTATTCATGTGCTTAATGTTTTTGTTTGCACAAAAAAACAAAAAAGGAACAGAGAAGAAAAGTCAAACTTGATAAAATTTCACACAGAACTCAAACATGGTGTCACGAATCTGGTCGGTGTCCCGCTGTCCGCTCACCACCAGATGTCACTCTCGCCCTTTCACACACAGACTGTTGCACCACACCCCGGACTACATTTCCCATCAGCCATTACACTTGACCCACGACCAATCAGCGGCGCTATAAAAGCCCCTGTATTTCGCCGTGCTAACCACGGATTGTTGTATTGTTGTTTGTTAGCGTTTTCCTGTTTCCAAGTTCCTAGTTCCCGTGGTTTTTGACTTCTCGCCTGCATTATCGTTTACGTCTGTCTAGCCGCCTGCCTTGTGGATTATCGCTCTCGTTTCCTGGACTATTCTTTCCTACTGCCTGTGTTATTCCTGTTTGCTCCCGTCTCGACCTTGCCTGTACGACCATGTCTTTGTCTCGCCCAATAAAAAGCTTGCATATGGATCCGCTCGCCTCTCGTCTCACTTCCCCCGTTACAGAACAATCCGTCACTACAGGATCCAGCAGCTTTTCACCCGGACAATCTTCCGACATGGACACAGACCTGATCTTAGCAAGGATCAAGCAAGGACAACGTACACTCGAACAATACATCCGTGAGTTTTTGGCCATTACTAACTACTCTACCCTCCCGGACTGCATTATTATTGAACTGTTTGCTGATGGCGTCAATGAGCCACTAAGAGCGAGGCTGAGACGCGAGGGCCCGCGCTCTTCGCTAGTGGCTTTTATGAACTTTGCGTTTTTGTGTGTGGGCTCGTCGTGTACTGTGGGGGTCGCGAAGGAGGTACGCGACAACGCAGACAGATCAGCCGCGCAACCCTCTCGCAGAGTGGCGGTAATGCCGGATCACGACGCCCCAAACAGGTTTTCTGCCTGGATCGCTTGTGAAATGGCGGCCGTAACAGAGCGTGCTCGAGCGATGGCGGCGTCAGCAGAGCCCGCGCACAAGATGGCGGCCGCGTCGGAGCGCGTCCACACAATGGCGGCGACGGCGGAGCCCGTTCACAAGATGGCGGCGATCACAGAGCTCCGTCACCTCACAGCTGCCATACAAAAGCCATTTAAAGGTACTGTGTTTCCTGAGTCAAGTCAAGTTTCCAGGTCGAGTCAAGTTGCAGCTCTGTTTCCTGAGTCCAGTCAAGTTTCTGAGTCAAGCAACATTACAGCTGCTGTTGCTGTGTCAAGTCAAGTTACAGTCATCGTTCCTGAGCCAAGCACTGTCAAGATGGCTGCCACGCCAGAGCCACTGCACAAGATGGCTGCCACGCCAGAGCCACTGCACAAGATGGCTGCCACGCCAGAGCCACTGCACAAGATGGCTGCCACGCCAAAGCCTCCGCCCGCTAAAGCCCCGTCAGTCAGGCCGGCGCCCGCTAACGCCACGTCAGCCAAACCACAGCCTGCTCAGGACATCTCCGTCAAGTCACAGCCTGTTCACGCCATGTCTTCTGCTCCTGAGTCTGCACCCATCATGGCCGCCCTCCCTGAAGCGGTTCCCGAGTCAAGCAAAGTCACAGCCGTGGTTCCTGAGTCAAGTCACGTCCCGCCTGACATCCCAAGATCGTGGCCTATCATGATGGCACATGTGCTGGATTCACCCCTGATGGCTGTACGGGCAGCTAAAATGGCGCTCCTTCACGTCGCGGCTGCTACCCCAGGGTCAAGTCAAGCTTCCAAGTCCGGTCAAACAACGGAGTCAAGTCAAACCAAAGCTCTTGTTCTCCACGAGTCAAGCCAAGTCACAGCTGTTCCTCATGAGTTAAGTCACGTTACCGCTGTCGTCCCTGAGCCAAGTCACGTTACAGCTGTTATTCCTGAAGCAAGCCAGGCCTCTGCAGATCCTCGTGAGTCAAGCCTTGTTGTCAGGTCCTGTCATAATGCAGCTTCCGTCTCCAGTCAAGCTTCAGCGTCCAGTCAAGCTTCAGCGTCCAGTCAAGCTCCAGCGTCCAGTCAAGCTCCAGCGTCCAGTCAAGCTCCAGCGTCCAGTCAAGCTTCCAAGTCCAGTCAAGCTCCAGCGTCCAGTCAAGCTCCAGCGTCCAGTCAAGCTTCCAAGTCCAGTCAAGCTTCCAAGTCCAGTCAAGCTTCCAAGTCGAGCAATGTCAAGGCGGCTGTTCCAGAGTCAAGCCACGCCCCGCCTGACGGCCCGGACTCAGGCCACGCCCCGCCTGACGGCCCAGACTCAAGCCACGCCCTGTCTGGCCACCCAGAGCCTTACCATGACCCGTCTGACGGCCCAGAGTCAGGTCATGCCCAGTCCCCAAGTCAAGTCTCACCAGACCCCAAGTCAAGTCACATCTCGTCTGACATCCCAAGACCACAGCCTATCGGGATAGCCAGCGCCCTGGACCCACCACAACCTCCCGCTGCTGCTCTACCCTTAATGGCTATTGCCATCTGGTGTGTGTGGGCTGCACATTGTGCTTCTGGGGTCACGTCTGCTCCCAAGCCTGCTCCAGAACTCCTGTCCAAGCACAAGCCTACTCCAGAGCCCCCGCCAGTTGGAGAGGCCGCGCCAATGCCTCCTGAGGTGTCAGCTTCGGCTGTGGATCCTCCCGTGGAGGCGGCGTCCCCCTACAGACTCTCTGCCTCTCCCCATATTCTCTCTACCTCCTCTGTCTCTGCTGTTTCCAGGTCCCAGGCCATAACGCGGTTTCCTGCTCCGCCCCAGCTCCCGTCCGGTCACAAGCCTGTTCCAGAGCTCCCGTCCGGTCACAAGCCTGTTCCAGAGCTCCCGTCCGGTCACAAGCCTGTTCCGGAGCTCCCGTCCGGTCACAAGCCTGTTCCAGAGCTCCCGTCCGGTCACAAGCCTGTTCCAGAGCTCCCGTCCGGTCACAAGCCTGCTCCAGAGCTCCCGTCCGGTCACAAGCCTGCTCCAGAGCTCCCGCTGGGTCACAAGCCAGCTCCAGAGTTTTCGCCTGGTCACAAGCCTGTTCCAGAGTGCCACTTGGTCGGAGAAGCTGCGCCAATACCTCCAGAGGTGTCAGCCATGGCTGTGGATCCTCCCTTGGAGGTGGCGTCCCCCTACAAGCTCTCTGCTTCTCTCCCTTCTCTGTTTGTCTCCTCTGTCTCTGCTTTCCCCAGGTCCCAGATCGTAAAGCGGGGTCCTGTTCCGCCCCGGAGGGCCGCTGCGCCTCCTGTTCCGCCCCGGAGGGCCGCTGCGCCTCCTGTTCCGCCCCGGAGGGCCGCTGCGCCTCCTGTTCCGCCCCGGAGGGCCGCTCCGCCTCCTGTTCCGCCCCGGAGGGCCGCTCCGCCTCCTGTTCCGCCCCGGAGGGCCGCTCCGCCTCCTGTTCCGCCCCGGAGGGCGGCTTCGCCTCCTGTTCCGCCCCGGAGGGCTGCTCTGCCTCCTGTTCCGCCCTGGAGGATCGCCCCGCCTCCTGTTCCGCCTCGGAGGGCTCGGGCGTCGCCTGTCCCGCCTCCGGTTCCGCCCTGGAGGGCTCCTGCGCCTCCTGCTCTCCCTCCTGTTCCGCCCCGGAGGGCTGCTCTGCCTCCTGTTCCGCCCTGGAGGATCGCCCCGCCTCCTGTTCCGCCTCGGAGGGCTCGGGCGTCGCCTGTCCCGCCTCCGGTTCCGCCCTGGAGGGCTCCTGCGCCTCCTGCTCTCCCTCCGGCTCCGCCCTGGAGGGCTCCTGCGCCTCCGGCTCCGCCCTGGAGGGCTCCTGCACCCCCTGCTCTGCCTCCGGCTCCGCCCTGGAGGGCTCCTGCGCCTTCTGCTCTGCTTCCTGCTCTGCCTCCGGCTCCACCCTGGAGGGCTCCTGCGCCTCCTGCTCTGCCTCCGGCTCCGCCCTGGAGGGCTCCTGCGCCTTCTGCTCTGCCTCCGGCTCCGCCCTGGAGGGCTCCTGCGCCTCCTGCTCCGCCCTGGAGGGCTCCTGCGCTTCCTGCTCCGCCTCCAGCCCCTCCCTGGAGGGTACCTGCTCTGTCGGTTCTGCCTCAATCACCGGGTCCTCCGCAGGGACCTGGTCCTCCAGCCCTCGCCCTGTCTCACTCCCGCCCCACCGCTCCCCTGGACTGTTACTCTGTTGGAGCGTCTGGAAGCCGCTCCTTGGGGGGGGGCTATGTCACGAATCTGGTCGGTGTCCCGCTGTCCGCTCACCACCAGATGTCACTCTCGCCCTTTCACACACAGACTGTTGCACCACACCCCGGACTACATTTCCCATCAGCCATTACACTTGACCCACGACCAATCAGCGGCGCTATAAAAGCCCCTGTATTTCGCCGTGCTAACCACGGATTGTTGTATTGTTGTTTGTTAGCGTTTTCCTGTTTCCAAGTTCCTAGTTCCCGTGGTTTTTGACTTCTCGCCTGCATTATCGTTTACGTCTGTCTAGCCGCCTGCCTTGTGGATTATCGCTCTCGTTTCCTGGACTATTCTTTCCTACTGCCTGTGTTATTCCTGTTTGCTCCCGTCTCGACCTTGCCTGTACGACCATGTCTTTGTCTCGCCCAATAAAAAGCTTGCATATGGATCCGCTCGCCTCTCGTCTCACTTCCCCCGTTACACATGGACTGGACAAAATTATTGGCACCTTGTCAAAATTATAAGAAATAACTGCTTTTCAAGCATGTGATGCTCCTGTAATTTGTATTTAGACACACCTGTGGCAGGTGGCAGGTGTGGGCAATATAGTAACCACACTTGCAACCAGTTAAAATGGAGAAAAGTTGACTCAACCTTTGTGTTGTGTGTCACACAGAGCATGGATAAAAGAAATAAGTGTAAAGAGTTGTCTGTGGATTTGAGAGAAAAAAATTGTGGAAAACATGGACAATATCAAGGCTACAAGTTAATCTCCAGAGATCTTAATGTTCCTGTGTCCACTGTGCACAATATCATCAAGAGGTTTACAGCCCATGGCACTGTAGCTAACCTCCCTGGACGTGAACGGAAGAGCAAAATTAATGAAAAATTACAACAAAAGATAGTTTGAATGGTGGATAAAGAACCCTGATTAACTTCTAAACAAATTCAAGCTGATCTGCAGACACAGGGTACAACAGTGTCAGCTCGCACTATCCGTCACCATCTAAATGAAAAGGGACGCTATGGTAGGAGACCCAGGAGGTCACCACTGCATAAAAAAGCAAGACTGGAGTTTGCCAAAACTTATGTGACAAAACCACAATCCTTCTGGGAGAACTTACTGTGGACAGATGAGACAGACGTAGAGCTTTCTGGTAAAGGACATCATGGCAATGTTTACAGAAAAAGAAATGAGGCCTTCAAAGAAAAGAACACAGTCCCTACAGTCAAACATGGTGGAGGTTTAAAGATGTTTTGGGGTTTCTTTGCTGCTTCTGGCACTGGATGCCTTGACTGTGTGAACGATATTATGAAATCTGATGATTACCAAAGAATTTTGGGGCGCAGCGTAGTGGCCAGTGTCAGAAAGCTGCGTCTCCACGAGAGGTCATGGATCTTCCAGCAGGACAATGACCCAAAACACACTTCAAAAAGCACTCAGAAGTGGTTACAAACAAAGAGCAGGAGAGTTCAGGGCCCGTATTCACAAAACATTTTATCTTACCACTAAGAGTTCTTCTAAACGGCAGTAAAAGTTTTTAGCTAAAAGTTTCCCTTAAAACCTATTAACAAAGCTGGGCCTATATTCAGGCTTAAAGGCTAAAAGTAGCTCATAACTCGCCGATTTAGGAGAAAATCTTACAAATAATGGGCGTGTCAGTCCTAAATTTAGGACTCCTACATTTTTGTTCTAAGAGTATTTCACAAAGCATTTTAGCACTAAAACTAGCTCCTAAGTCTGTGAAACGTTAGGAGTAGTAAAGAGGACTCCTAAGGCACTAAGACCAAGCCACAAACTATCCTATAATGGCTGTTGCCGGCTATCTGCCTCACAACATCGTGATTTTGAATAGAAATATTACAAAACATTAGGATTATACACTTCAACAATATGCCAATGATAACCGTAAAAAGAAAACGAGAAAAAGCGCACGTGATTAACCGTTCACGTGTGACACGCTCATATTAAGAAGCGCACAGACGCGAAACACGTTCACACAGAATGCGCTTTTGTGTTGACAAAGATGTGACGTGGGCAGTGGAATAGGAAAAACATAAAAGGGGATGGCACTTCATGCTAACATCATCATAGCCGCTTCTAGTCCAACACACCTAGTGCTGCAGGCTTACTGGCACACTGACATTGACGAGATTAACCCCTTAGGTATCGAAGTTTGGTACCGAACGACAAGAAGTTTTTCGATACTCAATAGTATCGAGGCATTTCGGTCGGTGCCTAAAAAGGCAAATCGAACTCGGTACCCAGCCCTACTTTGAGCAAACATTTCGGAGTCCTATATTTAGGACTGACACGGCCGTTATTTTTAAGATTTTCTCCTAAATCAGCAAGTTATGAGCTACTTTTAGCCTTAAGATGTTTTGTGAATACAGGCCCTGAAATGGCCAGCAATGAGTCCAGATCTGAATCCCACAGAACACATGTGGAGAGATCTCAAAACAGCAGTTGGGAGAAGGCACCCTTCAAATCTGAGGTGTAAGAAACTCATTCATGGTTACAGGAAGTGATTGATTTCAGTATTTTTTTCCAAAGGGGGTGCTACCAAATATTAAGTTAAGGGTGCCATTAAATTTTGTCCAGTGCATTTTTTGGGGTTCTGTGTAGAATTGTATCAGATTTGACTTTTCTCTGTTTTTGTGTTGTTCCAATGCAAAGAAAAATAAAATAAACGCGAGTACCAAAACATTTGCAACTGCAACAATTTTCTGAGAGAAGGGCTACATTTTCTGACAGAATTGCAAGGGTGCCGATATTTTTGGTCATGACTGTAAATGTAAAAATCTGTACAAGGTTAAGTTGTGCTGTTGCTGGCTGCCACAGTAATAGCAGTAACCATAAGGAATTCCTGTAAAGTAGTTTTGCATACCAGCAAATCTGTCCATGTCCGGCGCTGTTTGCCTTGCATAAACAATTACAAAAGAAAACGAGCATGGCTTGCATTACTTAAATTAAAATGCTCTGTGTGAAACAATAAAATAAAATGTTAAAATAATGTGTGCTGTTATCATTTTGTGGACAAAATCCCCTGAACTTCGCCCTGGTCAGGAGCTGTATATAGGACATGTGCGCTCATCTGTTTTCAGTGCAGCTAAACGCGGGGCGCTTTATGTCATCATCACACGCATTAAACTGTAATAGTCAATGTCACCAGATTTTGCAGGTTGCTGCCCAAATGGGCTTCTTTTGATTGGAGAATAACGCATTGGGCGGGTAGACAAAATTTGGGCTGCTTTAACAAAAAAAAATTAAAAGCTGCCCAATCAGCTGCTTTTTTCTTCGCTTTTATTTTTAGTCATGTTATTTTAATATGTTATTTTAATATGCTTGAGCTTATTGGTTCAGTTTAACAGAGACCTGTCAGTCAATTTACCATCTTTTATGTTGGTGAGATGTGATGACTTGTGAGTGATGGGGTTTTGGCGTTATAAAGGGCAAGATTTTGAATGTGCAGCTATTTATTCATTCATTTATTTTATTTAAGTGATTACGATGGCAAAGTGACCTAAATATAAGTTACACGATAAAGAGTCTGAGAGTGACTCAAATCTCACAACGTGGATTACACATAGTGAGAGATGAATAGAAGACTTCTAAATATAATTGTAACTGAAATAAGAGAACAATTGAATGATTTAATAAAAATCAAAACTGAATATGGGGACTATATGATGCTGTTCTGCATCAGAACATCTTTCAAACCATCCAGACTACACTGGCATACTTGACATTGACAGCTGCTGGACAGTTTTGACTGTGCAAGGTTCTGCTGTAGTTCTGTCTGAAGATAAAGCACAAGACAAAGGTAAGCGCATTATAGTTGTCATTATTATTATTTTATTTTTGCCATCTGATTATCGTACAGTATGCATCAATAAATAACACATTTTTGGCTGCCGTGGGTTTGTGCATGAACAAGAGTAAATGCCAGCTAAATTACATCGCTTTCTGATCTCTTTATTGTGCACTTTTTGCACAAAAAAGTGCTTATTCTTACTGTGGACATTGAAAATGATGCATGTGTTTTTCCAAGGGTTAAAGTCATGTTAATTTCCTGATTGACACTTTAAAAAGATTTCTGGACATTTTAAGCATATTTTCTAACTCCCTTTCATGCATTTACCCCATTTTGATCCATATTCCTGTAAAAATTGATTTATCTTTATTTTATTTTGTCATCATTATTTTTTTAAGAAGATAAAAATGGTCTTTATCAACCTTGATTAACACGGCAATAAAATTATATCACATTATTTTGGCAGTTTAAATTTTGGGCTGGAAATTGTCAACCCGATCTGGCAGGTGATTTACTGCAAAAGACTGTCATTGCGACACAGTAAAACTATGGCACCATGTGTCATGTGTCAAAAACTGTTTTTAAAGGTTTAAAATTATATTATCTGCTCAGAAAATACATTAATTTGACTAGAAACACCAGCGACTGCAAATGTAAAGCATCGTTCAAGTCAGGCAAGACTTCCGCATTCAAGAAAAAGGTGGATAATTTATAATTTTGACTCATATTTTTTCCTAAAAATGAGTTAAAGGTTGAAATGTGAGGTTTATTATTTTATAAAACTTTTTTCCCCCATCGTTATTATTTAAATTTTTATGCAAACAAAAAGTCAATTTTATTTGTTGTTTGCTGGTTTTCGACATAAAACTTGGTGAAATCATTTTAGCATCTAGTATCAGTACTTCTTGAAGATTTCAATACTATGGTAATGTGATCATTTTGATCACGTTACACCTTTTCATACAGTTTCAACATTTTCATACAGTTTCATCTTTAGTTATGATGCACTACAAAAACAACTATAGTTATGAGTAGACAACTACAGAATAATGTGAAAAGTACTGTTTTTCACAAAAAATTGTATTCTCTGATTCTGTTCTTTTCTCTAACATTAAAGGGTGACATGTATACAAAGGCTCTTTCAAGTGTATATCAGTTTGGATTGTTAATTTGAGAGTCATGATACATTATTTAAGAGGTTTAAATATTGTATAACACAGGCAGCTCTCAGCCACTTTCATTTAAAAAAAAATTGCTCTCAAACGAAATAAGGTTGGAGACTCCTGGTTTAGAGTGTAGCTGCTGAATAAACTGAATGTATATGGTAGCTGGCAATTACATACTGCCTGTATGTAAATGGACATTAATTTCAATCTTGAATCAATAAATTAGTTAATACTACTTCACCATCTACATGTGGTGTAATTAACAAGAGTCTTGTATTGTTGAACCAGTGTGGTTCCAATGCACCTTGAGTACCCCAAGGTGTGACCATGCAACTCTAATGCATTGTTATACAGTGGTTAAGCAGTGGGTTATGTAGTATTACAAGAACTGTGCAGTTCTGTGCAGCAGGGGTTCACAGAAATGAGTTGGTTAAGGGATACCTTAGCAAGAACCACTAATGATAATAATGACTTATTATCATTAGTGGTTCTTGCTAACGTATTCCTTAACCCAGAGGTCCCCAACCACCGGGTCGCGGCCCACTACTGGGCCGTAAAAGAATTTCTACCGGGTCGCGAGAACGTTCTGGGAAAAATCGTATAGATATGATGCTCTGTTATTTATTGTGCATAAATGATTTCTAATTATTCTGTACTTTCGTTGTATGCGATTAAAATATGGAGTAACAATTTTATGATTTCATGTTAAATTAGTAAATAAAAGATTGTTCTGACCTGTCATATAATCTATTAGGGCTTAAACGGATTGCAGTTGATCCGTGATAGTACGAACCAGGTCCAGACACCACCGTTCGGCATGTGATTTGCACATTAATTTGCCAATTTACATGTTCAAGCTATTTAAAACCACAAGAAGAAGAAACAAAACAGAACTCAAATCGTTACGCTCTGTTCTTGCACACACCCGAAGCACACACAAGTATAAAGACGTGTCTCAGACTGCACGGCATACCAAATTGATTCCTCTTTCATGTCTCCCCGCATTTAAGATACATAAGCATGGGGGTTTGCAGTTACATCGCAATATTGGAATATTTCTGTTTTAAACCATTAAGGCGAATGGATATCACACAAGAAACGTGAAAACTTTGCGTATAAGTTATGCCGGTGAAAGTCTTAACTTCAGTTAATTCACTATACAGAAAGCGAATGTAAAAAAAAAAAAAAAAAAAGACGTTTTCTAATGCTGCATTAATAGACAAATCTATTTCAACATATTCCGATAACAGTGTATAACTGTCTAAAATTAGAACCTCCCCCCCCCCCCCCCCCCCCCCCCCCCGGTCTTTCAAAACAGGCTGATATTCACAGTGTGGATGTATTAGCATTCCATTCAGTATACAGAATATGAAACTTCATGTTGTGCTCTTAGGTTTCTACACAACACTAGACAAGACAAATGACAAGCTCCATCAATCAAACCAGAGTCTGGTGCCTAGAGTGAAACATATCTGGGATTTAGAGGAAGTAAAGCATCTAACTGATGTGTTTTTCAAACTGCAGAGCTGACAGGACGTTTATGACCTTTGCGTGGCATTCCATCTTTCTCCATTGAGACCTGCATTCCTGCATCACAACAACCCAATTGTAGACTCCACAAGAGGAAAAACACATATTTTCCCTAAAAACCATCTCTTAGTACCAAATAGAGTTAAGTTTATTTGAGTTAGGGGAGTGTTAATATAGTCTACCTTTTCCTCAGTTGCCAGAAGCTTGATTTGCTTGTATAAATAGTAGGTCCCTAATCACATGTGGTGGGGACAGGCTGCTATTTACCCTCTTCATCAGTGCCACATTGCACAGCTGACACTTTGACGGATTGTGCAACGAGAACAATGAATTGGATTGTTTCACATGAGAGTGCGCCAGTTAACCAGTCGCATCACTTTTATCTTTTATCAAACTGACAGTGTAGATTGATTGGACCACAACATCTCTGGCACCCACTTTCTGGAGACTCGGAATATCACTGAGGCTCAGCACACTCAGCTTTGATGAAGCTACTTTCTGTTCATGTGAGCAACAATCTGGAGAATCAGTCAGTTTTGGGCAGGCCCACATGGAATGTGTACAAAAAAAAGGGCAGCATTCCACCAGAGCCAGGATTTTGATCTTTAGTTTTAAGTGCTACACATGGTTTTGCATAATTAATTATTGAATTGAGAACGCCTTTTTCCTAAATTAGTAGTAAACGGGATACAGAACTGTAAGCTGAATTAAATAAGTAGAATTAAAATGGAATTAAAAAAAAAAAAAAAGTTACATTTTTAAATAAATTTTATTGCCAATGGGTGTATTGTGACACAAAATTACAGGGTCCACAGGTCCAGGGAGCTCACAACTATTCTGGAGATCATCTGTGGCACCCCATACACCACACAAATTGTTAATGTAAGCTAAAATACAAAAATCATTTTGCCACTAATTTCAGAACCATGATATATATATATATATATATATATATATATATATATATATATATATATATATATATATTTAGAGCTTTATGTTTTAAATAGCATAGAGCAGCTGTTGCAACTGATAAATCATTGTAATGAAATAAGTGGACAGTCACATCAGATGTAATGTGTTAATTGCATTTTGAAATGGTAATATTCTGATGTTATGTAATACCATCTTAAACAGGTGATTTTAGTTCAGTGAACAAATAATTATGTGTATTGCATACAAGCAATCAGAAAAAGTGTTAAAAATTGGTTGTGTTCTGTGACTAGAGTTGAAAAAATACATCAAGGTTTTCAAATTAGTGCCAAAGTGAATTGTAAAAATTGTAGTTACTATTTGAAAGCACATGATTGTTCACCCACATTACATAATACAACTTAAAATGTACTGTATTAGAAGTAGATTTTCAACTGAACATTTCCAGTGAAGAAACCTGATTAGATAAATAATAAATTCAGTGTAATTCCATTTTATGGACTATAGCCACAATTATCACAGAATAATTTACCCCCAAGTCCTCAACATAGAGCAAAACAACATTAAACAGACTTACAAAACACAACAGACAGAGAACAACTGAAAATTTGTATCTCTAACCAGTGGTTTTCAAACCGGTCCTGTGAGCACCCACAACACTGCACATTTTGTAGGTCTCTCATATCTGGCACACCCATTTCAGGTCTTGCTGTTTCTACTAATGAGCTGATGAGTTGAATCAGGTGTAATAGATGGGCTAGACACAGAAAATGTGCAGTGTTGGGGGTGCTCGCAGGACCAAACCTGCAAGCTGATTTATACTAAACCCTGGGACTATACCTTTTTTTTATGCTCACCTGTTTATTCATGAAGATGTAGATCACTGGATTGATGACTGTGCTGGTCTTCGCTAAGATGGAGGGCACTATGCTAGCCTCCACAGTTACCAGTCCTGGGGTTCCAAAAGTGGCCAGCAGAGCCATGATCCCATAAGGCAGCCAGCAGAGCAGATAGAAGATCACCATGGTGATCACCATGAGAAGAACCCGGTGCTCTCTTTTGCGGCTCATGGGCGTGTTCACACCGCTGACCTTCATGATTAGGTATAGACAGAAACAATGAGATGGATCATCATCAGTAACACTTAAGTAGTATCTGTACAACAGATCTAATATTATCCACAGCATAACAGCATAGAAGGTATAGCTGGCCTATAACTGTTAATATTATACTAAATATACCACAACAGCATACATTTTTCAGTCATCAAAATCTTGAATAGCAATTCATTGTGACTGAAAAGCATCTGTTAAGTTAATTAGACATGGTCAAGTGGTTAGGAGTTGGATATTATGTCCATTAGCATTTTTCTGTAAAGGATAGAACACTGCTGACTAAGAAAACTTCCATTTTACTCACTTGCCCCAGGGGGATCAATAAAGTATTAATCAAGAGCAAATCAGTATCCTCCCATCAACTGCTCAACAACTGTAGATTGAATGCTAAAGGCTCAGGGACTTTCAGGGTTATTTATGCACCAAGGGTACCACAAATAATTTCACTTCATCAAGGCAATTATCCCTGTAAAGCCTGACATAGCCTTAGACAACTTTTATCAATCTTATTTTGATGTAGAGAAGTATGGGGGGAAAAAATGCTGAGCCATGTATTTTATTTTTTTTGGCCCACACTCCCCTAGGCTTTGTAGGGTTAAAAGATCTTCAGCGGTCTCTCATTGGTACAGCTTGTCAGCTTCATCACTTAACTGACTTCTAATTAAAACCTCTTTATTTAGAGTTCTCACATTAATCACCCTTTTTTTGTGATTGAGCACAAAAGGAAGGAAGGAAGAAGGGTAGAAGGAGGATGGAGGGACAGGTAAATGGATGGAAGGAAGGCTAATTTGCCACCTAAAGCACTGTGAGAAAGACATACAGCAATCATGTGCACCATTGGTCATGTATTATTGTATCATAATTACCAGCCCCCATGTGCTAATAAGTAGACAGTAAAATATATTTGAAATGTGCATGTCACCTGCTCCATTGTTTGTTTGCATAAAAAAGAGCCACTTATATTTAGCTATTGTGAGCAGTGTTGGTGTAACGGGACTCGACAAAAGCGTGGATAGATCCAAGTGCGAGCTTTATTGTACAGATCGTGGTCAAAACAGGCAGGGTCAGACACCAGCAAACATCCAGGGCAAGACAAAAGCGTAATCCAAAAAACATGCAAAAGGTCAAAATCCAAGAGAGCAGTCCAAAGTAACAAAATAAACAAGGCAAAAACTATGGCAATGAAACAAAACTATGAACATGGAAACAATAGGAAGAAACAAGGAAAATGCTTGGCAGAGTCCACACAGGCAAAACAATACTTTGCGAGGCCTGTTTGGCATGGCCCTTCTTAAATGGCTGCCAAACAGGAAGTTACCATAGAAGCAGCAGAGGGAGCAGTAACAGTCAGTACATGGGCAAGGGCTCCCTCTGCTGGTGTGGCATTACAGTTGGGAAGGTTACAAAAGGAAATGTAATTACAAGATGTAATTACAGATTACAAGTTGCTCTATTTAAAATGTAATAAGTAGTGTAACTTTTCAAAGTAATATAAAGTAATATAACTTATTACATTTGATTCCTTTTTTAAATTTCTAATATTCTAAACCAGGCAGTAACCTTACCAGTAGCACTCAACACTGATTACTGTTAGACTTTTAAAACCCTTCATCACTTGAATTAAGATTAAATTAATTCATTGCATTTCTTCCATGACAACTCTCGGAAGATTTTATCATGGTAATGGATATGACAATGTTAATGTATTTGGTCTTGTCGGAATAGATACGCTGCTGCTGAATTGCTGCTGCTGCTGGGTATTGCTGCTGTAATGGCTGCTGCAAGCAAGTACAGGAACTTGCTACTGCCAAAGCATAAGACAATACGGTGCTGTGAGTATTTAAGACACTGCTGCTGCACAATAGCATACAAAATAACCCATAGCAGATCTATACAGGTGGAGCTGGGGAAGGTGGAGGGTTTCAGAGGAACTTAAAGCGTGCTGCTGCAAAAGGCTCAAGTGAATGCCAACCAGCCATTTAAAGGTAAAGGTTCAAAACGTACGCGAGTTTCATGAAAGTACTAAGCATTTGTATGAAACAACAGAGCGAGTCCACAATACCAGGATGACAGAATTAAGAAATTGTACACATAATATTGAATTGAGTTGTAATATTTTATTAGCTAACCAAACGCAAATGCAAAGCTTCCACCAAGAAAAACTATCAAGTGTATAGCGCCGACTTAAGTTGCCTGGATGTGTCTGTGTTCTTAGCTTTTACCAGTTGAATAACATACCTTGGAATGTAATAACTGACCAGTAAGAATCAAGCATTCTACAGAGCCGTGTAATAATTTAATTTAAAGCACAGACACAGCAAATTCAGATTTAACACATCTTATTTACTTTGGGATCATTCTGAGGTTAAATACAGATTTAAAATCATAAAAAGAAGTAGTTTAATAGCTATGATACTGGTTTTGAAAACAAATGTTTTCATATTATGACAATGAAACACTGGTATCTAATAATGCCTTGGAAAAAAAACTATTAAATTTGAAAAATAAAGTATATGCATAAACTCAAATAGGAAATAAAACAGTTATCGAATAAGCATGTGTCCTAAACTCCTGAAACATTGGTGTCTCATTTTAAAGCAGTCAATGTGATTTATGAAAGAAGTCAGTTAAATCTGTATGGGTGTGTGTGGAGGTGTGTGTGTGTGTGTGTGTGTGTGTGTGTGTGAAAAAAATCAGATGTAACCCCCTTTGTAATCATTAACATTTTCAAAAGTAACTGTAATTTAATTACACATTTTTTCTCAGTAACTGTAACTAATTACAATTACATTTATTTTGTAATTAAATTACGTAATTCCTTTACATGTAACTAGTTACTCCCCAACACTGATTGTGACACACCCTCCGATCATTGTCTCAGACACACAATGGCCATGGGTGATTATATGAAGGGGTGTGGCATCAGAGTTTCCTTGACAGCATGTGATAAGATGTACCTACAATACCTCATCATTGCTGCAATAAAGTCAGTGAAAGCCCAATGCAGACCAACCCCCTTCTAGACTTCACTTTCCTCAGCAACAGAGCATGAGCGGAGTGGTAATATTTCATCCAGAACAGAGAGCGCCTTTTCTGAAGATGATGCTCATCTCACACAGTCTGCTCAGGACCACTTGTTTAACCCAAAATGCTCTTTGTGATATGCTAATTTTGAGAATATGTAAAACAAGTAAAAAGGTTAAGTTCAAATATAAGTTGCAAACTTTAACATTGAAGTTAAGAATAAAAAGGAGAAAAAAAATACAGTAGTGAGAAGTTATCAAAGGGTCTTTTGTGATATGCTAACAGCGAAGTTCTTTTTCAGTTTTTGCTTATGGATAAAAAGAAGTTTGAAACACCTTTGCAGTGCTATATTGTTAACAAACCTTTAAAAAAAAAGTGGCGTGCGTTATTCTCCACATACAGCGCGATCTGAACCCTAAACATGTTTTGTCAAAAAAGCCGGTATTGTCCACTTTCAAGGCATTGCGAGTTCACGTTTTACTGCAGAAGCCGACAGCGCCCTTGCTGTTTGTGAACAGAAGCCGATAAGTCAATTTTAGCGAATCAGCGTACTGAATTTAGGTCAAGTGACAAGGTTGCCAGTCACTTTGAAAATATGCGCTAGATGACAGGAATTATTACTTGGAATGCACAATTTAAAAAAAAACATGATTTCTGAAGACAAAAATAGAGTTATCGGTTTTTGCAAATAAACTCTTCAAATATCCTAACTGTTATCAATAGGCAGTGGCCTCGCTACCTGTGGGGAAAAGGGTGACTGACATAGGGCCCAGAGGTTGAGAAGAGCCCAGAATTCTTAGCGACACCCAGGGCCTATAGTCATCCTAATGAGCAACATGGGTAGCAGCCCAGGGCCCCGAACATTAGGGGGCCCCCGAGACAATTATCTTTTGCGATAATACATCAGAAGGGGGGTAGTGGGGCCCCAAAGCTGCGTTAGCCCAGGGCCCCACAAAGGCTTAATGCGGCACTGGTGACACCACTGTCTATAGGCCTGCTGTAACTGAGCATTTGTTCCAGAAATTCATTAAAAACAGATGGCAAGAAGGAGTGAGATTTGAGTGAACATCTTTTTACACTGCACTGGCATATTAGCAGAATATAGAGCCGTCTACTGAGCAGACGGTCACACTCCACTTCGCTCACATGCTCTGCCAGTTTTGTCTGTTTTGCTCAATTTCACAAAAGAAAATATTTCAAACACAAAAAGCCATAGCAGAACTGCTGTGCGTCTCTTAGCAACACACAGTTCAGTTACTGAATTAATCCATGTTTTTGAACAAATTGAGTCATTCAGTAAGCAATTCATAAAGACAGTAGCTGTGTCCCAAATGACGCACTATGCACTATGCACTTACACACTGTGCCCATACACTGTATGTGCTCAGCCATGTGGTGTATGAATTTTATAAGGTTATTTTGTCATTCATAATCTGAGTCTGATAGCCCCTCCCTCTCCGCTTCACAATTAAAGCTGCAACAGTTGAGTGCATGAAGTGTCCAACATTCCACACTTTGTTTTCTGTTATTTAAGGCTACATTTAGAGTAGTACATTTTCGTTTTTAAAACACATAACGCTACGGTTGCGCTTGTCCTTTAAACTACTCTGGCAGTTTCGACTCTCGACAATGGAGACTTTCGAAAATGCTGCAGACCCCATTTTAGTTTGAAAACTTCGGGGTTGTGTTTTAGTGTAAACAGACCAAAACAGAGACTTTATGGCTGTACGGCTGGCTATAATCGTTCTGTGTATCCTTGATGACCGTGTAAACGATAACATCATGTTCATCGCTGTACCTGCAAGTGACTAGCAACCAGCTTGCTGTTCACACTTTTACGTCTTGTGAGATCGTTTCTGAAACCTGATGAGGATTGTTTTCATTTTAAAACACTATTTGTACCTTGAACATGTACTTTGTCTTTATAATACAACTAGTAAATAGGATTTTTAAGTATGAGAATTTATTTGCAATAATTCATGAAAAGTTTGACTCGGACTCATGACGAAAGACTCCAGCTTAAAGACTTGAGACAATTTTGATTTCAGATGAAAGATTTGTGGACATATCTGTGCATTGCAGCATACAGTGTAAGCTATTTAAGATAGCCAGAAACAAAACATCATCAACTTCTGACTGGCTTAACTCTTTAACTGTCACCGTCCACTCTGTGGGACGCCTAAGTTTACTTCACCATATTACAAATAAATTCTAATCTAATCATGACAAACTATACATTGTTGGGAAGGTCTAAGACTCCTAAACAGATAATTTACCACTCTTTTGTGTTACAAATTATGTAGGAAAAGTAATAGATAAATTTATGACAAGAGTGCACCTCAAAAATCTACATCATAACATGAGTTCTGACCTTTGCCACAAAAAGACTTTCTTTGTTGCCTTTTTACCTATCACGCAATAGAAATCTTAAGAAATTATATATCAAATGAAAACTTAAAATCTCAAAATTCATCCTTTGAAAACCATTTTAAAATCAGACATTGCATTACCATGGAAACTGTACATTAAAATCATATTACAAAATGTTTTCGTTCATGAATTATGAAAATTTAACTTTGGATAGTGCATTTTCATGTCTATGTTCAAGATATGAAGAGTGACAGTTAAGGGTTAAGCAAGTTACTCACAGGCATGCAAAAAGTTTTCAGCATCTCGTTCCGTTCTCAGGGAGCACGGTTACAGTTGAAACCTGAAAGGTTTCCTGAGGATCTTGTAGATGGCTTGGGGTGGAAGGCGTCATCCCTTTTGTTAATGCCCAAGAGGTTCAACCAGAGATGCCCCAAAGAGACAAATCTGTGGCCCAATGCAACTATTTAACTTTGTTGTGTCCTACCCCCTCACCTTCATTCAGACCTATATTTTAAGAGTATTTGGAAACCATGGGGCTAAAGACATGGAGACCATGTCTGCTCTGCTTCCCAATCAGCAAACACAAATCATGTTTGTCCCCAGCCATAATGTAATTTGGACTAGAAAACACGCAGATCTTAAACTGCTTACCTCCCATTTTAAATTCAATGCTGATTCCTGCAGGACACACAACACCAAATAAGACTCACCAACACAGAGTGCTTACTGAAGGCATAGAGGCTGACAATGTTTTGTTCTGGGTATTCTACATAGCTTCTGCAGTATCCTGTCACTCATCACAAGGTGACACTGCACCAGTGAGAATGGAGTGAATGAGCACATGCTTCAGACGCAATCACACAAAAGCGTTCCCATAGCACCATCATCCATACAGCTTCGAGGTATAACATGCCACCATGATGCTAAGGTGTTCTTAATGGTTCTTAATAGTGTTGTTTGTATTCTTAAAAGAATGGCTCATCCAAAAATAAAATAAAATGACTTTTTTTCTTCTTTTTTGTTCAAACTATAAAAGTCAGTAGAGTCCAGTGCTGTTTTGGATCCCAGTGACTTCCACAAAAATATGTTAAGACCTGTTCCTGCCAAGACAATTGTTCGGTGAACATATTTGGTGCAATACATGCATTTTAATTAAAATGAACGGCAGTTAATTTACCTGTTTAAACTAAAATACATATTTGCATGCCATCAATGTGATTTTTTAAAATGTATTATTATTATTATAACTTCTGTTTATTATTGAGGGCTGTTATAATCTCTTCCATCACACTGCGAAGAAAACTGGGCAATCAATAAGAATAATGCTTTTGGTCATGTGCATGATGTTGCTGTTGCATAAAACTATGACGCTTACAAACTACTTGTTAAACAACATCAATCATAGAAAATTAATTACTAAGACAAACATAAGAATATTAATAAAAAAGAAAAAAAATACAGTATATCAGCATCTTGATCAGCATCTAGCTTGCTAGCTATATGTGCCACCTACTGTAAAAGAGTGACAGATTCAAACATCTGTGATAGTGTGAACAGGCTTTTATGCATGTCCAACCAACTGTATCTATGTTCACTTCCTGCAATACTGTGTGACCTTTTGAGCCAGCTGTCTCTGACATGGCTAAAAAAAAAATATATATTCCTTTACTTTCAATTCAGTTTTGTTTTAGACTTTGCAGGAAAAAAAATCAAAACTTGCTTTGTGCATCATCTACTGTAATATAACTTTTGTATAGAATCCTATACTGTTTTGTTGTTAGCATTGGAAATGCACTGGATTTGGAGTTTAGGAAAGATTAGTGCCTTATCAGCAGACCTAGGTGGAATTTGAAGATGTTTTTTTTGTGCAGAATTTTTGGGGGAAATGGAATGGATAGTAAACATCCTGATATGTCTTAAAATGAGCTGAGTGTACCATGCCCTTACTGGTATCCAAAAACATAATTAAATTAGCCAAAATATGTAATATGTAAGTTCAAGGGATGGGGATGTGGGAAAAACTTTGTGACTGACAGGTATTGCAGGACTGAAGAAATCTGCAGAGCTTTCTGATGAGTTCTGTAGGTGCAGACTCCATGTGAATCTGCACATCTGCTCTCTAGCACTAACCAGGTCTACATTTAATATTCAATTCAATTGAAGTAATCATACACTAAACCAAATCTGCTTAATATTCTCTCTTTTCCTGTTAACAATGGGCTTTACCAACACAGAGCCAGAAACAAAGGAAATCATCTGGTTGGTGGTCGCTGGCTGCTGGAAATGTATAGACCAACAGAACATAAGAAGTAGAAAGATAGACAGCATAGAAAAGGTCACGTGTAGCATGTACTATGAGGCTATGTGTTGAATCACATATAAAGTACATGATAAAATGGTAGAGCATGTATGTATTGGTATTTTAAACGGGAAACTCAAGTCTGATCCTAGCTTAAGGGTTTTTTTAACGCCACTATATCAACTACTGTCCAGCAAATTCAGTACACCCAGTGCATGCTAAATATTCTCTCAGCACCTTATATTGTCTCTTTTTATCTTCTGACCACTGACGACTACAGCAGGATAAAATGTCTTTGACAAGGTTATGCTCTTGACCATGAGTTATTTCACTGATCCCCAATAACACACTAACTGATGAAACCACTAGCCTTTATTGATTTTTACAAATCTGATTTGTGCTGTATTCAAGAACTGAGAAAGGCCAGTGCTCACTCATAATTAAATCAACAGTGTAATTTTTAAGCTATGTAGCTAGCTAGCATTGGATTATTTTTTAATTAGCAGAGGCTACTTAAGTGTGAAAAATGCTGTTTATACAACAGTATTTAGATGTATTTAGTATTTAGATTCATTCATTCATTCATTCATTCAATTCATTCAATTCATTCATTTAATTCCATTCCATTCCATTCATTCATTCATATTTTATTTAAAAACTATTCTAATAATCAGTTATTTGGCAGATAGGTTTTTAAAACAGGCACAGCTGGATGCCTCTGCCATCTGCATAGTGACGCACAGAGCTCTTGGTCGAACAATATCATACTTCTTTGTGATTGAAAACGGCTTGAAGATTAAAGAAAGTTGTGAAGGATCAGGCCCGTAGCCAGGGGGGGTTCGGGTGGTTCGAACGACCCACCGCATCCAGTCAAAGGTCCGGAATTTATGTACATTTTTTTTTTTTTTTTATAAACAAGTGTTCTTTTAAATAACAACGCACTTTTAAAGCCATAAAAATTATTAAATACCTTAATAAGTGTAAGAAAATTCTTAATTATAATTTCAAGAGGTCTTAAATTTGGGGATGGAAAGACAAAAATCGCATTATGGATTAAGTGTGCTAGTCATTTGAAGCGCGCCACACGTTTATCCGCTTGGATCACAGTTCAAACAGCAGCGGAGCGCAAGTTTACTAGAGCAGATGAGTTTACTCGCGTTCACTAAACAGCACTGTGATCCAGAGTGAAGCGCTTGAATTCGGTGAAGAACACATTGACATGGCGATTTAAACAGATGAAACAGCGCTGACAAACAGGAGAAACACTGTGCACAACGATAGTCAGAATCATTTAATATGGATTATTTTTACTGTAACACTGACTGCACTATCGTATTGCAGCAGAATTGTAGGACATATCGAACTGTGTTATATTATTATGTAGACATGCATTACATCTATTAAAGGAGTAACGGAATGTATTTACAGTATTTTGTGATTAATAGCGTTTGTGCATTTATACTAAGACCACTGTTCTTCATACAAATACCTAGAAGCCATGTAGTTCATTTTTATACCATGGTATTGAGGTGAATAATTATTATTAATAATTCCATCATACAAAAATAAGGTTATTGTCGGCGCCGATGGCCTTGTGGGCAGCCTGCTCCGGGCTTCACGTGTTGGAGTCGAGACCTTTCCCAATCCCGCCCCCCGTATCACTTCCTGTCCTTTTTTATCTATCCTGTCCATAATAAAGTTTTAAAAAACAAACAAAAAAAAAAGTTGTTACAATTTTTACAGATGTTACTGTTTTTGATAATGAACATTATGTGAGCTTTAAATCAGGATATCAGTTTAACATATTACTAGACAACTTGCTTTTTCCATATTAATTCTATTTCTGCAGGTCTTTTTTTTTTTTTTTTTTCAAATATATATATTTTTTCTGCATAAAATTCCTTTCTTGATATTTGAATGGGGGCTCAGAAAACTCAGTGGAAGGGTGTAGCATGGGTCAAGGAAGAACAGTATATTCTGACCAGGGGCAGTTCTAGAACCGTTTTTTCAGACTATCATCAACTTTTTTGTTTGTTCAATTTGCACAGTGAACATGGGTTGGAGCTCTTACTTTTGAGTTCTTAAAGTACATCAAATTAATGAATTTCACTTTAAAATGTGTAAAATTTTGCATGGTGCATGAGTAGTCAACAAAATGAAGTATTTGAACCTCATTGTTAAATACAAAATGGGTGGGAACTGAAAAAGGTCCACTTTTGGAAAAAAAGAACCCCCCCTTCTGCTAGGCTGGCTACGGGCCTGAGGATATATTAAAGACCAAAAATCCAGTTTCCATAAAAAAAATACAGGATCCTTTAAGATTTCCTGTGTAAAATGTTAACAGCATGGGTCCTCTTTTATTTAGTACATTTGAAATGTATTGAAAAGTATGGGGGAAAAGAATGATTTGGACAAATCTGACATTAATTAATTATTATTACCAATAGAACTGCCTTAAATTGGTATAGGAAAGGTGCAGCAAATGGTTGACTTCATTAACTATCCATTGTCATTGCATACTGTATATTTGTCATTGCAAAATACAGGATGGACTGAAAATATACTGCATTTCATTCACAAATTATATGTGTCCAGTCTTTAGAAAGGCATGTCTTATCTTCACCAAATGACTGATCTGATTGTTAAAAATAATTGTTTTTACAAACCAAAGCTGGCAACATTACAGCCTGTTTGGACCAGTGCTCATATGGACAACCACCAGTTGAATTTCTTATGGGACCACTTCCACATCCTCTCCAAACAGTAATAGAAGTAATTGTAAAGTCGCTCCCATTCTCAAACTGATCCAGGTTATATCAAAAGCTTCCAGGACGTCTGTCTTTTGACCTGTGAGCAACTGTGAGTGTAGTGAAGTTTGCAGTCAATATGAAGACAGATTGTATCTGAGAAAGCAAGAGGGAGTCTTCAGCAAAGGACAGGCACACAGTCGTCCTCAGGGTTCTCATTAGCCTTGAGCTATGAAACAGATATTGCTATGCAGACAGTAACCCATAGCGGAGTGGACGATTACGCGCTAAGGTCTATGTACGAACTCACACAGGGGGCAAATGAACTTGATGATACGACCCCAAGTGGTAATTATTTTGGACTGGGTGGGGGTTACTTGCTGTGTACACTCAGAAACAAAACATAAGCCTTGAGACATTGAGCCGATACACATGCAATTTTATTTCATTAGCTTGGCAGCAGGCATCTGTGCAGCATTCTGTCGCTGGCTCTAGAATTCCTCGAAAACATCCGTCCAAACAAATCATCTGATCTCTCAACCTCAGTCAGACACTATTGCTGAATGCTTGAGTTGGGTTTCAGATTCTTGACATTAATATTGTGGCATTATTGGACTCGTAAAAACTAACTAAGCAAAACAACATATTGCTGTTTGCTCAAGGAAAAACAAATAGGTTGATACCATCATATGGGATTTGCCCTTTTGAACTGCAAAACCAGCATAGTCAAACAAAAGGCAATTTCCAAATAGCCTTTATACTTCTTTGAAGGGCACTGCGGGAAGAGGACGCCAAACAAAGGATCATTCCAGATAACAAATTATTTTGTTTTTCAGTGCTCCAAGTGAGTTCCAAACAGCCACATTATGAGACCTTATTGCCCTGCTCCCTCCAGAGTTCCCACTTCAAAAGCTCTTTCCTTTGTAATGAGTTGAGTAGGCCAAAAGGGATGCTCACTTTTACATGCATGCATTTGGCAGACACTTTCACCCAAAGTGACTTACATTGGAATCTGGGAACTCATTTTATTAGTTCTTGCTTGCCCTGCAAATCAAACCCATGACAGAGAGAGAAAATGGGGGAAAACACAAAGAAACAACCATAGCAAATCAGCCTAACTCAACCGCGGGCCGCGTCTTGAATCCAAATCCGGCCTGCCGAGCACATTACAAAATACATTACAGTTTTACAATTCATTTTTGTCTTTACATTAATTTAAAAATGTACTAAAGGAAGATAAACTATAATGTTTTTCTTTTTTTTGGGGGGGGGGGGGGGGGGTTGTGATTTCTGGCCAAACCATTCAGAAGTTATAAGCCTGACCACTAGGTGGCACTGCGCCGAAACACTGCAGGTCGCCTTAGGTCATGCTTGTTATAACATTTGGTCTCAATACACCAAACCGTTGCAGAGATATAGCCTCACATTCATTTTTGCGCATTTTTCGAGAACGGTTTGACTAATTAACTTGAATTCCATAACCTTTTGCCAGGATGGTCTGAAGATTGTCTGAGACAATTTTGGTGAAAATCAGACAAACTGTCTAGGATGAGTTTGAAAAACTAGGTTTTATGAACAAAAATGTATAGAAAAAAAAACTAAACCTTACAATTTATGAATTTTGGACAAGAATTTTCATTCTGTGCCTCATGGTTCAAAAGTTATTAGCATAAACATGAGTGAAACTTTGGACAAGTGGTGGCACTAGAGAGTTTGAGTTAGAAACTCCAAATTTGGTCTGGTTAATGATGAGACTGTCCTCTATCAGTGCACCACATTTTACAAGTTTCCCACAAGTGGTTCTATGGGCTGCCATAGACTCAAGAGAAGAAGAAGAAGAAGAAGAAGAAGAAGAAGAAGAAAAGAAGAAGAAGAAGAAGAAGAAGAAGAAGAAGAAGAAGAAGAAGAAGAAGAAGAAGAAGAAGAAGAAGAAGTAGTGCTGGGCCCCTAAAAATGAAAAGAAACAGGTTTTTACAATTACAAATTTCTTAAACCAGTGAATAATTTATTCCAGGGATAAATTATGCATATGCCCACTTCTTCAGGCACCACTACACCACTGTTTATTTATATCAATAAATGTAATTGTTTAGATATCATAATATTTATAATATTACAAATCTGGTTGGTTTGTATTGGTGATGTAATATGTAAATGATATGCGGGCCGCGAGATTTGCACTTGGCCTATAGTGCGGCCCAGTGAAAAAAAAGGTTGAGAACCACTGTCCTAACTCAAAAAATCTGGTAACACTTGCTACAATGAGCGTTTGTGTATTCATTTAATGTTCTGACTCAATATTCACGGAGTACGAAAACAAATAACAAACAAAGAAAAAAAGATCAAGGTTGGGGAAACCCCAGGGTAGATGGATCGCCAGTCCACTGTAGGGCTAACACGCATATACTAGCAATTAAGCATCTCCAAATTATCTGTGTTTTATAGCTTTGGATTGTGGGGGAACCAGTGCCAACAAAGGGGAAAAAAATCCTTATAGAACAGCTGGTTATGTTTTGTATTTTTGTCTTTTTTTTTTTTTCTTCCAATTTTCAAATACTTTTTTCCTTCAAATAATAGTTTGTTTTGATTCACTTCAGAGACGGTTGGTTTGGTTCATGTTTTAAAACTCTTTAATGATTTTTTCCTTTTTTTCTTTTTAAATAATGGAAACAAAAACAAAAGTAAAGACAAATGATTCTAAAAGCACGTGGAAAGAACTGTTGTGCTCTATTGTACAAAGACATGCATTGTGAGTGCTCTGTAGTGAGGAATAGGGCAAGGCTTTAAATCAGAGTTCTTGCAACTCTTTTGCTGAATACAGGGAATTTTTGAATTTTGTTCCTATATAAACATTTGCTTTATGCTCCCTGTCATAGCAAGAGGAACAGAGTAAGAGAAATTCATCTCAGCCTAAATATAAGTGTCCCCATGGAGTAGCTGCCAATCTTGTCTTTCTTGGACTTAATGTGATGGATTGCATGACCTGGATCATGTGTGTTAGCTGTCATAGGGACTTTTCACCCTGTCTGGACTTCATGTCACCAGCAAATACAGCTTAGGCTTCTTTACAGCAAGAAGCCTTTCTGCTTTGCTCTTTGTAGACCTGCTCTCTACTCCATCACCCTACCCTATCATGTCTGCCATGCCTCTCAGCATCTCAGTATGTGGAGGTGTTGCTCTATGCTAACCCAACTGAGCAGAGGGAAGCATTACCCTTTAGAAAGTAAAAAACGTCAATCAAAATGAAGCTTTTAAGTCATTCTGAAAAACAGAAAAGCCATTCTGTTGAAAACACTGCAATCTGTGATGCCTAGAGCGCCTGAAAGTGGTGGGGAAACAGTTATAGCATCTTTCGTTCTCTGTTTCAAAGGCCCTGTGGTATATAACCAAAGCCAAGTGCATATAACAGCACTTATTCCAATTCTGTAATTTTGATGTCCATTTACCAAGAAGTCCAAAAGTGGAGCGATTTGTATCTATTGATGCTTCAATGCACCCTTATTTTTTCAAGGAAAATTGCACTACTGAAAGGGGTAAATGCCTAGACTTTTGCATTATGTTTGCAGCTCCCACTTTAAAGAAATCAGAATGGGTTTTGAGCCTTTAGATGCAACTATTTTGAATGTGATTAACCACAAGTCTTGTGATCAATCTAATACTTTTAGAGCCATTTTCATTATGAATTTGCCATACTGTATACAAGCTTTTTTATTACTCTACATCTGCTGCCTCTGAAGGAAAACAGATGAAATACGTATCAGGTAGTTTCTGATTCACTTGTATACTCAGTTCTTCTCACTTCTTAATCAGTGAATTCTCAGGAACAATCTGCAAAAAGATTTATGTTATGTCAAGAATATTTAACAGACTGCATCCTACGAAAGGTAATAAAGTTGCAGTTAGTATGACTAATCATTTCAAAGATTTTATAAATAATACAAATGCACTTATGCTGACATTAAACTGGCTATAATCATATTCAAACTGCTGATTATTATTCACTAGCGCTGTGTGACTCCATCATAATAACTTGTTAGGACACTAAAATTTTACCAGCAAACTCATTAACATGATGAATACTGTTATGCAAATAAGACATGGGTGATTAATAAAGCTGAACAAACATACATTTATTAAGTTTAAAATGTACTGAAAATGGAATTGGACTGAACAGACACACTGTACATAAAACATTTCAGTGATTTTGTATTGCCCCTTGTTTAAAGAACTTTGCATTCTTTTCAACAAATGTGTATGAATATTTATTTAGTTAGTTAGTTAGTTCGTTATTTTTATTATTATTATTATTATTATTATTATTATTATTATTATTTAATTATTTATTTATTTTTATTTTTTTTTAATAGCTCATGCGAGTATAGAATCCAGTTTAAATGATTTCTCTAGCCAACAAAGGAAAGTAATTTATTCAAAACTTGGAATCACCTTGCATAGACTGTATCAGCAACATGTGCAGTGTTAACTGACATATGGCCAGCACTGCTAAATAGGACAGAACCGAGCTCCAGAATCCACTATTATTACTACATAACAGCAATGTTCATACCTGCCTGATTTTGCAGATATGATTTATTGCTATTAACACCAATAACATCTGAAAAAGAACTCACCCTCATTTATGAGGAAATAAGTCCAAGCATTCTTAATGAGTCTTTATCTTATAGTTTAAAGTTTCAATCATCTTTTTGTGTTTTTTAAGGAAAACAAAGATAGTAATTATTTTTTCTACACTTCAAAATGAATGTAACTGGACAAAATAATCATTTGTTATGAACAAAAGTATACTAAATAAATGTAGAAACTAAAAATACATCTCCCATAGCTAAAACAAAGATGAATAATAAAATAAACAGACTGAATGCATTGAATTTTGATTTGGATGAAAACATCTGCCAAATGCATAAAATGTAAAACACTTTTTAAAAATGTAAAATGTTTCAATAGTGTTATGTTGTTGGCACTGTTTTTCTGTTGCCGTTTAGTGTTCTGAGAAACAAATCCATGTCACATTCATACTAGCTGTTCAGAAGTTGTTGTTCAGACACTTTGTCTGGTGGAGTAATCGGGTAAAGCAAGTAATGATGTTTTATTTATTTGCAGAGTATTTGCAGAAATATAGTTTGAATTTAGTCAATATATTCACCATACCTAAAAACCACCATCTCCAAACGAATGTAATTTTGGGATATTCAGAACTATTTAAGGAGCACATTTTTTAAAGGGAGGAAAAAGTAAATTAGTTAACATTTTCTAATAAATAAAGGTACAACTTTATTTCCCAGAGTCCTTTTTACTTGTTACATGTACTTACTATAATGACAACAGAAAGTATGCATAATTACAAGCAACTGACCCTAAACTAAACTGTAACCCTATACCTACAGTATATGTTCTATTATATTACTACTTATGTAATTACACTGTAATAAGGATGCTATAATTGTGTAACCAAAATTGCTATTTTATGTCAATATTTATTATAAAGTCATATGAAAACAATTCGATGGATTTTTTTGTGGTGCTGTATGCTGAAATTAATATCTTTATAGTTGTTAATTGTTTTGCCAATACTTGACATAACTTCCAGAGTTGTCTATCAGTTGAGGGCACAATAAGTCAAATTGTTAAGTAATGTTTTTTTGCAAATCATTTTGGTATGTGGTTACTCTGTTATGTGGATGTGTGTTTAATTCATCTTCCTGTGATTTCAGAGTGTTTGCAAAAACATAGTCTGAATATAATCAGAATTTGGTCAATACATTCACCATAACCACACAAAACCGCCATGTCCAAACTAATGCAATTTTGGTTATTCAGAAATGTTTTAGAAGCACATTTTTAAAAGGGAGGAAAAAAAGTCTTTTTTAAGCTTCATAAACATAAAAATAAATGTCATGGTACAGATGGTTTTAACGACAACAACAAATGTTACAGCACATGCACACTTTTGTGGTCCAAACCTAACTTCTAGTGGACTTCCAATCAATAACAATGGAGTCCCTCTAGAGCAAATTATTTCTGATTACAATAAAAAAATATATAAAAGAAGTAAGTTTGATTATCTGGCAAGTTAAAACTTTGTCTTGCCTGACTGCCGATTCCCTTCGCATATTTGAATCTATTTGAATCACATATTTACTGTACAGGAATATTCCAATAGCTGTAAAGCATCTCTGAAAATTTACAGATTATAATAATAGTTTAACTATAGACTTTAAATTTGAAAAAAAAAAAAATGACAACATAGGCACCAATCCTGTGGAAAAACACAAATAGTCTCCATTCATTTTAACCAATAAGAAATGGATTGCAGCTTGTACGACTTTATTCTCATTTTCATAGTTCATTTGAGGCAGTTTTTGGCATTATTTTAATGGCAAATGTCAACAAGAGTGCATTATTATAATACAGTTCCCTTGGCTTGCAGCAGGCTTGCTCTCCCACATAGAGATCGTGTCTCTGCGCTCCCTCGGATATTACGTGTGTGGCCTCAAACTTTGTCCGGTGTACGTGCAAAAAGTGCTTATTGTAAACAGGTATTTATTAAATCATTTTATTTAGTGAAGCGCAACCCTCATAGAAAGAATTTGTGTTGGTTACTAAATAAACATTTGCAGCCCATGCGTTTCACTTCGCAAGATAAATTTTGTGTAGTGAATTTATCAAACGCACTATACAACTGAGTATACTCTAAAAAAAAAAACTAAAAACACAGCGTAATTAATTACTAAGTAATGGGAATGAAATATTTGAAAATATTACATTTGTTGCGTACGTGTATGATAATTTGTCCAAGTTATTATTTAGACTTGGAAACAGCAGTGAAAATGTGTTATAAATATATATATTTTTAAAAACTGCAGGTTCGGGGGAGGGGGAGCGGTTGAGCACCCACCAGCAGAAACATAAATTGGCGTCCATGAATGAAAATGTACATGCGGTCGGTGAGTCTATAAAGCAGTGCTGGGGAGTAGCTAGCTACAAGTAGCGACGCTACTAACGTAACTACATTTTTCAGTAGCGTTACAGCACCTCAGCTACTTTTAAAACAGTGTAGCTTTTCCAGTAGTGAACTACTTTTTCCGGCAAGTAACATAATATAATCTACCATCCACAGTTTTGTAGTGAACCTTAATCAAACAAAAAAAAATTGCGATATAGTAGTGTGCTTATAATTTAGCAAAGTGATTGACGTCTCAGAGCGGCTCCATTCACAATCAGTAAATACCACATGTGATTTGAGTTTAATCTACTTAATTTATAACTCCTCCATATCAAGTTTTAGTTGCACACATTTTGTTCTTGCACTGATGTTATATTTGTAGCAATTTTGCACTTTGACAGTCAGACACTATACAGCTATATTTTATTATTGAGTGTTTTGGATAGTTTACCAAATCAAACGATTTGGACACTTTTTGAAATTGAAATGACTTGGAAAAAGTGTCCCAATCAACCTGAATTCATCCTACTCTTTGAAATCATGATTGCATGACAATATGTTATTTTAAACTCAAAATATTGTATTTATTGTATTTATTAACAATTATTAGCTTATTTGTAATGTTAATTGTAAAAAAAATATATATATATATATATATATATATATATATATATAATATATATATAATAATAAAAAATTGACAGTAGTTTCAATGTACCTAGCTAGTAACTTGTAGTGTAGCTAGCTACTTATTCAGAAGGGTAGCTTGAATGTAGCTTAACTACTTAACTACTTAATTTACGAGTAGCTTGTAGCTGGTCAAGGTACAGTTTCAGAATAGCTTCCCCAACACTGCTATAAAGATACGGACAAGCATAAAAACTCAACAGTCTGGACCCTGGAATTAATAACTACCTATTTATACAAGCATTAAAAGTCCATATGTGAAAGTGGGTCGGATGGGACATTTGATAATCAGCTCCAGTCGCTGCCCTGATTCCTTCGTGGAACTCCCAAAGGAACTGGGATTAATACTCCCTGCAGGAGATGCAAAATAAATTAATAATGACAGCACATTCACGGAATCCCAGTCCCACACTGAAATTTACAAGGACCACTTGTCATAAGCCATGTCTTCTTACAAATGCCAGACTATTCTGTAGTTTCTCTGCTCACTTGGTTCTAAAACTGTGGTTGTGAGAGAAAAAGCTGTACATTTTCCAGTCATCAAAACCACAGCAGACAGACACCCTAAATGAATTAGCAAGGCCTCAGTGACTAATTTCACAAATTTTTGGCAGAAGGCCAAGGACCCACATGATGATCAGATGCAAGATTAACATCAAATTACAATCAGAGGCTCAATTCAACCCCTTTGCACAAAGGATCTTGCGATGTGAGGTTTCTTCTGATTACCGCAAATTAAGGGAATTATAGAACCTGGAAGCTGACTGAGTGGACTTTCTGTAATGTGAAGAGAGTTAAATTTGACTCAAGCAAGCGTTGTTTCCTGTCCTCATTATTGTCTCAAATAGCCACAGTATTCTACACAAAAGATTTTAAGTCACTTGAGGCTGGTTCACACCAAGTTTGAAATTCATGAAAAACTCACATTCACTGCACTCAACATTTTTCTTGGGTGCGTCGATCAATCAGCAACATATATTTAAGTAAATAAAAATCGCCCAATCTTCTTGATAATTTACAATTTATTATTTAGGGACAGAGCATTCAGACATTTCGCCAAAAAGCCTTCTTCAGTGAATCATATAACATTTCCCACATCAGTTTTTTTTTAAAACAGGTAAAGTCCAAAGATCACACTTAAAAAGCCACATCACAGGTGTTACTTATCTTTTTTTTTTGTGCTTGTGTTAGGTTTTTTTTCTGATGTGTTGAAGTTTGGTTGTTTGTCTTGAAATTGCTTGATTGACTGGTCAATTAAGTGCACGATAACGTTGCCGAAACGTCTGAATGATCTGTTGCTAAATAATAAATTGTAAATGATCAAGATAATTGAGCAAGTGTGGATCCTTTACTTAAATATATGGTTCACACCAAGTACAATAACTATAAGAACAAAGATATAGTTTTAGAAATCATTCTGAGGGGTGAGGGGGGGGGGGGGGGTCGTGGGGGGGGGGTCTGGGGGGGGTCCAAAAACCAGTCAGTATCTGGTGTGACCACCATTTGCCTCACGCAGTGCAACACATCTCTTTCGCATAGAGTTGATCAGATTGTTGATTGTGGCCTGTGGAATGTTGGTCCTCTTCAACGGGTGTGCGAAGCTGCTGGATATTGGCAGGAACTGGAACACGCTGTCGTATATGCCGATCCAGAGCATCCCAAACATGCTCAATGGGTGATACAGGATACAGATCCTTGCAACATGGGGCCGTGCATTATCATGCTGCAACATGTGGTGATGGTCGTGGATGAATGGCACAACAATGGGCCTCAGGATCTCATCACCATATCTCTGTGCATTCAAAACGCCATCAATAGAATGCACCTGTGTTCATTGTCCATAACATACGCCTGCCGATACCATAACCCCACAGCCACCATGGGCCACTCGATCCACAACGTTGACATCAGCAAACTGCTCACCCACACAACGCCATACACACTGTCTGCCATCTGCCCTGTACAGTGAAAACCAGGATTCATCCATGAAGAGAACACCTCTCCAAAGTGCCAGATGCGACGACAATGAACTGCAGTCAGGTAGAGACCCCAATGAGGACGACGAGCATGCAGATGAGCTTCCCTGAGACGGTTTATGACAGTTTGTGCAGAAATTCTTTGGTTATGCAAACCGATTGTTGCAGCAGTTGCCCGGGTGGTTGGTCTCAGACGATCTTGGAGGTGAAGATGCTGGATGTGGAGGTCCTGGGCTAGTGTGGTTACACGTGGTCTGCGGTTGTGAGGCCGGTTGGATGTACTGCCAAATTCTCTGAAACGCCTTTGGAGACGGACATTCAATTGACTGGGAACAGCTCTTTTGGACATTCCTGAAGTCAGCATGCCAATTGCACGCTCCCTCAAAACTTCTGTGACATCTGTGGCATTGTGCTGTGTGATTAGAACTGCACATTTTGGAGTGGCCTTTTATTGTGGCCAGCCTAAGGCACACCTGTACAATAATCATGCTGTCTAATCAGCATCTTGATATGCCACACCTGTGAGGTGGATGGATTATCTCGGCAAAGGAGAAGTGCTCACTAACACAGATTTAGACAGATTTGTGAGCAATATTTGAGAGAAACAGACCTTTTGTGTACATAGAAAAAGTCTTAGATCTTTGAGTTCAGCTCATGAAAAATGGGGGCAAAAACAAAAGTGTTGCGTTTATAATTTTGGTCAGTGTATTTTGGTCACTATTCTGTGTCATCATTTCACTGTATGTAGCCTAATGCCAAAATATGAATATTCAAAGTAGTCGCACTGTCAACGTGTTACTGTTAAAAATTATTCAAATGTTTAACATCATTAAATAAGGCGGTTACTGCATATTCATTCAGCCGTCTTAAACAATGGAGCAGTAGGGGCTCAGAATAAGAGCACCAACGCACACAAACAAATTAGCCATGGTTTTACTACAAATAAAACCAAAAATTGCAATTGAAGTTAAACCATATAACCACAAATTTACTCGGGTTTTTACTACATTTACTACATAGTTTAACGATGGTAGACTATCTGTAGTAAAACTGAAAAAACATGGCGCTTTTACTAAAGTAAAACCATGGTTAATTTTTGTAAGGGTGTTTATCTGTCAAACATTTCAGCAGGTTGAAGATAATTCATGTTAATGCAGAGAATATGATTAATTGTTATTTAAAGAAATGCCAGCCCTAAAATGTCTTTTTGCAGAGAGCAAATTATGATAAACTCATTCAGTCATACACTACAATTTCATTAAAAATTATTTTGCTTCATTGGTCAATATATTTGCTTATTTGCAGGGATGGATCCTGTGACTTGTAGTATACCAGCCCACCACAACCCTCAGCAGTTACATAAATTCTCCACTATGTATATTGCAAATGCATATAACACAAACTTATATAATTATCTCATGGAATATTATTGGATTTGTATTTTCACTTGTTTACTAAAGTGTCCTAACATAGTGTAAACATTCAGATTGTGGGATGGTAAGAATCTCACAAATAAAATCATGGATGCAGTGGTTCAGATCTCTTCGTTTTATGCTTCACTTCGCAACAAACTAATGACTTTAATCATTTTACTGACATCAACTTGATTTATACTTTAATATCCATTGCCCATCATGTTGGGCCCCTTGCAGGTGAGGAGACTCATGTGAATACCGATATATAATGGGGCACTCTGACACAAATCATTTTCAATGAGAGTGGTAGGTGGAATTTAGAGCAGGTGCAAGCCCATAAAACTGCTGTGAATGTGCAATGGATAAGTGGAGACTGAGAGCTGCAACGATGCCTACAGATATTGTCTGTCACCAGGGTTTGCAGCTTAATTAGGCTGGCCGAATGATGGTGGATTTTTCATTTATTTATTTATTTATTTATTTATTTCTCTATAAAAACGTTGAATACAAAATTGTTTTGCATTGTTACATCTTTATGGAGTTCTGTGGAATATGTCTTAATTGTAGAGATAGATTACTAAATCATCTAATTTTCTCACACTTCAATATACTTGATTTTTTTGCAGTTGTTCACAGGCCAGTTCCAGTACAATCTATTGCCTTGCAAAGCTTATCTGGCAACCTGTGAATTCAAACTATTTTCCTTTCCAAAAAACAGTCAACTGCCATCTGAATAAATATTTTTGATACAATTTGCCTCACAAAGACATTCTGTTTGAACAAATCACTGGAAATTATTTGAGAGATGAAGCTGTCAACTATTATGCCAGCAATTTCTGCAGAACAAACTGAGGAGTAAGACACGACATAATTGAATGTAAATTGCAGGCATGGGACACTGGCTTTATTGATGAGATATGGATGATGGGAGATAGTATTGTGCACACTGTCAGCAATTGAAAACGTTCCTCAAATTGAATACAAGGAGTCAATTTCTTGACACAACCAGTACTTCAAATGTCACTCATTCTCAAAAGAAACCATGTACTAAAGGATCTCTCCCAGGTGAATAATTTATCTTTGCCTCAGCGCGTCAAAGCAGCTCGCACCATATGGGAACACATGAGATTTTAATTAAATAAAATGACAGTGAATGAATAGGAAATATGCTTTCAAGGAAATAATTTCTTCCTAAGTGCTCAAAGATTGCATGATGTTATTCCCCATGAACTTTGGTTATGATTAGTCCAGGTCTTGTGTATAATGAAATGCAAATTGCTGAGGTATTTGATAATGCCTGAAAGTAGCAAAAATGGGCTTTGGGTGTTATTACATTCACATGTATCACTGCTCAAACACCTAGAGAGGCTTGTATTCAACTTGAGAAAAGTTATAAATGCATGATAACTCTCATGAATGCATCCATTTTCAGTTTGGAACCCAACAATTTTAAACGTGTCAAGATTTTTAAAATACAAATTTAAAGTACATTTTTTTTACCATACTGACAAATATACAAATAAAAACAAATAGACAAATCAGATAAACAAATCAGCATTTTCATCTGAAAGTAAAGGGTTATGCATGTAAAATGTATATATTTAGTTCGAAAACATTAAAGAGTGTTCAAAGAAAATTTAATTAATAAAAATTTTGTGCATTCACTCATTAATGAGAAGTTACTGATCAGATACAAAATGGTCTTAGTTGAATAATACTGACATAAGCAAATTCATTCACACGGAGACATGCAGAACATGCCAACATATTAGTGACACGCACTGACTGTGTTATAGGTTGTTCGACAATCCAAATCAAGTAAAAATGTCCACAGCTCATATTGTTAATATTTACTACCTATGATATCCCATTATCCTGTGTGTTCAATTCCATGCAGTGTTGCCAGATTGCATGGATTTCTGCCTAATTGGGCGGTTTTGAATTTGGTTGTGCGAGTCAAAACTGGTTTGAGCAGGTGGACAAAATTTATGCTGGTTTGCTGTTTTTTTTTTACCATTTATATTTTATAGGCAAATTGGTTAAACATTTATTCAGTCTTCATGACACTACTAAACACACACACACACTGTAAAGATGGCTGGTGTTGGTGTTGATGCCAATGAGCCTGCACTTTTCTAGAGCCTGCCAATCTAGAGTGAAAGCAGGCAGACGTGATGATTCATGACTGGTGTTACGACTCCCTAATTTTGGCATCTAGGGTTTTGGGAGGTAACATCATAAGTTAAATAGTTAATAAAAAAACAAGCTAATTACTTTTCTCTGCTTTGGAAGTGCGGATGTATGTGACTAAAGAAAAACAGACAGAGGCCATCGGATTCAGAATGTTACGTTTAGTGAGGTTCTCTATTATTCACTTTTACATAACTCCTGATAAAAATATTTGTTAACCATATAAACAATAAACCCGAGATACCATCAGAACCCAACAAAAATCTATTTACAAATTATATACAACAGAAAGACAACAAAAGTAAGGGACAAGAGCGGTGCTAAATGAAAGAAAATAATAAAACATAAATTCTCTAACTAGCCCCAAATCAAGACTAAACTAAACAAAAGAAATTAAAGAAAATAACATCTTCAGCGTAAAACGCCATTAACTACTCTGACTCACAAACATAAATACAAAGGTTGGCATCCGCTCAATAACTAGTGTGTCTAGACAACTTTACCCTGCGTGAAGTAAGATGTAAGTCACGTGACATGCTGAGCTGGTCCCATCACTATGTGTCGAGGTAGGACTTAAATGGATAAATCGAGAGTCAAGTCACGGCACAAACACGTCCAAATATTCAATCAAGAGCAAAGTTTTACAAGAGAAAACTCAAACACACGATAATTCAAATTCAACAAAAATAACAAAATAAGAGTAAAAAAAAAAAACAGAGACAAGCAAACGTGGGAGAGCAAACAAATGAAAAGCAATCGCTCCTCCCAATCTCACGTCACATCCGGGTCTTTATACGCGCCCATTAACGTCTGATTGGTCCTTCGGGTGTTATGCAGGATTGATGATTGACAGCAACACGATCCAACCACAGGACCTATGAGCCCTGTGAGATGATAGAGAGAGAGAAGAGAAAAGAAACAAAAAAAAAAACCCTCCCAAAACAATACGAGACGTAACACTGGTTTTTAGTGTAATAAGATTTTGATCCAAGTGATATTCAAGTGATCACGATGCCAAAGTGGTATATAAGTTGCAACTACAGTAACAGAGTGCAAGAGTGACCCAACTCTCGATCTGTGGATTGTTCTGATGGAAATGGAAAAGCCCAACACGAAGGTAAACACATTATTATTATCATCAAGCGTGTGTGAGATGAGTGCATTACTGTCAACCCAAAAAGTTAGCTTGTTCAGCGTGTCCTTATCAAACTTGATTGACATGGAATTAGAATTCTATCACATTCTTTTGGCAGAGAATTGGCAGCTTTCAGACACAGTCTATGAAAATGTATAACTTCAAAATAAAAAAACATTCCCTAGTAAACATGAAATGTGAACAAACATCTAAACAGACATGACATGAGGGTTAAAACATCTTCTGAAAGCAGTCTAATGGTAAAAATGTGGAAACTCATGTATTCAAGGAGTAAAAAATCTATGCAATTACTTTTTACTTGATGGTTACACCACATGACATTTTAGAGTCATTAAATTAATACATTTCTTGGAAACTGTATAAAATCATATGAAACCAACAGGAATACAAAGATTTTAAACATTTTAGGATTTACTTTTTATTTATTGAGGACACTCTGATTTAAATATGATGTATGAAACTTTATTAAACTTTAAAAATTGTATAATCTATTTTATGCTGTATAAAATGTGTTTATACATATTTATTATACATTCAACAAACTATGACCTAACATACAGTATAATCCCTATGATAATATGCTTATATATGCTACTCACAGCCAGGAAGGGAAAAAAGGTGGGCCAGTTACTCGCTTGCTAATGACTCCTGGTAGAGGCATTCTGCCAGGTGGGATTTATACTAATAGAAGGATAATATGTTCCCAAGTATGAATAATAAACACACACATCTCCATACTCCACTTCACTGCAAATAACAGTGGGCTTAGTCTACCCTACAATCCACAAGGTGCTAGGTAATGTGAGAAAAAAAATGCATTGAGCTCCGGAGGAGGCTAATTACAAGCTGCTTTTGCCAATCAGAGGTAACGTAGCCTTATGCAAGAGAAGCTTGAGAAGGCCACTTACTGAGTTTACAAGCATCTATTACATGGTCGCACTTAGAACCGCAGTAATATTAGTTGTAGCTCATACCTAATTACATCCAATCAAAGCTACATCATAAAAAAAATCTACGTAGACTTTTCAGTAGAGAATTACAAACAATTCTTTGCACACAGCTTTTCTCTCCCATGTAGGTTGGAATATTAGCCCTTGGGCTGTAAAAAGCATGTGTGGATTTGTATATGTGTGTGAGGAGTCTGCGCCCAAGGCAATGAGCTGCCCAGAGTGTAACCTCCACACAGCTGCAGCAGGACTGATAATGTCCAAAACGGTCCATCCAATGTCTCTGTAGGCCCACAAACACATCCAGCACCTGAGGCCAAACTCTCGAATTCTGTCATCTCCTACACTGAGCTGTCTTAAAGTACTGCTGAATCACACCAATGCAGGCCCTGTTGGCTGTGTTCCCCAGACTGGTAAGAAACATGCACCAGTACAATCGTTTTTTAATTAGAAATTATATCTACACATCCCCAGACTCTTCTGACAAGCACGTGTCTCTAAACCCCCCTGTTCTGACACATGCCTTCAGGCTAGCCATTTTGGTACTGTAACACAAGTGATGTGAGATATGTTGGTGGCGGGTTTATTGAGCATTTTTCTGCCACATTATGATGAGTGGCATAACACACATAGGACATTCTGTGGTTGGATTCTATATATCCAAAAACTCTCACTTTGACAACTGTCACACAACTGATTTTTTCATGTTGGACAAATAATAATAATCTACCAAGAGCTTTTTGTTGATATTAAAAATGTTTTAGGTGATTTCAGCCATTTTGCCAACTTCAAACACACACCCTTACTGAAGAACCCCACTCCCCGAGCGGGAGAGCCTGTGCAGTGCTCGACGGGAGCTGCGGCTCGTGGTGTCAGACTGGCGCTAAAGGAGGAGCATGATGACAGATATCAAATGAGGGGCTCTCGCTGCTTTGGAAGGGAGCTGCGGCTCTGCTGCACTGGAAGGGGGTGCCCGGTCCGATGCTGAATAAGCCAAAAAGATTTGAAACGAGTAGTGGAAGGGCTCCAGCTGCTCTGCTGCACCGGAAGAGAGAGTCCCCCTTGCGACGATATATCGGGCCTCACCAGAAGGGAGAGGCCCGTCCGATGCTGGATGAGCAAATGAGATTTGAAACGATGGCCGAAGGGCTCTCTGTGCAACCGAAAAGGGGCTTTGATTAGCCACGTTGGAAAGGAGAGCCTTGACTGCCCAAGTAAGTAATGTGATTAAAAGCGGGGAATTTATTTATTTATTTATTTCTGAACAAGGCTAGATGAGCTTGCTTTATGCGGTGGTGATTGGACCGGATGTAGCTTCTGAAAGTTTATGATGACCATCGACCGACCACTTGTATCTGATGCTGTGAGAGACTTTTTGAGCTGCTGTAGTTGCTGCCTTGATGCAAAATGAGTGGCTGGAAATTTGGTAAGCCTGATTAAGCAAGGATCAGTTTTAGATGTCTAAACACGTCACACATTGGTTAGAGTCACTGATGAAAAGAGGGTCCAGAAGGGATCTAGACTGAGCGTTCCTGAGCTGTAAGTAGGAAATAGGAGCCTGATATTTCAGATTGAAGAGAAGGGTAAGAAGGAAGATAAGGAAGGGCCATAACCATTTGCGGAGGCACCCTCACGCGTGGATTAGCTCCTGGCCATTGATAGGGAAAAGCAGTAGCAGGAGGATAAGAGTAAGGTGGCAGATCTTGAGCTAGCGAAGGCAGCCTCACACTAGTGTCTGCTACCAGAGGTAGAAGGGAAGGGGTGGGAAGGATAGGAGGTTGGAAAGTCGTGTCAGCAAGTCAAGAGCTGTGAGGAAGGGGAGCATGGGCCACAACTGGCAGCGAGGGCAGTGTCTGCTATGGGAGCTGGAGGCCACTGAAAAGAAAAAGGGTTCTGAGTAACAGGAGGAAAAGCCTGAGATGTTTGGGCCTGAGTTGCAAGCGGAGACAGCCTCATGCTTCCTTCAGCTGCTGTAGGTCATGGAAAGGGAGTGTGATTTGAGACATCCAGAAGAGCCTGTGTAACCTGCACAGCCAGTGATGGCAGCCTCATGCTACCGTCTGCTATGGGAGCTGGAGGCCACTGAAAGGGAAAAGGATTAAAAGTAAAGCGAGGAAAAAGACTATGTTGCACGCGGAAGCAACTTCACGCTTGTTTCAGCTTCTGGGAGTGGTTTGTGACACTCGGCAGTAAATGCTAAAATGCTTGAGTAGCCCGCAGTGTTGCCAACCCAGCAATTTTGTTGCTAAACTTTTGCAACTTTTCATAAAAAGTGATAAAATGATAAAAAGACATGCTTTTCCTCTTAATCACACAAAAAGAAGGAAGTATTGAAACAGCTGGCCAGCCGAGCAGCAGATCGGCTGGTAAGAGAGGTGCCTAGCAGTAAGCTTATCACATATGAATTAGGTAGCTAATTGCATTTGTTCAATAAAAATATTAATAGTTGCTTTATGATACACATTAGTTGTTAGTATGCACCTATAGTTGTTAATTTAGGTACACTGTTAAACTTATTTTCTCAAAAAACAATCTTTTCCCATCTTATCTGTCTGTGTACAACGTGTAATTTAAAACCCAGCTAAATGCTAGTGAAAATTAATACAGAAAATCTGAGTAATTTCATTTAACAACTTTACCTAAAAAAAATAATTTGCAACAAGGCCTGTGTCGCGCTAGCGACTGCTACGAGAGCTGGAGGCCTGACTACATGCGGTGCTACAGCCGGAAGAGCCGCGGTGAAAAGTTGAGCCGAAGCGGGAAGTGAGTAAGGTTTTCTGAGGTGAGAACTGGGACGCGACCCGGGCTCGTTGATGCCTGAGGCTGTGACCCAATGCTCGAAAAGAGTCGGGTCTTGTGCGGGACTATGGTGATGGCGAACGAGGAGAGTTCGGGGCTTTGCTCAATCTATTGGCCGTCTTGGTGGCTGGAATGGATTTAGGAGCGAGGTTGGCTAATTTGCAGGGTGACAAAATATTTTGTACGGATCCGCTTTGTTTATCCTCTGCGAGAATGGTTCGTCGGAAATAAACAGCATATATTGTCCACTTTCCGAGCGGAGGATATATTGGCATGGTCGAATGATACGAGGACACCAGGGAAGAAATTTTAAGTCTCGCCAGTGGAGGCGATATTAAGCCTCGGCGTTGTGGTGAGCGTGTGGCTAATGGAGCAGAGCGACGGCCGCGATGAAGCCTGGTGCTCGACAGCGGTCGCAACAGAGGATCTCGTCGTTGTGCGGAAAATGTTGAGTCTGTGATATAATGGCCAAAGGAGCAAAACCGGAAAACTGTCGAATGACAGAGGTAAGTCGGCTGTGTGCATATATCTGACTTGTGCTAGTTCGGATGATTAGTTAGAAGAGTTACACATATGCCGAATTGGTTGATTATCTGATCGTGCTCCTCCCGAACCTTGTTATTAAAACATCATGTAGTAGGGACATTTTTTGTGCAGTAGTCTAAAACAAAACAAATGCTTACAGCACCTATAAACTATTCCAAACTGCAAACAAATGATCTGTTTATTCGTAAGTCTATTTAGAAAGCAGCACATTAGGCATTAGGCAGCTGCAATTGCCTACACAAGCATACATATTGGAGATTATTTTAAAAGATTTTAAATTCTGTTTTAAATGTCAAGTTGATGGTTTAGAAAACATGCTTAAACAGCTACTAGACCTCTGTGGTTATAATCATAATAAAATATGCATGAAAACAGTGATTGAGATGATGTCAAAACAAGAGTCAACACAGAGAACATAAGCCAGAACTGAATTAAGATGTAAATATTTTACAGTACAAGATGCAAACTTGTATTCATTATAGACATCTGACTTCTCCAGAAAACAGATCAATGAAAAGATTTGTCCTGAATCTGATAAAAATATTTGTGGAAATGATCTCAAAAAATGCTTTTAAGCCAAACTTAATGTATAATTACATTGCAAAATATCAGACATCAAGACATCAAATGTATGCTCTTGTCATATGTTTTAAATGTATCTTGATGGGTAAGTTTAGGGTGTAAAAAACAATAAAGCATGTCAACTATTTTCCTTTATATACTATATAAAACTACAAAGCCATCTGTCCTCTTTAAAAGTTTAAAAGCCCAGCGGACACATTCCCACCAGTCAGCGGTCTTGTGCCGATATCCCTTGCTTAATTTGTAGTAACTGCAGTGACAACATTAAAGTCGGCATGAACCAGAAATTGCAACAAACTTTTCTTCCCAAATGAGACCGTGACTTGTTTTTGTTGGGAATAGATTGGATTATCGGATCGTTGTTGTTTGCTAATCCCATTTCATGTGCATTGCTTGAGTGGAAGGATTGAAACTCATCTAGCCGTTGGACAACCTTATTTCCCAGATCTTGCACTGGTATCATCATATCACACATGATAAAAAAAGATGTCATTGTGTTGGGGATATGATATTAATGTTTTTGAGTAATGATTACATGAATTTAAAATAAAATGATGTATAAAGATAAATCATAAATAGTGTAATATTCCATAAATAAATAAATATTAAAAATGTATAGTTTTAGTTGCTGGTTAAGGGGGTCCTATGATCATCATCAAGGGGGTTCTATGATATTTAGAGCTTGTATTTCAATTGCCTATAAGAGGCAGCAATACATAGCTGAAAGTCTTTCCATCTGCTAAAAACAAAAAAAAATACATCTTTTAAAATGTAAAAAAAGCTATAAGATACAGTTCACAGCATAAATGAGTACACCCACTCTGAATAAATATAAAAGATGTTTTTTCTTAATGATCACTAATATAATTCATGGAAAGATTTAAATTTAAATGTATTAAACATATACCTAATAAAAACAACAAAATATATGCCAATATTTTCTGTAAGATAATTAGCCAATTTTGTTTAAATGAAGGATTGCAGAAATGAGTATACCCTAAAATTAATTAAAGCAAATGTATAATATTCTAGTACTTCTCCAGAACTTTAAAGGAGAAGTCCACTTCAAGAACAACAATTTACAGATAATGTACTCACCCCCTTGTTATCCAAGATGTTCATGTCTTTCTTTCTTCAGTCGTAAAGAAATTGTTTTTTTTTAAGGAAAACTTTTCAGGATTTTTCTCCATATAATGGACTGATATGGTGCCCCGAGTTTGAACTTCCAAAATGCAGTTTTTAATGCGGCTTCAAACAATCCCAAATGCGGTTGTAAACGATCCCAGCCAAGGAAGAAGGGTCTTATCTAGCGAAGCGATTGGTTTATCTCCATTTTAAAAAAATACAGTTTAAATACTTTTTAATCTCAAACGCTTGTCTTGTCTTGCTCTCCCTGAACTCTGTGTATTCTGGACACATGCTCAAGACACATGTCAAAAAACTCTGATCGTATTTTCTCCATCAACTTCAATAATCATTTCAAACTCATCCTACATCGCTACAGAAGTTCCACCCTGTCTTTGGAAAGTGAACATCTAAAGAAGTTCAAACACCCTTAACAAAAAAGGTAAAACAGCGATATTTAGCGTAAAACAGGACGACTTTGAAGTTGAGGGAGAAAATACGATCAGAGTTTTTCAACATACCCTAACTGTCTTGAGCCAGAATACACAGAGTTCAGGGAGAATAAGACTAAGACAAGCATTTGACATTAAAAAGTAATGCAGCTCTTTGTCTGTTTTGGTGGACAGCAGAAGGGGAACACTGTCTCCAAAATAGGATCCCCCACTGGTTTGTGGACACGATCCGAACGGCCTACTAGGCCAGAGGTCTACCCTGCCCACTGGAAGTCACAGCCACTCGACCAGCGATGCCACTGCCTCAGCAGCTTGGTAAACAGGGCCTCTCTAACAGACATTTGTAGAGCTGCAGGTTGTGCCACACCTAACACATTCGCCGGATTCTCTAATCTGCGAATGGAGCCAGTGTCTTCCGGAGTCCTAAATGCAAGCTCTCGGACTCAGAACTTGCTATAGCGCTTACCCCTTAGGGCGATTACACTTCTTCAGTTCAGTAAGTTTCCCCAGGTGAACCCTGAACTACTCCTTCCATCATTCTACCACTTTACGCGTAGCCAAGTTTGGCGGAGGAACTTGCTATTAGAACCCAATACAGGGTAGGTTGCCACATGTGAACTCTTGTATTGGGTTGGTGCTCCACATGTAGTGGCTCCTCATGTGGCCCCATGTGTGTATTTTCCACCTACTGTATATTCCCTTGAGATGCGGTGTTTCCCCTGAGACAGGCTCTGTCTCTAGGTTCTGAGTTTCGGTAGTCTCTCCTTATGTGGAGCCCACCTCAGAATCCTCCCTATGTAGCACTTGGTAACTGATCAAGCAGACTTGTTGGAGCATTATATCTCCAAAAACCCTAACATGCCATCTAAGTAAATAGTAACTGCTGAATTTGTTAAGTAATAAAGGGGGCATACTCATTTATGCTGTGCACTGTATAAAGCGGAAGAGAATCCACTTTCACCACTTGAAATGAAAGAAAATGGTTTCTGAGCATACACATCAACAGCAGCCTGCTGACCGTGCTAATTAAAAAATGTAACATATTTTCACATCTCTCTCACACATATAACACAATGTTCTGAGTGCATGTCAACACTTTGTGTGAACTTAGCATCAACAGCCAACATGCAAATTAAACTAGTGTGCAAACTTACATAACAGTCAACTAACTTTTCCAAGACACTTTCTAATGACAAGATGTTCCATGGGTTTGGCAAATAGTCTTGTTTTGCAACTATAAAAAATTATCATTCAGCATCTAATTCCCAAAGGTCACATTTACAATATTTTTTGTTGAAGGAGTGACTCGGTAGTCCTGATGTCATAACTTAGTTCAGTCTATCATCAAGACTTATACCACCTCCAACTTTTTCCATAATTGATTATTCATCTGTTATAAGCCAGAGTATTTAGTTGTCTAGTTTGAAGCAGATTAATCGATTTTGCTCACACTGCAACATGAGTCAAAGCAAAACTGCTTTATTAAATTGGGAATTTCACACCGTCAGCTGGTCTGCTTTAGTGTGCACTCTGCAATGGGAGGACACTGTTACATTTGTCTACAGAGTCCAGAAGTATGTACAGTTAATTAATAAATAAAAAACCAAGGAGCAGTATTTTGCCTGTAGCTGCAGGAATCTTGAGGTTATTGTGGTTATTGTGCTATATGAAGTCAGACCATCTTATCTGTGCAAGAATGGCATCAGCGATTAAGAGGGTAATGTGATAAAGTGAATGCTAATGACTATAGGAGCTTTCACCAAGCCATTTAAAAGAATCTACAAAGTGACAACAAAAGACAAGAAACGGACTTAACAAAATTTGTGTTTTCACCTTTGACAGCAGATCAGTAAACTTATGGGGTAAATACACAAAAATATATTTTTTATATAATATTTCTGTCATCGTCAGGCTAACCAGTTTAAGCCACAGATCTTATGCAGGCAGTGTGGCAGTAATATAAGCATTCCTGCAACTCTCAGAAACACACTTAATTTGCTTGCATATTTATAGACATTTTCCTACTCTAAATTCCACCCACCACTCTCATGTAAAATTATTTGTTTCTTAGTTATTCCAAGTATTTCCAAGTACACTGGGACTATAACAATATTGTTTTCAAAAACCTAAACGCATAAAAAGTTTTCCATCTTTAATTGAAAACTGTGTTGTGTAAACACCCCCTTAGAGGACAAACTTCCTGCAGAGTTCAGCTTCATCCTGGTCCAACACACCTGCCTGGATGTCTCTAGTGACCTGGATGACAATGATTAGCTTGTCCAGGTGTGTTATATTAAGAGTGGTGCTAAACTCTGCAGGTCACAGTTTTCTGTCTTACAGGACTTTGTTTTACATCACTAATTGTATTAAGAAAATAATGTCATAATGTGTACACACAATGTAATATAATCACATAATGTGTGTGATTATATTATCTTCCTTTATGTGTGCTGAAAACATTGACTAAAGTAAGTTAGAATAGGTTGTTTCATTTATCTTACAGCAGTTAAAAATACATCTGTTACATTATTATCCTTTCCTCTGTGGGTCAGTGGTCAGCACACACAATTTGCACTAATTTCTCATCTTTTATCAAAGCCATTACTGACATACATCAACAGACAAGCACTGCCGTATTATTCATTTAAAAAAAAAAAAATGTGTGTGTGCTCTCACACACATTACAGGCAAATACACTTATCTGAACCAGGTACTCTCACATATTTAAAAAAAAAAAAAAAAGCCAAGGAAAGGAAAAGTGAAAATGTAATACCCTTTCATTAGATAATACAGCAGACAGAAGTTTGTGTTATATGTAAACCTATATTGGGTGATTATCCTCTTGATGGGACAGCAGTATTCCAAGTAGAAGTCATTTTATTGTTTTTAAGCTGAAATAATAAAAAAACTTGTGTGAAACAATAAAACCACTAAATGAAGAACAGAACGATATTCACAGTCATTTAATGAAAATCTCAACCATCTGCTGCAGCTCTCAAATGTCCTTTTTTTCAACTTTCGAACTGGCTCATGCTTAGATAAAAGACATGTGACAACCAAAGCAATTTGCTATATTTTTAAATCCATTTTGAGAAATTGTTGAGCACTGATGCAAAAAAGAGTACAAAGTTATTCAGCCACATTAGAAGACTTGGAACATAGTGCATATCATATGGACAGTTTTACAGTGTTCAGTTATTTTCTGTTTTTTGTGCTTGGATGTGAAAAGAGATGTGTAAGGGTTCTGCAATGCTCCACTTTTGTATTGTACTAAATTACATGTTAAAAACAACATGAAGGGTGAATAAAAAATAAGAAAATTTTCATTTTGGGGTGAACTCTTCCTTTAGGGATGTTGGCTAGCAACCAGACTTATATTTATTGAGATCCCCTACCAGCATTATGCCCTTGCACAAGGAACATAACCCCAGGATGCTCCCTGCAGCAAGTGGACTACAGTATAAGCAGCTGCTAAATATCAGATATCCTAACCTTAATCAAATACTGAACAACCAAGGGCACATGCAAAGTTTTTAGTAGAAAAACTGATTTCAGATAACCAATGACAGTGGACTGTGTTTCACTCACCTGTTTAATGGCATGCAGCAGCTTGCCATAACAGAAGACAATGACCAGGAAGGGGACAATCAGGCAAAAAATAAAGAGGCAAATGATGTAAGAGATGTTATTGGCCGTCTTGGTTGTCCAGTCTACAGAGCAGGTGGTCCCAGGGCCTTCTGGCCCATAGCGACTCCAACCAAATAGAGGGGGCAGAGTCCAGATTAAAGAGTAGACCCAGGACATCACCACCCCACCAGCCACCTTCCTGTAGTTGGTGGCATCTGCCTCGGTGGAGCCCATCATTGTACAGTAGCGTTCGTATGACAGCACAGCCAGAGAGATTAGTGACACAATGCCTGCAGAAAATATAAAGACATCATTTGATAATGTTATAATGCGATTTATGTTTAAACAGTCAAATGTGTCATTCCCTTACGGAAAGACTGCTCACATAGAGTTATGGGTATTTTTTAAACAGGCATAGAAAAGTCATGAGCTCAGGGCAGAACTCATGTCCTACTATTAATTCAGGTCTGGCACTGACTGATAAACAGCAGCTCTGATGCACAGAAGAAAATTACTTTTGCAGAGTATAGTTGAGTTGCCTGATCTTTATTCATACCATTATCTGTTGTGCAGTTTTAGGTGCAAGTGATCCTTAAGTCAGCTCTTAAAACTGAAGTGTGTAATTTATGTGCCACTTGCCTTGTCTTCTGTCTTCCACTGACTCCACAAACAGAAATTTTTTGATAGTACCACAATGCCAAAGTGTTGATGTCATGGAAGTAAATTCAGATATCTGAGATTCAGCATTGCCTCTCATTGATTTTCTATTATCAGTGAAGTGGACAGAAGTAGTGTGTAATTTGAACCTTTAAGCCTGGGACTGGCCTGTCGAAAGTCTTGGGGTTAAAAAAGGCTCCATAACATCTTGCAGATTAATGGACATGAATCTGTAAATAACTCTAGTGCACTGTATTTTGATGATGTAAATCCATTTTTTCATTAGGTGAACTAACTCTGTAAGTTTCTTATAAGTCAGGTAAAGGTAGTTAGAGCTTTTATTTGACTTGGAGCAACACAGTCACGTATGCATTATTTTGGAAAATCCTACAATTAATGACGTAATCAAGGTAAATACCTCTGTGCACATCTGTTAGCATCGAACACTTTAATTTCTAGGTCTGTCAACGCAGACCAGAGATAGTTTGATGTCTTCATAACAGTTCAATCTCAATGGCTTGTTCATTATTTTTCAGCATCTACTTAAAGGAGTAGTACACGTCCAGAACAAAAATTTAGATAATGTACACACGCCCTTGACAATTTTGAAGTTAAAAGAGAAAATGAGAAAGGAGTTTTTCAACATACCCTAACTGTCATGAACCAGAATACACAGAGTTCATGCAGAGCTAAACAAGATGAGCGTTTGTGGTTAAAAAGTATATAAATTGTAATTAAAAAAAAAAAAAAAAAAAAAAAAAACAATCATTTTGCTAGCTAAGACTCTTCTTCCTCAGCTGGGATCATTTAGACCCTTTTGTAACTGCATTTTGGAAGTTCAAACTTGGGGGAACCATAGAAGTCCATTATTTGGAAAGAAATCCTGAAATGTTTTTCTCAAAAAAACAATTTCTTTACGACTGAAAAAAGAAAGACATGAACATCTTGGATGACAAGGGGCTGAGTACATTACCTGTAAATTTTTGTTCTTGAAAGGAACTCCTTTAAGTTCCCCACAATACAACCATTATTTCTTGTAAATATTAGAGGAGGCCAACATTCAGACCTTATGTGGATATTGAGTTCAGCTGACTGTGTGATGATACAGACATAAACTGAAGTACCCAGTTCAAGGGCATAACCGCAATAAGGCTCCCCCAAAATCTAATCCTTCTACAGCCTGATCGCTGATCCATTAACTAAACCACTAGACCATGCTGTGTATACCAAATACCCCAGCTTTGAGAATCAAGGAAAAACATCTTTGTCTTAGGTCTCTAGATGCACTTGTCAGATGACTACCATGGTTATTTGAAACCTTAAGGGGATAGTTCACCCAAATATTCATAGGACTTATTGTTCTTCTGCTGAAAACTAGATGTTTTGAACAATGTTTAAACTTTTTTTGAAAGTCAATGGTGTCCAAAACAACATTAGTCCACACAATTAAAAAAAAGTGAAAAATATTAACACGTGTGTCAGAGAGAGAGAGAGACAGCGAGAGAGAGAGAGAGAGAGAGAGAGAGAGCGAACCATATTAATAACACATTTAATATACATTAATTTAATTTCTTCAAAGTTAAGGAGAGATGTAACTCACAGTTTGATGAACTACAAGGTCAGACTTTTTAAAGTGTTCCTCTGGGATCAATGCTCAAGAACACAGCCCTGCAGTATGAAATGACTTTTTGATTACTTTCGTCAAATTGAATCCAGATGAAACCAACAGTCATAAACATTTAATGACATTTTAGGCCTTTTTTTGCTTATTCTAATGATAAATTGTCCACATAACATCTCAGAGGAGATTAATCAGATAAAGTAAGTATCTGAAAAATTACATAAGATCTCAAGCCATACTGAGGTGGATTCAAAACCTAATATTCTGGCTATGTTAAGCTGCCAAGAGGTGATTTTCCCACAAACAAAGTAATCAAATTTGATTTGTCCTGCTCTGCTGCATTCACTGGCAGCCTTGTGATGCCAGAAAAAAAGAGAAAAAAAAAATCTGCTCAAAAGGGACTTATTGGAGAATATAACTATAGTGATCCTTTGCTAGACATCAGATACTGTAAAACAAAGCAGTCTGAGGCTCTAGCAGGGTTAGGCTGATCAAGTGCATAAAATACATACAAATACAGAAAACAAACTAGATTAATACATCCCTGAGGTCCATATTCAAACTGGTATGTCACCCCAGCATTTTTCTGCTAAACTTAATCTGGTGTTTGACATTAATATCTATGATAGCTCCTCCTGTATTACCTCACTTTGACTGGGCAGGCAAGTTTCTGAACACTGAATAATCATGTTGGAGGTTGACAAGCTATGGTCTTCTGATAGGTCAGTGTGAATGTATCAGATTTGGTTACATGGACAAGAAAATGATAACAGAAGATTTTAACCAATGCTCATGATTTCTTTTCTGGCACTCTGCTCTTTCTAGCATTTTTCTTTATCTGACCTCTGTCTTCATGAGACTCAAGTTCTTAATGGCATCTCTCTTTCTCAGCTAATATTCCATGTACACATGAATTAATTGTCTAATATCTAATTTGTAATGACATCTAAAATAAAACCATTAAAACAGTAACACATAAATTTGTAATTATGTCAAGTTACACCTATATGTGTAAGTTTTGAAATAAACTGCAATATAAGTAATACAATGGCAATATAAGTATTATAAGTTAACAGGCTAGTCAAATGACATTGATTAAACGTGAGAGCAATATCATGGAATCTTTTAATTGTGAAAAACAGCAAGTATTTCATGTCTCATTTCAGTTCATCTGTGATAAAGATCTGGAAGAATCTGTGATAAAGAATCTGGAAATCTGCTGTTTTGGTGTTTCATCACTGAGCTATTGACTGAGAATCGCATCAGTCGAAGGTACTAAATTTACCTGGGCACAAGATTTGCTGCCTCCAGCAAGAACCTTCAGACCCATCTGCAGTAGAAACTGCAATTCTGTCTTTGTATTGAAACTGGTGTGGACACTGTCTCTAATTTGTTTTGTTTGTTTGTTTTATGAATGTAAGATGCTATTCAAAACTGCATTAAAACATGAATAGCTTGAACACATGCTATGACTAACATGTTTTCACTTTCTTATTTAAAAAACGTTTTGGCACTAATTCAAAGCCACCGAATGTTAGTTTTTGCAGAAAATAGATAAAATGTACAATTTTTAGGTTATAGGTTTTTAAAAGTGTATGAAACTAGCATGAATACAAAGGCAACATTTTAAGAACTTGGCACTTGTTTAAAAAGCGATTATCCGTTAGTCGTCTCACATGCACAAGCTGCTGCAGCACAAAGATGCAATACAAGTTTTGTTATCTCTATACGTTAAGCTGAACATGCAAATGGAGACACAACCGGACACTTTCGGTACTTGTGAATAATCATTTGAATGATTAATTCCAGTTGAGATCAAATTCAAACTAATAACTGAACTGAATAACGCATAGCCTACAGTACTGTAGATAGACACTTCGTTCTACAAAACACTTACCTAACAACGAGTTGGCAAAGCCGTACCACACACATCCACTGTCGCCGATTAGCCATCGCCCTTGAGTGCTCGCGGCGAAACTGAACGGTGTGCCCAACACGCAAACCAGGAGATCACTCAAGCAAATATTCACTAGCAAAAAGTTGATGGGAGACCGCAGAACCTTGTAGCGGCAGAAGAGCACGAGAACAAGAAGGTTGTTGAGGATTCCGAAAGTGCCGATAAAGCCCAAGGTCACCGCCACGAGCAGGTGGCCGGTGGGACTGAGGGTGCGATAGGAAGAGGACGCCTCCAAATGTTCCTCCACTGCACTGAAGCACAGCGCGCTGTTCGCCCTCCTGCAACTGATCACACTCAAGTTGGACGCAATCATCGCAATCCGTTCTGGGTGCACATTGAACAAAAGTCACTGCATTGTTTTCTGGGGAAAAGCGAAACATTTAATGTGCTGTGGCGTTTTGATAACAGACTGCGATCCATAGAGAGAACAGTTATTTGCAGAAGAGTTTAAGTGTTAGATGAGATGCAGGACGATTTTTTTTTTTGCAATTGCTGAACTTTGTTGCTCGGTGCATCGGTTCAGAAGTGGGAATAAAGTTTGGCGTCTCTTTGCTCCACCGTGTGGTGATTACAATCCTCATATGCGGTGGAACTGTACTGTGTTGATGTTAGTGTACCTCCTTCTTAGCTGACGTCTAAGTCCGTCTGCTCTGCTGAGGTTTACTGGGCGCAGCATCCAGGTTACGAGGACAAAAACCTCTACAGCGCAGCTGTTCCTTGTCTGTTCTGTCTTACGACACCTTAAACGGTTACTAAACGTTTATCTCGTGGGGAATGCTCACTGGGCAAAGTTTGAAATTCTCTTTTTTATTATTTCAATTGCTCAAATATTGTTCATTTGTTTTAGCGCTGTCCATGGTGCTCGGTGTTTATGTAAGCGTTGACTTGTTCATAAAGGTTTTTTCTAAAAACTTAAGTTTTAATTCGCACCCTGATCCTATAGCCTACCAGTGGTTTTCAGTTTGAGAGTACCTCATTGTCCAAGACAATAATTGAATAATCATGTGAACTTCTCAACTTATCCTGTTTTGATGCATAAAAATAAGCAGCAAAACATGTCAGTTAAACTGGCCAGCGTCAGCTTAAATAACTCATAGACTGGTGGTGTTGAATATGCATTATAGGCTACATGCTGAAATGACTTTGTAGTCTAAAGCAAAGTTTGCACATAACCCCGTCACATTGCATTTAAACATCTTTGTCCAACCCCTGTGATTTTCTGGGTTGCTTGAAATTCTTTTTATTTCTCATTCAGGATCTTAGAAAAATTTATTGAATGCTGTAAATCAGCCCAGATTAAAACAGATGCGCATGCAAAACACATTGACTCCTAAGGAAAAGAACAGTTTAAATGCATCCTAGGCTACTGCTGAGGGCTCTGTTTAATTTGGTGCAGTGAAACGAGAACATTGTCATTTTAAATGTTAATTTAAATGGTTCACAATGCAAAATTCATCAGCAAGTACACCTGGATGTGTAATTTATTATCTGCAGATGTGAAAGTATCTCATAAGAGAACACATGGGGGAATGGAGCTATTTATCGAGTGGAACATTATGTGTTGTATATTTCATTAATTAATGATCCTCAACTTCTTAGCACAACACTCACTGGGCTAGTAAAAGTTTGTTTGTGAAGCCCAAAGAAAATGTAATGACATTCTGCATGGAAACTGCACTGATCACTCCATCTCAGCAAGGTCTAGAAATGCATTGTCCTTCCTTGAAGTGTGTTTTTTGTGAGATCTAATTAGTCCTTCTTGCAGTGTCTGCTACCCAAGGCAAAGAGACACTGAAGCGCCAGCACCCGCTGTTATAGTCCCACAGAAAATAATCATGTCTCAATACACACCTCATAAAATAAGTTAGTGCTAGTTAAAGGGATTTCCAGTCAATACACAAGACAATTGAAAATGTTGTGCAAGTATTAAAGATTTTTTCTGCAACCTTGCATATGCTGGCACATCAAGAGGTAAAGTGCTCTATTGTTTGGCTTGTTAAAACCTATTTCATACTGTTATCTTCTTCTAGTTAAATTGGATGGAAAATAAGAGCGGTTGCACAAATCTGCAACTGCACAATGTCCTGTACTGTAGCTAATTGGACGAATGTTCCATTTCTCTCAGGGTGCAGTTCAATTTGTATACTCTAAAAATGTGGTGGCTGAATGAATAATGCTGTAGCCAAAAATGAAAAAGGTAGTTTAGGATGTCTCTGGCAATTGTAGGAGCTGCATTAATCAAGTGAATAACTTGCAGAGCAGGAAATATGCAAATTCATGCAAGTACATTACATGCAAGTAAACTGTAACAAATATACTTTTCAGTCAAAATAAATAAATAAAATCTGGGGGGTGCATTTCCTAAAAGCATCGTTAGCCAACTATGGTCGCAAGTTCCGTCATTACCAACATAGTTCAATGATTCGGTGTTTTACCGAAACCACAGTTTAAACGAACATTCGCAAACAGCATCAAAAAACTTACGTACTTGAAACCACAGCTCTCAAACTGTGGTTAGAAGCATAGTTCCATGTTGGTAAGACATATGGGCTCAATAAATTATGCTCTTGGGAACAATAAGCAAGCTAACATGCAGTACAATCTACAATCTTTCACTCAATGTAAATATAAATGCATTTTAATCTATGTATTTTTAAGCTTCCTCTATAAGTGCAGTTTTTGAATAGTGCACATGTGCATAAATGAGATCAAATTCATGTGCTTTCTCACTCATCAGAAGCAGCATGAGGGTCCTCTCTGATCATCCTAAGAAGGAAATACTGTTTTGCATCAAATCTTACTTTTCTGTCTCTACTTAAGCCAATTTGTTTACCTTCAAGTCAATAACATCTCTAAGCGTGGAGGAATCATGATGTTCAGGAATATTAGAGAGTGAGACACATCAATCACATTGTGTGGGCTACATGAAATGTGGACAGCGATAGTTTATCCATACAAAGAACCTACTGTAGTGAGCACCATGCCATGTAATAAACTCAGAAGATATTTTGCTTGATGCTAATAAAGAACAAGACTCAACCCTGCCAGAGTTACACATAAAATATAGGTAAAATACTAGCTGAAGCATCCAGTTGTAAGCAGGCCAGCATGCAATTTATTCGTAGAGCTCATTCATGAACCTACAGCGAGATCTTAGATTGCTCAATAATGTCATTCTGAAAACATACAGAAACCATAATTAGAATTGGATTTCTGGTGTAGGCTGTAAAGCAGTCTGAAAAAGCACATTGCATCAAACTATTTTTTTTACAGCCTTGCCAAGTGTTGAGTGAAGCTGAAATGCACTTCTAAGGACCTTATTAATTAAAAAAAAAAAAAAAAATGAGTATAGGACTTATTTGTCTGTAATCATTAATTGATCCCAGTTTACAAAATCTTAAATGAATCAAATGGGGAATGTTTAAGTAGGAATAGCTTTACTTCACACAAAGGCTAACAGACAGAATGATGTTATTGTGCATGTAAAATCTATAACTGCACAATGTCATATAGATGTTCACAATGTTCGCTCAGAGAGCAGTTCAATTTGTACTTTAAAAGTGTGAATATGGTCAATGAATGAATAATGCTGTAGAAAAAAAAAAAAAAAAAAGCTGAGATCATGTCTTCAGCAGCTGAAAAGTCTTTGTAATGCAATGCAAAACAGAGTGCTGCACTAGCAACACCAAAGTTGATTCCCAGGGAATACATTAACTAATGAAATGTTTGCAGTACTTTGAATGCAATGTTAGTTTTTGTAGATAAAGGTGATTGCCAAAACAGCTATAGTATATATAGATCTTTGATCCACACTGTGTGTCATTCATCTGCTGTTTGTCTGCCCTGAAGCTGCTTCACCCCTAAATAAAGTACTGGTATAGAGTTCTATTTTAACGTGACAGCATGCTAGTCGACACATCAAAATAGGGGAACTTTTGTTATAATTACAAAGTGCAATAAATCAAAGTGAAAGTATACAGTTGTTGTTGTTGTTGTTGTTTAAATATACTTTTAAAATTTGAAGTAAAAGTGCACATTCAGTACAATAATTCATAAGGGTTTGGGAAAAAAAAAATATGTCAATGATTTTTTTCTCTTTTGTGAATTATTTATTTTTTATATATTATATAATGATAGTGAAACTTAAAGGAGGTGAACCATAAAATTGAAGAGTTTGCAAGCCATTTACCTTATGTTGTGCCCTCATTTAGAGTATGGCAACATGCATGGAAAGAGCTTGTGTAGTTCAACTAATTAACCAGGCAGGGAAACATGGAAATGGGCCACTTGAGTTCAGCTGTGTTTATTTGTTTCCTGATCTATGTCAGCCAATTTATTTAAAAATTTCTGTGATAGATATTTGCAAGTGTGTGTATTGTACTACACTATGGCTTTCGTATACTATGTATATACTATCACACCCAAAATCCTCAGCTTAGACTTTATTAGATTTTAATATTTATTATCTATTATTATTATAACTTTTAGCAATGGTTTCACAATATAATCTGCCAGTAAGATTTGATCCTGGACATACTGTCACAGGACAGAAGAGGGAGTCGGGCACTTTGTCTAGACAAAACTGGCAGTATACTTCATAAATGGAGGTGGAGCACACAACATTAACACTCTCATGCTGGGTCTCACCAACCTTCTCACCTCTCTCCCCACAGGGAGCCAGCATATCCTTTACTCCTGACAACGACCTTGAGTTGCCCACTCTGGTGACTGAATTTAATATGCTACTAGTAGAGCACACAAACCAACTGCCACAAAGGCATACATTTCGAGTTTCTCTTTAATAGACAACACATCTGTACACTAAAGGTTAAAGTAGATGTGTCCATTTTTTATGTGTAGTTTGTTTGTTTATTAAACAGATGGCCAGAACTTTTTTGTGTGCAATTTTTAAATCACCATCAGAAATTCAGCAAAAATTAAATCTAAAAGAGTTGTTGTTGTTGTTGTTGTTGTTGTTGTTGTTGTTGTTAATGGCAGAACTTGGGTCTATCTCTGTTCCCACTAAATTTGGAAAAATATGCAAAAATTAAACATTGGCTGCATACTTGTCATTACTTATCATCCAATAAATTTCTGTCAAGGTAAAACAATGTAAAATCATTAAGGCCTTGATAACTACAGTTGTTACTTGTCAAAGTACAGCATGAAGAATGTATGGGTTGTCAATACACAGTGGTTTTGAACCAGCCTTTTATGTTAAGGCCAAGGTCTTATTTTGCAAAGATGACAGACTTGATAATGTCTAGTATACTGAAGTGGTCTGCTGTACATAGTGAGCTCGCTATGATTCCTGAAATGTCACAACAGGGATCTAATTATCTCTCTGTTTGCACTAAACTGCACATATACCTGGAAATCATAACACACAGATATTGAAAAGACATTGTCCTGGTTGACAGTCAAATTATTAAGGGTCAACATGTAACTAGTGGGACTAGTTGGCACATTTTTGCTTCAGTGAACATTTTCCAACATAGTTTTATTTTTAGTTTATGAAATGGAACATAGCTTAAACTCCTGACTTTCCAATGTCAATGCCCAGGGACGAAAAAAAAATGATCTAGCTCATTAAACACATTGGCCTTTAATGGAGACTTTAGTTATTAGATTTTAGAGCAATTATATGGGGTGAATCATTAGAAACTCAGGACCTAAAATCAATATGTCAGATAAGGGAGTTTTGTGGGGGCTTCAGGGCCAGGCATGAGAAAGAAATACTGATCTATCAAACTTATTTTTTAACAAAAGTAAGCCATTTCCTGTGGATGTGTGAGACCCACCAATCCATTATTTCTATAGGCAAATAAGTAGAATAACAAAGTGCACTAAACAGTAAAACTATTAGCGCTACAACCCATTGCGTTTATGGTTTTAATAATAAGTTAAAAACAATTTTACAAATATTAGTTTGCAATATCAAGCAGCATAACAGACTGTTTTGTACAACTAAAATAAATGGATGCATCCCATATGTCTCTCTCTATATATTTTTCACAATATTAAAACGAACACCATCATTTTATGTCTATATAGTCTCTATAAGCTAGAGAACAGACCACAAATATAGGCATACCCTTACCAAAAAGAAGCATACTTCAAGTTTATTTTATTAAGTATACTTAAGTAAAGTATATTATTAATAGGGCTGGCAAACGATTAATCGCGATTAATCCCATACAAAATAAAAGTTTGAGTTTGCCTAATATATGTGTGTGTACTGTGTAATTATTATGTATATATAAACACACACAAATTAATGTTTATATTTAAGAGAAATATGTTATTTATGCACTAAATATTTTTATTTATATATAATATAAATTCTATAAAAATTATAATAAATACATGTACTTGCATATATATCTTAAATATATACATGAAAGTGCTTGTATTTATATATGTATAGTAAATACATACAGTACACACACATATATTAGGCAAACTCAAACTTTTATTTTGTATGCGATTAATCGCGATTAATCGTTTGGCAACCCTAATTATTAAGTATACTTTATGTAGTAAGTATACAAATGTCAGTGTACTAGTAGTATACTTGTAAGTGTACTATTTTAATACTCCTTGGGACTAAATTGGCCCACTTTAGTATATAAAAATATACATTTAAGAATACTTTAAGTATAAACGTAGTAAACTTTGAGTATACAACTAGTTTTTATCTATGTATTAGTTTGTACTGCAGCTATACTAAAAGTGAACTTACACGTATACTGATAGTTTACTAATTAAATACTTGTAGCATTTTAGTACACTTTGAAGTATAGTCTCAGTAAACTACTAGTTTAGTAGTTTTATACTGCAAGTATACTCGTAAGTTTTCTTTAAGTGAACTTTACATAATACTTTAAGTATACTGCTATGTCCCTACTAGGAATATATGTATATATATTTTGTTATATGAATATCTGAACATACAAAATATCAGAATATCTGCTTGTAAACAAAAACATTTTATTCTAGCTTTATGCATTCTTTTTTTATAAACACTTGAATGTGGGTAAATTTCATAAATAATAATAAAAAAGAAATAATATTTTGAACAAAAAGATGAAAATAGTGATAATCAAAACATGGATGGAGTCAATCAACAATCAAAGCTTGACAGTCATTATTACCTCTTCATGGGTCACATTTTATTCCATAACTTTACAGTTTTGATACTGTTTTATGACTGATGATTGTGTTAAAAACATGTGGCAGCATCTGTTGGTTTGGTTTCTTCTTCACTTGCATTTTGGAAATTCTGTACAGAAGATGTGTAATAGCGCCCCCTACCATATAACAATGAAAACATGGATTCTCAGAGAACAATATTGTTCAAATATAAAGACTTTTTCTAAGCCAAGTATACTTAAATGTATATTTCTGACAAGTACATAAAAGCACATTTCTGAGAAGCACATAAAAAGTAGACTAAAAGTATACTTTCCTATTTTTAGTATAAAAACAATGTGACGTAAAATTTTTTAAGTATAAGTCAAGTATACTTAAATGTCATTTTAAGTATATTTCTGAGAAGTACATGAAGTACATTTCTAAGAAATACATAAGAAGTAGACTGAAAGTATACTTTCCAATGTTTAGTTTAAAAGAAGTATTCTAATAGCACACTTGAATAAACTTCTTTTTCGTAAAGGTAAATATCACAGAAAAGTTGTTGCAAAACTTGGACCCAGGGGTAGTATTACAATTGTTCTGTCATATTGTACCCTGTTTGCCAAATAAGAACTTAAAGGGGTCATCGGATGCCCATTTTCCACAAGTTGAAATGATTCTTTAGGGTCTTAATGAAAAGTCTAAGCCCTTTCTTTTCTCTGTGGAGTGACAAGCCTGTTTACTTTAGCCGCATTTAGCCACTAAACTTGCTAACTAGCACGTTATTAGGAAAAGTGATCGCAAAGATTCATGAAAAAAAAAACTAATACTCACTTCTGCTGTAAGTGAAGCTGGATCACGAATGATTTGCGCGAACATAGACGGATATATGTAGATCGGGAGGCGCATTCCCTTCACAAACAAATGTAATCCACTGCATTTTCAGTGGCTCAGATGTCGGGAGTAAATGACGACCACTATGTTCATTATTACATCCAGCAAAACAACACCTCCATCACTCAATCGGAGAAGTTTAACTTACATCCCTGCTCCGGCATCAAAACAATGGAGGTCAGACTGTTACAGCTGATGTAAGCCGGGTCTGAGGTAAGACGCTCATGACAATCCACTATCATGGGAGCGGCCTCTGTCTCTGTCAAGTTGCTGAATGGTGGGAGTTATTAGATCTGATGACTGCATTGTAGCTAAAACCTTAATTTTGCACTTAAGTGGTTGTGTTAAGTCAAACAGTGTCTGAGGTTTCCCCAGCCAGCAGACCTAACCATCACTAAAACATTATGAAAGGTTTGGGCACTGCAAAGCCCAAAGCAGATTAAGTTCAGATTTTGTTATTTTTACATAAATCTTAATGTGTGAGTTAGTTTAGTAAACATTACATACATTACTGAGATGTCTTAAACCAGAAGGCAGTTATAAGAGTTCTTTCATTACTTAAATAAAAAAGGAACAACCCACATAATGACCATATGGAGGCACATAAATATTCACACTTCGACAAATGGAGCAACATCTCTGCTGCTTTGCTGAGTAATGTGTCACGTCATCTGGCATGAGTGAGCGGCTAATGGCTGTGATTGAATTTTGATGCCATCTCCCCTGTCATTTTAGTTTAGCTTAGAACTATATCCTCATTCCTTTCTCCTTGAAAAGCTTGTCATGTTCATTAGAGAACAGTCAGGGAAATGACACACCTGCACACAGCAGTACTCATGTTACTTGGTAACTAAGACTATTGTTGGCACAGAACATACTGTATTTGAAGGAACTCAAACAGCTGTTTTAGGAGAAGAACTTAAGCGCAGTTAAATTTCAAACTCTTATGACAGGTACAAAAGACACTTTAAACAAAACAGAATGTGCTCTTCCTCTCAGTTATCACTACAAAAGAACCCATGTTTTTCAGAGTATCAAGCTGGATATGTGTAAACATGCATGGCAATAAAGCTCATTCTGATTCTGATTCTGATCTTAGAGGTAAAAGACACGCTAGTCTTGAGACCAGCCAATAAACTACAACTGTCTGGTCCCTCTAAATGATTAATGCGTTCATCTTTAAGCTTTACCATTCTAACATGCTTCACAAAATTGAATTTAATGTAAAATTATACATTGTTTTCACTCATGGGTAGCAGGTGTGTTCAATTTTTTCCTTATTTTTACAGAATGGAGATGCCGCCATGATCCCCCCCCCCCCCCTTTTAAATTGGCAGAATTCCAGGCACGGAGCTCAAGCCATAAATGTTTAACAGGTGGTTCCTCTCATATGATATAAAAGGCATCTGTCGGATGACATCTCCCAGACCGACCGGAATGATCACAGGCCCACTAGAGCCACTGCATGAATTTTCATGGGAATATGCAACCCCTCGACAAGTATTGTGAGAGTGTGTGTGCATGTGTGTGCGGAATATGAATAAGAATGTGTTGAAGCTCACAGTTCTGGGCAGGTGTGGAGGAGATAGGAAGGATATGGTTAGCTTGTCTTCTGCTTGTCAGGCATGCTTAGGGTCCTTTTACTGTATGGCTCCAGCATGTTAAGTACAGTTTCTGTCAGCTAACCTTTTTTTACTATAACCTTCATGAACTGGGGGTAATGCCACAAGTCGAACACAAGCTGAGTGCCAGAGCTGTACACACACCATGTGACATTATGCAAACTTGTGCAGCTTAACAGAAAGCGAGAAAAATGATTTTTAGAAATGAACATAAATGCAGCCACTTATCCGGATAACCTGAATAATGCAACATAATGAAAAATGGAGCTGTGAAAAAATAAACAAATAAATAAGAGCAACTTCTGACAAATGAAAATAGGGCACTTTCTAAATGATCTCGCTGGTTTAGGAAGAAGTTTTGACTTTCACTCATTTCCCAGCACTGTGGGGGCCTCTTCTCCCAGTAGTGCAGATCTAGACATGTAGCACTCTCCTTTAAATATAATAGGGCTGCATATTCGACTGGGTCATCAGGCCACTGCACAGTCATTTATCAAACCGCTGCTTATGTAAATGCAACAGCACAGCAAGGAACACTATGGTATCTTTATTCTGAGTGCCTGATGTTCATGCTGAAAAAATCTGATGCTTTACAAAAGCATTGACAAAAAATTATCTGCTCATTGTCATCCCAGCACATATCCTCATGATAAATTGAAGGTTACTCTGATAGTGTTTCTGGAGCGAGGGAAGCATAAATCATAATCCATTAGCCTAGGCATACAGAGCTAATCGTTATGTCTGCCACTTCTTAGCAAATCAATACACAAAGTTATGTTTTCAAAATGCAATTTCACAATCAATTGCCACTGAGCGTTGATGGGACTTGTTATACTGCACGCGAAGGCAATTGCAGGTGCTAAAATGTCTTATGTTTCATGCAAAGATAATTTTTGCTTTTTTTTGCTATTTCTATGTGTTATTTGTGTTATTTGAGTTGACCCCATCTAGTGGCTTAGGTGGAGATGCAAGGCCTCTGAGATAAAACACCCATGACCCTACTACATGGACAATGGATTTTGTTGTGAGCGTCAAGCCTTTTTTTTTTTCTAGCCACCAAAGTGGATGCTTAGCCACTGCACAAGTCAAAGACTCCTTTCTACAAGCTGAAGATCACAAAAGAAATGTGCTTGTAATTGAAGAAGATGGATATCATTGAGCACATGGCATGGACTGTTTGTTCTAACTGCATGGTGTGTATGGCTTCATGTTTTTTTTAAAAATGAGCCATTGAAATTCTAGAAGAGGAAATCTGCTAATGGATGAGTAGATTTCAAATCCAAGTTGATAAAATCTACTATAGGGAGAGTATATTGGAGGATCTTCACATCAGTATGTTTGTGTTGATTGCGATTCCATGTGCTGAACTAAAAAGCAGATATGGAAGATACTGCTAAGTGTTTGATGATGATAGTGAAGAAAAAGTCAAGTGTGACCTCTCAAGCACTGCTGTGGATCTAGATGAGAATGGCCATATATCTAAGTTGAGAAATGCAAGAAAAGGAAAGCTTGCCCACTTAACCAAACGAAGAAAACATTGATTGAACTTATGGAAGATGCTACATGTGTGCAAGAAGTGAAAGCAAATTTGAGCAAATCTGTGCATCTACTGGATGCTTTTAAATCACTACATGAAACTTATCAGGAATTGTTGTCAGAAGAGGAAACAATTCAAGACAAGGATGAATGGTTTAAACCCAAAAAGGCTGACTTTAACACTTTTCTCTCTTCTGTTCCTGAATGGTTATCTGGAGTATCTAAAGCCGTTGAACCTCAGGAGATTGAAGTGGCCCTTAAAGACAGCATATCTCAAGTTTCCATTTGTGAGTCCAGAGCCAGGTCATTTTCAGTTGCATCTCCAAGTCTAAAGATGGAAGCGGAAAGAGCGGTTATCCTAGCAAAGGTGGGTGCACTCAAGGAAAAACATCAGTTGGAGGATAGAGAAGCTGAGCTGGATAGAGATAGACAAACATTAAAAAATAAACGTGAAGGTCTGGAACTGAAAGCACAGCTAGAGGCCTTATCAGCCAAACTTGCCGTTTTAATGTCAGCTGGTAAACAACAAGAACCCTTAGCAGCCACAACAGCTAAGCCTTGCTTACCAAGTGATGGTCAAGATGACTTAAATCTTGCTGTAAAATGTAAAATAGTTATGCTTCAAAGTGTGAATTTCTTTCACTAGACAAGGTCTCTAAAGCGCCTTCTGTGGTACAAACTCCAAGCGTTCGACCCAAGGATGGTGTTCAACCAAATTCTGTGCTTCCGAAATCAAACGGCCAAAATGTGGTCAGTAAGAAAACATGTTTTAGATTTTAGATTCTTCAAAATAGCCACCCTTTGCTTTGATTACTGCTTTGCACACTCTTGGCATTCTCTCGATGAGCTTCATGAGGTAGTCACCTGAAATGGTTTTCCAACAATCTTGAAGGAGTTCCCAGAGATGCTGAGCACTTGTTGCCCCTTTTGCCTTCACTCTGCGGTCCATCTAATCCCAAACCATCTCGGTTGGGTTTAGGTCAGGTGACTGTGGAGGCCAGGTCATCTGGCGCAGCACTCCATCACTCTCCTTCTTGGTCAAATAGCCCTTACACAGCCTGGAGGTCTGTTTGGGGTCATTGTCCTGTTGAAAAATAAATGATGGTCCAACTAAATGCAAACCGGATGGGATGGCATGTCGCTGCAGGATGCTGTGGTAGCCATGCTGGTTCAGCGTGCCTTCAATTTTGAATAAATCCCCAACAGTGTCACCAGCAAAGCACCCCCACACCATCACACCTCCTCCTCCATGCTTCACAGTGGAAACCATGCATGTAGAGACCATCCGTTCACCTTTTCTGCGTCACACAAAGACACAGCGGGTGGAACCAAAGATCTCAAATTTGGACTCATCAGACCAAAGCACTGATTTCCACTGGTCTAATGGCCATTCCTTGTGTTTCTTGGCCCAAACAAATCTCTTCTGCTTGTTGCTTTTCCTTAGTAGTGGTTTTTTAGCAGCTATTTGACCATAAAGGCCTGATTCACGCAGTCTCCTCTGAACAGTTGATGTAGAGATGTGTCTGCTACTAGAACTCTGTGTGGCATTAATCTGGGCTCTAATCGGAGGTGCTGTTAACTTGCGATTTCTGAGGCTGGTGACTCGAATGAACTTATCCTCAGCAGCAGAGGTCACTCTTGGTCTTCCTTTCCTGGGGCGGTCCTCATGTGAGCCAGTTTTGTCGTAGCGCTTGATGGTTTTTGCAACTGCACTTGGGGACACATTCAGAGTTTTTGCAATTTTCCGGACTGACTGACCTACAGTTCTTAAAGTTATAATGGACTGTCGTTTCTCTTTACTTAGCTGATTGGTTCTTGCCATAATATGAATTCTAACAGTTGTCAAATAGGGCTGTCAGCTGTGTACCAACCTGACTTCTGCACAACATAACTGATGGTCCCAACCCCATTAAGAAGGCAAGACATTCCACAAATGAACCTTGACAAGGCACACCTGTGAAGTGAAAACCATTTCAAGCTCACTGAGAGAAACCAAGGGTTTGCAGCACTGTCAACAAAGCAAAGGGTGGCTACTTTGAGGAATCTAAAGGAATCTAAAATATGAAACATATCTAGAGTTATTTCACACTTTTTTGTTTACTACATAATTCCATATGTGTTCATTCATAGTTTTGATGTTTTCAGTGAGAATCTACAATGTAAATAGTCATGAAAATAAAGAAAAAACATTAAATGAGAGGGTGTGTCCAAACTTTTAACTGGTAGTGTACATGCTCAGACAGATTCATCCAAGATATCAAGAGTGTCTGAGCAATCTTCTGATCAGTGCTCCCAGACCAGTAGCAAAAGTACAAGCTCTGATACAGATCATGGCAGTTTAGTCAACATCCTTCAATGCCAAAACAACATAACATCTCTTTTAGTGAAGCAACATCAGCTTTCAAGTCTCCCTCAGAGAGATATCCCAATCTTGGATGGTGATATTCTGAAGTACAGACCATTCATTAGAGTTTTTAAGTATGGCATTGAGCTAAAATCAGACAGCAGTGCTGATTGGTTGTACTTTCTTGATCGATGCACTTGTGGCTTCCCCAGAGATCTGGTCAGAGTTGTCTTCACATGACCCAGATAAAGGTTCTAAAACCGCAAGATATTTGCTACAAAAGCACTTCGGAGATGAGTTCACAATGTGTGCTGCTTATATGAAGAAAGCATTGGAATGGCCTGCAGTTAAACCACAAGCTTTTGCAATATTTTTGAGGAGTTGTTGTAATGCAATGGAGGACATGAAACACTCACATGAAATTAGCTAAATATGCTCTCCATATGTGTGGGAATTTCAGGAGAACCAGAACAACAGGCCTTAATTTAAAGATCTTGTCCTATTCGTTGAAAAGCAAGTACGGATGGCTTCAGATCCAGTATTTGAGGATATTCAGGATGAGCCAGTAAGCAGAGTTAAAGACAAGCTGCCCACTAAAGTCAAGCCCAAGTCTGGTGGAAGTCCCTTTGCAACTAGTGTATCCACTACCACCTCCCAGTCCACTCAGCAATCCTTTAAAGGTAACCAATCGCAAGCCTCATTTCTTGGAGTAAGTTGTTAGAGGAAAAATAAACAAGATTAAGATTGAATTCCTTAAAGGAAAGATAATTTGTTTTGGTTGCCTGCATCAAGGTCACATTAGCAAACACTGTAGCCAGAGACTCACCTGTACATTGTGTTCCAAACAGCACCCAAGTGCCCTCCACATTGAGCGAACAGAACAAAAGACAAAGGAAGTAAAGAAAAGTGACACAGCAGGAACAGCAAACTCCCCAACTGTTATGCAGCCGCCATGTGGGCATATTGGGGCTGGTGCACAGGATAATGTCCTCTCAGTGGAGCCAGTAAGAGTCAAAGCTGTTAAAGGTGACAAGATCATACCAGTCTATGCTTTCATTGACCCTGGAAGCTCCGCTACCTCTTGTACCGAGCGTTTGATGTCTCAGTTAAATATGAAGGGTAAAAGAACCAATATCCTGTTGAAGACAATGTATCATGAGAAGTCCATGGCAACTTATATAATCACAGGACTAGAGATTTCTGGTTTGGATAAAAACTATTTCATACAATTGCCTGATGTGTTCACACAAAAAGAGATGCCAGTCACAAGGGAAAACATACCCACATAGAAGGATCTTGCTAGATGGCCATATCTGCAAAAGGTTGATATCCCTGAAATTGATTGGCAACACTGAGCTGCTAATAGGAACCAATGCCTCAAAGATAATAGAACCCTGGGAAATCATAAATAGTCAAGGTGAAGGCCTATATGCAGTCAAGGTTGGATGGGTAGTCAATGGACCCATAAGAGAGGATTCTAGTGCAAGCAATGATTGTCAGTGTGCTATCACAAATAGAATCTCTGTAGAAACTCTGGAAAAACTGCTGATTAGTCAGTACAATCATGATTTTAATTAAAAGGCCTCAGAAGAAAAATGCAAAATCTCATTTTATGACAAACGGTTTTTGAAAAATTCAAATGAGTCAATCTCACTACTGGATGGGCACTACACACTTAAGTTACCCTTTAGAAAAGATGATGTGATAATGCCCAACAATTGTCATATGGCCTGAAATCGTCATTCTGAGCCTGAAAAGGAAGTTCAAGAGAAATGAGTCCTTCCATAATGAGTACACATCTTTTCTCAATGACATGATGGGTAAATGGATATGCTGAGGTGGTCCCACAGGAAGAGACAGAAAAAGTGGAAGGAAGAACCTGGTATATTCTTCATCATGCGGTCTACCACCCCAAAAAGAAAACACTCAGAGTGGTGTTTGACTGTGGTGCAGCATATCAAGGTGTGTCCCTGAGCACAGAACTTTTGCAAGGGCCTGATCCCACCAACTCATTGGTTGGAGTCCTACTCAGATTTCGCCAAGAACCCATTGCAATGATGACAGATATAACATCTATGTACTACCAAGTAAGGGACCCAAGATTAGATGTTAACTTTCTGTGCTTCTTGTGGTGGCCAGAAGGGGACATTGATCAAAAAACCAAAAGACCACTGCATGCTGGTGCATCTTTTTGGTGCAGTCTCTTCTCCCAGCCGTATAAGCTTTGCTTTGCGAAGAACTGTGGAAGACAATAATCACATGAGACCACAGGTTACTGATACAATGACTCATAATTTTTATGTTGACGATTGTTAAGTGTCTGTGCCCACAGTTCAGGAAGCAATGCAACTGAGATCAGGGCCCGTATCCCTAAAGAATTTTTGTGCAAAAAGTGGCTCCTAGCGGCCAAATTCTAAGAAAATTCTCAGAGTCATGACGTTTTCTTAGAATTTCCCCTAAAAGTGACACGAAAATCCCAGTTAATATAAAAGCTATTCCTCAAGATTCCTAGCGCTTAAAAGGGCTCCTAAGGCGAGATCTGCTAAGAGCAGGGAAGAGGACTTTTAGTGGCTTAGGAGTTCCCCTAAGCAGCTGCACAAAATGGCCAACAGAGGAGGCAGGAGAGATGTCCTGCAAACACTGGATGACAGGGAATTATTGAGACGCTACAGATTGGATCGTGCAGGAATGATGTTTGTGGTGGATCTCCTTAGAGATGCAATTACTTCACCAACTCGACGCCACAACGCTATTACACCGGAGAAGAAAGTAACCACAACCCTGAGGTATTTGGCAACAGGGAAAATGCAACAATGCAGCAGTGATGACTTGGATCTGTCCCATTCCTCCATCAGCAGAGTCATCACCCAAACACTGACAGCTTTGTCACAACCTAATATTGTGACACAATTTGTTTCATTCCCGCTGGATGCCCGCACTTTACACACACATAAAAGGGTATTTATGGACATTGCAGGATTCCCTGGCGTTGTGGGTGTAATTGATGGAACACATGTGAGAATAATTGCGCCATCAGAGGACGAGGCTGTCTTTATTAACAGGAAGAATTTCCACAGCATCAATGTGCAAATAGTGTTCAATGCGGCCTGTAAGATTTTGGACATTGTGGCTAAATGGCCAGGCTCCACACATGATGCGAGAATGCTCTCCGAGAGTGGCATCAGACAGCTTTTTGAGAGACGCTATGTGCCAGCTAATTGCCACTTGTTAGGGGACAGTGGCTACCCATGCAAACCATGGCTCCTTACACCTTACCTCCAGCCACGCCAAGGGCCCCAACTAAACTATAACAGGTAAGCCAAACAATACAAAAATCATGGAAATGAAATGCAAGCAATATGTTAGAGCATCCAAGTAGTGCAATATTTCCATCAAATAATTAAAGGTCTGTATTCTATTGTAGGGCCCACAAGACAACAAGAGCGGTGGTGGAGCGTGGCATAGGCCAGCTTAAGAGGCGCTTTCATGTTCTCCACGGAGAGGTGCGGCTGAGGCCTGAAAAAGTCAGCAAAGTCATCATAGCCTGTGCAATATTACACAATATTTGCAAGGTTAGACAGATTGCAGAACCTCTGGAGGATGGCGATGAGGATGAGGATGAAGACAACGATGAGGATGGTGGTGAAGAAGATATTCACATTCCACAGGGGAACCTAGCCCAGAGTGGACTGCCTTACAGGGCAAACTTCACAAATTTACATTTCAGGCAAGCTGTAGCCCCATGTCGGCCACCTGGGACAGCCGCTTTGCAGGTGGTCCACCCCCTAGAAAGAAACAGTCAATGAACACAGTACTTAGGCATGTAAATTAACTTTGCCAGCAGAAGCAAGTTGCCAGATTATGTGGTAGGCTATAATATTTTGCTCACCTGTGAGTGAGGATTCCCGCTTGTGTGCTGCAATCTCATCTTTTGCCTTGGACTGCAGCACATACCACCTTTTCTCACAATCGTCGCCTGTCCGCACCACCAGTGGAAAAGAGGCATTGATTGTTTGGGATATTGTGTCCCAGGCGCGCCTCTTGCCTTGGCTAGTGACAGCTGGGCCAAATTTTCCTCGTAACATACCTTTATGTTCGTTCACCAACTGGGCCAGCAACAAACCTTGCTCCTCAGTCCAGTTCGGCTTGCAATTCCTTTTTTTCTCCATTTTCTGTGTTTGTAGGATATTTGTTAACAAGCCTTCATAAATAGACCAGCCAGCAATCACAGACATTGATAAAAGCTGAGCCGTGTTACCCTCGTTAAGACCACACTGAGTTGTAACGTTGTAATTTCTACTTCATTAAGGACAGCCCCTTGAGATAGGCCATCTTGTTTTCAATGGGGTCCATATGGGAGTGAAAGTACAAAATATGCCAGCTAGGATATTAATATGAGCAAATAAGACACGAATCATTATTTGAACAGGGTGTAATGAGCTTAAGTTTTCACATATTTTAGATTCTAATGTTAGGCTATAACCCCTACAGCTTACTATTCATTTTCCAGATATTTTCTTGAATGTGAAATATTATTTACAATTACAGTCTGCATAAGATTAGAGTGTATAATTATGTTTATTGATTTGAGGGTACATCCTTTGCTCATTATCACCAAAAGTTCATTTTCATCAAACTTGTAGGATCAACCAATCACGGCTTTTGAAATGATGACTCATACCTAGCAACAGGGTCAACCACACCTCCTCACTAAGATAGGATTTTCCATCCATTCCTTGCTCAGAGTTCACTGAAAATGTTCTGGAATCACTTCTAAGCTAAAACTTCTGGCAAGGAATTTTTAGGTTAAGTTAGGAGCTCTCTGAGAGGATTCTCAGAATCTTTAGGGATACGGGCCCAGATCTGGTGGATTTGTGCAACATATGAGGATTTCAACTCACCAAATGGGTGAGTAACAATATGACTGTCTTGTCTTCCATTAAAGAGGAACACAGAGGGAAAGAAATTAGGTCCTTGGACTTAGACAATGACAAATTGCCAATTGAACATGCATTAGGACTTCAATGGAATGTAGAAGATGACACTTTTAGATTTAACATCATAGTCACTGAAAAGCCACACACCCGCAGAGGAATTCTCTCTATGGTGAGTTCCATGTTTGATCCTCTTGGCATTTTGGCACCCCTTCCAGTTAAACATTTATTACAGCAGCTCTGTAAAGAAGGGTATGGATGGGACGAGCCAATACCTTCTTCTCAGTCTAATCAATGGCTAACTTGGATTCACAATCTTCCCAAGTTAACAGCCTTCAGTGTGCCACACTGTCAGAAACCCAATGAATTCGGAAAACCACAGTCCCTCCAAATGCATAATTTTGCTGATGCCAGCGAATCTGGATATGGAACCGTAAGTTAAATCAGAATGATGAATGAGCAAGGTAACATTTATGTCTCTTTTATGAGTGGAAAGGCAAGGGTTGCTCCTTTAAAGCAGATGACGATTCCATGGCTTGAAATGTTTCTGGAAAGCATAAGGTGGATATGTGGCCCTAAATTCCTCTGGGAACCAGAACACAGCTGGCCTATGGAAGGGTATGAGCAAGAGTCCCTTACACAAGACGATCCAGAGGTCAAGAGTTGTACTGTCGTCTGCAACATTGTAACTCAAAGTGAACAGAGTCCTACCAATCAACTTTTTTCCTATTTCTCAGACTGGACCAGGTTATTGAAAGCAGTTGCCTGGTGTCAAAAATTTGGAGATATCCTGTTAAGGCTTGCTGCCAAAAGGAAGGAACTTGAGGCTAATATCTGCACTTGTGCACACAATCAGAAAATGACCTCCCAGCTGTATGTCCTCAGAGCTACACTTAGTGGTCAATGGTTATCCACAAAAGACCTCGGGAGAGCAGAAAAGGCTGTTGTAGCTTTTACTCAAAGGCAGGCTTTCCCAAATGAGATTGCAAAGTTAAGAACTCCTCCACACAATGTACTATCTACAAGCTAGATCCACTGTTACAAAATGGATTGCTGAGAGTAGGAGGACAATTGTCAAATGCAGCAATGTCTGAGAGCATGAAGCATCCCGCTATTCTTCCGAAAGAATCCCACATCTCCAATCTGTTGCTTCGTCACATTCATGAAAGGTATCAACATTGTGGGCGAAATTATATTCTTGCGTAGGAAATATTGGATCATTAGTGCCAACACTGCAGCAAGAATTTTTTTTTTTAAATGTGTGACATGCAAACGCTTGAAAGGTAAAACAGAGGAACAAAAGATGGCTAATTTGTCACAAGAAAGAACCCTGCCTGATCTACCATCATTCACAAAGGTCGGGATGGACTATTTTGGTCCAACAGAAACAAAAAGAGGAAGGAATTTTGTCAAAAGATGTTTGTCTTGCAGGGCAGTTCATCTTGAAACAGCTAGCTCCCTCGACACTGACTCCTGTATCCATGCCTTAAGAAGATTTGTATGTAGGAGAGGACAGGTTAAACACATTTGGTCAGACAACAGAGCTAATCTAGTTGGTGCTTATAGAGAACTCAAAAAGGCTTTCGTCAATTTAAACAGTGGTAAAACCCAAAATGCCATGCTCCAATGGGGAATTGGCTGGAATTTCAACCCTCCAGGGGTGTCTCACCATGGTGGCGTGTGGGAAAGACTTATTAGGTCCGTAAGATGTATTTTGAATTCTCTTTTACACCAACAAGTTGTAGACAATGAAGTTCTCCAGACATTATTAAGTCGAGGCAATTCTTAACAACCGCCCAATCACCACTGCATCCTCTGACCCCTTCGACCTGGAGCCTCTTACCCCTAATCACATTCTCTTGAATAATTTTAAGCCAGTTTTACCTCCTGGCGAGTTTTACAGATTCGACTCATACACCAGACGCCGGTGGAGACAAGTGCAGTATTTGGCAAATGTGTTCAGGAGGAGATGGACACAAGAGTACGTAACTGTTATGCAAGAAAGACAGAAGTGGTTTAAGGCAAGAACAAATCTCAAAGTTGGAGATATTGTTTTGGTGGTTGATCCTACCTCTCCATGCTCATTATGGCCACTTGCAAGAATAGTGGAAACAAAACCTGACTCAAACGGTATGGTTCAGGCAGTCAGACTTCAAACAAGGACAAGTATTTTGGAGCGACCAGTCACAAAGCTGTGCCTACTATTGGAGGAAGAAGATCAACAATGATCATGCCAAAGGAAAGTAGTTCATTTCTTAATTATTATTATATTTAGATTATTAATTTAGTAGCTCATTTTGTAAATATTTATGTAAATGTTTTGTTAAGCTTAAAACATTTGGGGGTCGAATATGTAGGAGCTAAAATGCCTTATGTTTCATGCAAAGATAGTTTGCTTAAACTCTTTTGTTATTTCTATGTGTTATTTGTGTTATTTGAGTTGACCCCATCTAGTGGCTTAGGTGGAGATGCAAGGCCTCTGAGATAAAAGACCCATGATGTCACCTGAGGGTGTGGCTAAACAGGAAGTGACAGTTTTGACCTCACGGTCTGACTCCACACGTTGACTCAATCTCCAATCTGCTTTATATCTTAGCAATCCTTTACTGTATTTAGATTTTGTTTGTATTTTTTACTTCTTAATTGTAATAAATGTTACCTCAAGCTTGAACCAATCAAGTACTAAGTGGACAATGGGTTTTGCTGTGAGCATCAAGACTTTTTTTGTCTAGCCACAAAAGTGGATGCTTAGCCACTACAGCAGTCATCCAGGGAGTATGGTATGATTACCTCTAGTTCTTGTATATCTTGTTCACCTGGACCTGGTTGTGAGTCTCCAGGGGAAAGTGATTTTAAAAGATTTACATCTGATGATATGAATCAAGTGTATTAAATGAGGGAGACGCACAAAATGTGCAGATCAGTGGGCCCCCGAGGACTGGAGTTGAGAACCGCTGCTCTAAATGACAAGGCAAAGACACTAATATTCAGTACTGTGGTCTGGTATTGTTTAGGTTTCAGTTGTTGTGTCGTCTCCTGTATTCATGTTGAATTTATTATTAAAGACTATTAGTGTTGAATTCTCTTGCATTGTGCACTTACTACAGCCATTACATCCTGACAGAATACTGGACCAAAACAACAGTGTCCTCCTCCTCCCTGAACAGAGGAGTTTGCTGTAGTATTTGGGCTGGACACTCCAGCCATCACCCTGCTGCACTGACATACTGCCAAAGCCCGCCACAGATGGAGAGCTTGAGTGTGCCATTCTGCATGAGTCAGCACCTGTAAAGAAGACTGAGCAAAACATTGCCCCAGAGCCCTGGTGGCACGAAACGTCTGTCCAGGTGTGTGAGCCAGCAACATCATCCATAACTGAGGGAGTACTCAAGGAGGTCGAGGGCATGGAGGTTAGCCCCATCCACGTTCCCGCCACTGAGGGTGAAATTTATTTTAATTGTTCAGATGAGGTTATTTCCCTGAGTGTTTCATCGCTGCTGGTTCTGCCCAGCTTCTGTTCTTCTGTCAGTGCCTTTGCTTATCTTTAGTCTGCTCCACCCTGTTGAGTGGATCCGCCTCGGGCCTTTCAGTCCCCAATTCCACCTTGGATCCTCATGAAACTGTGTCTCAGCCTCCAGCCTCTGAGCCCTGGAATTCCCCTCAGCCCTACGACCCATCGGCTCTGCCTTGGCTTCTTGCTCCCTCATCTCCACCATGGTCTCTCATGCCACAGGTTCCACAAGGCTCCCTCGTTCCTCCTGCTCCGCCTTGGTCAGTTGTCAACTTGACTCCACCATGGAAGTCACCTCCTCTGGCTTTACCTTGTTCCCTCTAGCTCCATCTGGCTCCTCCATCCCTCCAGGTCCGCCTCTGCCTTCTGTTGCACTGTAGTCCTCTGTGTCTCTGTCTCAGATGCAAGAGCTGTTGGCTCCGCTTAGGCCCTCCAGAACTGCAGTTTCACCCTGGCTCACCATCTCCTTGGCCACACTTCTTCATCTCCATTCTCCATCTTGGTTGGTCGTCCCCCTGATGTCATCAGCCCAGTCTCCAGCATGGCTCCTTCCTCCAATTAATCTGTCGTGGGCCTCCTTCCTGGCTGGGTTATGGGTCTCCATCCAGATCCTCCTGCTCCTGGATCCTCCCTGGTTGCTCCCTCTGTAATAACCACCCTGGTTGTTCCCGCCATCTCCTTCTCCTGGTTCTTGCCCTTTGTCTGCACCACACCCTCCTCCAGATCCCCCTCCCTCCTCCTGCAGTTGGACTGCGTGAGGATGCGCCTTTCAAGAAGGTATGTCACCTGTATATTGTTCTGTTCTAGTTTAGTTTTATGTTCCTGTTTGCCTGTGTTTCTGAACTTTGTTTGTTTCCATAGTTTCCCATTAGTTACCACATCTGTTCTGTTTTTACTTACGATCCTCTGTTTTCTAAGCCATGTTTCAGCCATTGTTGCTGGTCTGGTATTGTTTGTTTCAGTTGTTTGTTGCATTTTCTCTTGTATTCCTGTTGGATTTATTTTTACATGTGGTGACGATTCTAGGGGCCTACGGCTGTCAGATGATGACATCACTGAACTGATTTTAACTGTTTACTATTGTCCTCTTTTTAGAGATGCTTTACAGACAAATTAAGTTTTGTTTGCATTACTGAAACACTATTTTCCTGTTCAACACTGTAAAGCTGCTTTGACAATCTATATTGTATAGCACTATAGAAATAAAAGTGGCTTGACTTGACTTGGGCGGGGGGCTCAACTTCAACTGAGGTGAGTTGGAACACCATCAGTTTAAGCCATTAAAAAGAGCTACAAAGATAGAAAAATGTGCTACTTCTGGTTAATAGACACAAATAGCACAAAAAGAGTTGCATACATTGAAACGCAACGTTATTACAAAAGTTGTATTACAATTATATATTAGTGGTGTAACGGTACACAAATGACACGGTTCGGTGCGTACCTCAGTTCGGGGGTCACGGTTCGTTACAATTTCGGTACAACAGAAAAAAAAAAATCAACTATGCTAGATTTTTTTTTTTTTTTCATTTATTTCAAACAGACATTAGTACAAATTACAATTTTTTCCACCTACATGTGAAAATACTAAATATTATATCAAATTATAATGTTATATAGGCTATAAAATCTGCAGTACATATGTACATACAAGGAATAAATATTTGACATATTTAATTTAGTTAGCTGTTAGACAAGGGAAAAAACAGTGTGACATGTAATGTAACCTATATTTGCTGAGTTTCAGTTCAGTTCTGTGACAAAGGAAACTCAAACGACAGAATGCCACATCCTATTTGTTTTTTGTTAAAGTTGATTTTGCTGGGATGAGAAACGTTGAAGTAATCGCGCCGGCGCACACAAACACAAAACATATTGGTTCCGGGCTTTTAGCATTGCTAACTTGACAGTGCAGTAGGTACTTTATCAAAATAAAATACAGTGAACCAGACATCAGCACACCTGCCTCACTGTGTCACCGTAGGAACGCAACTGAAGTACAAAGCCTGTAATTTACATAATAAATAACAGTTTAGCATTTGGATAATAAATATTATGGAATATCTGGATTTGCACCGAACAGAGATGCCCGTACCATGACGGTTAGGTACAAATACATGTATCATTACAACCCTACTATATATTGCATTTTAATTTACTCTAGAAGCAGAGAGCAAAATGCAAAGACACTTAAATCACTGTTTGTGGTAACAAGTTGAACAACTAATTTAACTGAACAATTTTCTTCAGTTTTATGAACTTAAGTCTGTCATTTTTCAATAGGATAATTAATAGCACATTTCTATAAGGGCTGGTGCACAGCTGTCTAATTGTGGTTTTAATTTCTTATTTATTTCATTGCAAATATTTAACTTTAGCTCACAAAATAGTTTTTGACAGTTGCGGTTGCAAAAAAAAAAAAAAAAAAAAAAAAAAAAATCAAGACTGTAATATGACTGTAATATATTATTTCCTGCAATGCTTCCAAAAGCTGCAACTGCCAGCATGTTAGCTGCAACACTCCAAACATTTTTAAACACACTTCACTGACGAAAGAGCGGAAAACTATTGATCATCTAAACATGTGCCTTTGCCCTCGATGCCAGAAGAAGAGAGAGAGAGACTCATCAAAGCCACTGAGTGATAATAATTCAGACTGGCACTGGGCTGTGCTTCCAAAGAGAGATGGAGTGTGTGAGGACAGATGGATGGCTTTTTTGCAGACACAACCAAGGCTGTTAATCAAAAGACAGGCGGTCCCTATGGAACACAAGGCATTAAAGAACTCCTCCCTGAGTTCAGCCAGTCAAAGATATAGCAGGTGATGGCTAAACTGAAAAATACAGATTGTCAAACTGTCAGAGTGCCAGAAAGTCTGGTATAAGTACTGTGTATTTGACTCATATATTAAATTGGCCAGAGTAGAGATCATTCAATCATGTTCACTTTGTTTCAGTGAGTTCTCATTCACTGTAGGCCCCAAGAGCCTCTTTTTCCCACTTTACAATAAATAAATAAAGATAAAAGAAATTACTGGGAATTTCTTTTCCAAGAATTAAAAAAAAAAAAAAAAAAGAAAGAAAGAAACGTATGAATAGTTCAGCTTTGTAACTACTTGCTTTCTAATTTGTTCAGTCAATTCAATGTTCCCAGCCAATTGGATTCACATACTCATTATAGTCCACCTAACAGGACATCTTTCTCTCTCTAGCAGTACCAGCATATTTCCTTCTAATGTTTTTTGATCCAAGAATCTAGCAGGAGCAAGTGAAGAGTTCAGATGCAAAAGCCTCCAAGTCCATCTGACGTTTTTCTTTAAAAGAAAGCATTTTTATCAGGCTCCTATGTATAAGTTTCTATCTAAGTACCGGTGCTTCTGATTGAGCTGAGGCTGGGATTTTTCAAGTTTGAAGTAAAAGTATTTGATGGACGTATACTTTGTGTCAAAGGCATTCACTCAGTCATTATCTCATTTTTGACCAAGATGGCTTTTAGAGGGTTTTGCATCTGAACTCTTCAAGCCTACGTTCTCTGCAGCAGCAGTGTTGCTGATCTAGTAAGCCAAGACCAAACCTATGCACATTCTATCTGGGTCACTCAACCAGAGGTCCCCGGCTCAAATTTTTGATTTTGCTAATATTTTTTTCTGAAGAAAGATACACATGTATAGTGATTAAAGCCAAAATATTAAATGTCATTGATGAATATTTACTGAGTTATCCACTATTTTGTAGAGAAAGGTCAACATGGTAATTTTCACCTTAGGTTCAGAGTCAAGTAACAGGGGGGTATGAATGACTTCCGAAAGATGGCAGCATCATTATCTTATTTTAACAAAGAGATTAGTAGTTCTGTTAGTAAAATCTGTTGACTTTAGCGATCTTTGTTGCATTATGTGCCAATGGTGACCATTGTGACCAGTATTAAAGACACCTTAATGCCCTTTTAGATGTTGGGTCTTAACAAGCTTAAGTTTGAAGTTTGAAACTGAAGTAAATCATTAAAATGTACACATTTTCAGTGGTCAAAAACCAAATGTGGGTCAGTTTGAAAAAATATGATGCTTCTTTTCTTTTAAAGAGAAATGTCTGAAGAACAAATAATCTTGAAACTAGAGATGTATCTTGTTTCTTTCTGTCAAGACAACTGCATTGAACATACCTGTCTTAGCTTTCAATCCCTACATCATTTAGTCCAAGAGATATGAGGATCTCAATGAGGCTCCATGTTCAGATTGTTGAATGTTACCCATTTTCAGTGGTCGAAAACCAAGTGTTGGTCACTTTGTATGGAGCCAATGCTCATTTTATTTAAAGAACAATGTCTGAAGAAGAAATAGTGTTGAAATAGAATTGCATCTTGTTTCCCTTTATCAAAACAATTGCATAGAACATACCTGTCTGAGCACTAAAAATGCACTGAAATGGTCAAGGTGATGCACATTACCTTGCTTTCTGAAGTCTAAATAAGATTCTATGTTTGAATCAGTTTCAGGTATATTTGGAAGAAGAGATTTTGTTCATTTTAACAGCTTTGGAACTACCAAGAGTTTAAACATGCAGTATTGTAGTGTTTAAAACAAATCCCATGCCTTATAGAGAAGTGGCTGCTTTCGCCACACATTGCATTCACATCAATAAACCAAAATTTGTCTCACCTGGATTAATTATAACTTCTTTTTCATAGTTATAAAATATGAAGCATAGTCATAAATAAAGAAGTATCTACTGCTAAAGGGCACATTTGGTAGAAACACTAATAGTACCTCAAAAGTCTCTCACTTGAAATAATTAACACTGGGTAATTCTAAACCTTAGGAAAATGGAATCCTAGGTAATCTTATTTAAAATGTGTGCACTCCTGGAGCCATATTGAAATTCCAATATCTCTGGAACTGAATATCATAGGGCCTTAAACATGAAGATGCCAAAAGGAAAGTTTGTTAAGACTCAACATCTAAAAGGGCATTAAGATTTTTTTAATACTTTTTGAGTTACAGGCATGCAAACTTTGGAGAAAAACTTGAAAGTGCTGTTGTCATTTTTGAATGTCACCATTGGCACATAATGCAACAAAGATTGCTAAAGTCAACAGCTATTACTAACAGAACTAACAATCTCTGTGTAAGAATAACATTATGATGCTGCCATCTTTCTAAAGTCCTTTTTACCCCCCTATAACTTGACTCTGAATTTCAGGTAAAAAAAAAAAATGCCATTTTGACACATGTACATACATGTGTGATTACCTGCATCTGATACAGCATTCATTCTTCATATTCATGAAACATCAGTTTAAATGTCCGCTGAGGAAAGTGTTATCTTTGTTGTAAAGTTAATATCTTTTCATCTGTTAAGGTTGATTTCTGAAGACAGTGCTGCTCAGTGCATTTGTTAGCTGCATAAAGCTGTTGTTGAAACTAAAAATAACTTCCATTTCTAACCGTGTTTATTTTTCAGTCTAAAAGTCTTTACTGCTGTCTTTTAAAAAGAGTCTCTTTTTGCCATCTAATGACGGAACAATGTAACTGAATTCTCCATCACAAACACAAACACTGTTTCTCAATACTAAACACTTTTAAATACTACTATTTTCATATAAATATTTTTTTTATAATATTTAATAAACAACAACAGCCACCATAAAAGTTGCTAGGCAATTCAGTCAAACGTACAAAGACAGCGCTCTGATATACAGCACTGAATTTACATAAACATGATGAGATTTTGCCAAAACTATTTTCTCTGGAACTACCTAGCTACCCATTAGATTTACCTAAAACTAATTACATCTCATGTCTAAGCACTATAGAGACATCAGAGCCAATGGTAAATTCCAGAAAATCTGGCCGAGGTGGGACTGCTCTCGGGCGGGTCCATGAGCACTGAACGGTCGCTGACGCCCTGTTTCACATGTTCGAAAATGCTGACACAAAGACATTGTCTTTATTAACAAACTGCATATTTGAACTACAAACAAGTACATTCTCACCTGAAAACCTCTTAAAACTACATTCCATAACACAAAACAGTATTATTTATAAAATTATAGTGAATTTGGGCATCTGCCATGATACTCGCTGTAAGAAGTACGGCAAGCGGAGTGATACTATTACAAACGATGAACCGGCTGCTGAAGTTCTGTTGGAATCTAATGTCACACTTTTATCAGCCAATCAGATTCAAGGACCGGAAAAAAACTGTTTTGTGTATATATATATATATATATATATATATATATATATATATATATATATATATATTGTGACGAGTCGGCTGCCTCCCCCCTAACTATCAGCTTCACCCCGTCGGTAATCGCCGCCCTTCACCAGGCTCCCGACGGAAGTGGGCGTGTGGGAGGAGGAGGGGCGCTGAAACATCCAGGTCTGGCGGCGTGTGATGAGGCACACCTGATGTGAATGAAGCCTCATCACCGCCGCTGTTAAAATGCCAAGCGCGCCTCTCCTCAGGAGACCAGTCTCTTCCCCGTGCATGCACGTTGGTGTCCTCGTGGGTCCAGGAAGGGGTGAAGAGGGAACCAGCGCCACCGTAGGACGAGCTGCCGGACCCCGCGGGTCCGGATGAGGATCGCACCCGTGACGGCTGACGGGCCAGGTTGCCGGGCCGTTTCATCCCCCAGAAGTGCCGCAGAGGTGGAAGAGGACGATGCCGCTAGAGAAGCCGCTGCCCCTTGCACCCCGGACCTGAGCGGGGAGCGTGTGCGGCCGCCGGACTCCGCCCCTTACCTGGACCCTTCCCTTCAGAACACTACCCCTCCTTCACGGAACCCCGTCACGTCGAGGACACCAGACCCCCCTGTTTATTTTGGACACTTTTTCCCCCTTTTTTGGACACTTTCTTTTATTGTTTAATAAAAGCCTCTCCGAGGCCTGACATCACGCCCACTGTGTCTGTCGTTTGCTCCGCACCCGTGACAATATATATATATATATATATACAGGGGTTGGACAATGAAACTGAAACACCTGGTTTTAGATCACAATTAGTATGATATTGGGCCTCCTTTTGCAGCTAATACAACATCATTTCATCGTGGGAGTGACAAATACAAGTCCTGCAAAGCAGCCAGAGGGATTTTGAGCCATTTTCCTCTTGCAGAACAGTGGCCAGGTCACTATGTGATGCTGATGTGGGAAAACGTTTCCTGACTCGCTCCTCCAAAACACCCCAAAGTGGCTCAATAATATTCAGATCTGGTGACTATGCAGGCCATGGGAGATGTTCAACTTAATTTTCATGTTCATTAAACCAGTCTGTCATCAGTCTTGCTGTGTGTATTGGTGCATTATTATCCTGATACAGAGCACTACCTTCAAGGTACAATGTTTGAACCATTGGGCGCACATAATGAAACTTTACACTCTGCTCTAACTGGTGTAATGTACAATAAGTGAAGATTGGGCACCAGACAGCGCAAATATAGCCATGAAAACTCCAATACTATATTGGCGAGTGTTTCAGTTTCATTGTCCAACCCCTGTATATATTCTTGAAGAAACCAGGCTTAGTCACGGGGCTATTTCTTAAATAAATAAATGAAATAAATAAATAAATAAATGTAACCACAGTAATGCTTTTCTAATGAGTCTGGGTAACAAAAGCCCAAAATATAATTTTAGAAAACAAGTAGTAGTGTCAACAACAAGTATGTGCAGTATTTTCAGCCTGCTGTGTAGAATCAGAGGTAGTAATGTCTGATTTGTGAATTAATAACCTAAAGTCAGTTTATTTCAATGACTCTATTAAAGTGGCTTGCAAAATGGGACTAAATTCTGAACAGCATATTAAAAGAAGGGATTCCCTTAACAGCAGCACTGTAAAAATATTTTTTTCCAAAATTGTGAATAAAACATTATTCAAGTTTTTCCTACAGGCAAAGATGATTCCAAAGCACATAAAACAACACAGCTTATTAAAGAAAACAACAAAAGATAATGCAAATAGAGAGCAAAGCTGTACAGGGTACAGGGTGCCGGGCATAAACAACACCAGACAACTTAAGTGTGAACAAAGAGAAACTTAAATACACAAAGTTAATGAACTAAAGGGAGAAGAGGTGTGCTGATTATTGAATGTCAATGGTTACGGATGAGTGGCAGGAAAAGGAAGCAGGAAGGTGATGTGAAACAAATTAAAAGTCCATGATGTATATACTTTTAACTTAAAAATTTTATGCTTAATTTTGCTTGCTGTTTTTGAGTGAAAATTGTTTTTCAGCATGTCTCACTTTGAAGACCTTATTTGTGAGCCTGGACCACAAAATCAGTCTTAAGTCGCTGGGGTATATTTGTAGCAATAGCCAAAAAAACATTGTATGAGTCAAAATTTTTGATTTTTCTTTTATGCCAAAAATCATTAGGAAATTAAAGGAAAGTAAAGATCATGTTTCCTGAAGATATTTTGTAAAATTCCTACCATAAATATATGAAGACTTCAGATGCAAAACCAGATAAAAGCCATCTCGGTCAAAAATGAGATAATGATACTGAGTGAATGCTCTTGACACATATTATATGTCCATCAAATACTTTTTCTTCAAACTCGCTAAAATACCAGCCTCAGCCCAATCAGAAGTACCGGTACTTACATAGAAACCTATACATCTGAGCCTGATAAAAATGCATTTTTTAAAGAAAGACGTCAGATGGGTTTATCTGGTTTTGCATCTGAACTCTTCATATCAAAACTTAATTTTTGATTAGTAATATGCATTAGTAAGACCTTCATTTGGACAACTTTAAAGGTGATTTTCTCAATATTTTGATTTTTTTGCACCCTCAGATTCCATATATTCAAATAGTTGTATCTTGGCCAAATATTGTCCTATCCCAACAAGCTTATTCAGCTTTCAGATAATGTATAAAGCTCAATTTCGAAAAATGAACCCTTATGTCTGGTTTTGTGGTCCAGGGTCACATTTGTTGGCTGCATACATCAATGAGGCTATCTCATTTCAGAAAAGTAACCATAACATTCCAAAATAAGAAAGAAATTACAGTAATTTATGCACCACAAGGAATAACCGTCAATTTTTTAGTGCTTACGTTTCTGAAAAGAAACATCCATGATGACTATGTTGTTAACAAATACGATCTCCAGAGGGCACGCCTTCATAATGAGTATACTGCATACTTTTCCAAACTCTAAATTCAGTCTGATTGATTTGCACTAATGAACTGAATCTTTTAGAGTGGTTTCTCGCTCAGTAAAATTGTAACAAGAAATTTTAGAACACAGAGAAAAAATAAAGAGTGTTGGATGAAGTGGATTCCAATCAACTGAAAAGTAAATTTTAAATATATGCCATTGTGTTTTTATTAAGTCTGAATGTGCAGTTTTCAAATGATTCTGCTGGTACAAAAGATATTTTCCTACCAGGAGCACCAAAACTATTTTAAGTATTATGATCATCTTTGTACCTCATGAGAAAAGCAAGATCCCCACCCTCCCTGCATAATCACTTTGCAAAGTCACGGCTCCTACAAAACATGAACGCAGGCTCAGGGCAGGCAGACCAAAGCGACTGCCAGGTAGAAGTCTGCTGTGGAGTTCGCACCAGTGCGGGCTCAGCAGAAGTATCGAGGGACAGGGCCATTGACACTTGGTCAGGACCCTTTGGCGTCGCTTTTTGACACTCAAGGTACCCCTTTAGTGTCACTTTTGGACGTGCAGTGTCTTCCATTCATTGGAGCATGTAACCCCACCCCTACCCACTTCTAAACAATATAACACACACAACAGGCAAATGTAAGTACAGTCACAGGTATTTATTCCAGAAACTGACCATAAACAAGCAGTATAAAAGCATTAAAAACAAGTTGTGTTGCATTACGTGTCTTCTGAAGCCATATGATACCTTTATGCGAAGAAGAGAGTAAAACATAAGGTATAATCACTGAAAAAGATCCCGCTCCGTTAACGCGCTTACGTATTTTTTTTACATTTCATTAAAAAAAAAATACTCCCGAACATTAGCATGACGCAGTTGATCTCGAGACACATAAGAGCCAATGGCATTTTACAACCAAGGCTGACGTAATGCTTGCTTGACAGAATTTTTTTAATTTACTGAGCTTTATGGCAGACTGAAATGGCAATCGCGTCTATTCCTCTCTCAAATTAATCATTTTGTCTAGGAAGACTCAGAATATTAATACTTTTTTAATAAATTATAATTGTAGCTGTATCTGCCTGTTATATCTTGTGTTTTATTGACAAATGGTAAGTTTAGGGGCAGGGGTTGGGTTACCTGCTTGCAAATGTGTAAATAATGTAATGTAAATAAAACTGTTGTGACTGTTTACATCAAAAAAAAAAAAAAAAAAACACCCCAACATATATGCAATAATGGCAATATAATTACCTACAGGGGCGTCGTAGTTGGGTGAAAAGTGGGACTAAATTACCAGGGCCCCAAGTGGGGGGAGGGCCCCTGAGGAGTGAAATTTTATTTTCCTTTAAATATAACTTTAAGATCACAATAAATGTTGTTAACTAATGTAAATGCTAATATTTTGGGTAAATGCATCACTTGATTGATTCTGCAAATAAAACAGAAATTCAGAGAAGTTGTGTAATAAGGCTTTTTTTGTTATACATATAAGAGTTCTTAGATTAGTAGTAAGGTTAGTTGTAGGTAGTTGTTAACCTCAAGCTTACGGGGGCCCATGGCCACTGCTTGTGCATAGGGCCCAGCATTTGGTGCTACGCCCTTGATTACCTAATATATAATTTAATCATGACGATAAAATTCCCAGTGCCTTTTTCGTCAGCATTATGACACCAAGGGTTTCTTATTTAAGCACTGAAGGACCCTGCATGTCGAAAAATGATGCTAAATGAGTTGGGAGTGAGAATGTGTTGACCAACATTTTGATTAGACAAACATTTTTTTGGTCCTACGTCTTCCACACATTATATAAATACATATAAATAAATTTAGACAACTTAACTAGCCATCGGGATGTTAAGAGACTTTTAATCAGCATATATATTTTTAATCAAACCCCCTTCCCTGGTTTTTCAGAAATGCTTTTTCTTAGCCAATGCTATGCATCTTAAATATTGTTAATTCTCTTTCCAAATTCCAAAAAACTTTTTTTAGTTTTTTTGTTTTGTTTTGTTTTTTAAGATGGTTTTTGTTTTCTAATAAAATTGTCAAACTTTCATTTTTTTATGTTTTTAACAATATTATTATTATTATTATTATTAATAATAATAATAATAATAATAATAATAATAATAATAATAATAATATCGCTTTCATAGCATAGCTATTGAGTCAGTTACTTAGCTACCTTCAGTTGAAAATTAATTTAATATACAATCCATACAGTGACACTATGGCTACACACAGAAAGAACTTTGTTATTCCAACTCCAAGTCTCATACATACAGTGTCTACATACAGTATCTGCTGCATTTAAATATAATAGTATTTGCTCCAGCAGGACTGGCAGATCACTGAAATGCTGTATCCCTGTGCAAAGCTGCTGACAACACAGGCATGATTATTTGGATGTGTTCCACTCACTTTTTGAGACAGCCACCCTGTAAATACAAAAAGAGATCCATATATTCTCCCTAAGAGACCATTTTCCCCTTGCACAGGGCTCATCATTGTTTTATGCTCTCTACCACTGTGGTAAGCGAAAATTTAATTGACTGTCACAGAGGGCTAAGGGCATGGGGAGCAAAGAATTACCTGAAATATCTATTTCATCCTTCTTCAAAGAACCTTAGATGGTTTAAACACCTTGTCCTTAGAGTGCATTCAGTGGGTCATTAAGAGCTTCTGAGGATGTATAAAATTGTTTAAAGGTATTTTTGTTTTAGAATGCATTATTAAAGGTAAAAAAATCTTATAATATATAGTATATAAACATTTCAAGTGTTAAAAAAAAAATCTGTTGGAGTTTTTCAAAGTGTTTTCACTTACACTCAAGATGTTTGCACACCAAAATAAAATAGTAATGCCACATGTGCACTTTTTGTTAGGATTCAGACAGTATTTTATTATAGATTAAATTTTACTTTTATTTTACTTTTTTATACTTTTTTTACTTTTATTTTTATATTATATAGATTACAATATACATATAACAATTGTATCACAAGCTTTAGTGTTTTGTTAACCCAACTATGATGACTTCCACTTCTCGACCCCAGAAATGTGAAAATGATTCATTGTGCAAAAATGTCAAATCATCTGAATGTCATTGCATAATTCACACACTGATAATGCCCCTATACATGAATAAAAGGGAAATAGAACCTGCAGATTAGATGGAGCTTCTAACAGCCACATGAAATTGTATACACCTTGACTTGTGACAAACGTCATTTTGGTGGTGTCCATAATGTTTAAACATCAGGAAAATAAGGAAGGGGGGGGGGGGGCACTGTAACAAAAGGGGGAATTAAATATTAAAAGATGACCTTCCTCTCTCAAATGCATGGTGGCATCTGTGTTAGAGGGTGACATATTCCTGAGAGGGGTGCTGACATTCACTGTCTTCTTAGAGAACAGCTTCTCTTATGCAAACTGACTGCCCTCATCACCTTGAATAACCACAGTTTGTATATGACTATTTTTTTTATCCATTGGGCTTTCTTGTTGTTGTTATTATCATTATTATTATGTTATAATAATTAATATTTTAACTCAAGAGTTGGCCACGCCCACGGGATTTCAATTTGAAATTGAATGCGATGTCAGTAATTATTGATATAATTGATTTTGGCCTATTATGCCCATGACAACTCTCGGAAGATTTTAGCATGGTAATGTAAATGATAATGTTAATGCATTTGGTCTTGGCGGAATAGATCTGCTACACTGGTGCTGGTGCTGCTGAATTGCTGCTGCTGTAGGTTATTGCTGTTGTTGTAGATTATTGTTGCTGCTGCAAGCAAGTACAGGAACTTGCTACTGCCAAAGCATATGGCGATACGGTGCTGTGAGTATTTAAGACATACTGCTGCTGCACAAGTAGCATATAAAATAACCCCCCAACAAAGCTGGAAGGAGATAACAAAACAGCTAAATATTCATGCTGCTGTAGCAGGTAAGCGTACTGCTGCTATGCAATAAAACGCTTGTAGTCATCCTTATAAAGGCAAAATAGAGAGAACAAAACCCCCCAGAATAAGCAGATCTATTGCCAAGACATATGTACTGCTGCTGCTCCAAAGAGCCATGAGACCACGTGTTTGCTATCTATGTGAGCCTGAGCCGGCTTTGCCAAATGGCTTAACACTAGTGGACTATTGCTATGTGTACCTGATCGTTTGACCAGATAGCTTAAACTAGTGACCCAAGTTAAATATGTTTCTGGGCTAGTGAAGCCCAGATAAATTAACTAGTGGCTTAGCAATGCGAACCTGGGTGCTGTACCCTCAGGTTTATTTACCTAATGACCTAAATAACTATGCGTGTCTGAGTCAATATCTCAAACTTACCTAGGTACAAACACGCACTATGTGTGACATTAATAAACAGGAATCACGCTGTAGGCTGATAGTTGAAGTAACCCCCAGCAACTGCCTGGCTCAGGCTTGGGTGGCCTGAGCAAATAGTTTTAAATTAGCATTTTAAGAGTTGTATTTTTTTTTTTTTTGAATGGAAATACTTACCTTTAGTCTATTAATAAGGTAACAAAAGTATTACACCCTGTAGTAGTGGTGTTACGTGCCCTGAAATAATTCTGGCTAAAAAGTGGCTGCTCACAGACAATATTTTGCACTGAACGATCAAATCATTAGCTACACGCGTGGCTCACTCCAGATAGTCTTCAGTAAGACACTACAGTGACTTTATTTTAATGCAGTGTTTGCTTTGTATGCGACTATGCTGTAATATTATCACTAACATGACAGTCTCATTTAACCTAGAAATGCTATTAATTTTACTCTAATAGAGTGTCTACGCCAAACGTGAGCTGTTAATGCCATTCACAATGTTGTAGTATGATTTACTCTGTGAACTGCTGCAGTTATATTTCATCAGAATTTGCTAAGCATAATCTGCTGCTGCTGAAATCTGCTGTAAACCCTGTTGAATAAGGAAAATAAAATGCATTCCGCACTTTAAAGAGTTACATTTTTCGTCCATGCGTTATCACTGAAGCGCTTTCTGCTGCCACTGCTACAGTACATTAGCGATAACAATTTGACTTGCTATGCATGCTGCTGCTAATATTATAAATTCTAACCTTGCATATGAATTTGCTATGCATGGCATGCTATAAATTCGCCAACATTGCGATCTGAACAGCTATGCATACTGCTTCTAACAGCTACACAAAAGTACTTAGAATTGCTATAGCTCCATTATTAATTAACAAATTACACAAATGCCAACAAATACTTATTTTGCTTACCATCCATGCGTTATCTTATCAATAAATTTCAATCAACTAAGGTACTTCCTGCTGCCCCTGCTAAATTGGCAAACATAATAATTGGTTTGCTATGCAGATGCTGCTATTTCTTACATTGCATCTGAATTTGCTATACATGTTGCTACTATTAAAATTCACTAAATGCGATCTAAAAAGCTAAACAAACTGCTGATTCAACTGCACAAAAGTACTTAGAATTGCTATAAGCCTCTTTATTAAACAAGCAAACACAATCAATAATGCCTATTTCACTTTGAAGAGTACTGTAGCCCTGTTAAATAGCGAAAGTAATAACATACCTATTTCACTTTACTTACCCCATGCAACTACAAGTACTATATGCTGTCACCGCTATATTAGAAACCAAGATAATCTAACTTGCTAAGTATGCCGCTACTAATGTTATTTAACATTGCATCTGAAATTGCTCTGCATGCTGCCACTATTAAAATTAGCCAACATTGCGATCTAAACAGCTATGCATACTACTGCTGCAGCTGCACAAGTACTAAGAATTGCTATAAGGCCCTTTATTAAATAAGCTAACACAATGAAATAATGCCTATTTGCTTTTATAGTTTGCAGAATATGCTATAAACCCTATTGGATAAGCAAGTAATAAAATGCCTATTTTGCTTAGAGAGTTCACTGACCATCCATGCGATATCGCTGAAATTTAATCAGACTAAGTACTTTTAACTACTGCTGCTATATTAGCAAAATAATAATTGGTTGGCTAAGCATGCTGCTGCTAATATTATTTCTAACACTGCATCTGAATCTGCTATGCACGCTGCTGCTATAAAAATCGCTAAAATTGCTATCTGAATAGCTATGCATACTGCTGCTACAACTGCACGAAGTACTTAGAATTGCTATCAGCCTCTTTACTAAAAAGCAAACACAAGCAAAATAATGTCTATTTCATTTAAGAGTTCACAAATTTACTGTAGCCCTGTTAAATAAAATAAATAAAATGCCTATTTCACATAAAGAGTTACTTACCCCATACGTTAAACTGAAAATGGTATGCGACTAAAGTACTTCCTGCTGCCGCTGCTATATTATCAATAATAATTTGACTTTCTATGCATGCTACTGCTAATATTATTTCTAATATTGCATCTGAATAGCTATGCATACTGCTGCTACAGCTGTACAAGTACTTATAATTGCTATAGCCCCTTTATAAATAAACAAAACGCAAATAATTCCTATTCACTTAAAGAGTTCACGTATCATCCATGTTTAGCCATTTAGCCATTAATAATTTGCGAATAACTCAATCTGAATTTCTATGGATACTGCTGCTACACTCTATGAAAGTACAATTGCTGTAAGCCCAGCTGAATAAACAGACAAGTAAATTCCAAGTTTAAAAGTGCCCTACTATTATGCTGCATTGTACATGGGCTACTAATCTGAACCAATTTATTATTGGTAGTAGTATCTTTATATTTTAAACGAATTAATGATTCATTATCTTTAAACTACCACTAAAAGTGACTTTCATAATGAACTCTTCAGTGGCTGAACCAAATGTAACGAGTGAAATAGAGATGTCGCCCCCTGAGCGCTCCCTTCTGAAGTGAATTGCAATGCTCCATGAGTAGTACACATATGAGCGGGTATATTATTTATTTTGCTCATTTAAGTTGTTTTGGTTTAAGTAGCCTGATGACAATAGGACATTTAAGGAAGACCACTATGCAGGTTCGCCTTGACTTAAAACTATGAAAAGACTGGCCACTGCAGCCGATCCCACTGTGGCGTGCATCTTCTGAAATCAACCCGTTCACACTTAATATAGATGTGAATACCCAAGATAATATTAAAACATAAAAGATTTCGGACATATAAGGTAACCCCCTTCACTTTACTGTTTCACTTGGCATTGTATTTTCACAAACATGAACAACAAGCTGCCGCTGCTATGAACACGACATGCTTAGTAATTACTCCTCTCGTGAAAAACCTGCGCATAGTTTTACGACTGTATGTTTTCTAGTTTAGAAATGTAAGCTGTCAAACGCAATAAAGCACTAAAACAAAAGTGAGAATGTTTACTTATCTAGCTGAGTTTCAGAGGAACTCTGAAAGCGCACTGCTGCAAAAGTGAATGCCAATCAGACATTTAAAGGTAAAGGTGCAAACTCATTGGCTGCGTATGCGACATGAACCAATCAGCTTGTGCCAAGTTGTACAAGGCTGTGAATGTCATCAGTTACGCTAACACCCGTCAGCCTGCGCCATCTAGAGTTTAATGAAAGAACTAGACATTTATTTCCTAATATGCGTCACGATCCCAATCTCTCTGGTCATCACCTGCACACTCGTCACAATCAATACATCTGCCATTACCCTCATCTACAGCTCTACTTAAACCAGCACTGCTCACACACAGATTGTCTGGTCTTGTTGTTGTTTAACTAAGGACTATTGTTTTATGCTTACTGTTCTGCCTGGACTCCCTGTATTTGTCTCTACTCACTATTTACTTACCAGTATATTACTTACCACTTACCATCCTCCAGTCTTCAGTGTCCGTCAGTTCCCTGCTACTTTAGCCATATCAGCCGGTACCTACAAGATAAGGACTGTTATTCCATCAGCTAAGTGAACATGGCAACAAACAAGGTAACAGAGCAGCAGGGAAACGAGGGCAACAAAGCAACAATAGAGACACAGAACACAACTAAAGTCCATAACCACAGGCAAGGATTGTGACATAGTCCCTGTCCTAAGGGGCAGAGTCCAGATGTTCCACAAGAAGAAATACAAAAGAAAAAAAGAAATTGCAAAAGAAATCAGGCAGCCAGGGTGGGGCTGAAGACCAGAGCAAAGCTGACAGATCAGGTTGTCAGGATGGAGAAGGAGACCAGAGAGAAGCTGGAGACCAACAGGGCAGGTAGCTAGGATGGAGCCAGCGGGGCAAGCGGGATCAAAGATCCCCACAGCAGAGCAGATGGGACAGGAGAACCACGACAGATCAGGCAGAACTGTAATAGAGAGTGGTTAACAACAGCCTCTTTGGCCACAACCAAACTGGCAGAGAAACTCAAGGATGGCAAAGAGTACAGGGATAGCCTTCATAGCAATGACAAGACAGGCAGAGGATACAGAGATGGCCACCGTGGCCTTGACAGCACAGGCAAGCAGCTCAAGGACGGTCGCCACCTCCTTGGAAGGTTCTGAAGCAGTCACTGCTGCCCTGGGAGGTTCTGTAGTAGGGTTGGGTATTGTTTGGGTTTTTTATGATATCAATTCCAAATCTATACTTTTGCAATAGTACCGGTGCCTAAATGGTGCCTGAACCGATACTTAAACAGATGACCCAACATAGGTATTAGCGCTATAGACACATTTAATGTCTGTTTCATTCATACTGGAAGCTAGGAGGCACCCTCATGTAGAAACTCCACATATGCATAACAGACATAATAGAACTGATGAAGCTCCAGGAAATCCCTTATATGGACAAAGACATCACTATCGCAGTAAAAAGAAGATATAAACATTTTAAATGATAAAAAAAAGGAATAAACACTTGACTGCAACAATATATAGTTAATCTGTGTTATTCAAGCCATCTCTGGTATTTTTGATGTGTTTGATAATGATACTTTTTACATGGCTCTGTGGAACACTCAATTCTGATTGGTCAGTCACCACATTTCGAGGCATGTTATCTCCCGATAACAAAGGGTAAAAACTAATAGCACAGGCTCATCCGGGTAACTGTAGTTGGCTCTATTCGCTTGTTGGGAACATTGTTTCTTTGTGGAAGCTTTGTGTTTGTTTGGTTAATAAAATATTAAAACTCAATCAATATTAACTGTACAAATATTTAATTTTGTCATCCTGGTATCGCATCCATTCGTTCTCACTTGTTTCATACAAACACAGCAGCTGCCATTTTGCAACTATTGTTTTGTACACTGTAATGGATTGTAAAATAACTAACAAACTGGTAAGATTTTAAAACAGTTTAATGTACATTATCCCTTACAAAAATCATGAGAGATTTTTAGTATATGTCAGCATGATGTCAGAGCAAGTCGGACCATTTAAACACATTTCTAAAGCCCCTTTCACACTGCACGTTGATTCCAGAAGATTGCCAGGAAATTTACGGATAGCCTTCTGTTTGAACGCAAACACGTTCCGGGATTGGGGACCTAGTAAGATTGCAGAGATCAGTCTGCAATCTTACTAGAATGAGCGCTGTGTGAACAAAAGCCAGAACCAATGCCTTAAAAGGCTGTGTGGACTCTTTTACTGGGTGTTTTGAAGGGAGATCAGTGTTCGCGACAAAAAATGTGTGTAAACAGCAATGACGCAGAGATCAGGGAGCTCCTCACTATCACTATCCGCGCTAACCCTGAGATTGTTCGCTAGTTTAATGGTACGCATTGCATTGCACATCACATCCAAATGTCACGTGTCTTCACGGGATCGTTACGGGTTGTGTGTAAATGCACGCTCAGATCATTGGCAGTGTGAATGAACCAAAATCAAAAATTCCGGGACAAATCACGGGACACATTATCCGTGTATTTTTGCTGTGTGAAAGAGGCTTTACTGACATGCATCTCATGGTGCATTTCTGTGAAGTTTTTGCTAATATTAAACAAGCCCAATACTTCAGTATCACCGCTTCATCAAATGTAATGCTAATCCAAAATACTGAACACTGAAATGTCAATCTCAACTAAAATAATGGACTGGATGAAAACTCAACATTATATCAAAATCACCTTCTCTAATCTATGTTTAGTAGGCTACTGTGGCCAAAAACAATTAACATCTATCCAAAGATTTATTAGTAATACACACTGGAATATTAAATGTATTATTAGTTGCATTAATTTTTATTCTGCCTCCTTAACTCTGCATAGTCAATTCAAATTCAATTCACTAAAACACTATTACTATTATTCTCACATATGAGTGACATTCTACTGAAATGTTGTCAGTCCATCAGTTCAAGCATGAGGCCACGGACAGGCTGTGTGGTGATCCACAGTGGTAGAGACTGCATGTAAATGAACAACAAGCCCACATAGAGACGTTACTCGCTGACACAGAGAAAATGACAGCTGCATCCCGAAAAATACACCGTAGTACATTTTGCCCTTGCCTGCTCAGCGACGCAGAAGCTGACTCTGAATCGCTCGGAAGGTAACGGGTGATTTAATAATTCCCTGTATGAGAGGCACTTGTTCTTCCATCATGACAGTGTCTGGTCTTTTAATTATGCTGTGCCATCCTGAACCTTTCCTGGAGACAATTTTCAACTCTCTTTGTTTAAAAAAAAAAAAAATAAAAAAAAAAATAATAATAATAATAATAATTGGGTTAGGTATATATTAGGTTGTTTTCTTTCCCCTTTACCTTGAGGTTGCCCATTATCTTTAAATTCTGCCAGTAGTGACATTGTTAGGACACTGTATTTCAAGTGAAGGAGAATATAGGGTGTAGGCTTATGGATGCATAGAGCTTGTGATTTCAATCCCATTCCCATTAATAATACACAACCCTCCGAAGACACCTGTGCACATTACTCAAGAGACACCGCAATAAAATTTAAATTGAAGGAGATAGGCACATTCATCAAGTTGTTCTTGTTGTTGTTGTTGTTTTATCTTGGTTGTCCTTCACTTAACTTCTCTATCAATATTCACAAGACATTTTTCCTCATGTAATATCAAGTTGGGATCTGTGAAGTCAACAAATACAGTTGTTACAAGGCCATTTACTAGAACATTGAGTTTAGTCACAAACATACAGACTTACATGTATCACGAAGATCCTTGCTGTGGCAATGGAAAAAGAAAACCTCACATAGCAAATACAACAGTTCAGGACATGTCAGCAAAAGCTGTGTGTGTTTGTGATCAGTGTTAATTACTTGGCTTATTTGACCTGCCTCTACAGTTTTAAACCTGCAGAAATTAATCTGCCCTCCTACACTGTCTGTTTATACTATTTAAACTGTCAATACATCACAAAGTAAACATTCTCTTAAAGATACACATGGGGGATATAGTTTATGTTGGCAGGATTAAAGTGTATAGAAACAAAAAGTTAAAGGAATAGTAAAACGAAAATTCTGTCATTATTTACTCACCTTCATGCTGTTATAAACATATGATTTTTTCCTGCAGAGCACAAAAGAAGATATTACAACTGTTTTTGTTAGTATAGCAAAAATCACTGGGATGTTTCAAGCTCTAAAAAGGACATAAAGGTAGCATAAAATTATGGCACCCCACTGAGTGTCATTGTAAGACAAAAATAGAGACATTCTTCAAATATCTTATTTTGTGTTTCACAGAAGAAAGAAATAAAGGATTAGAATTAAAAAAAAAAAAAATTCTGGGTGCTGATTTATTTAACAATGTGCAGGCACTGCAAATATGACTGCAGTTCATCAGAGACTAGTTTATTATTTATTTCTAGCTACATGTTACCCAAGCTACACATTATTTCTATAGAAGCAGGGTTTCATTTTGCACAAGATGTAGGTTATTCTATTTGCTAAATGGCAGACTTATAGTTTAACTGCAAATGTGTTTCTTGTCAACTTATCCTTCGGTAATGTTCTATGTATGACAGAACGAGCAAATACTTTGTTCTAGGTATGAAACCAATTAGCATATTGTTTGCATAAGTATTAGTAATCAAGCCCACAAATGCTTGATTAGGATGGAGTAGTGCTTAGCTACTCATGTGAAGAGAATCTGTGCAATCACAGAGTTTCAGACATCAGCTGAAAGAAGGCAGTGACTCTAAGCACAGTCGGGTAATTTAACCGAATGGCATACAATAAGATTTTGGCAACACTGAGGAATCACTTTGAAATTGTTTATAATGACATCACTCCATGGAGCATTGTAAATACACTGTTTTGGGATGCTTTATGTAGTGTATAAGTGTCATATCTCCAGTGTTCTTGAGTTATTTTAATTGTTAAACTGAATTTATTCCGATGGGGAATACATTTTTAAACAAAAAGTACAAAAAGAACAAAAAGTTTTGTTCTACCGGCATCACCTTCATCATTAATATTTAGTAATATGCAAGTAATATGTAAGTAATACTGTATTGACAAAGACACCTTCGGCAACATTAGCCTTTTAAGGACCCTTAATCAAAACTGTAGCTCTCTTTTGAAATGGGAAGCATGTCTGAAGCATGCCTTAAATGCAACTATCTTATTGGCTGACGACAGTCCGTGATGTCACTGGTGTCCCCATGAGAATAAAAGGGTGTCTGTTGTACTGGCTGGCCAAATCAGAATAATGCCTTATGACAGAATTATCAGATAACATACACCACTATTCATTGGTGTGTACTACCTCCTCATAGCATGCATTGTTTGCTCGTTATATTAATCAGAGTATAAAGGTACACAAAAGTGCCTTCCCACTCTGATTATTCAAATGAGCCAGCTTCCAAACAAAGAAACTTCCCCTACCTGAAATTATACCTTCATTGTTCAAGGACAAACTCAGTCAAACTCAGGTGGTTTGACTTTGGCAGAAGTTAAAAGGGTATTACTCAGTGACCATCCCTCCCTTGGGCCCTTTCAGAAGAAGTTCCAGAAGTTAATGCTCATGTGGAAAAGGACTGGAGACATCCAGAGGTTTAGTAAAAGCTGTAGACCACTTTGTTACAAAGGTGCTGATAGTTCTGTTCAGATGGTTAACTGACTCCTTTTCTAAAGCTTCATTCCTTGGTTTCTGTAACCATTTCATTCATTCATTTTTATGTTCAAATTAAATTCCTAAAGGTCCAGATTTTTGCTCCAACCCTGCTCCAACACACATACAATGTAGTTTTCAAATAAGCCTGAAGTACTTGATTAGTTTGATCAGGTGTGTTTACTTAGGGTTGAGTCTAAACTCTGCAGGGCTCTGGCCCTCCTGGAATTGAGTTTAACCCCCTGGGGTCGAAAAACACGCCGGCGCGGTTTGTGGCCGTTTTTTCTGATAACACCAAAAAGAACTTCAATTACTCCGTCATTTTTGATCGTACAGATAAGAGCAATACATCAGTGGAATCTGTAAGGAATTCACTTTTATTTGTGTACACTCATAATAACAACAACACTCTGTGGTTTTGTGAAATAAAGCAAACAAACAGGGTATGCAGTCTGCTGCGTTGTTCTCTGTGATCGTCATTAAGAAATGCGACTTTACCCCTGTGCTATAGTGGAATGCCTCTGCATGACGCATTCTGAAGCACGTGTGTAGTAAGTCCAATGAAGGAGCAAAAACGTCACGGGCGGGGTGACATAATCGACCAGGAAGAATAAAGGTATATCCGAAGCAGCACAGGTAAGCGTCTGATAGCTGAAGTAGTGTTGAGAGGGATGCAGGAAATATGGCAGAGAGACACAGCATATCATTCCCTTCCGGGAACCATGGTTATACAAGTAGCTGTGAGACATTCCCCTTTACGAACTTGAGCTACATTGAAACACTATGGGAATGAGAATGCCCAGTGCACCAGAATGTCAAATCCACGTCCAGTGTGTGCGAAACAAACATAATTCAGGACATGAGAACTTAAGAACCTGGTGAGTGTCACATTTATGTCTGTTTATGTCTTTTGGTTTCTCCCATTGTCTCCCCCCGTCGATCTGTCTGTTTTGGTTTAACCCAAATTACCGTCATCCCCTACACCTGTGTTTGTAATTAGTCTCTCCCTTTATAAGTCTGCTTGTGTTTTGAGTTTGCTGTCGGTCCTTAACGTTATTTGGAAGTGTGTGGATGTCTCGTTGTGTTCCTGCCTGTTTCTACGAGGATTTATATTAAATTGTTATTTGTTTGTATCGTATCTCGTTTCCCGTCTCGTCAGTCCAGCACTGCTCGTAACAGTGAGGAAGCCAGGTTTAAATTGTAGAAGCAGACAAATGCGTGTGGAGAGGACCAGCCTGCTGCGTCATAGATGTCTGCCGGTGAAGCCCCCAGAGAGAAGGCCTTGGAGGCCGCCATATTTCGAGTTAAGTTCGCATTGATCCCTATAGGTGATGGGTGGTCAGAGCCCTCGTAGGCAAGTGTGATGGTCTCAACTACCCACCTGCTCAGTGACTGCTTAGTGGCTGGGGAACCTTTCTTGGGCGCAGCAAAACAGACAAACAGCTGATCTGACCTATGTCACAGGGCAGCTCTGTGGATGTACGCATCTAACGCTCTTACTGGGCACAGTAAGTTTAGCCTTTCCTGGTTGGGGTCCCAAAAGGGAGGAGGACAGAAGGCCCGCAGCACAATGGGCCTTGGCACAGCAGTGGGCACTTTAGGGACATACCCAGGTCTAGGATGGAGGAAGGCTCTGACCATGCCAGGGGCAAATTCCAGGCATAAAGGTGAAGTCGTCAGCAGACGGAGATCTATGATCGGACGCAACCCCCCCATTCTTCTTCAGCACGATGAAGTATCGACAGTAGGACCCGGACTCTTTTCAAAGAGTAGGAACATGTTCTACGGCATTCTTTCTCAAGAGAGTGTCTGCTTCTTGTTCTATTACAGAGCCTGCTCTGGGGCTATTGAGGCTGGCCTCCGGTGCAGCTAGAGGAGTCACTTTGGTGTCCTGAAGCGGAGGACTGGAAGGGAACAACAGACCTGACGGTTCTAGGGCCCTCACTTAAGGGGATGAGCATTCCCAAGCCGTATCATTGCCAGACGGCAGGTTAAAATAATTTTTAACAGACATATGCCTTTAATATCTATAACATTTATCATTCTGGGAAAGCAGACCAAAAAAATTATTTTTTCATTTTGTACACAAGGGCATATGCAAACATTTTATAGTAAACTGCTCTCTGGAATAAGAATGTCCACTGCCCCAAATTGTAATCCCACCTGCCTTAACTAGCAAACTCAGTAGCAAATAAAAGTTTTGTCAGTGTGTCTTCAGTTCTTCACTTTATTTACTTTCCCAGCCATCAAATTGGCTACACTCAAAGCTGTCAAGATTACATCACAGCCAAGAGGGCTGGGATGTAAACTAAAAGACTTTTGGCTTCCTGCTTCAAGCGGAAATATATCGCAGGTAAGGAAACTCTCCTTAATCTATGTGCAGCTCTGGAGTCAACTGATCCATTTTCAGGCTCTTTGTCACATGTGGTGGAAGTAGATTAGTAGCAGTGACCTGTCTTTCTCCCTGTGCTGTGCCACATCCATTGGCCCATGATGAGAGCCCTCAGGGGACAGAGGGGCTGGTTTAAAGGTGCAATAGGAGATCTTGGAAAATGCTAATTTTAGCCTGATAGCACTGAAAGCGAACGTCCCACCCTCCACAGGGTGCGCAGAGGTATGCAAATACATATTTGACTGGCAGGTAGGAAAGTCAATCAAAACACTGACGAACATTTCTTGGTCCTACGCCTTCCACAGAATATATATAAACATAGAAATACAATTAGACCACTTAACTTAATGATTGCTATCGGGATGCGAAGAGACTTTCAACTAGCATAACAAAAAATGTTTCTAAAGACAATCACCTATTACACCTTTAAATCTAAGTGGGCAGCAATTTAATAATAGCCATGTTACCCCTATCTGAAGCTAACTCCAGCTTAGCTACACACCAGACAATCTGTTCCCTACCAAAAGCTACACTCAATGCTGCATATCAATATGCTAATGAGAACAATCTTTGTTCGACCGGTTGTGAAGCATGTGTGTCAAACACGCCAAGAATTTGCCTAAATAACCTCGGCAGGTGACGTCATTTGATTACGTGCACCTGAGGGTTATAAATAGACGTGAGACATACAAATCCTCAGGTTTCTGTGTCTTCACCATTGTGTGTGTGTGTCACGCTAAAGCAGTATCAATGAAAGTGAAAGTTAACGCTTACTCATCATAACAAGTTAATCCGTGAGAGATGCGTGCCTCTGTGTTACGGCTCATCTCTGCAGAGGACTCGCATGAGTATTTTTTGGAGTGTTAGGGGTAAGAGCATGCAGCTCTTGCGTTCGAGGGCGATTCACGTTCGGCTCGTTTTCCTTATGAAGCACGAGCCGTTGCGCCCTCGTTAAGAACGCGCTTTGATCTGTTCGAGGCTTGAGAGGCGGGTCCTCCCCTTCTTCTCGTTCTCTCGCCAGATCGAGAGATTTTCACGCCCGCTTCCAAAGCATGCCACGGCATTTCTTTGGATCGGGCAGCGAACGCTGCAACTCTTGCTTTTGTTGAATTGGCATTCAGAGCGCCGCCTCCGAGCACTCCTCCCGCGATTATATTTACGAATGAGGAGTTACTCGAGGTGATGACTCATGCACCAGATTTAAGCTGGATTGGCCATAAGAACAAGAGACCCCCAGACACTCCAAACTAGATGATAGTTTTCTGTAAGGTGGTCAGGGGGAGGGACTTCAGCTATGGTCTCTCCCCTTCTTTGATTACCTCCATGATGAGAGATCTCATTCATGGAATAAGCCATATTTGTCCTGTGTTTTTCTGTGTCCTCAATTTTGAATTATTCAATTATTATGGATTCAAGGCACAGAGCTATATAATGATACCCCAGGTGGAGGAGACCACCTGTGTGCTAGTGGGCTATCTCTCCTCTGGGAGTGTATCATCAGTCGAAAGTAAACGCTCCCTACCAAGCTATGTAGAGCTACAGGGGTTGGACAATGAAACTGAAACACTCGCCAATATAGTATTGGAGGTCTCATGGCTATATTTGCGCTGTCTGGTGCCCAATCTTCACTTACTGTACATTACACCAGTTAGAGCAGAGTGTAAAGTTTCATTATGTGCACCCAATGGTTCAAACATTGTACCTTGAAGGTAGTGCTCTGTATCAGGATAATAATGCACCAATACACACAGCAAGACTGGTGACAGACTGGTTTAATGAACATGAAAATTAAGTTGAACATCTCCCATGGCCTGCATGGTCACCAGATCTGAATATTATTGAGCCACTTTGGGGTGTTTTGGAGGAGCGAGTCAGGAAACGTTTTCCCACATCAGCATCACATAGTGACCTGGCCACTGTTCTGCAAGAGGAAAATGGCTCAAAATCCCTCTGGCTGCTTTGCAGAACTTGTATTTGTCACTCCCACGATGAAATGATGTTGTATTGGCTGCAAAAGGAGGCCCAATATCATACTAATTGTGATCTAAAACCAGGTGTTTCAGTTTCATTGTCCAACCCCTGTACATCTACACTGATAGGAAGAGCGTTTCATGCAACAAATCATGCTGGTGCTGCCTTGCACACCACAGCGGTTTTGCAGGCGTATCAGACTGACATTCATAAAGATCTGAGCGCTGGGAAGCAAAGAGGATTGAAGAAGCTTTTAAGTGTTTCCCCTACCGTTCCCTAGTGTCGGGGTTGTCGGCCACCCAGTCCCAACACGGTCCAGCTCCCCTGAGGCGAGAAGCATAAAGAGACAGTGTGCGTGTCTTACTCTCCCTCGTAAAGACTGGGGAAAAGCTCGTAGCACTCAACAGCCAAAGAGGAAGCTGGACCTAAAAACGGTCTATGACCGAATGGAGGTGCTGAGGCTGTCCCCAGGACAATGGGTGTGTCCCCTCGGGGAGGTCCGTGGTAAACTCCAACGGGGACTAAGAGCACCTTCCCGGCACCCTTAGGGGATCGCTGTACAACTCCTGCCACCACTGGTGTTTCGGGGGTCAGCGATCTCCAGTAAGATGTTACATGTTTGGTTGTGTCTTGCCGTGTTTCAGGACACCAGACATTTAACATTCCCCCCCGGCAAAACAAAGTGTCACAAACGGTGTCCCTTTCAGAAAATTCAGCAGCGCTGTACAAAGGGGCTACAGCATACGATTTGCATATCGTTCTCTGCGTTTCAATGGCGTGGTCTCCATTGCCGTGAAACCAGAACAAGCATTTTTGTTGACACTGGAATTGCCAGCTCTGCTGAACAAGGAGGTCGTAGAACATCTCCCCTCCTACACAGAGTCGAGCTGCCATAGCCAATATTTCTGGTTCTCAGAAATGACGGGGGTTGCGTCCACTTTAGATCTTTGCGGGCTGAACCGCTTTCTAAGAATGTACAAGTTCAGAATGCTGACAATCAGTGATTGTTTTCTTCGATCCAATCAGGGGACTGGTTATCGACAAATGATCTCAAGGACGCATACTTTCCATTTATAAATTTTGCCCCAACGCAGGAAGTTCCTGATGTTCGCTTTGGGGGTAAAGCTTACCAGTATCAGGTTCTTCCATTCGGCCTAGCCTCATCACCCCGCACATATGCAAAATGCATGGATGCAGCTTTTGCATCGACGACTGGCTGATTTGGCCCAGTCGTAGGAGCGTGCGTTTTGACATTGGGATGTCGTCCTCGCTCATCTTGGCTCTCTGGGGTGGAGACTCAACTCCAAGAAAAGTGTTTCTCTATTGCCCAGGGGACAATGTATTTAAGGGTTGTACGGATTTGATGCTACTGTGGGCACAGCTGTCTCCTAAACGTGTCGGATCCATTCTAAACACCCTGAGGAATTTCAGGCTAGGCCAGAAAGCTACTATACATACTTTCAGAAAGTTTTAGGTTTTATGGTAACTGCATCCACGTAAACCTTTTGGATGCCATGCACGTGAGACCGCTGCAGTTGTGGCTCAGAGCCAGGGGATTTAATCTAAGGGCCAATCCCCAGAGGCATACGAGGGTTACGCGCTAAGGGCTTCGTACCCTTTCTATGTGGTTCAGACCCCGGTTTTTGACTTTGGGTCCCACTCTAGGCACGTGTTGTCGTCGCAAGATGCTAACGAAAGATGCTTCCCTCACGGCTGGGGCGCAGTCTTGGATGACCATCCAGCCCAAGGGATCTGGAGAGGTCATCTTCTCGATTGGCACATCAATTGCCTCGGAATGATGGCTGTATTTCGGGCCCTGAAATACATCCTCCAGCAGGGGCTACCATGTCTTAGTGCGGGGGGACTATACTGTGGTAGCCACTTAAGTCACCAGGGCAGACTGCATCTGTGCTGCCAGAACAGGCTAGCACAGCGGGTTCTGCTTGGGAAACAAGACAAGTTACTGTCCATCAAGGCGATTTACATTCTGGGGCATATGAATGTGGGAGCAGACTCACTGTCCAGATAAGCTGTGACACATTGGATGAATTTATGAAGCAGAGATGGGCCTCTTTGCTTCACAGAAAACAGCACAATGTCCACTCTCTGACTTCTCCAGCTCCCCTGGACCTGGACGCAAGGACCCATATGTGGTCCAGGCTGCGTCGTTACACATTCTCCTGATCATTCTGCTTCCAGGAGTCCTGGCCATGGTTGTCAACAAAGGTTTTGCTACTTATTTATAGCACCTTGTTGGCCAATCAGAGTGTGGTTCCCAGATTCAATATCCCTCCTTGACGGCTCGCTGTGGGCGATTCCAGTCGGGAAAGGTGTCTTATCTCAGGCACAGGGGACAGTATATCATCCCCGGCCTGAGCTCTGGAACCTTCATCTCAGGCCCCTGAGGGGGACCACAAGGGATGCTGGGTTTCCAGCAGATACACTACAGACTATTCTGATTGCTAGGACTCCCTCCACTAGAAGAAGTTATGCCCTCAGATGGTGCTTTTTTGAACACTGGTGTTTGGCACACCATCCAGACCCAGTTCACTGCCAGAGTGTTTCTGTGCTGGAGTTCCTGCAAGAATAACTGTCCTCAGGTACATGTCCTGGTACTTTCAGTGTCTATATGGCCACCAGTTTGGTCTGCCAAGCTCTGATTGACGGGGTTTCTGTGGGAAAGCACCTTCTAGTTGCCTGCTTCATTCGTGGAGCTCAGTTCTGTCATGGGACTTTAGCGTTGGTGCTCTAAGGGTCTAGTTGAGACACAAACTTTTGAAAAAAGATGTGGGAAGTGTGTCAAGGTTGCAGTTTGAGGATTTAAGGTGCTGTACTATTTCTTCCAAAGTTTTGCCATCAATTGCTTCAAAAATAGACATAGTGACTTCTTTTTGAAATTGCGGTTGAATCGGTCTGACCTCTGCATAACTTGAGGAAGTGCTAATCACCTTTCTGATATTATTGATCTTCTCGGAAAAGAAGGAAGCAAACTTATTGGATTAGCTGTCAGAGAGCATTTCACTGGGAATCTGACTAGGGGGGTTTGTTAGTCTCTCAACAGTAGCAAAGAGAGTGCGAGTGTTGTTTAGGTTACTGTTTATAAGGTTTGAGAAGAACTTCTGTCTTGCTGTGGCTAGTTCCACATTGAAAGCATGAAGGCTGTCTTTATAGATGCCATAGTGAATTTCAAGTTTTGTCTTCCACCACATCCGCTCAGCCTTTCTGCATTGTCTTTTCATACTCTGTACTGCTGTTGATTTTCTCCAAGATGATTTTTGTCTGCCAGTCGTCTTACTGACTTTCACTGGTGCAATGTCATCAATGACATTCTTAACTTTTGAGTTAAAGGACTCCAGGAGAAGATCAACAGAGTCTGCAGAAATGCTTGGCATTGAAGATATAGCCTTTCATCAACAGCACACTAGTATTTTCGTTAATGCATCTCTTTCTGACAGAGACAGATCTAGATTCAGTGGTAGCAGAGATCAATATATCAAAGAAAAGATAGTGCTACGTCCTTAATGATTTTACTTTTTGTCTCTAGACCAGTCTCAGTTTGAAACCTAATAGGCCGCAGATTAGATGGGTCAGCCGTACGGCTTGAGAAGGCCTTAGACTTTCTATCACGCACACTGGGTTCCCGCTTGTTCTGTAAACATTCCTGAATGTTGCTGCTATCATAGCGGGGACCTGACACAAATCACCGAGAGCTGTTATCAGTTGTTTTTGGTTCACCTACAGCAGATGGAGGAGGGTTTGGGCTCTGGCATTGTGGCAGTGGCCGGAGAGCTCTCGAAGGAGGAGGAGGGCAAGCTGGGCCCACAGGCTTTGGTGGTTGTGGTGCCCACCATTTTTTAGTTGATATCAGGGGGCTTGCTGCAAAAGAGTGGGAGAGTCTGGTTCCAGCATATACCAGTTCCTCCATTTTCTGTGAGAAGCTTAGAAGTGGAGATGCTGGAGAGAGGGATAATGTGTCTGGTGAGCGGGGCTCTGGCTCTGGTGTTTCCGGTGGCTGAAATATGTTGTCCTGGCTTTCCTGGCTGTTCACCAGAAAGTCGTCCTTCGGCGCTGAGTCTTGGAGCTGTTGTAGTACGTCAAGTCTGTCTGTGATGAGCTCTGTGGGCAGGGCTCAGCTGGGATGGTGTCCATGAGCAGAGCTTGTTGTGGCTGTGTGGCATTGTCAGTGTCCTTGTGGGATGCGTCGACCACATAACGACACTGAAGCTGATTTGAAGTCCTGTGGTCACTCATACTTTGTCCATGTGTGTGTGTGCCATTCACGCTGGGTGGACTGGCACACTCCACTGAAGGATGATGGAGTGAAAAACAGATGTTGTCCTTTAACACTCTTGCACCAAGTTTGTTTGGGTGGAGCCATCCAGTTTAAACAGTTGTCTATGGCCCCAGAAAAGATTGAAGTTGTCGATGAAGTTGACTCCTTTTAGACTGCAGGTTCTTTGTAGCCATGTATTCAGCCCAAGCAACCGTGAAAACATGTTGTTCCCCTTGCTGGGAGTGGTCCATTGATGAACGGCTGAACTTCAGGTCTTCGAATTGTTTCAATGAGTTCACTGAAATCCTTCTTTAGGAGTTCTGACTGCTCTTTCCGAATATCATTCTTCCCCACATGGATGATGATTCGATTTGCAGTCTTGTTTTTCATTAGGATGTTCCGAAGTTCCTTGTTCACATCAGAGACGGTTGCTTGAGGAAAGCAGCATGTAGTTGTAGTCCTGCTACTGATGTTTCTGATAATGGAGTCACCCACTATCAGAGTCCTGGGCTGAATGCTCCGAGCTAAATGCCGCTGTCTGCTTGACCTTGAGCGTCTGTTTGAAGCAATGTTAGCTGCTGGCTGACGCGATCCATGTTCAGTCACATTTAGGGATTCCTCACCCACATTCATTAGTGCTTCAAATCTGTTCTCAAGCTGTATAGGAGGTGGTAAAACACCAGTTTTTGTAAGCCTTGTCATAGCCATATCTGGGGTAGAGGATGCTACCGCAGCAATACTAGATACTCTCTGATACAATCTGATGTCTCGAGTGCCTTTGGGTTTCGCTCCCTGTTTGTGCCATCAATTAGTGTGTCGATCAGTTTCGGCTTGTTCCTCAACACTTATAAACTGTTGAGATTCACTAGGTTCACGGGACTCACCGGCTGAATGCTGAAGGGGTCCGTGACAACGGTCTGCTGAGTGTTCCGCCTGTTTAGGAAGTCCAGCAAATAACTTTGTTTCAAAAACCACAATCCTTTGTAGAAGTCTGTGGCAGTTTGTGCAGAAAGTAGATTCCAGAAGAGGCTGAAGAGGCATTTTCTTTCGTGTCTGTTGAATATAGGCAGCTGTGTTTTCCCATCTCCGGAATGTAAACATGCCATCTGCAGGGGGTTTTGTGCACCTGCTAAACCTGAAACATTAAATGCTATATTCTCAGAAAATATAATCTTACACTCACTTTCACAGATACATGTTGAAAGACAGGCTGCGCTGAACTGCTGTTGGAGATGAAGATGAGAAGAATGTTTTTTTTTCCATACTTCATGACTCTCCTTAAAAAGAAAGATTATTGAGAAGTTGGATTTGCCAAAATATGTTTAGCAAAGCCCCATTTTGGCCCATAAGTAAAGTTTTAACTCATCGTCATCAGTTTATATTGTTGATAATAAAGAATTCATCAGCATAATGATAAAAAAAAAAAAAAAACTTTATCCTAAATAATCACTCTATACCCATGATGCAGTGCTGACACTGGCATTACAACAATTAGTTGCAGTCACTCTATGTAACAGCAAAAATCAACCAATCACAGCACTACTTTTTATATACAGTCATGTGAAAAAGTTAGGACACCCTATTGAATTTCATGGTTTTCTGTATCAGGACATAATAAAAAATGATCTGGTCCTTGGCAGGTCTTAAAATTTGGAAACTAAATCCTCAGATAAACATCATCACATGACATATCACACAGTGACATTATTTATTTAAGAAAAATACAGCCAAGATGGAAAGACCATGTGTGACAAAGTTAGGACACCCTATGAGTCAACTGCCTGTAGATCCACTTTTAGCAGCAATAACTTGAAGCATTCATTTTCTGTGTGACTTTATCAGTCTCTCACATCATTTCTGGAGGAATTTGGACACTCTTCTTTTCAACGTTGCTCCAGTTTATTGAGGTTTGTGGGCATTTGCTTATGCACAGCTCTCACCACAGCATTTGAGTCAGGATGAGCTCTGGACTTGGACTGGGCTATTGCAACACCTTGATTCTTTTCTTTTCAGCCATTCTGTTTTAGATTTGACGGTGTGCTTGGGATCATTGTCCTGTTGCATGACCCAATTTTGGCCCAACTTTAGATGTCGGACAGATGCCCTCATATTTGACTCTAGAGTACTTTGATATCCAGAGGAGTTCATGGCCAACTCAATGACTGTGAGGTGCCCAGGTCCTGTGGCTACAAAACAAGCCCAAAATTATCAGCCCTCCTCCAGCATGCTTGTCTTTTGGTATGAGATGTTTGTGCTGATATGCTTTTTAGGTTTTCACCAAACTTGGCGCTGTGATTTATGGCCAAACATCTCCACTTTGGTCTCGTCTGTTCAAAGGACATTATTCTAGAACACTTGTGTTTTGTTCAGATGCAACTTTGCAGACCTAAACTGTGCTGCAATGTTTTTTTTTTTTAGATAGAAGAGGCTTTCTTCTGCCAAGCCTTCCAAACACGCCATTTTCGTCCCATATTTGTCTAATGCCATTGTCATGAGCTTTATCATTTAACATGTTAACTGAGGCCTGTAGAGTCTGAGGTGTAGTTCTTGGGTTTTCTGCCATTTCTCTGAGCTTTACACGGTCTGATCTTGGGGTGAATTTTCTGGGACGTCCACTCCTGGAAGGAGTGTTTTAAATGTCTGTTTTAAATGTCTTCCACTTGTGAATAAACTTCAAATTGTTTGGAAATGACCGTCTTACTCTTCTCAGATGGATGGCAGCAACAATTGCTTCTCTAAGATGATTGCTGATGTCTTACCTCCTAGGCATTGTGTTAACACACACCTGAAGGCTCCAGACCAGCGAACTGCCAAAGCTTATGCTTTTATAGAGGCGCTCAGATTTACTGATGATCAGTTAATCAAAAGTATTTGATTAGCAGTGCTTGACTGTTATTTACCCTCTTAATTCCAATGTTAGAAGTAAGGGTGTCCTAACTTTGTCACACATGGCTTTTCCATTTTGGCTTTATTTTTGTTCAGTAAATAATGACACAGTCCAATTTGTCATGTTTTGTTGTTCATCTGAGGTTTTACTTTCAAAATTTTAAGACCAGCCAAGGACCAGTTATTTTTAATGATGTCCTGATATGGAAAACCATGGAATTCAAAAGGGTGTCCTAACTTTTTCACATGACTGTAAATGACTATTTGTATAATGTATTAATGGTTCTGCGAGTTGAAATATGAATGTCATGTAATACATTTTGGTCATTAAATACAAAAGTATTGTAAAATGAACTACAACAAATTGTTCTTGCTAAACACATTTTAGTGTATTTTATGTGATCTAATTTACTTTCCCTAAAAGCAACAGCCAGTATAGTACAAAGTATTATTCTGCTAATGTTTCACATTCAGTACTCTACCTGGGACATTTTCAACAGGGGCAGGGCATAAAAAATGCAGATGTTGGGGTTAATTTTGATATTGTTACAAATAACATAAAAGCATTTTCATAGCAACAAATATCATTGTAAAATGTCATTTGAACTTGAGAAATACTGCCACTTCTGTTGCATACAGTTTGTTACATACAGTACATTATTATGTGAATTATTTTATTCACCATTTTAGCAACTTAGAGATCAGTATAAACAGACTAATTCACCATGTCAAAGTACTGCAAAGTGACTTTGTCATCATCATTGTTACCTTCATGGTTCGACAGGTGGAAGTCAAATAAGAAATCATTGCAAAACATTTCTGATAAATGACAACAAAAAGGCTGTTTCATCTTGAGTACATTGATACATTATAACTTTGTAACCGCCATGCAATTTCGGAAAGAAAAGCAAAACACTAGAGTATTAAAACACAAATGTTAACAAATCGTGAAAAGCCCTTTTTATTTGATTTGTTTTATGCTATGTCCAATAAGCAAGACACTATGTCCCTTGGCAAGACACAAATGTTAATTCAGAAAGAGTTTTTAGCTCTGGGACTTTCCTCCTCGCCTTGTCCTGTATAATTCACCACCGTCAGTAAGCACATTAGTGACCAGATGGGAAGCATTGATCTGTTTATATGAATAGAGGAGACCTGAAGTATAGAAAGCGTAAAAAAAAAAAAAGTATGCAAATGAGAGGGAAAGCGACCGAAAGATTTAGCACACTGTAAGCGCTCTATTTTACAGGCATATAAGTGCACACATGTGAGGGTGGGTGTGTGGGGAGAGAGAACTAAACAAAGAGGCTTTAGGTGAAGTAACTAACACTATCGACTTTAACAGCACATCGACGTTAGATGGAGTGGAAGTGGTACGTTTTTTATGTCTTCCACAATGAAAAGTCCCAGGAGACCTTATTGGTAGAACTGATTTATTTAAGAGTGGTTTATTCCTGGTTTGTCTGAACTACCTCATCTTCTTGACTGTTGTGTGATCCAGTAATCAAATTTATGTCCCCATGCTGAAGAATCGATTTCCAATGTGAAAGAGGAGTTAAAGAAACCCTCCCAGCATGTAACATTCAACACTTTTGTACTGTAAATATCCTACCACCAGTCAATGATGAGTAACCTCACTGCTTTCAGAATTTAATTTTTATTTTAAACACTTTCAGCTGCTTCTCATTCTCTTGATGTTCCATTTGACATAGAGGAATTTCTTAGTTCACTTATATTAAAGGAATGTATATTTACAAAATAAAATTTTAAATAAAAAGGATTTCATTCTGAGTTTTACTTATATAAAAACAAATGCTTAAAAACAAATTTGGCATTATTATCATTCTTCAATCCTTGCAATTCTGCATTCTTATTTTTATTAATTATTATTATCATTACTTAAATTACCAATTTTAATTCCAATGATCAGATTTAAAATTTGAGTAAAAAGTTTTGTTTTCTATGGATTTTTGTGCAAAACTTACATATTTTTCAGCATGATTTCACATTTTATTTCAGTCCATACCTGCACTGTATATATAACATGATTAACTGCTGCAACATCCTTAAAAAAATACTTTACACAGTGTCTTATTCACAATCACAAAAGTACATTATTTGGTTTAAAGCCTTGCCGGTTAAACCAGTTGCTGCTCCGACATGCGTTTTTCCACTGCGTGTACACCTGAAACGCGTGCACATTAAAATCCTGTCAAATAACGCCTAATTACTGAATTAAGTTATGCATCGTGTCTGATTATGCTAATATTGTCAAAACACACAAGGTTTACATATAAAAACAGTTTATAGAAGCTTATGTCTAAAGTGAAAATAAACTATTGAGAGAAAAACGGATGCCTGCCTGTAAATTGGATGTTTGCAGCTCTTAAAGGGCCAGTACTAAACATGCTGCCGCTTGTCATCAAAGGGATAGTTCACCCACAAATTATAATTCTGTCATTATTTACTCACTCACATGTTGTCCCAAACCTGTATTACTTTCTTTCTTCTGCTAAACACAAAATAAGAAATTTTGAAGAGTGTGCATAACCAAACAGTAGCTGGTCCGCCTGAAAATTTAATAATAAAAATGATCAAACAGACAGTGTCCAACAGAAAAAAAGAAACTCATTCAGGTTTAAAACAAAATGATTGTATTAAAATAAAACACTATGACAGACAGATGACAGGAATTTTATATTTGGGTGAACTATTCTTTTAATTGTTAAGAGAAAAAAAAAAATCACTCACTGCTCTTGACTGAAGAACTTTAATACAGTTGCTTTAATAAGAATCAATGTACAATGTACAAGGTAATCAATGTTACCTTGAAAGTCTTAGTTTGGGAAAATAGTTTGGCTGTACTGCTCAGACAATCTGCAAAATAGCAAAACCAACATGACAAAGAATCGTGATAAAATCGTGAATCGTGATATTTCTGAAAAATGATATTTTTGCCATATCGCCCACCCCTAGAATCAATTAATTAAATTTTTGTGAAATTACACTACCTACTCCACAAATACATCTGTGGTGTCCAAACATTTACTCCTCACGTGTATTTCATCCATGCTTTTAATATAACACTCAGCTTTCAAATACTGTCATAAAAAAACAGTATAGCCTAATATCTAAACGAATATCTCATTATTGTAATCGGAAAGATAATTGATTAATTGATTGATTGATTGATTGAGACGATTTGTAACACCACATTAAAGAGCATAAAAAACACATTATTGTAAGACATATTGTTTATATTTCGCTTTAAGAAAAATTTGAAATCAGAGAATTTCTCCCAGTCCGTGCCATTTGCATGAACAATAGGCTAGAATATACTCTCAAAATATAACTTTAATCTCGTAATTGCTATGAATTATTTCCTGTAATTTCGACTTTATTCTCGAAATATTACATTTTAAACATTTTTAACGTGGCACTAAAATGGCATCATACTTTCCAGACGTAGGATGATGACTAGGCTATCAGGGTAATACTGCAAGTGATGATTATCCCTGTCTCCATTACAGGAGGTCCTGTAAAGCTCCAAGCAATTTTCACAGGATCTAGAGGAAGATGGGCTTGGCGATAAGGTGCCTCAACCAAGAGTCTCAACCATCTCTGTGTTATATACAGAGGGGGCTTTAAAGATAAGTGACATGCCAGACAATCTCTCTCATATAGGCCACCATGATTACTTCAGCCTCTCAATGGACATGCTGACACCTCATCCCAACTTCATGACCATGGATTAGACGTGTCAGACCAGTATGAAAAATGAGGCTCTAAAAACAGAGCCGGTTTGCTCTCTATGGAGCAGGTTGAGCGTTTTTACAACACATGAGTTGAGAGAGAAACTTTGGGCTGGAATGAGGGGACATGTGTACATTTCCCTGGAGTGTTTCTACTCCAATGCTGAGCAGCTCTGTGAAACACATGCATTCATATAGACTCAAAGGAATCCATTAAAAGACTCGGTCTGCATGGAGGGCAGATCAATATTAGTAGTCCAGTGAAATCACCTCAGAGTGCGTGTCAATAGCGTTAACCCACTTAAAACACACAGTGGGGGGGGAGGAGACTCTGGTTGCACTCAATTTCTACATCAACTGCCGATATGTTTCCAACAGGCTGGGGGGACCTGTGGTGAAGCTCTTATTAGATAAGCTCTTATTATTGGATGTCTGCTGACAAGATATCTAAATCACCTTTTGATCCTCTGTAATTATTTGTAATCAATAACAAAAATAAATAATAATAAAAATGAATTGTGATGTGTTACCAAACTCCTGATGAATAGCATGTATTTATTTATAATCCTATCCTACAAAATTCCTATTTAAAGAAAGAGGGGGCTGGTCACACAGGAAAAATCTTAAATAGGTTAGATCTCCCTTTGACATTATTATGTATTGTAAGTGACTAATTGCATTAATTTAAGTATTGTAAATTCAATACTAACACAGGTGTACTTGTATAAATCACCTGATCCCACAGAATGCCTCAGACACTCTGATTTCATTTCCTCTTCCTGTGTTGGCAGACAGAATTCTCATTATGTGGTCAAGGGTCTTACCCTCAGACTGTCTGCTCCAGATATGACAGTACCATTAAAGCTGCCCAATCTCATGCAACACTATGAAACAAAGGATAATTTTTTTTTTTTGAAATTGTAACAGCTCTCTGAGGGACATAACAAAAATAACACACACAAAACAACACTGCTTTATTTTATAATACATAAGGTATGGACTTAACATGGGTTGAAATAATAGTTAATTAAAAAAAAAAAAAAATGTAAAAAAAATTAAATGTCTGTCATCATTTGCTCACCCTCATGTCATTTCAAACCCATAAGACCCAAAAGTGATGTAAAACAAGTCCATTTGAATCGAGCGGTGTTGTGAAGAGATACAATCACATTATATAAGGAACAAGTTTAATTTAGGCCTCTATTTACATCTAAACAATGACTGAAAGACAAATACATTGATGAGCTTCAATAAGCTTGTTTGAATAAAAGCATATAAAAGCAATCATATCTCTTTACAAGGCTTAGATCAAACAGCTTGATTCATTTGGATTCATTTTAAGGCACCTTTATGACTTTTTTAGATCTTTCAAATTTAGGTCATTTGGTTCCTTGCCAATGTCACCTATTGGCTTGCTTAGTTGGGCAGTCTCCCAGATCCATGCCTCTGCATCAGTTGCCGAAGCCATCTGTTCCACCTTGGCCCTCGGGATCCTCAGCGTCGCCCTGGCTCATCGGCTCTCTGTCTCTGCCTCGGGCTCCCCTGCCACCTGCTCCGCCGTCATCGGTCGCTCCCTGGAGTCGTCAGCCATTCCTCCTCCATAGTTCCTCCCACTGCTCCCACTGCTCCACTGCTCCACCATGGGTCCTCCTGCTCCAAGTCCCTCCTGTCTCCATCTGGTCCACCCTGGTCCCTCCTGTCGTCTCCCTGGCTCCTCCCTCCATTGTCTTCACCCAGAACTCTGTTTGTTATCCTCCTCCCAGATATCCGTCCTCCTCCTGAAGAGACAGCATGATTATTGCACAGGTGTGCCTTAGGCTGGCCACAATAAAAGGCTACTCTGTGCAGCTTTATGTGCAGCCTTTATCACACAGCACAATGCCACAGATGTCGCAAGTTTTGAGGGAGCATGCAATTGGCATGCTGACTGCAGGAATGTCTACCATAAGCCATCTCCAAAGGCGTTTCAAAGAATTTGGCAGTACATCCAACCAGCCTCACAACCGCAGGCCACGTGTAACCACACCAGCCCAGGACCTCCACATCCAGCATCTTCACCTCCAAGATCGTCTGAGACCAGCCACCTGGACAGCTGCTGCAACAATCGGTTTGCATAACCAAAGAATTTCTGCACAAACTGTCAGGGTCTCGGACCTGACTGCAGTTCGTCGTCGTAACCGACTTGAGTGAGCAAATGCTCACATTCAATGGAGTTTGGCACTTTGGAGAGGTGTTTTCTTCAAGGATGAATCCCGGTTTTCACTGTACAGGGCAGATGGCAGACAGCATGTATGGCGTTGTGTGGGTGAGATGCACAGAGATACCGTGACGAGATCCTGAGGCCCATTGTTGTGCCATTCATCCACGACCATCACCTCATATTGCAGCGTGATAATGCACGGCCCCATGTTGCAAGGATCTGTACACAATTCCTGGAAGCTGAAAACATCCCAGTTCTTGCATGGCCAGCGTACATCCTGGACATGTCACCCACTGAGCATGTTTGGGATGCTCTGGATTGGCGTATACGACAGCGTGTTCCAGTTCCTGCCAATATCCAGCAACAAGAGGAGTGGACCAACATTCCACAGGCCACAATCAACAACCTGATCAACTCTATGCGAAGGAGATGTGTTGCACTGCGTGAGGCAAATGGTGGTCACACCAGATACTGACTGTTTCTCGATTAAAGTACTGTTTACGTTTACTCTGTGTCTCCAGCGTGTTCCTGAGGCAGCGTAGCATGACACATATATGTTGGGGTATGTTTTTTTCTATGCAAACAGTCAAAACAACTTTTTTTTAACATTACACTATTTACACATTTATGAGCATGTAACCCAACCCCTGGCCCTAAACCTAACCATTTGTCAATATAAAACACAAGATATAACAGGCAGACACAACTACAGTCACATAATATCTCAAGTCTTCTGAGAGGAACAAATGCAATCGCTGTCTTTATCCACCGTAAAGCTCATCCTGTGTGCAGTCTGCCACCAGAAGAAGCGTTACATCAGCTTTGGTTGTGAAATGCCACTGGCTCTTGTGTGTCTCATGACTGATTGAGTCATGCTAAAAGTTTGCTAAACAAACATGCTAAACTAAGGACTATTTTTTTGAATGTGATATGTGCGGGAGCAAGATCATTTTAGCAGTTAAAACCTTATGATTTACTCTGTTCTTCGCATAAAGATATTGGAGGAATTGGAATGCCATGTGACTTGTTTGTAATACTGCTTTTATGGTCAGTTTTAGCAATAAATACCTGTGACTGTAACTGTTATTTGCCTGTTGCGTGGTTTATATTGCTGACACCAAGGGGTCCTGACCAAGCGTCAATGTGTGACTAGTTGGGAGTGAGAACTTGTTGCAATGACACTGAATCATCGATAAACTGACTTTAACTGAAAAACTGATTGTTTGATATTGTCCTCTTTTTAGAGCTGTTTTACAGTAGAATTGAATTTTGTTTGCATTATTGAAATACTGTTTTCCTGCTTAACACTGTAATGCTGCTTTGGCACAACTTATATTGTATAAGGCACTATAGAAATAAAGGTGACTTGGCTGGACTTGACTTGGCTATCTGGACTTTCAGTAGAGGGACAGAAACATCTCGGGTTTCTTTAAAAATATAAAATATTAACCTTATTGGGTCTTATAGGTTTGAAATGACATGAGGGTCAGTAAATAATGACAGAGTTTTCATTTTTGGGAGAACTTTCATTTAAGGTTAGGTTTAGGATTGGGTTGGTTAGTACCCACCTGTTACAGTGGTGTTATAATTATTATTGTTAGTACATTGTGCGTGCAATAGTAATTCTAAAGAATTTTTTGACTCCAAACAAATCAAAGAAATTCACATCCTTTCTTTACAAAAAATGCTTTCGAAGAATTTTCACTTTACAGCATATGCAAATGCACAGAAAATTGTCTAGAAAAGACCAAATGATTATTCCCAAGCCTGAATTCAATTACAAAGCTTAGGAAAGGTGAGGCAGTGGCGATGATAATGTGCTTAAAAATACAATCCATCTGTGTCGAGTGAATTGCTTATCATGCGTATGTGCCATATTGAGGCTTTGTGTGACATTTCAGAATGATGAGATTTTTGTAAATGCAAAGGCCATGAATCAGAAAACAGGCTGATTCAAGCTGATCTGCACATAGCCTGTAGGTTAAGAGAAGATCTGCGGTAATCAACTCTGGCAGCACTGGGTGGGTCCGACACACAGATGTACGAACAGCCTGAATGTGTGAACAGGTGATAAACCTGGCAAACTGAACTGTGGTTTATGCTTTCAGCATTTATCCTGCCAAGCATTAAAATTACCTCAAACATGTATGCATTTTAATCTGATTTATTCTGTGATCAATGCATTTGATTTCATACCTCCAGCCAGATGAACAGTCTTGTTGAGTAAACTCTGATTTAAAAAAAAAAAAAACATTCTCTGGCAGATAATATTCATACACCGGCAAACAAGAGAAAAGCTATGCTAAAGGGATTGGCATCTGACGTGGTGCGAGCCTGTGAAGATAGATGTGCGCATATAGATAGAGCCTGTGGCTATACAGGATCAGCTTTGTAATGCAAGCTGGATTACTGATGTTTTTAATTATAGGAAGACACACATCTCCAGTGGTAAAAAAAAAAAAAAGGGCCAACACTGAGCCCTGTTCACTTGGGAGCTCCAGAAAAAAGCGACGAGTGGAGAGAGGTGATTTGGGCAGGCATCAACACTTCTTATCTTTAATATTTGATCATAAGATTCAGAATAGCATTATTTTTGCATCAACGTGACCCATGTCTGTTCTGCAATGTAAAACATGTTTACCTTTTGAATTCAGGGTTGAAAGGCTGACCACAAAACAAGAGACGGTAGTTGGCAGTAAATTTGATTAAGCCGCAATCAGTCAGCTTGCATATGTGACACAAAACCCATCTGGTGCACAAGGAAACATGCTTAGAATTTCTTTCTGACTATTATGTATGCAGGCTGTTGGTCTCACATCTATCAGGATCAGTATGTACTTTCAGAATAGGAAATGTGGTTGTGGTGTCCTGCAAAAACAGTGTTGCCCATTCTGAGACTATACTGATATCCATTCTCAGGGAATGCAAGATAAATATATACCTCAATACAGGCTTATTAAAGATAAAAGTAATCCATACAGTACAATACAAAGTTTTATCATATTAGGAATGAGGAACATTCATAATTCTCATAGTTCTCTATTGCTTTAAGACATTAAAGATTTAAGGATATCATTAATAATTAACAAAATTTCAGATTTTTTTTTTACAAATATATTGTGAATTCACTCTTTTATAAAGAAACCAAAAAATAAATAAATGTTTTTAGTATATTAGGATTAGTAGTATATCATTATTTTAAAATGTTAGTCTAATGAACTAATATGGCTTACAAGAAAATGTATGCAAGAGTTTGAATCTTGTTTATTGTTTATGTTTCAGAAATAGACGTCAATTTAATGCTCTGGCATATGCCATATTGAATATTATTTTAATAAAAAATAAATATTGTTCTATAATATAGGGATAAACTATAGTAGTTTATATAGCACTATATTATTGTAGTATAATTAGAGTAAGGGAAGGATTCAGGGTGAAATATTCTCTTAGGATCTTAGGAATATCTCTCCCAAAAATTAAAATGTGCTGTGTGTGTGTGTGTGTGTGTGTTGGAGGGAGTGAGAGAACGTGACAGGGAACAACCATTTTGCGTCATAATAACAGCAAACTTTAATTTTGGGGTGAACTATCCCTTTAATGTTGCCACTTAAAAGATGTCTAAAGGCTCATAAATAAATATTAGCAAAACTTGTCTTCACTTTTGCAACATTGACAGAATACATGTAAAATGTTCCCTTTAGCTTTCTCTACTCTCATTTGTACTTTATCTACCCTTATTGTACCCTAAGTGTAGACAAGGTGCAAAGATGTCCATTTGAGGAAGCTGTTGTATCCCTAAAGGTACAATCTTCACAATGAGTGACATACAAAAAATTGCACACTTCTAGAATGTTTTCTTGCATATATATTTTTTTTCTTGGATGCTTTTTCTAGCACAAACACAAGTGCATTATGACAACGGAGCGAATCTGCTGCTACGAGTCTTGAACGCTGTTTTCCTCTTATAATTGACAATTTTCACGCACTCATCTTTTGCACCACATATCTGTTTGAAATATGGAACAAAAGTGATTTGTGCATCTGCATCTGCAAAGGCGGGCACTCTTCAGAGATCAGAGAAGTTTGGACAGAAAAGCTACACTGTATCCGGTTTCTGTTATTCTTTATAGTTCTTCGGTTTTGTTATGACCAAGTTTATGGATCTTATCGCCTACAACATTGGGGGTGTATTTTGGAGCCATCGTGACCGTGATTGCATCAGCTGGTAAGTTAATTTCTAACGTCAGTTATCCGAATCAATCAGGGAATTAATCAGGGAAGTATGATTCTACACTGCCTTTTTATTGCAGGTTTCGTCAGACGTTACATAACAGCAAACAGGTTGTACTCTATTCTACTGGTCATGTCATCTGCAACGGAGGTGTATTGGAGTCTTTTCTTGTGATTGCATTATAGAGATGGTAACAACAGGTGAGTAGTTGCCATCAACTACTATATTAGCCGAATTAGCCACTGGCTGCTGCTCTCCGCTAACCCACGAGTTGTGGAGGAACAGACTTGGGTAACAAATATTATGAATGTTGTTTATTTTAAGTTCTGTTATTGCAAGGTTTTTTTGTTTTTTTTTTCGACCATAACACTAACAGGATGTTGTGACTGTGTTACAGGAGATTTCTCCAAGCAAAAACACATATGCTGACTATAAGGGGCAGAATCATCACATGGCCAGCTGCCAATTTTATTGAAATTAGGTAACTCAAAATACGTTTGATTTTACATTATATTTACATTAATGCATTTGCCACATGCTTTAATCCAAAGCAACTTGTGCTGCATTAAATACATTTTTGTTATTGAGTTAAATGACTCAAACTGTATTTTCAAGTACTTCTTTTGTTTTTTGTTTTTTTATTTTCTAGTTTGTGGTCTGGATCATGCCATACATTGCACTTGGAGCATTTTTTTGTGATGGCCATCGTAACGGTAATAACATCCACCGGTAAGTTAGCCAAATACCCTAGTTAAAGGTTGTTGTTTTTTTTTTAATCGTTATCCATTCCCTGGGAACCAACTCCATTATTCAATACAACACTAAGCTCTCAATGGCAAATGCAGAAACATCAATTCATGCGTTCATGACCTCAAAGTTAGATTATTGCAATGCTTTATTGGGTGGTTGTTCTGCACACTTAATAAACGAACTCCAGCTGGTCCAAACTGCAGCAGCTAGAGTTCTTACTAGAACCAGGAAGTATGATCATATTAGCCCCGGTTCTGTCAACACTGTACTGGCTCCCCATTAAATATCGTATCCACAAGTTTCCTATGCCCCATGAGGCCTTGCATCAAAAGTGGGAGCGTCTTCCGGTTCAGAGTAAACAAGTGGGACTTGACACTTATTCATTTAACAGTTGACAGTAGCGATGGGCAAATAAAGCCTCGTGAAGCACTGACATTTTCCTCTGACTGTTTTGGGAAAAGATTCAAAGCTTCCAATGTGTCAAAAACAGCACGATCTGGTGGTTAGTAAAAATTAAAGCAGCCAAAAGCCTGTAAAAGAAACTCCGTCGGACAAAACATTCACCACACGTTCCACAGATCAACTCATGTTACGTGCACAAATAAAAGTCTAACAGTGTGTGTGTTTGTTGAATTTCTGTCTCTGATAAATTAATTTACCGATAAAAACTGTGGCATTAAATGCAAGTACGAATATCTATATGATGTAATAGAAAAACAATGTACACGTATAAACTGCATGGGGCAAATATTTAATATTCCTGAAATAATGTCTATTTCACATTACTTGTATGACTGGGTATTTAAAAATATAAATGAATAAGTAATATCTGGGGGTTCAAACCGACACACAAAGTGAATTGCACATGGGACTGGAGAGAAAGTAAGGCTTCATTCGTCACTGGTTTCGTGATTTCTATGTTAACAACAACATCTGGCACACCCCTTAACACAAGCTCAGTCCAAAGCCTCAGTTCAAATGTCTCATAACAGTCTTTCAAGATTTAACGATCCAGATTTTCAAACGATGTGGGAGCACAGCTTTGAACAGCACATGTTGTCCCTGAGCACTGTAACGTCAACCCTTGTAAAGGTTTGCAACTTTACAAAGTAAACAATGATCCAAAAAACAGTTAGCCTCTTGCTAATTAGCACACAAAATACCATTGGTATACTACTACCGCTGCCTCACCGGAAGTTGTACCCACATTCTTTTTTACAGTAGCACCCCTTGGAAACAGGTGGATAGATTTTAAAATCTTGTTAATTACTTATAAAGCCTTGAATGGTTTAGCATTTCAGTACTTGAGTGAGCTCTTATTTTATTATAGTCCTCCACATCTGCTGCGTTCTCAAAACTCTGGCAATTTGATAATACCTAGAATATCAAAATCAACTGCAGGCAGCAGATCCTTTTCATATTTAGTTCCATAACTCTTGAACAATCTACCCAACACTGTTTGGGAGTCAGACACACTCTGTCAGTTTAAATCTAGATTAAAGAGCCATCTCTTTAACCTGGCCTAAACATAATACATTAACACATTTCTATATTTCAGATCTGTTAAAGGATTGTTAGGCTCCATTAATTAGATCAATCAGAACCGGAAACACTTCCCATAACACCTTATGTAATTGTTGCATCGTAAGAAGAATGGCAGCTACGCTATTAGTCTCTTTGTTATTCTGGGGTCACCGTAGACACCTAGAGATGACCTCCACAGCCCTGAATGTCAGCGGAGACCATGTCAACTAGATGCGCATCAGAGACACATTCCCAGTAAAGACGTTGTCACATAGACAGCCATCGGCACAAGACCACGGGAACCAGATAAGTCCTCTGCACAATCTGACATTCTTGCAGCCTAGCATTAAATTGCTGGTTTCATGGAAGAACACATGACGCTTTCATGAGCCAAGACACATATTAGCCAAGCTCCGCTTATGTAGCCCTTCTTTTACGGTTGTTTGACTCCTTTTCATACAGTTGGGGTAGTTTTTTTGTTTCCCATCGATTTGTAGATGTCACACAGTCGGAAACTCACTTATCTTTCACCATCATCCTCGCCAATTAAGAAGAAAACTAAACCAACCGCCGCAGCAGGCAGAAGGGACATGGAGGACAACATGGCGATCACCATAAAGCGATTTGAGGACATTCTGAAAACTGAATTAGCAGCAATGCGCACCGAATTCGCCTCTCACATGACTTCAATTCAAAATATGTGCTCTAAAATTGACTTTTTAACCGGAGAACAGAGAGAGCAGAAAAAAAATGATCAACGATCAACGATCATGATCAACGATCAACACAATACGTCTCTCAAGCAACAAGTGACTGATCTACAAGACCGCAGCAGTAGCAATAATCTCCGGCTGCTAGGACTACCTGAAGGGGCCAAGAAAGATGACCTTTCTGAAACGGTCATTGCCGACCTGGATTCCATCACTTGACGAACGTGCGCATCTAGTTTACTTCAGAGCGCCTGATCACTGATCAACTGATCACTCCAAACCGCGACTGTTTCTCTTCAAACTGTTACGCTACAACAACAGGAATTTGATTCTAAACTAAGCAAGACACCACGGTCCTGTTAAAGCAAACAACGGAGCGATGTTGAGCTTCTTCCCCGACTTCTCCCCCGTGACGGCAAAGAAGAGGAGCTCCTGCAGTGCAATACAGAAGGAATTGAAAGAGGCAGGTCTGCAGACCTTTCTTCTGTATCCAGCTACGCTGAAGATTGTCTTGAAACACGGCGAGACTAAACTAATGCAATCTCCGAATGAAGCGTGCCAATTCCTAAGCTTGCTTCTCGGTTCTCATTCTCCTAGAATGGACGTGGTATAAGGGTTTGATAATACTGAGTGACTCGACTTCTGATTTGCTGATTTAGAACTTCTTGTGTCAGTCGTTTACTGGCAATTTCGTCATGTAAGCTAGGAGATATGGTATCACTAATGTACAGTCTTCAATGTACATGATATAATTATTTACGTTTGCTTCCTCTTTATAGAGAGTATACATACCTTTTTTTTTTTTTTTAACCCCACTTTATTACTCTTGTGAATTCGAAGTTATTCTGTTCTCTTAAAATAGGGCTAATAGCGGTGTTCTCGAGTGTTGTACAGGCTGTCATGTTACTGTCACTGACTAAGACTAGGCAGGGCGGCAGCCTGGGGTTTGTTTCTACCCCAGTCTGTAAAAGTTCTATGGGGTGGGTTGTTTTTGTGTTAAAGGGTTTTTCTATGAGTGAGGGATGGGTTAATGGTAGACTTGAGATATTTCATTTGCAGTGGTATTACTTTGTCTCATTTGTTCAGTCCACTTATATGTTTGATAGTTATGACTGAAATTAATATACTAAGTTGTAATATCAATGGTTTAAATGGCCCCCATAAACGTATACGTTTTTTAGAATTATTACAACGAAAAAGGTTAACATTGCTTTAATCCAGGAAGCACATTTGCGGAAGGATGATGTTCGTAGATGCAATAATGAATATTACGAGGTGGTCTCTTTCGCGGCGACTGACAATAAAACTAAAGGTGTATTGATAATTGTTAGATGAAAACGAAATATTTCCATTTTAGACAGAAATGGTGATAGTGATGGTAGAATAACTTGTATAAAGACTATGGTTGGGAATAGGAAGATAGCATTTCTCTCAGTTTACGCACCATGTAGTCCAGATGCAACTTTTTTTTTTTTAATTATCTTCCTATGTCACTGATCTAACAGACTTTGAGATAGTAATGGGAACAGATATGAATGCTATAATGTCTAATGACCTTGATAGATCTGGTGACAATTCTTCTTACTCCCAGACTGTTTCTACTGAGCAACTTAACCAATGCATAGCCTCTTTTTCACTAGTAGATGCATGGCGTTTATTTAACCCTTCCAAAAAATCATACACATTTTTCTCAGCTAGACACAAATCATATTCACGGATTGACTACATGTTTGTTTCCACTTCCTTGACCTTAATGCCACTTGAAGTCGACATCTTTCCCCTTTCTATTTCAGACCATAGCAATAATTTCTTGAAGTTTTCAATTACCCAGCGACCTTCACGAGCCCCCAGATGGCGCTTTAATACTAATTTAATAAAAGATGAGTGTTTTTGTGATCAATTCAGAAGTAAACATCAATATATTATAGACATTATAGACATATTATAGACAATAAATTATAGACATCAATAAAGATTCGGTAGATGATCCATTAGGGCTGGGCGATAATTCGATAACGATAATTTTCGCGATATAATTTTCCTTGATAAAACGATATGAAGAGTTCGATAAATGTTCGATATAATCTTTATGTGCCGAAAGCGGAACGAAATAGCGCAACTCATTTGAATCGCGCCACACGGACCGTTTATCCGCTTGGACCAAAGTTTATCTTTTATAAGTGCATCTAAAAGTTAAAGTTTATTAGTGCATCTAGATGCGGCACGGACGCGCCTGGAAAAGCCGAGCGCGTCGCTTCCGTAATTAGCGTATATTTGAAATAACGAACTTGAACGCGCAAAAGGCGCGATATGTGAACGGCTCCGTCACGCGAGCACTAAACAGCGCTGTGAAATCCAGTGTGAAACACTTGAATTCAGCGATGAACACACATGACTCTGTGATTCAAACTAGTTTAAAGCTGTGTGCAACGAGACAGAAGGCTTTTCAATCTACACATCGCTATCATTTACCATGGATTTACTGTAGTAACAGTCCCTGCACCATGGTATTGTGGCAGCAATGTGGGATATTCACACTGAATTTTATTACAGGAATAATGCTATATAGTATGTGTGTATTTGTGATTAAGCTATAACATGTGTACATGTTTTTAGACTACAGTTTTTCATACAAATAGCCTACCTAAAAAACCATGTAGTTATATTTTTACCATGGTATTGAGGTACCATTATGTGTGGTTCAAACTGTTTATCATGATTTAAAATGTATGCTTGCTACTATGGGAGACAAATGCTTAAAAAAAAATGGGTCAGAATAAATTTAACCATATAAAAGTGAGGTTGCTACAATTTTTACAGATGTTACTGATTGATAATGAACAAAAAAATTACCTCTGCATCCTCAAGCTACTATCAAATGTACATTTCTAAGAGACAAAAAAAAGTGATTTTATTATTATTATCATTATCATTATCAGACAACCCAAACCTGTTTCTTGATTTGAAACAATATAACTCATTAGAACATGCAGAAATTATTTTTTTTTATTTAGATATTTATTTTGTTAAAGAAAATTAATGATCTGGTTTCTACAACTTTTACTTTGCAGCAAAAATCTGACTTTAAACTTGGAAGAAATAGAGGTTTGACATTTATCGTGATAATTATCGATATCGACTGATATGAAAAAAATTATCGGGATAATTTTTTTGCCCATATCGCCCAGCCCTATGATCCATGGATATTGTGGGAGGCGACAAAAGGCTTCATAAGGAATTTTTCAATTTCATATGCTTCCTTTCGCCAGAGAATTCACCGTAAGAAAATTTCTGATCTGGAATCCAATCTACGATCATTAGAACAGGCAAACCGACACACTTTTTTTTCTGATCGTATTGCCGCTAAAATTGAAACTGTTAGGAAGAAAAAAAAAAAAACAGACAAACAGAGCCAAAAAAAAGAAAGAAAAAAAAAGAAACTGTTAGGAAAGAACTTAATTCATTATATAGATACAGAGCTGAATTTCTCATTCAAAGATCCAGACAAAATTATTATTTTCAAGGTAGCAGACCTAGCCACTTACTGGCTGTAAGACTACGTAATAATGAAAAATTTGCTAATATTACAGTGGTAAAATCTCCAACCGGTGAGGTTCTGACTGACCAGAAGAGTATAAACAACACTTTTTGTTCCTTCTATTGTGAACTATATAGCTCCAACTCTAAATGTGAGCCCACATCTTATACTTCTTTTTTTATCTACTCTTAATCTTCCACATTTGTCAGACTCTGAGTTTTTAGCTTGATCCTTATCTCTTATTGAATTAGAATCATCAGTCAAAGTTATGAGCAAGGGGAAATCTCCAGGCCTAGATGGCATACCAGTTGAGTTCTACCCGACCTTCTGGTCCGATTTGGGGCCACTTATGCTAGATATGATGCAATATTCAATTGATCAAGGGTCTTTTCCACAAAATATGAACATGGCCATTATATCTCTTCTATTAAAAAAAGATAAAGACTCTACTTTATGTTCCAGTTACCACCCACTCTCTCTAATTGGTACAAATGTTAAAATTTATGCAAAAGTTTTAGCCTGCCGCCCAGAAGGCTTCTGCCTCTGCTATACTCTCTTTAGATGCAATTGAAGCATTCAACCATTTGGAGTGGAAATATTTGTGGGCAGTGCTAGATCACCTAGGTTTTAGCTCTAATTTTATAAATATGATTAAAATCCTCTAAGCTAATCCCTCAGCTACCATTCTTACTGGCCAGATAAGTTCACAATCATTTCCAAATGGAAGAGGCACCCGTCAGGGTTGTCCTCTTTCACCTTTACTGTTTGCTTCGTCTCTAGAACCTCTTGCTGGAGCTGTAAGTCAGTCCGAACTTATACTTCCTATATCGGTTAGGAACACTTTTCATCACATATCTTTATTTGCAGATGAGATGTTGCTTTTCCTAGACAATCCAGTTCTATCAGTTCCCCATGTTTTAAATTTATTTAATCAGTTTGGTACCCTATCAGGGTACAAAATTAATTGGACAAAGTCATATCTGCTCCCACTAAATTTTTGTGTTGGGTCTGTGACACTTTCTGGTTTTATTCCGGTGGTGCATTCTTTCAAATACTTAGGTGTAGATATCTATCCGTCCCTGCAGGATATTGTCAAAAAATGTGAATAACAATCTGGCTAGAGTTACCTCAGATCTTGCAAATTGGACGCATCTTCCTACTTCTTTCCATGCAAGAATATCTGTTGTTAAAATGGACATCCTTCCTCGCGTTAATTTCTTTTCCTCTATGATTCCTTTTACCCCCACCTGCTGGCTACTGGAAAAAACTCAATTCAGTAATATCTCATTATATTTGGAATGGTAAATGCCCACAAATTAAAGTATCTACTTCACAGCATAGCAGATCAGATGGGGGCTGGTCCTTTCCAAATTTTAAATTATATGCTGACTCCTTTACTCTCCGTGCACTGTCCACTTGGTATAAACCAAATATGTCAACCTCATGGTGGGCTATTAAAGAATCTCTTGTTTCTCCTCAAAATATAAAGTATTTGGCTTTTGCTGGTGTCTCACTTAGACAATGTAAGCTTCATTTTGGCCCCGTTATAACACATTTTATTTCTACTTGGAGAACGGTGACCAGAAAGAAGCCAAATTTGAGGTGGCATCATCATTCACCTTTGTTCCATAATAATAATTTTTTATCAGGCAAATCCCCATTTTACTGTCCACAATGGATTAAATGTAAAGTAAATTCCTTTGGTGACATTTATGATGATAAAGGCCTGAAACCATTTCAAGATATTAAGGCTCTTTTCAATTTACCAGGAACCTCCTTTTTTATGTATCTTCGCATTAGGTCAGCACTTCGCGCATATGGAGTCCCCTGGGATGAACAATTGCCTGTACATCCCTTGCGGAAAGTAATTCTTCCCACTGATAATTCTGTTATTTCTGCCTCAGGTATTTACTCTTTTCTTCTCAAAAACTCAATACAAACCATTATCCATAAAAACTGTCTGGTCTAAGGATATCAGTGGTGACATACAAACTTTATTTTCTGATAAAATTTGGGAGACAATTACATCATCCTCAAAAAACCCAAATCATCACATCCACTGGAAATTACTACATAGACTCTATCTGTCCCCTTTAAAATGCTTCTATATGCATGTGTCACCTTCCCCAAATTGCAATCTATGTCCACAGGATTTTCTGGATTGGCTCTGTCAGTGCAACAGAAAAACTTACTCTTAGCTGCTCTAACTGCTGCAAAGAAAATGTTAGTCAGTCGCTGGATTCCTGATGTATAGTTTTTATTTATTACACTCTGTACCTTTCTCCACTGCAATGTCTTGTATTTCCTCAGCACAGTATAAGTCTACCGGGTGGGTTGGTGGGTGGGGGGTATGGCTACAGTCTAAAATAATATGTTATATTTGTACCATTCTGAAATGACTATTTAATAAAAATAATAATTAACAAAAAAAAAAAAAAAAAAAAATTTGCTGGTTTCGTCTGGCCAGATGAGAACGACACACTATTTCCCTGTTTAATATTGTAAAGCTGTTTTGACACAATCTGCATTGTAAAAAGCGTTATATAAATAATGGTGATTTGAATTTACTTGACTTGGCTCTACTGTTTGATCTAAAAGAATGCACTATAAGGAAAGGAGTTTAAATGATTAAATGAGAAATATATATATTAGATTTCATATTTTATATAGCATATTTTAAAAACGTTTTAAAATATAAAATGTATGTGTATTTACAACCGTTATGTTAACAACAACAAAAAGACATTTATGTCATTAAAACAGCGACATCTGCTGATGGACACCTTGCTGCGTTGTCACAGGAAAATGCCAGCTGAAGATAATTAGGAAACTGTGTCGGTGCCTTTGCCAAGTGCATTCCAAAGGATACCGCACGCACATGCTCTGTTCACTGCAGTTCACTTCTAAGGGCATAGGGATGATCACTTCCATTTGGAACTTACCTAGTGAACCGTTCGATACGAACACACGTATCATTACACCCTTAGTTCAGATAGTATATAGTGTTTTATTAATCTCAAAGCGCATACAGCACAAGGTCTGGCAGTTGGGGCAAATTCTGTAAACATTATTTAAACAAACATTGTAAGCATTTTTTTTCTTGTGTTTGCAGGTTCATTCCAAGAATTAACTGTGGTGGCACAAAATGCCATTGAGATTCACAGATCAGATGGAATTCTGGAAAGAGGGTGCAAAGAAAAAGCATCAGCCTGAATCCCCTCATGGTGTTTCTCATCAGAGAGCTTATCAACTTTACCAAAATTACTGAAATTTAACACAACAACACAAACTAACTTTTACTGTATTTTATTTCTGTAAAGCCTGTTTTGCCATGCTACAGATACAAAGTCTCCAGGTGACTTTGGTGATGCCCTTTTTTAGCTAGTGCATGCTAGAGATGAAGATTTGTAATTTATATTTTAAAGTGCCCCTATTATGCCTTTTCAAATATGTCCTTTCATGCAGTGTGTCATGTAGCTGTATGTGAACATAAACTATCTGCAAAGTTGTGAAGCCGACAGTGCACAATAAATAAAGTTATTGTCTATCATAAAAAAGAGTCGGCTCACATTTGTCTAAACGAGTCGTCAGGAATTCGAATCTTTGTCTGTTACGGCCACACGTCACGAAGTAACACATTTGCTTAATGTCCGCCCACGTTCTACGTCGCGAACAACTTGTCCGCCCACAAACAGTGAAATTTCCATGTGGTTTACGTCACATGGAAATTTACACGTACATTATACAGAAGACGCTGTATCATACGCTGTGAGTAAAACTGTTTTATATTCATTTCCAAAAGATGAATCTACAAAGATTGTATTTTCTGGCGATCGTTCAAAATACGTAGTTGTGTATGTTAGGTTGTGTAACAACCCTGCACATGTCTTGCTAACCGGCTAAATCACGCTTTTGTAGTTCTGTTGTTCAGCTGTGGACCCACTGTAGTCTGACAATTTGTGATTGATGCAGCTTGTCTGTCTCGTTAGTTGAAGTAATGATAAAGGATGGCGTACGAAGCGGCTTTCACGCCGAATGCGGAAAGCGCTGTGCTATGAAACCCATTCGTTTCAATGTCTTCCGCCCTGCGAGGATGGCTCGTTTCTGCCTCGACCAAAGCGGACGTGCAGCGGAGCGCGCACGCCGCGGACAAAGTTCAAATAAGTTGTTCAAATAAACTTTTGCCGCTGCGCTCTGAAGGGCTGCACTGAACCCAGCGGCCAGCGCAGCGCTTTCCGCATTCGGTGTGAAAGCCGCCTTAATGCATTATAGAATGTTGAAGTTTACAACATAGAGGTGTGCCCGATTCGCTTACATAAGCAAATTGTGAGCACTTTCCAAGGTAGACCGTGTTAACTTGTCGATCAGCCACTTCAGTCGTTTCATCATCAGACTCTGGCTCGAATTGGTATGGCAAAATCGATGCCATCTTTTTATGTATTGACAACTATCCAAGGCTGTCAGTCAGTTATGGCAATGGGCGTTTCGTTCTCCGACACGCTGTACACGGTAGACCAATCATAAAGGACTGCGCCATCTGACCAGTCACAGCAGTGAGGGCTCACGGACAGGAGGGGTTTAGAGAGACTGATTCTTCAAACTGCTTCGCACGAGTCGTTTAGGAATCATTTATAAATGGGGTCAAATTAAATCTATTTTTGGAGAAAACTGAAGTGTTTTTTGACCTTGCATACATGTAAACCTGTTTTGGGAGTCTATTAAAACAATATTAACAACCTTTAAAATGGCATAATAGGGGCACTTTAAAAAAGAAATTATAAAAGAATATTATAAAGATAAATGCTAATGAGTTATTGTGATTTTTATGGGGTTGGGGTTTTAAAAAAAATAATAATAAAATAATAATAATAACAGTATACAGTATTGTACCACAATTGTATTGTTTTATAAAAAATGAAAATAAATTGAACTGTCCCAATACTGACAATGCAGTAATAATACTTTAAATTAAAATACAGTAAATACATCCAGCTACTGTAAAACTTACAGCAATCTCTTTACAGTGTAATTTAAGTGCCTGTCAGTTGGCACCCAAACAAACAGGGGAAAAATAAAACTATAATAAAAATGTTTACGAGCATCTTCCGGAGCTCACAGCAACAAATACCAACAGAAGTAAATTTTCTTTCCTTTTCAGAAATCACTCACTGTTATACTGTATATTTGTTCATAAATTAAATATATTAACAGATATATTTAATCATCTTGTATATGACACTCATAGTAATTTATTTCGAAGTAATCAATCTTTTACACTATATTCACTGCAGCAATAGTAGCAAAACATGCAAGTGTATGAGTTTCTTGATTTGTGATTTGTAGAATAGAGTTTCACGAGTTCACCCTTACATCTAATCTGGAGTAAACAGTAAGCATATTTTGGCATGCTGTGCTGAGGGAGGGCTCCGAGCCTGGAATATGGCCCGAACCCAGAGAACTCCCCCCATCCCAAGTATAGGATGAGGATAGATTAAGAGTGAGGAGTTGGGGTGGAGGGGGGATGCCGAAAAAGTCTGCTGTGTGCATATATACGACTAGTTCGGATGATTAGCTAGAAGAGTTGCACCTGTGCCGAATTAGTTGATTATCTGATCATGCTCCTCCCGAACTTCATCAAACATCATTTGTGTACCTGCAATGAAGGATTCGAGAAGGTGTAACTGTTGTGTTGTGTTTGTGGGAGAGAAAAAAAAAAAAAAAAAAAATCTACAGGTTTGCAACTTTTGTCTGTGACTTCAAATTTACTATTACACGTGTGGCTATTCTCTACAACTACAAATTCTGCCGCCACAGACGCTCAGTTGTTTTGCACCAAAAATACCTTCATACTAGACTCCCAAAAATTAAGATATAGGGATACTTGTAGCTTAGTGTAATGAGGGGTCAACAGCACGAGGATCTATTTGCAGTTTTTATTAGAAAAGGCAGAGTTAAACAGGTGAGGTCAATCGTAGGCAAACAGGGTAAACGGAGACAAAACAATAGGCAGAGTAGCAAGGCAGGCGAATGGTCAGGGTGGGCGGCTAGCAGCATAAACAATAGTCTGTAAAACAAAGCAGTAGCCCCCTCCCTGCACACGGCTCCTGACGGGAGAAGATGAACGGCGCCGAGGTCTTCCACGAGGACAAGGGGCTTGCCTATCCGGATGGGTCAAGTGGAAGTCAGTGATCAGGGTTGGGTCCAGAATGTCCTGTGCATTAACCAAAGACCTCTCTTCCGGTCCGTACCCCTCCCAGTCCACGAGGATTGCATATTGCAGAATTCCACCCCGACGCCGAGAGTCTAGGATCTCATGAACCCGATAAGCCTCCTCACCAGCGGCCTTAAGCAGAGAGACATGAAAAGTGGGTGAGATACGATATTGAGGTGGTAAGGCCAAACGATAGGAAACAGGAGTTATTTGTCTAATGATTTTAAATGGAGCCACGTACCTGGGACTGAGTTTATGGCTGGGTAGTCTGAGCCAAAGGTCTCTTGTGGAGAGCCAGACCTACGAACCTGGTAGGGTTGGGACAAAAAATCGATTCACCTAACTATCGCAATTTTTTTATTTACGATTTTAAAATCGATTTTTTACACCAGAATCGATATTAATTCATATTAAATACATTGCTTTATTTTAGCACTTACTTATAAATGAGGCGGACGAAAGTTACGTCTTTTATTTCAGCAGAGGGCGATGTGTTGTATCGGTTACATGATGTCACATCTCTTACTAGCAAACACGAAAAATTGAAAATGGCGGAAGGAAAGACAGCAAGAGATATACAGCCTGCACCATCACACTTTAAATCCAAAGTGTGGAAACACTTTGGATTTCACAAATTACCAGGGAATGAACAGCTAGACATGTCTAAAGCAGTGTGCAAACTCTGTCGAATACTGGTAACCTACTGTGGTAATACAACTAACATGAGCGCGCATCTTGCTCGACATCATCCAGAGTTAAACGCCAAGCAACCTGAGAAAGCAGAAGCGTCTGCAAGCCAACGAACTCCAAATGAGACATTGTATAAGTTACCCAGCGTTTCAGAAAAGGCAAGGCAGATCACTGAGTCAATTGCTATGTTTATATGCAAAGACATTCGACTGTATGCCGTTGTAGAGAATGATGGATTCAGAAACATGATTCACACTTTGGAGCCGCGTTACGTCATACCGTCAAGAAAGTTTTTCTCAGAAACTGTCGTGCCTACCCTATACAACAACATCAAATCGGAAGTAATAAATTCACTAGGAAGATCTCGACGAGTGGCTTTAACCTGTGACGCCTGGACTTCGCGAGCTATGGAGTCTTATGTCACTGTAACGGCCCATCACATTACAGATGACTGGTCTTTGTTGTCTCACGTCCTCCAGACGAGAGCCATGTACGAGAGTCACACGGGGGCAAATGTTGCAGAACTACTTCATAATGTGGTGACAGAATGGAACATCGCTGAAAAAGACCCTGTTTTAGTGACAGACAATGCAACGAATATGGCTTGCGCTGCCCAATTAACTGGCTATCTCCATGTCAGGTGCTTTGCGCACACCCTCAACCTGGCTTCACAGCGTGCGCTAAAACTACCAGCTGTTGCTAGGTTACTTGGACGCATACGACGTGTAACTGGGTTTTTCCACCGAAGTGCCGTAGGACTTCATACTTTACAGGAAAAACAAAAGTTGCTGGATCTCCCCGTGCATAGACTGATAACAGACGTTTCAACGAGATGGAACAGTGCGCATGACATGGTCGAACGTTTCCTCGAGCAACAGCCAGCAATCACCGCTGCACTTCTTTGTGCCGAAGTGAGAAAGCGAGAAAAAGATATCTGCACCTTTACCGAGTCTGACATATCCAACGCAGAGGAATTTATTCAGGCTCTAAAGGCAATGAAGGTAGCGACGTGTTTTGTCGGATGAAAGTAAACCAACACTCTCGGTCATAGCTCCGCTACTTGCACAGCTCTTGCAAGACACCCAGGAAAAGTCTGGAGATCCTCCGTTCGTTAAAGAAATCAAAGAAGCCGTTCACCAAGACCTCAAGAAAAGGTATGCGTCTAATACGGAGAAGGCCACACTCAACCAAGCTGCAGCGCTTGATCCAAGATTTAAAGCACTGCCGTTCCTGTCCGATAATGAGAAAGAAGAAACATTTGCAAGAATGGTCTCTGAGGCTGGAGCCATAAAGGAACTCGAGGTAAATAATTCACTTTACCCTTTATAGGGCTGTGCCGATATTCAGACGCGATATCATGCGCATCTCGTCAGTAATGCCGGTTCTCTGATTAGTCCTAAAACTCATTCACGTGTTCATTCATGCAGCCGCGTTCACTACACAGAGACGTAGTTCACTGACAAGTTACGCAATATCGCCTTCATTATCGCAGGCGATACATATCGACAATGCATGCAAAACTCTGTGTAATAAACGCGGCTGCGTGAATGAACACCTGAATGAGATTTACGTCTAATCACAGAACCGGCATTACTGACGAGATACGTATGATAATTCGCGTCTGAATATAGGCACAGCCCTACTTATTTTATATAATAATACAACGTAGTTGAAATGAAATGTTTATATAATTGTTTAATTTATCATTTTAGTGATCAATCCAGATTAAAATAATTTGCTCACCTGCATATTTCTAAAGGTTTTCTTCTAAATGTCTTGTATTCTTTTATTCACAGTGCAAATAGCATTTAACTAACTACTGTTTGTTTACACTTAAATCAGTGATACAGTTGTTTTCACTTAGTGTAACTGTACATAGTGGAAATAGCCTCTGTCATAATTGTTCAACAATTATTTCATGATGTAACATCTGTGGTTTATGTTGTTTTACCCTGTAGGAAAAAGTGGTGAGACAGGACCAGGAGAAATTCAGGGATGATTGTGCACCAGATGAGGAAAAGATGCAGACTGAAGTAGAAAAAGATTGCCAGCCCCCCCATCTGCCAAAAGAAGAGTGTCCTCTTGTGCACTGGCTGCATTACTTGGGAACACTTTTGCAGAAGCTAAGCAGGCACCACCTGAGAAGTCACCCTTTGAAAGTGCAAAAGAGGAGGTGCAAAGGTACAGAAAAGCTGATCCTTTGCCACTGTCTGAAAGCCCGTTAAACTGGTGGAAAGAACATAATTTTGAGTTCCCTCTACTGACCAACCTAGTCAAGCGGTACTTGTGTATACCAGGGACAAGTGTATCTGCTGAACGGGTGTTCTCTACAGCTGGGGACATTGTGACAGCTCAGAGGAGCAATCTCACCTCAGAACATGTTGACCAGCTTTTGTTTTTGCAAAAGAATCTTCACATTTCCAAGCAATAGGTTTGATTTAACAAGAACAGCAATGTAGAAGTTGCCAGCCAAGCTTACAGAAAGAATCATTTTTGTTATTATTTCTATTATATATTTTATTTATTAAAGTCCAGAGTTTAAAAGAATGGCTTACAAGTTAAAGTTTATGTCTAAGAAAGCTATTATGGACTCTTCATTTTATTTTATTAATGTTTCTAGTTTGAGCACTTTATTAAAAGGAATTTTATTTCAAGAAGTATTGTTCTGTTGGACATTTAGTGGCTGTTTGTTTATGCTGAAATATTTAGTTTGTTATAAACTGAAATAAAACAGGAAAAATGCTAAAATGTTTTTTTTATTGTGTATATATTGTGTACTATTCACATTTTTCCATATGGTCTAGAGAGAAAAAAACAAAATCGCAACACATTACAATATCGAATCGCAATACTTGTAGAATCGGAATTCTTAAAAAAAAAAAAATCGCAATACATATCGTATCGGCACCCAAGTATCGGAATTGTATCGAATCGGGAGGTAGGTGTATCGTCCCATAGTAGTATATACCCTACAGCTTGTGTCAAGATTTTTGATTGATGACTTCCGGCGTAACCTCTGACCTTACCCCTCCCCCTTGTGACCTTGAGAGTGCCTAGGGGTCATGACCCATGACCTTCAAATAATGTCCAGATGTGGAAATGACATGGTTTTAGCATAATTAAAATTCCAGCGATGACCCGTGACCTGTTAATGATCTCCGGTGCGGCAATATGAAGATTGATGGTTGTTGAACTCTGACCGGTAATAAATGAAGCCCTGAGGATAATTTCAGGGTTATTTTTGAACACATCCATGGTACATCTGGTGACCGCATGTCCGGATGCATTCCATTGCATGCCCACTCTACAATCATGCAAGAAAAGAAAGATGTTGGTTTTAAGGACAATATTAAAATGAGTAAACAATTTTAAGAGACCAATTTTAAGAGACACCAAATGTAAAAATTAGTCAAAAGGGGAATTGTGGCCCCCGACATGTCTGGACATGTCAAATGTTTTATGGGTGCTTTCCATAGATATAATTCAATTCAATTCAGGTTTATTTGTATTCCCCTTTCACAATACAAATCATTCTAAAGCAGTTTCATAGAAAATTAAAGTTTCTACATTATATTAATACATTTTATACTGTATCACCCTCTAAAGCTACCCATCACAGTAAACTTTCAGCATTTTTATTTTCGATAAACAACATTTACTTTAATTTATAATTTAAAATAAGCTAATATGTTCATGGGAACAAATCTTGCTCAGGGCAATCATTTGAAGTATTACTACACAGCAGGAGAACCACACACACACAAAATGAAATATATTTTAAGACATTTATTCTTATTTAAAGATGTATATAAATAAAAATACGATAAATATAAATCATCTTACATTTTTCCGGGAGAAAAGGTTTCCTTGTGCAAAGATGGCCATTCTGCGACAGAAAGGTTTACAAAAATTTGCTTAGTTTAAGTTGAAATATAAAACAGCAGTGTGAGTGCTCTTCACACAGCATAGGTCCCTGCCAAATCGGTGTGTCACTCGACATGACAAGGGTGGGGGTGATTAGAAATGTCAGATATGGGTAATAGGTTTGCACCGGATGCAGACCTTAATGTTTAGCTCCATTTAAAATGCACAATAGGTTATCTGTGTGTGGGCAATGCATATGGTTCTTCCAACACAACCATGATGGCAAGATTCCCCATCCACGACGCCTTTAGGGCGTGCATGCTGTGATGCTTCCTCACAAAGGATGGCTAGCACAGAGGCCATTGTTCAAAATACTGATTCATCAATAAACCTCTAGTGAGAAATATCAGATGAAATATAAGATCATGTAGGCCAAAGTCATGTTTGTCATGTAAGTTTATAAACACTAATGGCAAAATAAGTAAAGGAGCCTTTTTTATTCTAACAAGTCAAACCATAAGGGATATTGTGGACCCCAACCATGATATCATGTTTTATGGAAGCTTTCCATAGATATAGTGATTTTAATACTGTATCAATATCTAATCCTACCCAGCACAGTAAACTTTCTGCATTTATTTTTTTTTTATTTTCAAAAACATCATTTAGTATAATTTATCATTTGAGAAGCTGTTATGATCATGGAGACAAATTGTGCTTAAAACATTTGATGCACTGTATTGCCACACAAAAAGGGGTACATGAACCAGACACACACATACTGAGTTTTAATGTTTTGTGGGGTCATTCCATAGGCGTAATGATTTTTTACAGTACAAACTACAACCCTAGCCATCACACAGATCTTTCTGTTTATTTACATTTTAAATAAAATATTTAGTATGTTTGTAAGTATTATAATAACTCAAGAAATATCCTCATAAACCACATTTATGTAATCATAGCAGTGTTAAACCCATATAATCATACAAATCTGTGTCCTGATAAATCATATAAACAAGTATAGACAGACAGACAAATTAAAGATTTATATCTATTTTAAAGATGGTAATAAAAAAAATATGACTATAAATATAACGTTCAATATAAAAATAAACATGGCACTTAAACACAGAGAAACAGTTACTATAGTTTTAGGTAACACTAAATATGAAAAAACAAACAAACCAAAAAAACTCCTTACATTTTTCAGGGTGCTTAGAAGTAGCTCTTAACGCAATGATGTCCAAACATGGATGAGTGATTTACAAAAATAAAAAAATAAAAACAACAGCAACATTTAGTTTAAGCTGAATTATTAACAAACACTCACAGCCCCATGTCTTGTCCATTGTGAAACTGCAGATCAGTCTGTTTCAGACCCTCACAGAGAGACGGGAGGGGTGAGGGAGGAGATACAGACCAGATGATCTGAGATGTTTGTCTGTTAACTTTTTCTAAGTGAACGTTTTGAATGTGCAACATTTATTCCAAAGCGTAACATTACCTCAAAGTATAAATAAATAGTGTTTCTACTACATGTGATGTCCTTTGGTAGAAATGGCCTGACGTGGCCTTAAAGTATAATTTATATTAGATTTTTTCACTTCAAACAATTTAGATTATTTAAAAGTTTACAGTAGGTTCTTTACGTTTGTTATTTCTACAAAGGTAATAACAAATAAGTATGTTTTAAATCCTGGTATGCAATATGTGCTAAAACTATAGAATTTATTAATTGTGGTAATACTTTGGTTAAGTTTTAAGGGTTCACCAGTCCTATAGATCTATATGATTTTACTTTTTTCTACAAAGATTCAATTTCAAGTAAATTCTCTAGTAAATGTAGGGACAAAACATGATAAAACAAAATAATCATGTTGATAAATATGTTTTAAGAAACAGGGTATGCCATATCCTCTACGCACACACATGGGTTTTTATGTTTTCTGGGGACACTCCATAGGTGTAATGATTTTTACAGTACAAACTGTATATCTTGCCATCACATAAATCTTTCTGTATATTTTACATTTTAAATAATAATAATAATAATAATAAAAAAAGTTTCATATGTTTGTAAGTATTTTAATTATAATGACTCAAGAAATATCCTCATAAACTGCATTTATGTAATTATGGCTGTGTAAAACCCATATAATCGTACAAATATTTGTATTGAATAATACATATATAAAATAAATAAATCAATAAATAATACAAAGTAATAGTTTAAGCTGCATCATAAACAAAAACGTGCAGTCCTATGCCTTGTCCATTGTGAAAATGCAGACCAGTCTCAAACCCTCAGACCCTCAAAGAGGGACAGGAGGGGTAAGGGAGGAGATACAGGATGCACACACACACACACACACACACAAACAAACAATGATATCATTCAGAAAGGTCAACAGCCCAGGTCAGCACTGCTGGCCATGGGTGAAAACGCTAAAAGCCGCTTTTCAAACTTTTTCCCCAAAATCGTATATTGTACATTTAATACTTTTTAATCTAGCTTGAAACTTTGAATAAAGGGTTACCAAATGTTAAATCTTACCTTAAATAAGATTTACTTTTATTATTTCTACAAAGGTTCACGCTACTTTTATCATTATCAGTCTAATAAATATGTGGTCAATACGTGATGAACGAGAATCATGCTACCAAATAAGTTTGACACAATGTCTTTAAGAAAGTGATGTTTTTGGTTTGTTTGCTTGTTTGTTTGTTTGTTTGGTTTTCTGTTTTTAAAAACAACTAAACCAGATACCAGATTATTCTTTCCTTGTTGATTTTCCCAGAGGTGATTATCATCCAAGTGGAATTAATAATAATATTTTTTTTTTCTGAGTTTCAGGCATGGTACAAACATGCAATGGAGGGGATCCAGATGAAGCTTCTTAACTGAACAAAGAAAACATTTTACATTCATTCAACATATTTCATTTATTCTTTTTCACGAGTACCATGGTTTCATGAATTCTTCCTGGTCTGTCTACGAAGTGGGCGCAAGACACAAGGCCTCAACATGAAAAGTGAGTCTTACTGTTTTTCTGTTAAAGTGGAAAAAAATAATAATTTCGGTCGATATCGATAATTATCACGATAAATGTAAAATTTAGTTTAAAGGAAGATTTTTGCTACAATGTAAAAGTTGTAAAAACCAGATGGTTAATTGTGGCTTTAAACTATTCTTTATAGTCAGAACTCGACAATTCTTTTAATTTTTTACACTTTTCCCAGTCATTTTTCCTTAACAAAATAAATATCTTAATAGAAAAAAATCCTAGTTCAGCATGTTTTAATAAGTAATATTGTTTCAAATTAAAAAAAGAATGGATTTTGATGTTGCCTGATAATATTAATAGTAATGTAACATATTTTTGTCACTTAGCAATACAGATTTGATAGCAGCTTGAGTTAGAATGCAGATGTAGATTTATATTCATTATCAAATCAGTAATATTTGTAAAAAATTGTAGCAAATGATGAAACTTAAAAAATATAGGCATGAGTTAAAAATCAGTAAAAATACTGGATATTCAGACAGCAAGAGCAGGACCTGATTGACTTTTTCTTAAGATAAAGACATTTATTTGGTTTATTTGGTATCTCGCTTCACAAGATAACATAACAATGGTTACTCCATTACAGCACACACGTCAAGTCTGTTTTAGCATACATATCTCGTATTGTTCTTCAGTATAATTGTTTAGTCTAAATATGTTTTAACAATTCTTTGTGTTTTTGTTTTTTACAAAGTTGTTAAACACGTGTAACTGCTACCTCACTCATACGCTGTAGACTTTTAGGTCAGGGAACTGCATTACCCAGCATACACCTCAGTCTTCAAACATGTCCGCAGGGATCCATGTCCCAAAACACTCATACATGGCAGCGCTCTAAATCATTGGACTTCTGATTATACGCACGCTAGATACCCTATATAAAAAGACTCACATTGCCACAATTTTTGTAAAGTATACGCTCCTTCCGTGTTGTGATGTGACAAACCCCTTTTTTGTGATCAGTGTTAGTGATGCAGAGTCCAAATCATTTCTGCGAAACGATTCATTTGGACAGTCCGGCTCAATGAACTGGTTCAAAAAACATACATTTATTTTCTAACAACTCAGGGTCATTTTATATCAGTGAAACGTTTAAATAAAGTTAACTGTGTGACGTATTGGGGATTATTGTCTTTTGTTCATTTAAGTTAACAATGTTTGGGGTCACAGTTCCATGCATTGATCCTTCATTGTTTGTTTAGCTTATTAGTTTTTAGTCAGTTGCAAAAGTGTCAGGCATGAAGTTTATAACAACAGGTTTCGGTGGTTGGGTGCGTGTAAGCGGCAAAACTTAAATGCGACAGTAAAAGTGACAGGCGAGAGCGTTACTCTTACTCAAACAGCCCATTGCGTCATCTATTAACAAAATATTCCGTCGAATGTCACAAAGACAAATTATGTAACTGTGTTCATTAAAACGTTGAAATGAATATAAGCGTACAAATATTCATAACGACAATAAGTACAATGTACCCTAACAGCACAATAGACTGATCCCTGCTGAGTACACCTAAAATTTGCTAGATATCTTGACTTTAGTACGCTAGGCCTCGTCACACCGTTGTGAGCTATAAACCGCAAAGTTTTTCATAGCGTTACGCTTTGAAACCACAGCAATTTTAGATGCTTTCATGACTTTGTTCGCGCTTTCTATTTGATTTTTTTTACCGCAGTCTCACCATCCTCATCTTATTTTCACACCTAATTGTAATTGTCAAGCCTTACGCTTTATTTTCTACTTTTTGATGTCGTGTTAGCGGGCCATATACGTCAATATTTCTGTGAATTTGGTTGATTTAAGAAAATAACGCTTTTAAACTCTGTCTCCATTCGAGACATTTACGTTATGTTATTAAAAGTAACCTAGTTTATATTAGAGATCATAAGATCGTTTCTGAATTTCTATCTACGCTCATCTACTCGTTTTCTTTTTAGAAAACTGATAACACTATCAGAGGTTTTCACGGGAGTTTACACTTGCTTAGTTTGCAAGAAAACCCGCTGATAATTTAGGAGATAATATCATGCTGAATGCGGTCAAACACAAATCTCCCCACACGCTCAGCAGACACTGTGAAATCGTCTTTCACAAAATCTTCATCTTTACGGAGAATCTTTGTTAGACCGTGACTTTCCATGTGCGTATCTTCACCCATTTCAACAGAATTTCTTTGCGGTGTTACAGACATCGCTCTTGTTTCAGGAGTGATTGTAGCATCGGAGGCCATTGTAAAAACGTCGAAATGTCTCCTGCATATAACTGAGTGACTCTAAACCTTATTTAAATACCAAATCCTGAACGTCGGTCAGGGGTGTGTCAAACAACCAAGGAAAGTGACACCTTCAACAGTCATAAATCATGCGCATTCAGCATGATATTAGAAATTCAGAAACGATCTTATGATCTCTAATATAAACTAGGTTACTTTTAATAACATAACGTAAATGTCTCGAATGGAGACAGAGTTTAAAAGCGTTATTTTCTTAAATCAACCAAATTCACAGAAATATTGACGTATATGGCCCGCTAACACGACATCAAAAAGTAGAAAATAAAGCGTAAGGCTTGACAATTACAATTAGGTGTGAAAATAAGATGAGGATGGTGAGACTGCGGTAAAAAAAATCAAATAGAAAGCGTGAACAAAGTCATGAAAGCATCTAAAATTGCTGTGGTTTCAAAGCGTAACGCTATGAAAAACTTTGCGGTTTATAGCTCACAACGGTGTGACGAGGCCTAGCGTACTAAAGTCAAGATATCTAGCAAATTTTAGGTGTACTCAGCAGGGATCAGTCTATTGTGCTGTTAGGGTACATTGTACTTATTGTCGTTATGAATATTTGTACGCTTATATTCATTTCAACGTTTTAATGAACACAGTTACATAATTTGTCTTTGTGACATTCGACGGAATATTTTGTTAATAGATGACGCAATGGGCTGTTTGAGTAAGAGTAACGCTCTCGCCTGTCACTTTTACTGTCGCATTTAAGTTTTGCCGCTTACGCGCACCCAACCACCGAAACCTGTTGTTATAAACTTCATGCCTGACACTTTTGCAACTGACTAAAAACTAATAAGCTAAACAAACAATGAAGGATCAATGCATGGAACTGTGACCCCAAACATTGTTAACTTAAATGAACAAAAGACAATAATCCCCAATACGTCACACAGTTAACTTTATTTAAACGTTTCACTGATATAAAATGACCCTGAGTTGTTAGAAAATAAATGTATGTTTTTTGAACCAGTTCATTGAGCCGGACTGTCCAAATGAATCGTTTCGCAGAAATGATTTGGACTCTGCATCACTAACACTGATCACAAAAAAGGGGTTTGTCACATCACAACACGGAAGGAGCGTATACTTTACAAAAATTGTGGCAATGTGAGTCTTTTTATATAGGGTATCTAGCGTGCGTATAATCAGAAGTCCAATGATTTAGAGCGCTGCCATGTATGAGTGTTTTGGGACATGGATCCCTGCGGACATGTTTGAAGACTGAGGTGTATGCTGGGTAATGCAGTTCCCTGACCTAAAAGTCTACAGCGTATGAGTGAGGTAGCAGTTACACGTGTTTAACAACTTTGTAAAAAACAAAAACACAAAGAATTGTTAAAACATATTTAGACTAAACAATTATACTGAAGAACAATACGAGATATGTATGCTAAAACAGACTTGACGTGTGTGCTGTAATGGAGTAACCATTGTTATGTTATCTTGTGAAGCGAGATACCAAATAAACCAAATAAATGTCTTTATCTTAAGAAAAAGTCAATCAGGTCCTGCTCTTGCTGTCTGAATATCCAGTATTTTTACTGATTTTTAACTCATGCCTATATTTTTTAAGTTTCATCATTTGCTACAATTTTTTACAAATATTACTGATTTGATAATGAATATAAATCTACATCTGCATTCTAACTCAAGCTGCTATCAAATCTGTATTGCTAAGTGACAAAAATATGTTACATTACTATTAATATTATCAGGCAACATCAAAATCCATTCTTTTTTTAATTTGAAACAATATTACTTATTAAAACATGCTGAACTAGGATTTTTTTCTATTAAGATATTTATTTTGTTAAGGAAAAATGACTGGGAAAAGTGTAAAAAATTAAAAGAATTGTCGAGTTCTGACTATAAAGAATAGTTTAAAGCCACAATTAACCATCTGGTTTTTACAACTTTTACATTGTAGCAAAAATCTTCCTTTAAACTAAATTTTACATTTATCGTGATAATTATCGATATCGACCGAAATTATTATTTTTTTCCACTTTAACAGAAAAACAGTAAGACTCACTTTTCATGTTGAGGCCTTGTGTCTTGCGCCCACTTCGTAGACAGACCAGGAAGAATTCATGAAACCATGGTACTCGTGAAAAAGAATAAATGAAATATGTTGAATGAATGTAAAATGTTTTCTTTGTTCAGTTAAGAAGCTTCATCTGGATCCCCTCCATTGCATGTTTGTACCATGCCTGAAACTCAGAAAAAAAAAATATTATTATTAATTCCACTTGGATGATAATCACCTCTGGGAAAATCAACAAGGAAAGAATAATCTGGTATCTGGTTTAGTTGTTTTTAAAAACAGAAAACCAAACAAACAAACAAACAAGCAAACAAACCAAAAACATCACTTTCTTAAAGACATTGTGTCAAACTTATTTGGTAGCATGATTCTCGTTCATCACGTATTGACCACATATTTATTAGACTGATAATGATAAAAGTAGCGTGAACCTTTGTAGAAATAATAAAAGTAAATCTTATTTAAGGTAAGATTTAACATTTGGTAACCCTTTATTCAAAGTTTCAAGCTAGATTAAAAAGTATTAAATGTACAATATACGATTTTGGGGAAAAAGTTTGAAAAGCGGCTTTTAGCGTTTTCACCCATGGCCAGCAGTGCTGACCTGGGCTGTTGACCTTTCTGAATGATATCATTGTTTGTTTGTGTGTGTGTGTGTGTGTGTGCATCCTGTATCTCCTCCCTTACCCCTCCTGTCCCTCTTTGAGGGTCTGAGGGTTTGAGACTGGTCTGCATTTTCACAATGGACAAGGCATAGGACTGCACGTTTTTGTTTATGATGCAGCTTAAACTATTACTTTGTATTATTTATTGATTTATTTATTTTATATATGTATTATTCAATACAAATATTTGTACGATTATATGGGTTTTACACAGCCATAATTACATAAATGCAGTTTATGAGGATATTTCTTGAGTCATTATAATTAAAATACTTACAAACATATGAAACTTTTTTTATTATTATTATTATTATTATTATTTAAAATGTAAAATATACAGAAAGATTTATGTGATGGCAAGATATACAGTTTGTACTGTAAAAATCATTACACCTATGGAGTGTCCCCAGAAAACATAAAAACCCATGTGTGTGCGTAGAGGATATGGCATACCCTGTTTCTTAAAACATATTTATTAACATGATTATTTTGTTTTATCATGTTTTGTCCCTACATTTACTAGAGAATTTACTTGAAATTGAATCTTTGTAGAAAAAAGTAAAATCATATAGATCTATAGGACTGGTGAACCCTTAAAACTTAACCAAAGTATTACCACAATTAATAAATTCTATAGTTTTAGCACATATTGCATACCAGGATTTAAAACATACTTATTTGTTATTACCTTTGTAGAAATAACAAACGTAAAGAACCTACTGTAAACTTTTAAATAATCTAAATTGTTTGAAGTGAAAAAATCTAATATAAATTATACTTTAAGGCCACGTCAGGCCATTTCTACCAAAGGACATCACATGTAGTAGAAACACTATTTATTTATACTTTGAGGTAATGTTACGCTTTGGAATAAATGTTGCACATTCAAAACGTTCACTTAGAAAAAGTTAACAGACAAACATCTCAGATCATCTGGTCTGTATCTCCTCCCTCACCCCTCCCGTCTCTCTGTGAGGGTCTGAAACAGACTGATCTGCAGTTTCACAATGGACAAGACATGGGGCTGTGAGTGTTTGTTAATAATTCAGCTTAAACTAAATGTTGCTGTTGTTTTTATTTTTTTATTTTTGTAAATCACTCATCCATGTTTGGACATCATTGCGTTAAGAGCTACTTCTAAGCACCCTGAAAAATGTAAGGAGTTTTTTTGGTTTGTTTGTTTTTTCATATTTAGTGTTACCTAAAACTATAGTAACTGTTTCTCTGTGTTTAAGTGCCATGTTTATTTTTATATTGAACGTTATATTTATAGTCATATTTTTTTTATTACCATCTTTAAAATAGATATAAATCTTTAATTTGTCTGTCTGTCTATACTTGTTTATATGATTTATCAGGACACAGATTTGTATGATTATATGGGTTTAACACTGCTATGATTACATAAATGTGGTTTATGAGGATATTTCTTGAGTTATTATAATACTTACAAACATACTAAATATTTTATTTAAAATGTAAATAAACAGAAAGATCTGTGTGATGGCTAGGGTTGTAGTTTGTACTGTAAAAAATCATTACGCCTATGGAATGACCCCACAAAACATTAAAACTCAGTATGTGTGTGTCTGGTTCATGTACCCCTTTTTGTGTGGCAATACAGTGCATCAAATGTTTTAAGCACAATTTGTCTCCATGATCATAACAGCTTCTCAAATGATAAATTATACTAAATGATGTTTTTGAAAATAAAAAAAAAATAAATGCAGAAAGTTTACTGTGCTGGGTAGGATTAGATATTGATACAGTATTAAAATCACTATATCTATGGAAAGCTTCCATAAAACATGATATCATGGTTGGGGTCCACAATATCCCTTATGGTTTGACTTGTTAGAATAAAAAAGGCTCCTTTACTTATTTTGCCATTAGTGTTTATAAACTTACATGACAAACATGACTTTGGCCTACATGATCTTATATTTCATCTGATATTTCTCACTAGAGGTTTATTGATGAATCAGTATTTTGAACAATGGCCTCTGTGCTAGCCATCCTTTGTGAGGAAGCATCACAGCATGCACGCCCTAAAGGCGTCGTGGATGGGGAATCTTGCCATCATGGTTGTGTTGGAAGAACCATATGCATTGCCCACACACAGATAACCTATTGTGCATTTTAAATGGAGCTAAACATTAAGGTCTGCATCCGGTGCAAACCTATTACCCATATCTGACATTTCTAATCACCCCCACCCTTGTCATGTCGAGTGACACACCGATTTGGCAGGGACCTATGCTGTGTGAAGAGCACTCACACTGCTGTTTTATATTTCAACTTAAACTAAGCAAATTTTTGTAAACCTTTCTGTCGCAGAATGGCCATCTTTGCACAAGGAAACCTTTTCTCCCGGAAAAATGTAAGATGATTTATATTTATCGTATTTTTATTTATATACATCTTTAAATAAGAATAAATGTCTTAAAATATATTTCATTTTGTGTGTGTGTGGTTCTCCTGCTGTGTAGTAATACTTCAAATGATTGCCCTGAGCAAGATTTGTTCCCATGAACATATTAGCTTATTTTAAATTATAAATTAAAGTAAATGTTGTTTATCGAAAATAAAAATGCTGAAAGTTTACTGTGATGGGTAGCTTTAGAGGGTGATACAGTATAAAATGTATTAATATAATGTAGAAACTTTAATTTTCTATGAAACTGCTTTAGAACGATTTGTATTGTGAAAGGGGAATACAAATAAACCTGAATTGAATTGAATTATATCTATGGAAAGCACCCATAAAACATTTGACATGTCCAGACATGTCGGGGGCCACAATTCCCCTTTTGACTAATTTTTACATTTGGTGTCTCTTAAAATTGGTCTCTTAAAATTGTTTACTCATTTTAATATTGTCCTTAAAACCAACATCTTTCTTTTCTTGCATGATTGTAGAGTGGGCATGCAATGGAATGCATCCGGACATGCGGTCACCAGATGTACCATGGATGTGTTCAAAAATAACCCTGAAATTATCCTCAGGGCTTCATTTATTACCGGTCAGAGTTCAACAACCATCAATCTTCATATTGCCGCACCGGAGATCATTAACAGGTCACGGGTCATCGCTGGAATTTTAATTATGCTAAAACCATGTCATTTCCACATCTGGACATTATTTGAAGGTCATGGGTCATGACCCCTAGGCACTCTCAAGGTCACAAGGGGGAGGGGTAAGGTCAGAGGTTACGCCGGAAGTCATCAATCAAAAATCTTGACACAAGCTGTAGGGTATATACTACTTCCCATCCCTAGAACCTGGAGCGAACTCTGAGTTGGGACGTCGGCGACGATCAGCTTGTTCCTTTTGTCGTCTAATAGCGTGTTGGAGATGGGTATGAGCTTCATTCCAGGTGGCTTCACTTTTCTTCAGCCAGTCATTGACGGTGGGTAGATCAGCGGGTTTGCCTGACCAAGGGGAGAGGGGTGGTTGGAAGCCAAGTACGCAATGGAAGGGAGTGAGTCCAGTTGATGGTTTGCGCAGAGAATTTTGTGCATATTCTGCCTAGAATAGATATCTGCTCCACTCAGCCTGGTTGCGGTGACAGTAAGATCTTAGAAAGCGGATGACCTCTTGATTAAGGCGTTCAGTTTGCCCGTTGGATTCGGGATGATAACCTGAGGCTGACGTTGATGTTCAGATGTGTGAAGAATGCTGACCATACTCGGGAGGTAAACTGGGGACCTCTGTCCGAGACAACATCCTCGGGGAGTCCATAGAATCGAAAGAAAGTTGCACAGAATCTCAGCGGTTTCAAAAGCAGTGGGTAATTTGGGTAAAGGGATCAGGCGACAGGACTTCGAGAAACGGTTTATGATGGTAAGAATGGTGGTATTGCCTCTAGAATTGGAAAGATCAGTGATGAAATCGTGAGACCATGGTCTTTGAGGAACTGGAAGAGGCTGAAGTAATCCCGCTGGAAGCTGTTTGGAGAACTTGGTGGTGTTGCAAGTTACACAGTTCTTAAAAGTAATGTCGTCGGAGTGAATGGAGGGCCACCAAAACTTATTGGACAGAAGTTGGATGGATGCGGTTATACCTGGATGCCCGGAGCTGGGAAGGTTATGAGCCTGCTGGATGACTCGGTTCCTCAAGGTTGGGGGTACGAAGGTCTTATTAGGAGGACACTCAGTGGGTATGGGATCAGAACTTTGTGATTCCGCGATTTCCGTCATGATGTCCCACTGCACAGGTGCCACAATGAGAGTGGAAGGTAGGATGGGATCTGGTAGAAGGGGCTGCAACACAGACTCATACGCACAAGGGAAGAGTTTGGGAGGACTGCCATGATGTTGCGAGAGAACTGCCCCAACGCCTGTGCTGGAGCCGTCGATCTCCACAAAGAACTCGAGTTCAGGATCAGGGTGATTTAAAAATGGGAGCCGTGGAAAAACGTTGCTTGAGATGATTAAAGGCCTTGTCAGCTGCTGGTGACCAGGATAAGCGACCTTTCCCTCCCTTAGTCATTGAGGTTAGTGGACCAGCGATGGAGCTGAAGTCTCTGATGAACCGTCTGTAAAAGTTAGCAAATCCGAGGAACCTCTGCATTTCTTTGACAGACGGGGCCAGTTGAGAACAGCCTGCACCTTGCAATCATCCATCGCCACTCCCTCAGGACTGACTACATACCCCAGGAGCGTAGTGGAAGTCTGATGAGATTCACATTTCTCTGCCTTGGCGACTAGTTGGTAGGAGATTAGATGTTGTATTACAGCCCGGACATGATTTACATGCGTTTTAAAGGAATTGGAGTACACCAGAATATCGTCCATGTAGACGATAACCCATTGGCCCATGATGTCGTGAAATACATCATTAATAAAGGCCTGAAAGACAGAGGGACTGTTGACAAGCCCAAAGGGCGTAACCCCGTATTCATAGTGCCCAGACGTGGTAGAGAAGGCAGTTCTCCACTCATCCCCCTCTCTGATGCGAATCAAGCTTGGTAAACCATCTGGCTGAGCGGAGTTGCTCGAGGGCCGGCGGAACTAGAGGGAGAGAGTACTGGAACTTAACAGTAATTTCATTGAGACCTCTATAGTCAATGCAAGGCTGCAGACCTCCATCTTTCTTTTTAATAAAAAAAATGCCAGCAGACGCAGGAGATGTGGATGGAACAATGAAACCTTCCTCAATGTAGGCTTTCATGAACTCGGTCTCTGGTTGTGAAAGAGGAAAAATCCTGCCCTTAGGTGGTGTGGTCCTGGGAAGCAAGTCGATGGAGTCGCTGGGTCGATGGGGTGCTAGTTGGGTGGCTCTGCGTTTGCTAAAAGCTTGCGACAGATCAGCATACGCAGGAGGAAGGTCAACTGGATGCGCCGAGTTCACCTGCACTGTGGTAGATTCAAGTACTGCAGTTTTCGGGGTTAGAAGACATTGAGAGAAGCATTTCTCTGACCAGTGTGTGATCTGACCCTCTGTCCATGAGATCTGAGGTTCATGTAGTTGAAGTCAGGGGAGTCCAAGGACAACAGGATTATAGGGGGCTTGAATGATGTAGAAGTGGATAACCTCAGTGTGCATGACACAGACAGTCAAGTAGATGTCAGTGGTGGTATGTTGAACCCGTCCGGCACCCAGAGGTCTCCCATCTAGTGCTGCCAATGCCAAGGAAGATTTACAAGGAATGAGAGGAAGGTTGTGGGACTTGGCAAAGTCAGCATCAATAAAATTTCCTGCTGCTCCCGAATCAAATAAGGCCAAAGTCTCAATAATTCCATGCCAATTTAACCGGCACTTTTACACATTTAGAAGTATGAGACAATTCACTCACCACAGGCGTGTGCTGTACTCTGGTGTGTGATGCTTGGGTTTCGTGGGACAGGATACTTTCATATGGTCTGGCTGGCCGCAGTAAAGACCCACTTGCATGGCTTCATGATCGGGTAATGGAGGGCTCGGAGACTGGTAGAACGAACTCTTGTTCGGTCTTCTAGAGCGAATCAGATTGTCAATTCGAATGGTGAGATCAATAAGTTCATCCAAAGTCTTACCCTCATCTCGACAGGCGAGTTCAGACTGTAACTCCACATTTAGATCTCAGCGAAAGTGTAACTTTAAAGGGTCATAAGGCCAACTGGTTTGAGCAGCGAGTGTGCGGAACGTCAACACAAACTCTGCTGCTGAACACTTCCCTTGTCGCAGGGTGAGAATTTATTTACCAGCCCTGTCACCTCCCTTGGGAAGATCAAAAACCTCTCGGAAACGTCGCAGAAAATCTTTAAAAGAGGGAAATGTGGGTTGATTAAGATTCCACACAGCGGTGGCCCAGTCCAAAGCCTTGTCGGTCAGTAGAGAACATACAAAGGCAATGCGACTCTCCACCGTGGGATATAATGCAGGCTGTTGCGAGACAAACATTGAGCACTGAAGTAGAAAACCTTTACATTTCGCTGACATACCACCAAACTTCTCGGGGTAAGCTAGGCAAGGCCTGGCTATGGTCTAAGTCGCGGCAGGCGCTTGAGGTGGCGAATTTGATGGCAGCGAGGCGGTTTCGGTTGAGGGTAGCCTTAGTGTCTGCAAAGTTTTTACTACCTCCTCAGTAAGGGATGTGAAGTGTGCTAGCTGCTGTTGATGGACGGCTAGCATGTTAGCTTGAGCAGAATCCTCAGTGGTGAGTCTGTAGATGCTGGATCGAGATCTGGCAAAGTCTTCTGTAATGAGGGGTCAACAGCGTGAGGATCCATTTGCAGCTTTTATTAGAAAAGGCAGAGTTAAACAGGCGAGGTCGATCATAGGCAAACAGGGTAAACGGAGACAAAACAATAGACAGAGTAGCAAGGCAGGCGAATGGTCAGGGCAGGCGGCTAGCAACATAAACAATAGTTCGTAAAACAAAGCAGTAGGTCAGAGACAATGATCCAAAACGACAGAAACAATCCGAGGTCAAAATCCAGTAATCCAATAGAGAGTGTGGAAATGCTTAGTAATGTCAGCCAGGGCAAAACAAGACTTCACGAAGAGTGGAGGTGAACCAGCTGTTTAAATAGTTCCGGTAACAAGGTGCAGCTGGGCTCATGATCAGTACCAGGTACGGGATTATGGGAAATGGAGTTTAAGAGCGGAAAGTCAATACTCAGGTGATGGTGACCTCTGGTGACGATTGGGGAGAACCACAGAGGCCGGATTTGTTACACTTAGGCTGTTAATGCACTTCACAAGGGAATAGCATTTAAACAGTTTAAACAACACATTTCCAGCACAGAATGTCTCTGCTGCAGCTCATTTACAATAAACACATCTGGGATGCAAGCTTCTGCCGTTGTAGTTACTGGGGAAAGCATACCTAGTTTTACACTTGCATTAGAGTGTAAATTAGGAATCTTTCCATTTTATAAATATTTTTTAATGGTTGGCAGAAGGGTCATATCCTATGTAATTAACTAAATTATTTATAAAACTATAAAATAATTGATTTTTAAAAAGTAAAACGTGGTTTTTAAGAATGCACAACTCACGACACAGGTAACATTTTTCTGACATATATGTGTAGTCGTAGTATAAAAATGTAAATATGCTTTGGAATTTAATGAAGCAAAAGACTGTCCCAATTATGAATGAATGAACAAACTGATTTGCATGTGCTTATTTGATGAAGATATATTTCATTCTAATCTGATCCGTCTTCTGCCCTGGACGACTTGTACTGCTGCCCAGTTCTACTGATTTACTTTTTTTTTTTTTTTTTTTTTTTTTTTTACTCATTGCAAAAGTTTCCAAAAAACTAAAACAAGTTATTCAATTGAAAGAATGAACTGACAGTTTATACAACTGAGCCAAATCCCCTGCATGTGTAGAGGCCAGAAGAAATCCCTTTAAAAATAATCAATAAAATTGTCCCTCAAGCCTAATGAACTTGAAGCCATGCACATTTAAAGGGTTACTCCACCCAAAAATTAAAATTTTGTCAATCACTTACCATGTAATTTCAAACCCGTAAAAGCTTCGTTCATCTTCGGAACACAATTTAAGATATTTTGGATGAAAACCAGGATGCTTTTGACTGTCCCATTGACTGCCAGGTAAATACCACTGTCAAGACCCAGAAAAGTATGAAAGACATCGTCAAAATAGTCCATCTGCCATCAGTGGTTCAATCTGAATTTTCTGAAGCAACGAGATTACTTTTTACTTTTTGTAAAAAAAAAAATAAATAAATAAATAATAACAATTTTATTCAACAATTCATCTCCTCCACGTCAGTGTAGCGCAATTTTGGAGAGTGTCCGCTAGACACAAACTGCATACACCTTTCCGTGTCAGCTGTACCATACAGATACTTCTACGTATATTTACGCTTTGATTGGAACAAAAACAGCGTATCCGGCGTACACAGTTTGCATACGCAGATTTGCGTAAAAAATAAAAATAAAAAAAAAGGTATTCTCGTCATAAAATTCTAATTGAACCACTGATGGCAGATGGACTATTTTGACGATGTCTTTCATACTTTTCTGGGTCTTGACAGTGGTATTAACCTGGCAGTAAAAAGCCTCCTGGTTTTCATCCAAAATATCTTAAACTGTGTTCCGAAGACAAACTAAGCTTTTACGGGTTTGGAACGACATGGGGGTAAATGATTAGTGACAAAATTTTAATTTTGGGGTGGAGTAACCCTTTAAGCTTGATAATTTTTTTAGCCAATAATGGCAAATTATGTGCCTGTTCCTGAAAGGGTTAAATTCAATTTAAATAAATAAAGGTTAAATACTGCATTTTTTAAAACACTTAGTTTAACATCAGAATGTTTAAACATACCAGATGTAGAGAAGGCAAAAAGTTCACAAACATAAACACACATTCACTTAACAGAGCTGCTGAGCTGATGCACAGTTGGAGATGAGGTACAAAACATTCCCCCATAAGACAATAAACACAGTAAACACTGCACCTGAGCCCTCAGGAATACTGCATTTCCAACACCAACAATAGATGAGCTTCAAGCACTGCACATCAGGAACAGTAAAAACTAACAGGCGAGCACAGAATTATTCATGAATGAGATTTTGAGCTTACATCTTCAAGGCAACAAGGCTCATTTCCTTGAAAATTAAACCACACCTTAAACACCTGAGGTCACCTTCACATATTGATACTGAAAAGATAACAAAGCAAAAGCAAACAGAGTAAAGCTAACTAAACATACTGAATTAAGGAATAAAAATGTTGTGAGAAACAGGATTGATATAGAGTGTGTAAATAAGAAAAAGAAATAGAGAGTTGACCTTTGTGTGAACTGACTGCTGTTGTTGTGGCAGCAGCTGTTAATCTGCCTGTCTCTCTGTCAGTCTCAATGTGAATGCAGTTGTTTTTAAACAATCTCTCCAAAGTAACTGATTCTGTCCTCATCATCCACTCTGTGCTTGCTCTTTGCCACTGCCCATAATCACTCCTCATTCGTAGGCCATACACTTTAAAGGAAGGGTTGAAAAGTAGCCAACTGCAAGTGTTTAAGGAGACTGAGAGAAGCATATACTTTTAAATCAGTAAGCCAGAACTATAAAAGGCTAGGCTTACCAGAATTTGTTGGAATTAGGAAAGACATTGACAGTGGGCATTTGATGGAATGCTGCAAAAAGAATATGTAGTGGCCAGAGGCTGCGGTAGACTTTAACATTATCCGTCATTTTCTATTATTATGCTTTTATTTTTGTTCACATTTTCATTTTTAATTATGAACCTACAGGACGATATAGGCTTATGCATTTATTTTGAAAAGAACAGATGAACAGGTGAGACACCGTAACTTTTCATGTTCAACACCACTCCCACAGTGACAGCGATTTTAATATATTCCCATTTTTATGAACCAATATCGATTCGTAAATGCTAATCGATCTTTTGGTCTATGCTGTTTGTTTTTGGTTGATGAATGAAAGGTACATAGTGCGCCTCCCATCCAATAAATCGCAATAGACTAAGCTTTGTGTTGCTTTTGATATGAAACAAAGTCTCAGATTGAAATTCTGTCCATTTCATTAGGAAATTTAAGCAATAAACACTGCTTTGTACGGTGGCCGAGAGAGCTCAACGCGCTGCAACTTAAGAAACACATGCAAACAGAAAAAAACGACAACAAATTAAGAAAACATCTTCATCAGTTTGACAACACATGCGCTGCAAATCCTCGCAACGCAAACACAAATCCGGAAACGCGCTGCAAATTTTCACAACACAACCAATCACACAAACGCGCTGCAAATAGCACGGACCACAACGGAAATGTCTCAGGGGGACCTCAAAAAGTGACGAACCCAGCTGGGACCCGAATTTTGACCTGATTTTAACTATTAATAAAGCATTGCAGTTTTTTTTCGTGAACTTTGAACGTTATATTTATTTGCATATATTTATTTATTTATATTATTTGCAATTAAGTTAATAACGTTTCACAGTTAAGTGTGTAATTCGTCAGATTAGTCTAATAATATCCAAAAGACCAATAAATCATATGATCAGGACGTTAAACAAAAAAACTCACCTTTTAGTTCACAGACAACACCTCTCTGACCAAAAGCCACTGAACAAATAATCAGGTCCAGATATTGAACATTTATTTTTCTATTGCCCTTATGCTATTTCATTTTGGACTGACTTTAAAATAGACATAACAAAGAAATTAAGCAAACCCCTTAATTTAGATTTTTATGATATTTTACTTTGTTTTCAAAACCCCTCTTTTTCTGATAAACAGGTTTATATTATAAATCTCTTAATTATCTTAGCAAACTTTTATATTCACAAGTCAAATATAAGTCAGAAGAAACCATTATATATTACATTTTGTAACACTAATTGTAAAATTTACCTTGAAACCCTCTCTTTTCAAATTTATGTAACTGCCATGGATTTTTTTTTTTTTTTTTTTTTGCAGTTGAATTTGCAATTTGAAATGTGCAATGTTGCCTTGTTTTTTTGTTTCGATGATGAAACTGAATAAAAACCAAAAAAATAAAAAATAAAAATAATAATAATAATAATAATAATAACAATAATAATAATCAGGTCCCAGCTGGGTTCGTCACTTTTTGAGGTCCCCCTGAAACATTTCCGTTGTGGTCCGTGCTCTTTGCAGCGCGTTTGTGTTTGCCGCGCGTTTCTGTGTTTGGTTGTGTTGTGAGAATTTGAAGCGCGTTTCCGTATTTGTGTTTGCGTTGCGAGGATTTGCAACGCCTGTGTTGTCAAACTGATGAAGATGGTTTTTTTTTTATTTGTTGTCGTTTTTTTCTGTTTGCATGTGTTTTCTTAAGTTGCAGCGTTTTGAGCTCTCTCGGCCACCGTAGCTTTGGCATTTTTTAATGTGGCGTGATAGATCGTTGTAGCTTCTGTGTACTTGTCTGTGTGTTATCAAATGCATAGCAAAAGATTTGTGATTGTTTTGTTTTTGTTCTGGATCCAGTGCTCTGCTGCTACACTGGAGCACTCTCACCACCAACTGGACAGGGGTGAGAATTGCAGTTTCAGTTAACGCGATCTCTGGTAGTGGCACAGTACAAGCACTTTTCATTCTATCATTCACTTGTCTGTGCTTCCGCTTTCTAGACAGACTGTCAGTCAGTGATGGGGATTTTTCAATGGCTCTTTCTTCATGTTACATGGCTACATTATGTCAGTAGCTTGCAACAAGTCTTTATGAGTCTTTATGATTCAAATGCATTTAAAATGCTGGTTCATTCCGGAACAAAAGAAACAATGACTAGCTGTGTTCTAATTCACAGGTCGCTATTCAGTGTGCACCGTTACTCCCTAAGCACAGGATATCTGCTCAAGTTCTGCTTCACAAAATGCAATAATTTGGAACAACATAGGCAATATTTATATAATGGCACTACGTATAATTTTATAAAACAACACAAGTAACAATGGGTGAAAACTGTATTGCTCATTTACTTGCTGCACAACTAATATGGATATGACAGTTGTCTCATCAGGTATCAAGAACAAAATAAAATCATATAATAATAATAATAATAATAATAATAATAATATAAGCATTTTTAATATTTATCAAAATACAAATCCAATAAATCAGCCCTGCAGTGTTTAGCTGCAACTCTGCTCACATACCATGTCGTTTTCAAATAAGCCTAAAGGACGTGATTAGTGGGATTAGGTGTGTTTAATTAGGGTTGAAGCAAAACTCTGCAGGGCTGTAACCCTCCAGGAATTGAAAGTGTGTCTCAGTCAGCTCCATAATTCAGTGGTTCTTAATACTGGTCCTTGCGTGTTGTCTGCAGTGTGGTGCTGTACAAGTCCACTCCCAAGGGGCCATCCATCTAATGCCATTATTGTCAAGTGAGGTGTACAATGAATTAAAGGAATCTTGTGCTCAGTACCAAAATTCACATCAATAAATTTGAGCATATCATTGCTCAGTATAAATCTTAGCGGTGACAAACATCAAAGTTTTTGATTTCACCATACTTGATATAATAGGAAGAGAGGGTAAACTGGACTCACTGCCGATGGGCTGCTCTGAAGTGTCCCACCTGACTACAGTACATACACAGTTGGTTTCTGATTCTCCAAGTTCTTTTCCCTGTTCCTCCATTGCTGGTAGGGTCAATGCTGGTGAAACTCTAGGAAGTCTAAGGAAAGGAATACGATTATCTACACGGATGGCCAAGTCAATAAACTGATCAAGTCTCCTACCCGCGTCATGGCAGGCAAACTCAGATTACAATTCAAGGTTCAGTCTTTCATGAAAGAGCAACTTCAGCGTCTTCCACCCACACTGTTAGAACTGTCAGGGAGTTGAACATGAAAGCATAACATGCTGCAATGGATCTTCCTTGATGCAGATTGAGTAGTTGATCCCCAGCTTCCAAGCATCCCGCAGAATTTTTGAAAATCTTGTGGAAATATGACAAAGTTCTCATAGGATGGAAAAGCCGCTTGTTCTCTGGACCCAATCCAACACCACTGCTATAAGCAAGAAACTTGACTGTCGTCAGTGAAGATTGCTGGGCCAGGAACATGAAAAACTACATTAAGATGGATTACCGTCATATTTCTCCAGGAAAGCTGCATGTTGGTGGTAAAGGGTCCCATGGATACTGTGGTAGTAGAAGCTGGCACTTGGGAAGATGTGGCAGAAGGGGTTAAGCAAAGACTCATTCTCACAAGCTCCTCAGTGAGCGTCATCAAACAGTTGAATGTTTGTTGATGTGCTGCAAGAACGCTTGCTTGGACAGCTCGGTAAATAGTTGTTGTAAAGACACTGAATCTGTCATTGTTGAAGTCTTCTGTGATGAATGCTCGGTGACATTTGAATGAGAATCCATGTGCAGCTTTTTTTTTTTTTTTTCTTTTTTTTTTTTACACAAATAGAGAATCAAACAGACCATAGTCGGCAACAGAGAGAGAACAATAACACAGGGGTAACCCAGTAAATGAGAGTCATGAAACAGGCAGAGGTCTGAGCAGGCAGCAAATAACAGTAATCTATACAAAATGTGACAAGGTCAATGGGCAGGCAGCAGTAGAGAATAATCCAGGTAACACAAAGCAGGGACAAAAGGCAGGAAGCGAACACTCAGAAACCAAAAAAGGAATAAATGCTCAGGATTGTTGCCGTGACAAAACAAGACTTTGCAATGAGGCCAAGCAATCAGGTCAGGAGTGGGCCTGTGGCAAATATAATGACGAGAATTGTCAGTATTCAGGAGAGGGAGTCTTCTGATGGCCATCGAGAGGAGCTTTGAAGTCTGTATTTGTGACAGAACTACACAAATATAAATCTTTTTTAAAAAGTCACAAATATGAACTCTGGGAAAGTGATATCCCTCTCTTTATGAGACGCTTCCAAAACATGTTTAAAATCCAGCATAGGATTGTGCAACAGGGGTTCTTCTCTTGGCCAAATGCCTCACGCATCCCTGAGATTCCTTGAAATACTTAAAAATCTCCAGGCTTTAAACATGGAATGATAAAAATGTGTCAATCTAGACAGATAAACTGTGTCCATAAGAAAAAGATGTCAGTCTAGCCCCATACTGCCTGCTTTCTTCAGGAGGGCACAAGCTACCAAATCAGCTTATATCCTCTCCATAAATTTTGCTGTCTGAACTCTATCATTATTCTGCTTTTAATATAATATGTGTGATGCGCAATCAGTGTGTTCAGCAGAGGTTGTGTTAGACTTTAACTTTATCCGTCATTTTGACAGACAGGGTCGTAAAAATTCTGTCATAATCCATTATTACCCATCATATTATAACTATAACTATAACTATAACTAATTATAATAAAAAGCAATATTTAATTGCTTTTATTTTTGTTCACATTTTCACTTTTAATCATGAACCTACAGGACGATATACGCTTATACATTTATTCTGAAGAGAACAGATGAACAGAGACTGTGACTGCATCACTTTTCATGTTCAACACCACACCCACAGTGACAACGAAGGACATTAAAATATTTCTTGATTTTAATAGATTCTCATTTGTATGAACCAGTATAGATTCCTAAATATCAGTCGATCTTTTGGTCTATGCTGTTTTCAGTAGATGAATCAACAGTACATTGTGCGCCTCACATTCAATAAATTGCAATCTTTGTGCTTTGATACTTTTTATATGAAAAAGTCTCAGATTTCAAATTCTGTCCAATTCATTAGGAAATTCAACCAATACCGTTTTGGCGCTCTTTAATATATGTGGCATGATAGATCGCTGTAGCTTAAACTGGCTACTCAACTGTGCAAAATTAAACACATAGCAAAACATTTGTTTCGTTTTTGTTCTGGATCCAGTGCTCTGCTGCCACAATGGAGCGCACTCGCCACCAACTGGACAGGAGTGGGAATTAAAGTTACAAGTTAAATAGATCACACTTAGTGTCCATCAAAGTGACGGATGGCCTTCAAATTTTTCCGTCACTGATAAAAAAAAATTACATCAATGACGGACATTTTTTGGTTAACGCGACCTCAAGTTCCACAGTCCAGTCTCAGAAATAACAGAGAATTGTTCCTTTATTGAAGAGATAAGCTCTGTCTTTTTTCCTAAAAAGAGTTGATGAAGCAAAACCAAAGCAAGACCAAACACGGCAGGACAAAGCAAAGGATGATTTCAATCTGGAACGCAGGAGTTGATAGGACAAATTGTTTGTAGATATATATATGTAGCCAAAAGGGGAGTGCAATCAAAGACCACTGAGATCCTACCACATGGGTATCATCTGAAACATCCTTCAGGAAGCAGTAACTCCATGGATCCAACGATCAAGGGTGGGTGGCTCACCATCTTCTTTCCAGAAGAATTCAACAGCATGCAAAAAAAACCTGACCTGCAACAAAACAGGCACATCCATATCAAGTTACTCATTAATCAGCTGATAGTCTATTAACACAGACTATTCACACTCTAAATCAGGGGTACCCAACCCTGTTCCTGGAGATCTACCATTCTGCAGAGTTTAGTTCCAACCTTGATCAAACACACCTGTTTGTAATTATCAAGTGCTCCTTCAGATCCTAATTAGTTGGTTCAGGTGTGTTTGATCATGGTTGGAGCTGAACTCTGCAGGAAGGTAGATCTCCAGGAACAGGGTTGAGCACCCCTGCTCTAAATAATAAGCAAAAATCAACACTCCTTTTTTGACTATGCAGAGAACTTTTAAATCAAGTAGATCACATTCACATTTCTTACCATGAATCACATTATGCGTTCTCAACAACGCATTAAAATGGCTGCTCAGCACTACACTTCCTGATTACCCCTGATTAACTCAGGGATAATCAACTCAAAGAAATTATTTGATCATAATATAACGAAACATTGAAACAGTATGACAATATAAAATTCATTTAACTATTAAAGAGTTAAAATCAGATCGTTTAAGCTTGTTAAGCTTAAAACTCACCAATATTCAAATTCACAGAAGACAGGACACAACTTCAAAATCCAGTTGCTCAAGTGTTTATAATAACTTTGCCATCTTGTAAAATGAATATCAGCTCGAAATCTCTATTCTCTGCATCTGCACAACCGAAAACTCGCTCTCCCCGATGATCACTATGGGTCGTTCTTGAACGATTCGTTCATTTTGAACGAATCTTTAATGTGACTCGGGACGAACGAGTCGTCTCGGGGAGTGATTCGTTCAGCCGCGCATGTGCAACATCCTATTAGGTTCTGTACTGGAATTAGTTCACCTGTTTCGAGTCTTCGGGTTTTTGGAGTCGTTCGTTCATCTTATGGGGCTGTCATGTGATGAACGAACGACTCGAACCCGAAGACTCAAGAGATGAACTAATCAATTCTCTTTCCGGCTCAAACTGCATAGGTTAAGCTTATGGGGCTGTCACGTGATGAACGAACGACTCAAACCCGAAGACTCAAAAGGTGAACTAATCAATTCTCTTTCCGGCTCAGACTGCATAGGTTAAGCTTATGGGGCTGTCACGTGATGAACGAACGACTCAAACCCGAAGACTCGAAAAATGAACTAATCAATTCTCTTTCCGGCTCAAACTGCATTGGTTAAGCTATTGGGCTGTCACGTGATGAACGAACGACTCAAACCCGAAAACTTGTCACACAAGAGGCGATGAGCTAATCATAGACTAAAGACCCAGGTAAACAATGAATTAATCTTTTCTATTTCTTATAGCATTATAGTTTTGTCTTATTTGTAGTGTGATCAACAGTTGTGTAAGCAGTAGATGTGTTAGGGAGGCAACACGTAACATTTAAATTATATTTTGCTAAAATGAACGAAATGACTCTAAAAAAGATTCGTTCATTTTGCTGAACGAGACTCAAAGGTCCGAGTCGGTAAAATGATCCGAACTTCCCATCACTCACTCGCGCGACCCAAAAGGGGCGGAGCATCGTGATTTTCCACCAATAGAAAATTTTCATCAGCTAATTAACTCTAGTTGCCAGGCAGTTTCGGTAGTTTCCTCATATCAGGTATTACATATTAAGGTGATTGGAAGACCCAATTAAGGATAATTAACTTATACAAAATCTATAACAGGCAATATCTGCTTTTACCCAGGAATTCCATTGGGGTTATACATCCACTGACAGCGAGATAAGTACCCAGCTAACAATTTTTCTGGGAACCTATCGGGAATGTTCCGGGAACGTTCCCGCAACGTTCTGAGAACATTCCCAGAACGTTCCCTATAGGTTCCCAGAACGTTCCCCTAACCTGCAGGGAACGTTCTATTTACGTTAAGAAAACTTTCCTGGCTAACCAATAGGGAACGTTCTATTTATGTTCCTAGAAGGTTCCCTGAAAGTTCTCTGAAGGTTCCCAGAACGTTCTCCTAACCTCTTCACTCCGATACCGCTGCCGTATGTCAGCACTCCCGCGTCCCGTAGTAAGCAGCATGGAAGACGGACGGATGTGGACCTCAATAATCACTACTACAAACCATGTCTTGTTTTAAACTATTGTTTAATCCTTACAGATATTTAGAGCACATTTAGCCACCATAAAATGACATTAAATTATCCTTTAATATCCTAGATTTGTTTTATTCGTTAATATATAAGATTAGAAGTACCATAACCCAGATTTTGTTTATTAAAGCACCAAATAACACTGACTTCAACAAAATATTGGATTTTAAAAATGTGAATTTTATTTTTACAGACATTGAAAACGAATAACATTTATTTGACTTTACTTAGAATAATATTACATTCGTTTCTTACCACTGAATTAACGACGATGTGCTTCTCTCTTTTGGTCAGTACACAAAAACTTCTCCGTTAACATCATGTTCTCTTCAATTGGACGTGTCAAATTTCCCTGAAATCACAATATTTACTCTCGTATATATATATATATATATTAATTATAAGTAATTATTCATTAAAGCGATCAATCAACGAATGTTAGTCAGTCAGTAAAACGAAATGACCGTTAATTTGTAAATTACGCGGGTGCACGGCTTTCAGTGGAAGGCAGGATTGAGCGCGTGCTGGAGAAGCGCATGCAAATCAGAGCCGCGCAGAAAAGAAATATACAAACAAACCCAGTGTTAATGATATGATTTTCTGACTACGCTTAACCTTGGCTTAATTGGAATTATATTATAATTATAATTCGATTTGACCACTTTGATGTCTACACTTTATTAAACGCTTATTTCAGACATGAAATTCTGCAAAAAAAATAGTTTGTTTATGATGAAAAAGAATACATTTCAACATTAGAATGATCAGAAAGATCTGCCAAGTTTTTATTAGTTTACACGGATATGACAACTAAAAATAACCTGCAGGGAACTTTCTGGGAACGTTCCCTGTAGGTTGTAAAAATGCAATCTAAAAATAACCTGCAGGGAACGTTCTGGGAACGTTCCCTGTAGGTTGTAAAAATGCAATCTAAAAATAACCTACAGGGAACGTTCCGGGAAGGTTCTTTTTAGGTTATAAATTTAAACCAAAAAATAACCTGCAGGGAACGTTCCCAGAATGTTCCCTGTAGGTTATTAAAAAGAGAACCTACAGGGAACGTTCCTAGAACGTTTTCATTTGGTTCCCAAAAAAATAACCAAACGGGAACCATAGGGGAACGTTAGGGGAACGTTCTGTGTTTGCTGGGTAAATGCACACATTTTCCACTAGGCCCTCCCAGTTCTATCTCCTATATTCTTCTCTTTCTAAAAATATCCCCAAATAAATAAAACCAGATATTCTCCACTGTAAACACCTTAGAAGTTTTGGACTACTGTAATCTAAACCACACCACAGGGCATCACTTTTAGCCTAGTTTCTTTGGCTGATGAGGCCTTCCCTTTACTCTCTAAAAATATCTGTACCTTACCTTAAATATCAAAATTTAAAACAAGTGATATCATCAACATATGCTAAGACTTTTATATAATCGTTAGAAACTGAAGCATTTATGTGAAAGCCTGTTACCTTTTCTCTTATTTTCCAGAGGAGAGGTTCAATGGCCAAACTATAATGTTTACCTGAGAGTGCGCTTATGGTCCTCCGAACAGTAACAAGAACACTAACTCCACTCGCCATCTACATCATACATGTGGCATTATTGTACAGAAACTTTAGCACTGCAAGAAATTTGTCTCTAAACCCAAAAGCCTCTGAAAAAGTTTCTAAAAGGAAACTGGTGATCTGTTGATCGAATAATTTTTCCTGTTCTAGTGATAAAATTCCTATATGAATATTAGTACTCATAGCATAATTACATATTAAATGCAAATGATCAGTTATCTATTATTCAATAGAATTGAATTTATCCTTATAATTGTATGCAACATTTTGTTTAACCTGTTAGCAAAACACTTTAATATTAGTTTATATTCTAAGCAGAGAACTGCAACTGATTTTCACCAGAATACACTTTAACGCTCTAAGTTAAAAAAAAAAAAAAAAAAAAAAAAGGACTGTCATACCTTTCACTGATAAAACCTTCCTTTCCCTCATAAAACCAGCTCAACTCTACATTCTCTACAAGACACTCTTCTTGAGTGATTTCTCATTATGTTCTCTTCAGTGACAAGAATTTCTTTCTTACTCCAAAGTCCATTTTAAGCACAGGGTTGAATGAGATGTATGCTGTTAAAAAAATTATGGTCTGTCAGTATGTGTCCTGTTGTGTAAAAACACACTCATTCCCCTACCAGTTACCCTCATTATTCACATCACTATGAGTTTTTTTGCTAGAAAATCCCATTAACATTAAGAGATCCCACCCGCAAGTTCTCAAAAAAGAGAAGACAGAACAGAGAGAAAACAGTCAAGAAGAAAAACGTTAGCCACAGTGATTAGTTTTTTCCGCTCTTTGGCCTCTCTTTACTAGTTCTATTTCTTTGTTGAACTGAAGTAATGTATTTCTTTAGCCAAATAGTTTTCTGCTGTAAAAGTTCTTCATAAATGCTTAATCTCCTTGCCGACATTACAGATACTATAAGCTTATCCAATAAGCTTATCCAAGTCTGGAAAAAGTCACATTATCACAATTATCCTCATCACCAACTTCAACAACAGCCTGTTCTATTTTTCTATCAATTATCAATTTTTATACTTATATTTAGAGCCATAAATAAAACTATTTAATGTAAACTCATAATTCATTCTTCCAACAAGTGAAACATTGGCTTCAACCTTTCACACTTTAAAAAGGTGATCCATATCTTCAGACTCAAAACAAAATGGATATTCTTCTGTTGGATCAATATGTGCCCTAAGCCTAATAGCTATTGCTGCATGTATTATCAGCCATTGAAGAGTACCAGTTTTCTTATCAATAGGGAGCGTATTCAAGTTTTCTATCTACAATACCTTTTGGGGATACGTGAAATCGCACTAATCAGTTCCATTTGAAGTCTAAAACACATTTTGATGATTCAAAATGCATCACTTTTACACAAGTATAATACAGTGCTCTCTTTCTAGTATTATGGACCAAATTCTGTAATGGCTTCTGGAGTTTTAAACTCAACAACTTTCCTTCATCCTCTGGCCCTGTCTCGACAGCTGCCCTTACCCTGAAACTTATTGGAAACACGTATTAGAAAATTATTTTAGCTGATGAAACTTCCATAACATTCAAGATTTTCTAAGACTACTTCTATATTATTACTGTTGCTAATTATAATTTACATCATCAGCATAGGCGGCTAATTTCACATCTTTTGACCCATAAACATGTAAACCAGTCAACTGTTCTCTTACCTTGCACAGCAGGGATTCAATTTCAAAACTATAAAGTTGACCTGAAAGAGGGCACCCTTGTCCTATTCCTCTCTTTACTTTAATAGGAATACTTAAACCTCCAGGTACTTTGACCATCTATTCAGCTTCATTGTACAGTAACTTAACCCATTCCTTAACCCATAAAACCATCTTCAAAACTACTTACCAAATAAACAAATAAATGTGGTGCATTCTGTCAAACACTTTTCTTGATCGAGAGATATTAAACATGGTCATTATACGTTACATATTGTAGACTGTATTATTGTACAATCTATGGGTCTCTGGAGGTGGACAAGGGAAGGTGAAAGACAGGGAACAGGAAAAGGAGACAGCAGAAAGGATTTGAAAGGCAAAGATGGTGGGTGGAGCCATAGAGGAGGGGTCTTCTGGGTCCCTTTCTCCGCCTCAGTCCAATAAGCTGTCAGCTCCACCTTGGCCTTCCAGTCTGATGGTGTCTTAGTCTTGGGATTTAGTTGCTTCCTCTTATGTTCATAAAACGTGGCAAGCTCAGACTCTTTGTCTGCAGTTGGCTCTGGCAAACACTCTATGCATCCGTTTGGGGGCTGTCTGGGTTCTGAATAAGGAGTAGGGCGGGTGACATCCTCCGAGGGGAAATGGTAATTGCCGACCCAAAATTCACCAGCACCCACTCCACAAATTTGGTAAAGCTCCCTCAAGGACCTTCCCCATAAGGTTAAACCTTAGTCAAATTGTTAAGTCTTACATAGTAAAAGTTCATTTGTGTCTGAGTAATGAGTCCGCTTTAAAAATTCCCTTGTGTGTTCCTAGAGGGAGCAATCCTCTTACTCCACTCAGTGTAGTCTAACAGCAGGCAGATCCATGGACTAAGGGAAAATAGGAAGCAAAAGTAAAAAAAAAAAGAAAAAAAAAATTATTAAGAGTATGGATAGGTGATCTGGTGTAGTTTATGCTTTGCTTACATACTACATCATATGCTGGAACAACACTGTCTCGTAAACTCCAGGTCCAGATATTTAGCATGCTAAATAAGGGACGAATCTGCACTTTTATTAGATTGTGTCTTTGATAATACACACTGCACAATTGTCACACATGTGAAGAAGCACAGATTTGCCTCTGTTTTCTGCATTTCTCTGGAATTTTCACAAAACTGTTGGCAAGTGAAAATCATGGCTAAAATTGTGCAGTATACCCGCCATTAAGTGTCATGGACACACTAGGCCAGGGGTCATCAGACAAGGTCCTGGAGGGCTGGTGTCCTGCCAAGTTTAGCTCCAAACCCTAATCAAACACGCCCGAACCAGCTAATCAAGGTATACTTGAAACTTCCAGGGAGGTGTGTTGAGGCTAGTTGGAGCTAAACTCTGCAGGACTCTGGCCCTCCAGGACCAAGTTTGGTGACCCCTGCACTATGCTCTCCTGCCACACACACACACACACACACACACAGCCTTCACACTCCCCTGTGTGTTTTTAAACTTGTTTGTTCCTATATTTTTACTGATTGTTTACTTGTCTTTAACAGTTTAAAATATATATATAGTTAGTCTAGTTGTTGACTCTCTGTCTCCGCTCCCTCTGCTGCTTCTTGGGTTACTTCCTGTTTGGTGGCCATTTAAGAAGGCCTATACCAAACAGGCCTCGTGAAGTATTGTTTTGCCTGTGCGGACTCTACCAAGCGTTTTTCATGTTTCATTGCCTTGTTTTGTTATCACCACGGTTTTATTTCTTAGTCATAGTTTTACCTTGTTTCTTTGCCATAGTTTTGTCTAGTTTCTTTACCATAGTTTTTGCCTTGTTTCATAGCCCTGTTTATTTTGCTACTTTGGACTGCTCACTTGGATTTTGACCTTCTGCCTACTTAATTGGATTACGCTTTTGTCTTGCCTTCGTGTTACTGTTTGTTTGGAGATCGACCCTGTCTGTCTTGACTACGCTGTGTTTAATAAAGCTCGCATCTGGATCTAACACACTTCACTGGAGTCTCGTTACAGAATACTTCGCCTACCAAAGATCTCAGAACACACGACCAACAATCACCATGGATCCAGCATCACGCCTTGTTCAGCTCCGTCACGGTAACCGGCCCATTGAACAGCACGTTATGGACTTTTGTGAACTTTGTCACTTGGTGGACTTTAAAGAAAGCTTTCTTAAGGACATTTTCTTCTTCGGTTTATGTAAAGACATCTCTAATAGAATGCCAGGTCATCACCGCCACTGGTCACTGGTACGCTATATTGACTATGCTTTGTTTCTGGCGGGATCAACATTTACTGTGGGGATCGCTAATGACAAACCCCACCATCCTCCAGTACCAGCCACACCAAAATGCTTACATGCCATGTCCGGTATTGTTAACATCATGCCAGAGCCCTCTCACGTCACACCTGCCAAGCCAAAGCCTGCTCAAGTCATGTCCACCAAACCAAAGCCTGCTCACGTCACACCTGCCAAGCCAAAGCCTGCTCAAGTCACATCCACCAAGCCAAAGTCTGCTCACGTCACGTCTACCAAGCCACAGTTTACTTACGTCACGTCTTCTGCTCCAAGGCCTGTTCACATCACGTCTTCCGCTCCAAGGCCTGTTTACGTCGCGTCTTCTGGTCCAGGGCCTACCCACGCCATGCCTGCCGCTCCAGGGCCTGCACCTGTCATGGCCGCCCTTCCAGAGTCTGCACCCTTCATGGCCGCCCTTCCAGAGTCTGCACCCATCATGGCCGCCCTTCCAGAGTCTGCACCCGTCATGGTCACCCTTCCAGAGTCTGCACCCGTCATGGCTGCCCTTTCAGAGTCTGCACCTGTCATGGCTGCCAACCCCAAGCCAATCCACAAGATGGCCGCCATCCCAGAGCCAGTCCACAAGATGGCCACCATCCCAGAGGCCGCCATCCCCGAGCCAGTCCACAAGATGGCTGCCATCCCCAAGCCTGTTCACAAGATGGCCGCCATCCCCAAGTCCGTTCACAAGATGGCCGCCCCGTCTAAGTCCCCGGCCAAGATGGCTGCCACGCCCGAGCCTCATCAGTCCAAAACCATCTCATCCAAATTTCTTTCCATGTCTGCCACACCCAAAGCAAATCAAGTGATGGCTGATCCTCCGGTGTCAAGTCAAGTCAGGGCTGCACTTCCAATGCCAAGTCAAGTGACAGCTGTGCCCCATGAGTCAAGCCAATTCACAGCTGTTCCCCATGAGTCAAGCCAAGTCACAGTTGATCTTCATGAGCCAAGCCAAGTTACAGCAGATCTTCATGAGCCAAGTCAAGTTACTGCTGTTGTTCCCGAGTCAAGTCAGGCCACGGCTGACCTTCATGAGCCAAGTCAAGTCACAGCTGATCTTCCTGAGCCAAGTCAAATCACAGCTGACCTTCACGAGCCAAGTCAAGTCACAGCTGGTCTTCACGAGCCAGGTCAAGACACGGCTGTTCTTCATGAGTCAAGTCAAGTCACGGCAGACCTTCCTGAGTCAAGTCAAGTCACGGCAGACCTCCCTAAGTCAAGTCAAGCCACGGCAGACCTCCCTGAGTCAAGTCAAGTCACGGCAGGCCTCCCTGAGTCAAGTCAAGTCAAGACAGGCCTTCCTGAATCAAGTCAAGAAACAGCTGCGCTCCTAACAGCACCTCTTCACGACATGGCTGCCAGTACAGGGCCTCGCCAAGCCACGGCCGTCCTGCCAGAACCTCACCAGGTCCCGTCTAAACCTTCCAACGCCACGTCACGTCTCAGCTGGTCCTCTAGAGTCTCGTCATGTCTCAGCTGATCCTCTAGAGCCTCGTTGTGTCTCAGCTAATCCTCTAGAGCCTGGTCACGTCTCAGCTGACCTCCTAGAGCCTTGTCACGTCTCAGCTGACCCCCCAGAGCCTCGTCACGTACCAGCTGACATCCCAAAGCCTTGCCAGGTCTTGTCTCAGCTCCCAAGCCACGCAGAGCCCACGCTCCCAAGCCACATGTCCACAGCGTCCACACCCTCAAGACCGGCAGGCATCCCACTATCTACTGTGCTGCCGGTAATGGCTGTTGCCATTTTGAGCGTGTGGGCTACACTCTGTGCTCCAGAGGCCTCGTCTGACCACGAGCCTGCTCCTGAGGTTTCGTCTGTCCACGAGTCTGTGCCAGAGGCCTCTCCTATCCAAGAATTTGCGCCAATGCCTCCAGAGGTGTCAGCTTCCGCTGTAGATCCTCCAAAGGAGGCGGAGTCCATTCATGAACTCACTGCCACGTCGGTCCACGAGTCTGTTCCAGAGATCTTGTCTGACCATGAGTTTGCACCAATACCTCCTGAGGTGTCAGCATGCACTGTAGAACCTCCTAAGGAGGTGGTGCCATTAATGAACTCACTGCCACGTCAGACCATGAGTTTGCGCCAGTGCCCCCGGAGGTGGCGGCTCCGGCTGCAGAACCCCCTAAGGGGGCGGCATCCTCCTATGAACTCTCTGCCTGTCATGTCACGGCCAAGGAGGCCAATCATGAACCCTATGCTCTGCTATGGATGTCATTAGTTCCACTGTGGGTATCTTTGCTCCTGTCTGCTCTGCCTGCCCCGCCATGGCTGCCTGCTCTCCCTGCTCCACCATGGCTCCAGGCTCCTCCGAATCAAACATGGTGGACTTCTGCTCCAGTGTTACACTGTCTGAATTTCTCCACGGCCCAGGTCCTCCAAGCTTCCACTGTCTGCTACTGCTCCACGGCCCAGGTCCTCCAGTGTTACACTGTCTGCCATTGCTCCACGGCCCAGGTCCTCCAAGTTTCCACTGTCTGCTACTGCTCCACGGCCCAGGCCCTCCAGTGTTCCACTGTCTGCCATTGCTCCACAGCCCAGGTCCTCGCTCCTAGGAGTCGCAGGAGTCGCTCCTAGAGGGGGGGATTCTGTAATGCCACGCCAGCAGAGGGAGCCCTCACCCATTGACTCTACCTTGTTTTACCTTGTTTCTTTGCCATAGTTTTGTCTAGTTTCTTTACCATAGTTTTTGCCTTGTTTCATAGCTCTGTTTTTTTTTGCTACTTTGGACTGCTCACTTGGATTTTGACCTTCTGCCTGCTTATTTGGATTACGCTTTTGTCTTGCCTTCGTGTTACTGTTTGTTTGGAGATTGACCCTGCCTGTCTTGACTACGCTGTGTTTAATAAAGCTCGCATCTGGATCTAACACACTTCACTGGAGTCTTGTTACACCCATTTAACCATGAGAACGAGACGCTGTGTCAGCTGGGGCACATAGGGGAATGCAGCCAGCTGACCGGTGTCTGAAGCATGTGTGAAACAACACCAATCCTATTGGTCTACATAGCCCATGATGTCATAGGCGGGCGCCTGGAAGTAAAAAAGGGCACCTGTTGAATACGTTATCTACTTGGCTGTCTAAAGGAGACGTAAACAGGCAGGCCGAAGGCATGGTGAGGGGGCACAGCGTCTCGTTCCCTCTCTGGGAACCATGGTTACATGCGTAACCCGAGACGTTCCCCTTCTAGGAAACTCCACACTGTGCCCCCTGGGGGGTACATTGGGGAATGAAATGCCAACTATGCCATGCCAAGGCACATGCCTGTTCACCTAGTGGGAGAGCGCCAAGAAAGCGACAGGCATACACCAAGCCTTTACTCAGAAAGGGGCCAGGCCACTGACGCCACGGGCTGCTCACATAACCTGGCAGACAAGGGGAACTTGATTTAGATCAAGGGTAACATCCTACCCAAGTTAAGAGCACAGCTATCCTCAGATAGCTATGCTATGTGAGCAATACTAGCCCTGGATACACAAGACCACTGAAGAGGCTAACTAGAAAGCCTCTAGAGGAGCTCAAAGAGACCACTGCTTAAATACCAGGTAATGAGAGTAGCTGCACATGACAGCTGTGTCCTAAAGGTCTTGTGAAGGCTTGTAGACCAGAATAACAATACACAGCTAGCCTGGATGGCCAGACCAGACCTTCCTGCAAAGCTGTCCAGAGAGTGGACTATCTACTTACAACCCTAGCAGGGGAGATAGCACAGTCTAGGCAAGGGCACAAGGAGACCGCTACTAAAAGACCCTAAGAAGGGGAACGGTCACTGAGCTAGCACATAGATATCCTCAGATAACTATGTACCTAGGAAGGGGCTACCAGAAGGGGGACTAACTGAAACTTCCTAGGCCACAAAGAGTGGGTCTGTCTACTTAAAATCCCAAAGAGGGAAGATATCACTGTCTAAGGAAGAGCTCAAGAGACCGCTACTTAAAACCCTAAGTAGGGGAGCAATCGCTGAGTTAGCATATAGCTATCCTCTGAGAGTTCTAGGAAAGGGGACCACTCCAGGAGGGAGCTCACCAGGGGCGTCGCACCCGTGGGGGATGTGGGTGTTTTAACACCCACACTTTTCCCGGTGAGAGGGTTCAACACCCACACTTTTTCTACAGTTTTCCCGCAGTTTTGAACAAACGCCTTCGCATTCGCTCCTCCGTTTCTCTGGCCCCTCTGTGTCTACGCTCGCTTCAGCTCTCCTCTCCCCTCCCCCTCAAACATGACACCGGCTGATGATTGGCTGTTCTGCCTTAAGTCTTGCCTCTCTTGGTGTGTTAGATTTATCGGTCAGCTCGTGCAGAGGAGGCGGGAATTTATGGTTATTATGATTATTTACATCTCCGTTTTCCAGGTACTTTGAATGTTTATGCTTTTGAGGTTTTTAAATAAGCTTGATATATGTTTGGGAAGATGTTCTGTTTATGTTTTGTTGGCATGTCGAATGTTTTCTGTATTATATTTCGTTTTTTAGACTAATGGCAATTGCTAATTGGGATCGTGTTCAGTAGCTAACTTAGCTAAATTCGGTTATGTGTGTGGCATGCAATGCATAAAGTAACTGTGATGAAGAAGGCAGGAAATTGATGAGGAGGGACAAATTGACAATGTTAAGCAATGTATTTATGGGTTTATTGCCAGTGCAATTGATTTTGATATTTTGAGCATTGTTTGTTCATTAGCTGACTTGCCTGTTGTGTTTGATTGTATCTGTTGAGAAGAAAAAAGTGAGAAATAATGTCAGTTTGCATACCTGTTGACTATGGAAGAATATTATTTTAATGTGTATATTATTTTAATGTTTAAAAACAGTAAGTGTACCCTTCTGTCATTGTATTCATCATTTTTATTGTTAACAAACAAACCACATTCATCCCCCACACTTTGGAAAAGCTTGCTACGCCCCTGGAGCTCACCACAACTGCCAGTAAACACAGCTAGCCTCGAAAAGCAGTTTCCTCAGATAAGGCTGAAGACTGCCCAAACCACGGAAGTAGGCCACCTACTTAAAACCCAGAAGGGGAAACAGCACGGTTCAGGCAAGGGGCTCAAGGAGACCACTATTTAAAAACCCTAAAAGAGGAGTAGTCTCCAAACTAGAATACTGCTATCCTCAAATAGCAGATTCCTAGACTTCAGCGCTTACTCAAGTAGGTTTATGCCATGGGGAACCCAACCTGGTTATAGAAGCCAGGCTAGAACATAGCTGCCCTCAGACCACCATATTCCAGAGCAAAGCAAGCTTGAGCTGGAGCATAACCATACATAGACAGCTATACTCTCAACACAGGAAGCTGAACACCCTGGGAGAGAAAGCTCGCAAGCATCTCTCCACAGAGTATTTAAATATATTCACACCCAGCAGGGCTCTCCACACACAATAACATGCATATTAGAGAAGCACAGCTGAGCTGAATATTGCTCCACCCGCGATCTGGATCAGGGCTGAAATGACTCCGTTCTCACACTTCATCATTATAGGAACCCAAATAGCATCTGTGGTATCTGACAACCAGTTTAGAGAGGGTCTGTGGATGTATCTTTGTCTCAATGTTAGCTGAACAGGGGTGTTAGGGGTGGAGAGCGGAAATGCTGTAGGTGACGTCAGACGCCGGAGACTTGGCGGAAAAACTGAATGAACAGCGAGGACAGCGAGGAAAATTTGGAAACTCTCCAGGAATACATCAACTGGTGCTTCGACGTTATAGTCATGAAGAAAAACCAAAATGCATGTTCCCCAGTCAAAAGCGAGACGCCGTCTTCCAAAAGAAGTCGCCCGGCAGACTCGCCTGAAACAACATCGCCGACGGGTAAAAGCTTTACCGACATCCTGGATTCAATCGACAAGTGGTTGTCCAGCTTCGACGCGAGGTTGTCCCTGGTCGAGATCCTGCACCGTGAATTCAAATCCTTGAGGGAATCACTGGAATTCAGCCAGCAGCAGGTGGAAACACTCGCTGCTGAGAACGCATCACTACGAGACTCGGTCAAGTCTCTAACTGAGAATGTGACCCATCTAAATGAAGAAAATAAAAGAATAAAAGAGACTGTCATCGATCTCCAAGCCCGTAGTATGAGAGATAACCTGGTGTTTTCAGGCATCCCGGAATCTACCGAAGAGGACGCAGAAGCTACGGTTAAATCCTTTATCAAAACGTACCTGAAGCTTCCGGAAGACACCGTGGAAAACATCTGCTTCGAAAGAGTCCATCGGCTGGGAGCGAAGAAACCTGGAACCCCGAGGCCGCGTCCTATTGTGGCCAAATTCGGATACTTCAAGCAGAAGGAGCAGGTGAAGAGTCGCGGGAGGGAGCTGAAAGGAACAGACTTTAGCGTAAACGACCAGTTCCCAAAAGAAATCCTGGAGCGACGCAAAGTTCTGTTCCCAATCCGACGCAGTCTCATCCAGAAGGGCTCCCGAGCGGTCATCGCCGTGGACCGGCTCTACGTGGACGGGCGGCTCTACCGCGACCTCAGTACCACTCCGTGGTTATATTAACACCACTCCAGATAAGAATCCATTATATTTTTATTTTTCTTCTTTCCTCGTTTGATCTTCCATTCACCTCTATCTAACTATTTATGTCAATTCGCTAATTTAACACAATACCATAACAAGCACGATACCGCCAGTCTCCGCAGCGTTTAAATGTTGTTACAATGTTTTCGTTTCTGTCAAGTTTTTACGTGCATCCCTCCACGTTTGCTTCTTTGTATGTCTTTCTTACTTCTAACTCCTCTCACAGCACCGGACACCTGCTTTCCTACTCACACACATACAACACCCTATACCTTTACACATCTGCGCGGCACGACCATGTACATATACACTCAGCGTTTACGCAACCACTCCGACCTTACAGCGCACACAGACATGGAGGACATACTCGCACACAAGCGCGTACACGCCCACACATATCTCATTTAATTGAGCATCACACGCAACGTTCAGCATTAGCTACACACACACATCTATGGGTGCACTAAGGTTTGTCACATGGAATGTGAATGGAGCTGGCTCCAGAGAGAAGAGGTTAAAAATATTTAGCCAGCTAAAAAAACTACAGGCAGATGTTGTTTTATTACAAGAGACTCATAGACCTGCCACAGCCACAGATGAACTTAAAACAACTGAGTTTCCTAATGTGTTCTCAGCCTGCTATAAGTCTAGGCAAAGGGGGGTAGCAATTTTAATACATAAAAATGTTAATTTCACAGTACTCAACACAGTTATAGATCCAGAAGGTAGATTTCTAATCTTAAAATTATCTATATTTAACGAAAAGTTATGTATTGTCAGTGTATATGGTCCAAATGTTGATGACCCCTCTTTCTTTTACGTTTTATTTACCGCACTCTCTGAACACCTAGATTGCGCACTTGTTCTTGGGGGAGACCTCAACTTTGGACTAAATAAAGAAATGGACAGGCTCAGTACAGCTGGAACTCAGCGCAATTGGGAATCCACAAATATAGTCAAACAGTACATGAGCGACTATGGACTTTGCGATGCATGGCGTTCTTTTCACCCCAACAGTAGGGAATATACTTTCTTCTCACATGCCCATCATTCTTACTCTCGTCTGGATTATTTTCTAGTCAGCAGCTCACTGCTGAGTGACATTTCAGACACAGAGATACACCCTATTGCTGTCAGCGATCATGCTCCTATATCTTTAACTCTAGTGAATAAGAAGGCCACTCCACCAAGTAAAAACTGGAGATTCAATACATCATTGCTTAAAGATGAAGATTTTATTAAATATTTCAAGAAAGAATGGGCTTTATATTTAGACTACAATGACCTGCCTGGAACATCAGCATCTGTTCTCTGGGAAGCAGGCAAAGCTGTGATGAGAGGTAGAATAATCTCATTCTCATCACATAAAAAGAAAAGAGAAAATAAATGTATTCAGGAACTAGAAGAAACCATTAAATCTCTAGAAGAAGCCTACGTATCCTTCCAGGAACAGGAAATGCTGAACAAAATACGTAAAGCAAAACTAGAATTAAATGAAATTATTAATAAAAAAACTAAATTCTTAGCACAAAGACTTCGCTGGCAAAAATTTGAATATAGTAACAAATCAGGTCAATTCCTAGCTAACCAGTTAAAAATACATAAAGAAAAAACAACTATATGTGCTGTTAAAGACTTAACTGGGGACACAGTATATGACCCTGAAAGAATAAACAATATTTTCAGGGACTTTTACAAATCTTTATATTCGCCACAGATAAACCCGTCTAAAGACGAAATTAACCAGTTTCTTGATAATATAACTCTTCCGAAACTACCAGACAATCAAGCGATGGCATTGGACTCTCCACTGACATCAGATGAACTTCAGGAAGCCCTGAACAGTATGCCCAATAAAAAAGCTCCAGGTCCAGATGGCTTTCCAGCAGAATTCTATAAAGAATTCTGGCCAATTTTGGCACCAACATTCTACAGAATGTTGCAGGAAACCAAGGAAAATGGTAGACTTCCACCAAATATGAATTCTGCCAACATTAGTCTTTTGCTAAAACCAGGCAAAGACCCTGTATTGCCTACCAGCTATCGTCCAATATCCCTTATTAATGTGGACATTAAAATAATCTGCAAAGCTCTCTCAAAAAGAATAGAGAAGATAACTCCTCTCATAATTCATCCCGACCAAACTGGTTTCATAAAAGGGAGGCACTCCTCAACAAATACACGTAGGTTACTTAACTTGATAGACTATTCATGCAATAAAAACCTTCAAATTACAATATTGTCTCTAGATGCAGAAAAAGCTTTTGATAGGGTTAATTGGAATTTTCTATTTGCAGCTTTACACAAATTTGGTTTTGGAAACTCTTTCATAAACTGGTTAAAAATATTATATAACTCTCCAACAGCATGTGTCAGGACAAATGACCAAACATCCTCCAGCTTCTGTCTTAAGAGGGGCACCAGGCAGGGATGCCCCCTCTCCCCTTCACTGTTTGCAATTTTTATTGAACCACTAGCAGCAGCAATTAGACAGGCTACAGTGATTAAAGGCATTAAATGCAAGAATGTAGAACATAAAGTCAGTCTTTACGCAGATGATGTGTTACTTTTTCTTCAGCATTCACAAACCATTCTCTCTGAGGTAATTACATTAATAAACTCTTTCTCAAGAGTCTCAGATTATTCAATAAACTGGTTAAAATCTACAGTTCTTCCAATTAATTGCTCCTTCCAGAACTCTTCCACTCCACTGCAATCCGGAAATATTAAATATTTAGGTATTAATGTTTCACCTAGGTTGGCAGATTTAATTAAATTAAACCACATCCCACTTTTAAAGATGGTAGAAGATGATCTAGCCAGATGGAAGTCTCTACCCATATCACTCATGGGAAGAGTCGCCTCAATTAAAATGATGGTTTTGCCAAGAATTAATTGTTTATTTGCAATGATCCCGAGCAAACCATCACCTGACTGGTTTAGATCTCTGGACTCCTCCATCTCTAAATTCCTTTGGAAAGGTAAACCCCCGCGTATTAGCTTAAAAACGCTGCAAAAGACCAAGGATAAAGGAGGACTAGATCTGCCTAACTTTCACCACTACTTCTTAGCTAACAGGCTTCAACACATTTCAGGGTGGTTAAAACACACCCTCTTAGATGAGCCTTGGCTAGATGTAGAACAGGCATTATGCAATAATATAGAGATTTCGGATCTGCCATTCATTAGCTTGATCATCAAACGACACGTATGCTTCAAAAGCATCGGTATCAGCTCTTCTCTGACAGCATGGTGGGAGTTTCTAAAAATGAGTCTTCACTAATCCCATGCAAACGTACTCCCATCTGGAATAACCCTGACTTATTAATAAACAATAATATGATAAACTTCACAGATTGGAGTTGTAAAGGTATTAAATACCTGGAACATATATTCGAAGGGACGGACTTTATTCCCTTTGACATATTAGTTAAACAATATGGGATTAACAAGAACAGATTTTTAGAATACCAACAAGTTAAATCTATAGTAAAAAGAAAATCTAAGTCTAATCATATCAAATTACAAATACCACCAAGTGTGGCAGAATTTCTTAATCTCAAAACCCCTAAATTACTGTCTAAAATATACAGGACACTGTCCTCATGAACTGGAAAAATAAAAATAATCTTAATATCAACCAATATAGAGATCGTTTGTTGGACTATATTAGTCTTGAAACAGCTTCTGCTGCCACATTAGATCAATCTCTCTGGGCTCCTTTGATCAGCTCCACCACCTAGTGTGAGTGGGGGTCACGGTTCTGTCCAGCTTTGGTTTTTGTTGTCGCCGTGGGGGGGCCATATGGGCTGGGGGCATCTGGGAGTTCCCTGGGGGTGGGTTTCTTGGGGGGTTCGGCGCTGGGGCTGCGGTCCTGGCCTGGATGGGGTGTTGGTGGCTCTTGGGTGTTGTTTTTCTGGCGGCTGCATGCGGCGCTGCTGGGGAGGCCTGTGCCGGCGGACGTAGGTTGCCGGCCTGGCGGCCGTACTGCTCCGGGGTAGGTCCGGGGGGGGGGGGCTTGGGGTTCTGGGGCCGCTCTGCCACCGGGCTGGGATTCCGGCTGGGCCTGGGGGGCTTGGGTCCTGCTTGGTGTGCCGCCGGGAGCGTGGGTTGGTGCATGCGCTTGGGCTCGGCCCTGGTGCGGGGGCCTTTGACGCGTTGGTGGATCCGGTGGCCTCTTTAGCTGGTAGGGACGTTGTTACCATCTGTCAGTATCCACTCTGCGGGGGGGGGGGGCCAATATAGGCGGAGGACGGACTTAACCTGGGTGTCTATTTCCTTCTGTAGTCTGGGAGTTGACTGAATGATGGGGTGGGGGTAGTTTTTCCTCTGCTGTGGGGTCTGGTGGGCCGTCCCGGGCTGCCGTGGGCCCTGGTCTGGATGGGCCTGGGCCCCCTGCCCTGGGCAGATTTGGGGCAACGGGGGTGCCTATGGGGGTCAGCGGGGGAGCTGGCTTCAAAGGGGGGGGGTACTTTGCCCCCTCCAACGATTTCCTCCCCATCCCTAATGCTTCCCTTCTCCCGCTCCATCACTCCAACATACAGGTAGGATTTTGGGGTGCGGGTGTGTCGCTGGGATGCAGGGGAGGTGGTACTCCTCTGTCTCCTCGTGGCCACCTGCATCTCAATCATACATCACTTAGACACTCCCATTACTTACTGTCACATGACACATACATATAGGGCCTTGGGGGTGGGCACACTGAATGGCATCCAGGGGGCGGTCTGTTCATTCAGCCTTCTCCCTGGTGCCGGTGCCCACTTCTCAATTTTAAGTTACACATAGACATTGAGGGCTCTTGGGGAGGGGCCGATTTGACACGAGCTGGCGGAGGGTGGTTAGTGTCTTGCCCCTCCCCTGTTTTAAAGCACTTTAGAACAACACACACCAACACTACATTTGAGCGGGTGAGGTGAGGCATGGGGTCTTCTTTTTTCTGTTTTTTTTTTTTTTCCACACCCCTGTTCTCTGTTCTCTGTCCGGGGCTGGGGGCTGTGAGGACGAGCTGGCCATCCGGTCGGGGTCTGGGCTGGTGGTCTTCTCTGCTGCTGCGGGGGACCGGGGTGGTCTTCCTGTCTCCACGCCAGAGTGAAGGGGGTCCAGCTCCGGGGTCTGGCGCTGATTGCCCCTCTGGGGGTAGTGGTGCCTGGATCCAGGAGTATAGAGTACAAATGGGGAGTGTGATTGTGGGTACTGTGTCCATTTTTGTGTGTCTACATGTGGGGCGAGTGTGAATATTTGTTTGCGTGCATGAGGGTGGGAACGTATGCTTGTATATATGTGTGCCTGTTTGTCTATGTCCATGTGTCAGGTCAGGCCTTAGACTCCGCCTCACTCATCATCTCAGGCCCCCCCACCCCACCACCACGCCCTACCGGTGGAGGATGCCCCCGGCCGCCGGTGCGTTGCTGGTTTCTCGCTCCGGGGCAGGATGCTCGGGTGAGCGCTGGCCCGCTCTCGGCGGTTGCTGGGCGGGGCCTGGCCCCCCTGGCTTTGCTGGGCCCCGGCTGGGGGGTGGGGGGCCCTTGGATCACCGGGCCCAGGGCCGGTCTGCTCTGGTGTGGCCGGCTGCCGGCGGAGCCTGCGGGCTTGCCGCCACGGCCCCCTGGGATGTCTGCATTGTGGCTGCCGGATGACCCCCCTCCGGGCCCTCCTCTGCCCTTTTCTGGGTGGGGGCCGCGGTTGTCCCTGCAGTGGTTCTCCTGGGACTCTCGTGCCCGGGGGGGCCTCCGGATGTTTGGGGCCCGGGTCTCCCCCATGTCTGCCTCATACCTTGCGGGGCGGGGCTGTGGTTCCTCACACACACTATTAAACATTTACATGGAAGAACCTTATGAACACAAACGCGCTCACACACACAGGTGTGCACACAGGTGTACACACAAGCACTCACATTGCTGTAAAAACAGGTGCTCACAGACACAAACTGTTTTGATCTGCTGTTGCTTCAAAACATATTTTGTAATATTAGTTATGTGTGCCGCACAATAATATTTAACATTTAGTATTTACTGTGATTTATATAGATGTTGGTTGTTGCTGCAGTCTCTCTGCTGTTGTGTCTTCTGTTGTTTTCTCTTTTTGTCAGCAGGTATGGAAGCAGATTATCTTTTTTTGATCTTTCTCTCTATCTCTATCCTCCTTCTCCTTTGTTTTTTTTTTTTTGTTTTTTTTTTCTTTCTTCTCTCTCTCTCTCCCCCTCTTCTGTTGACTTTCTCCCCAATTTTTATTTTATTTTTTATTTTTTATTTATTTATTTATTATTATTTTTTTGTTCCTGTTTTCTCTGTCCCCCGGTCTTGTCTGTCATAGTATGGTTAAATAAAAAGGTATATAAAATTAAATTAATTAATTACAAAAAAAAAAAAAAAAAAAAGGCTGTGAATGATGATAACATAGCTACACATACACACTGTCATGTGTTATCTGTGTTACTGACAGGCCGGGAAAAAAAAAAAAAAAAAAAGAGAGGGTCTGTGGATCATGCAGATCAAAGCAATGACCATGAGGTGAGATAAACTGTGTCGTGGCAACGGTGGAATCGGGCCGCAAGAAATTAATCTCTCAGGAATAGGAACAAACGCGAGTGGAGCATAGACATCATGGCTCACTACAATGAGCACGTAACTCAGAACACGCATGCTCTTCGCTGAGACAAACACGAAAGCAGAATATGCCCTCAAGTGTTACAATCTAAATGCATTCCACAATGTTTTATCTTATTGGAATCAAAACTAATCGATAAGAAACGGAATTAATAAGCGGAATCAGAATTGATAACATTCAAACGATACCCAACCCAAGTTTTAGGGTTTTAAAGGAGAAGTCCACTTCCAAAACAAAGATTCATATACAGGTCCTTTTCAAAAAATTTGCATATTGTGATAAAGTTCATTATTTTCTGTAATGTACTGATAAACATTAGACTTTCATATATTTTAGATTCATTACACACAACTGAAGTAGTTTCAAGCCTTTTATTGTTTTAATATTGATGATTTTGGCATACAGCTCATGAAAACCCAAAATTCCTATCTCAAAAAATTAGCATATCATGAAAAAGTTCTCTAAACGAGCTATTAACCTAATCATCTGAATCAACTAATTAACTCTAAACACCTGCAAAAGATTCCTAAGGCTTTTAAAAACTCCCAGCCTGGTTCATTACTCAAAACCGCAATCATGGGTAAGACTGCCGACCTGACTGCTGTCCAGAAGGCCATCATTGACACCCTCAAGCAAGAGGGTAAGACACAGAAAGAAATTTCTGAACGAATAGGCTGTTCCCAGAGTGCTGTATCAAGGCACCTCAGTGGGAAGTCGGTGGGAAGGAAAAAGTGTGGCAGAAAACGCTGCACAACGAGAAGAGGTGACCGGACCCTGAGGAAGATTGTGGAGAAGGACCGATTCCAGACCTTGGGGGACCTGCGGAAGCAGTGGACTGAGTCTGGAGTAGAAACATCCAGAGCCACCATGTACAGGCGTGTGCAGGAAATGGGCTACAGGTGCCGCATTCCCCAGGTCAAGCCACTTTTGAACCAGAAACGGCGGCAGAAGCGCCTGACCTGGGCTACAGAGAAGCAGCACTGGACTGTTGCTCAGTGGTCCAAAGTACTTTTTTCGGATGAAAGCAAATTTTGCATGTCGTTCGGAAATCAAGGTGCCAGAGTCTGGAGGAAGACTGGGGAGAGGGAAATGCCAAAATGCCTTAAGTCCAGTGTCAAGTACCCACAGTCAGTGATGGTCTGGGGTGCCATGTCAGCTGCGGTCAATGCAGCTAGCTATCAGGAGATTTTGGAGCACTTCATGCTTCCATCTGCTGAAAAGCTTTATGGAGATGAAGATTTCATTTTTCAGCACGACCTGGCACCTGCTCACAGTGCCAAAACCACTGGTAAATGGTTTACTGACCATGGTATTACTGTGCTCAATTGGCCTGCCAACTCTCCTGACCTGAACCCCATAGAGAATCTGTGGGATATTGTGAAGAGAAAGTTGAGAGACGCAAGACCCAACACTCTGGATGAGCTTAAGGCCGCTATCGAAGCATCCTGGGCCTCCATAACACCTCAGCAGTGCCACAGGCTGATTGCCTCCATGCCACGCCGCATTGAAGCAGTCATTTCTGCAAAAGGATTCCCGACCAAGTATTGAGTGCATAACTGAACATAATTATTTGAAGGTTGACTTTTTTTGTATTAAAAACACTTTTCTTTTATTGGTCGGATGAAATATGCTAATTTTTTGAGATAGGAATTTTGGGTTTTCATGAGCTGTATGCCAAAATCATCAATATTAAAACAATAAAAGGCTTGAAACTACTTCAGTTGTGTGTAATGAATCTAAAATATATGAAAGTCTAATGTTTATCAGTACATTACAGAAAATAATGAACTTTATCACAATATGCTAATTTTTTGAAAAGGACCTGTATAATGTACTCACCCCCTTGTCATCCAAGATGTTCATGTCTTTCTTTATTCAGTCGTACAGAAATTATGTTTTCTGAGAAAAACATCTCAGCATTTTTCTTCATATAATGGACTGATATGGTGCCCCGATTTTGAACTTCCAAAATGCAGTTTAAATGCAGTTCCCAAATACGGTTGTAAACCATCCCAGCCGAGGAAGAAGGGTCTCATTTGGCGAAACGATCGGTTATTTTCAGTAAAAATATATCATTTAAATACTTCTTATTCTCAAACGCTTGTCTTGCCTTGCTCTCATTAAAATCTGTGTATTCTGGCTCAAGACAGTTAGGGTATGTCGAAAAACTCCAATTGTATTCTCTCCCTCAACTTCAAAAATCATTTCAAAGTCATCTTACATTGCTGCAAAAGTACTGACCCAGTCTTTGCAAAGTAAACATGCAAAAAAGATCAAACATCCTTAACAAAAAAGGTAAAACAGTGATATAGGGTGATTTTTAATTTGATGGAGAACATGAGATGGGAGTTTTTCGACATCAGAAAAAAACAGTCCAGGCAGAGTAAAACAAGACAAGCATTTGACATTAAATAGTATATAAATTGTATTATTTTTATGAAAATAACCGATTGTTACGCTAGATAAGACCCTTCTTTCTCAGCTGGGATCATTTACAAGCGCATTTGGGATTGTTTAAAGCCGCATTTAAACTGGATTTTGGAAGTTCAAAATCGGGGCACCATATCAGTCCATTATATGGAGAAAAATGCTGATTTTTTTTCCTCAAAAAACATAATTTCTTTACAGCTGAAGAATTAAAAAAAAAAGACATGAACATCTTGGATGACAAGGGGGTGAGTACATTATATATGAATCTTTGTTTTGGAAGTGGACTCCTTTAACTCCAAAATTTTCTGGGTTTCCAGATCTCATTGATCTCAGATCTCATTTCCAGGCATGGCTAGAATTTGATAACTGAGTGCCACGTCTCTGTTTTTCTCACACAACCTCTGTAATAATTCCATAGCAAATTACCTACTGCTTTTCGTCAAACTCCGTGATCCTCTGAGAAAATGAATGCCATCCAAATGCGAATGTCTGAAAGCTGCACAACACGTTCCTTTGTGTGTTTTGGCCGCTGTGAACTACCGCAGACGCTCTTACTACAGCACACATTTTTGATATGTTTGAGAAATTCTGAAAAAAATATAATAATAAAATCAAGAGCCAGATCATATAAACTATTAAGACTGCTACTGTAATATCAGTGTCAGGTAAGATTACTCACCTTTGTTTATACATGTACCTTTATGAAAATTAAACATGGTTTTACTCCTAAAAAAAAAAGAAAAAACTAAAGTAACCACAAATTAACCATGGTATTTGTAGTAAAACTGTGGGTCTACTAATGGTAATCAATCCGAATGACTATATGCAATGCATGCATACAGAGCGCGTAATCTCTGCACTGCCTAGATGTACAAAACAGACCCTCCCACCTCTGTGATGTTAGTCCTGTCTGAATTGGTACATGAAAATCACAGACGTTGGGTGATAAGTGTCGAAACTCAAAAGTAGTTAAAAAAATTAGTCCTGTCTGAATAGGGCTAAAGTTTGAGAAGGATTTGCCAAACAAGGCCAAGAGCCAATTCTTCGAAAAGTGTATGGGTGCCATATTAGAAAAAATATGGGGCATTTTAATATTCACATTTCAAAAGCAAGGATAGCATTTAGGACGAAGACATGTTAATATAGTGTCTTCTACAAGGCCCTTGAAGTTGACTCTCTCATCACTCGCATCACTGGGGATTCTGGGGCCACAGGTGGACTTATGAATACTGTATATTGCTTCATAAAGATAGCTCTATAGAGATGTTTTTATATATAGCATGGAAAATGTTATCAGATTTTACCTGCTTCTTAGGCTGAGCAATGTGATCTGTGAGACCAGAATTAATTAATTCACTTAATATTCTACAAAGAAACACTTGTTCACTTAAATTAAGTCAACAGCATTCAAAAATTAAAACTAAACTGAGTGCACAGCATGTGTAAAATAATTTAGCCTCATTATCTTTAGGATTATTACAAAGTGTCAGGAATGTCTTGAGCTGCCTTTGCATACCCCTGGCAATTTGCTGAATTTATACTCATTAATGTCAGTCACAGCTCATATTGCCTTGGAGAAACTGGGCATTAAGCCCCAATGGCGACAAGCACCTATGTTTACAGCAATCTTTCAGTCACAAGCTAAATTCATTAATACCACTTAACCAGCACCAAAGCTACAGTATACAGCAAATATGACACTTAGAGAACTTCGGTCGGTCAATGAATGATGTGTTTATTATGTAGCACCCTGCGATGATTAAATATCTTACTTCAGTCACTATGGGAGATGTCTGAGGTAAATGGAAGATCACTGTTAAAAATAACAATCACAAAACTACTGTACCGCAACTAAATTAGAAAAATTGTGTTGATAGTTATATAAATACAGTTCCGGGCAAGTTTAGATCCTTCTTGCAGAATCTGCAAAAAGATTAGAATTTTAAAAAAGTTGAGAGTTTTTTCTTTTGTTGTTGTTTTTTGTATGTATGTATGTATGTATTTAAAGCCTAAATAGACCATAAAGGTTGGTTTCTAATTAGGCTTGAGATGCTTTTGAGACACAACTGTAATTTCACAAAACAGACTAATATTCCATGAGAATAAATTGTTCAAAAAATTTAATCTGGATCAGAATGATCTGGATCCAGGATCAGGTAACCCATTTTACTTTTGTGCCAGTTTTTCAAAGCAAAATTGGATTGGATCACTGTGATCCAGATACACACTTTTTCAGATTTCCAAATCTGGATTACTAGTGCTAAAGGGACATGGTGATGGGAAAAAGAAGGGGAGGTGTCAGTGTTTTGCATTGTAGTTTTGCACTGCATTTACACAAATAACTATTTCTGACTGGTCTGATGATTGTGCCAATGTAGTTTACAATCAGTGATTAAAAAAAAAAAAAACCTATAAATTAAATATAATAATTTAGTTTGATATTGACAGCTGTTTGATGATTTGGGGATATATTACATGCTAAAATGTTCTGCTGGGATCAGAATAATCCAGGTTTTTTGGATCAAAAGTATCCCAATCTTACTAAAATGTTTTAAATAACACAAACTGAGAATTTAAACCAGATAAAAACCAAGATTGGATTTTGTGATCTAATCCGAATTCAGAATACTTTTTTTTTTTCTTTTGAACAAGCCATTTTTAAGATTTGATCCAATCCGATGGCCAAATCCGATCAACTGAACAACTGGCCCCTGATGAAGTCTCCCAAGGGTAACATGTAAAACATGAAAAGCAATGGTTTAGTACTGGTTCTAGTACTGAGGCTTGGGGTACTCCATACTAAAAGGTGCACATGAGCTAAACCACTAATGGCTTTATAAGTAAGTAACAATGTTTTGTAACTGATACAGAACTTAATAGGTGGCCAGTGTAGAGACTGTAAAATAGGGAAAATATAATCATATTTTCTTGACATGGTAAGGATTCTAGCATCTACATTTTCAACTAACTATAGCTTTTTGAAGATACAGGACAACTATCTAGCAGTGCATTACAGTATTCCAGTTTTGAGGTCATAAATGCATTAACTAGTTTTTCTGCATCAGAAACAGGTAATGTTCCGAAGCTTAGCGATGTTTCAATGGTAAAAGAATGCTTTTTTTTTTTTTTTTGTAACATCTGTAATATGATGTCTAATATTACACCCAAGTTTTTGACTCTAGTGGAAGTAACAGTACATTCGTCTAGACTGTAAATCGCAATTAAAGAGATTCTGTGTACTGGTTTTTCAGTCCAGTAAGTAATATCTCTGTCTTATCTGAATTTAATAGGAGAAAATTATTGGTCATCCAATTTTTTACATCTTTAACACACTCTGTTAGTTTAGATTATTTAGAATTAGAATTTAATCTGGTCTTGTGGAAATATATAGTTGATCATCAGCATAACAATGACAACTTATCCCATATTTTTAAATAATATTACCAAGGGGCAACAGGTATATTGATAATAGAAGAGGGCCTAAGACAGATCCTTGTGGCACTCCACTTGACTGGCGTAAATTGAGATGATTTGCTGTTTAAATGAAAAAAAAAAAAAAAAAAAAAAAAAAAGTGGTAACAGGTAGGATGTAGACCATCTTAAAGCCTTGAACACCATGTATTCATTGTATGCCATGATCTATAGTGTTGATAGCTTTCCCCAAAACTGTGCCTCAACACAATCCTGTTTCTGAGCTCTGCAGGCTATTCCTTTGACCTCATCCTGATATTTTCAGCTGTTAGACCCTAAATAGACCCTAAACAGAATGTCTTTCCAAGTCAAGTCCAATTAACTGAATTTGTCTTAGACTTACTCCAGTCAGTGTGTAGAAATCTCAATTGATTGATCAGTTTGATCCAGAGAAATGGAATTCACCTAAATTCATCTAATTCACCTAAATCATCTAAATCTAATTCAAATATAGTAGAAAAAGGTCTCAATACTTATGTCAGTAATTGTGACACCATTTGCAAATCTCATGCACTCTTTTTGCTAAACACATTCTCATTCTCACTAAAACATATTTCACACTGTGATACACTAACATTGCAAAACAGTAAATACAGGCAATATAAATTAAACACAACAAACTACAACACAGTTTTTATTGTTTACACACTGACTCAAATTGTTCATGCTGATTTGTAATGATGCATTCAAACGAACTGTACAAGATATAAACTAGTTCAGAGTGCACAGGTGAAACATGCATTGAATGTTGACACCAACAATGTATCAGTGGTGTGCTGCTCTTTGTTAATAAGTAGAATCTTTTCCAGAAGCGACTTAGGCTTTTTTGTGCTGATGGCCTGCACCCCACCCGCATCTCCAGGATGCTACACACCATATGACTACCAAGTCAAATCTCAAAGAGCTGCTATTATGGCTATTGTTCTACCCACTTAAATGATGAAGTAGATATGTTTTCCAATCTATAAAGAATGTGTTTGTTCCCCAAATAGTGAGATCAAAATTTTATTTAATGCTGATCGTGATTAAACCAGAAAAAAATCTAAATAAATAAACAAAAAACATTTTTAAAGCTAAACATTAGATCACTCACACCCGAAGCAGAATGAAATGATCACAGATAATATTTTTAATGTACTCTGCTTGACTGAAACCTGGCCTAAACCAAATGACTATATTTATCTAAATGAGTATACTTCACCAAGCTACTCTTATAAGCATGAGCCCCATCAGATTGGTAGTGGTGGCGGTGTTGTAAATACAGAGATATTCTCATGTTACTCAGAAAACAGGACAGAGGTTTAACTCATTTGAAGTACTCCTGCTTACACCGTCAGATATACAAAAAAAAAAAAATAAATAAATAAAAAAATCTCTCCTATCTCTTGCTCTGGCTACCATGTATACAGTAGACCACCAGGACCATAGGCAGATTTCCTAAAAATTTCCTAAAAGATTTCCTCTCAGATCTGGTGGTTAATGTTGATGTTAGTGTTAATTGTCAGAGACTTTAACAATAATGTTGATTATACAAAAAAAAATGTTAGGACTTACATTTACAGATGTAACCCTTAAATGCATACCTCGGGTCTTTAGCGACCCGGGACGTCATTTACTACCCTCTCCCTCCTTCATTTTTCGAAGTTAGACATCAACTTTTTTAGTATTCCTCAATCTATTCATTATAAACAATATAACAATAAAAAAATAATACAATTTAAAAGAATTTCTATTTTCTGATGAATTATATATATATATATATATATATATATATATATATATATATATATATATATATATATAAATTGTATAGGGTTGCTAGAGACCCGAGGTGTGTATTAGTGCAAGTCTATTTTTTCTGCGCAAAAAATATTCAAAAATATGACTCAATACATGCAATTCACCTTTATTCCTTGAAGTGGCACTGTTCAATAGACAATAATGACATGACGTTTCACTCATAATCACCTCACACATATAACAAAAGAATATCATCTGCAAAAAATTGAACTGGTTTGAATGGCTATACTGCAGAGCAATTACTGTATGCCATAAAATAAAATGTAACTTTTATGGTGTCATTTTATGGTGGATGAGGTGAATAAGCTGCAAGCGATCCAACTATCGGTTTTGAAGTCAATGAAAACGGTAGTTTTGCGAAAATGTTTGAGATCACGAATATGAACCAGATGCTGAATGTACTGTGGAAGTGCGCTCTGACGATGGACGGCGATCATCTGCTCAAACTGAACCCTTCTAAGTTTTCAAAGGTAAAGAAATAGGCTTTATTTTATTCTTCTGTAATTGTTCTTAAAATATCAAGAGAGTTTTTTGCTATTACAGCAGTTATATAGGTGGATGCTGGATATATAGGCCCGGGTCGCCAAAGACCCGAATATGTAATAGTGATTGGTGAAACATTCAAGCATTTAAGGGTTAATATTCTCTTTTGCAGTCAAGCAAATACAACAGTAACAGTACTCTACAACAGTAATACCATTCTGTCATCAAAGAAACTTGTAATCTTGGAGGTTTTTAGAATCGCATGGGAAAATATTATGTCCAGCTATAGACAAGCTCTAAAAGCTGCTAGGACTGAGCATATCTGCAAACTCATAGAAAATAACCAAAACAATCCAAGATTTTTATTTAGCACAGTGGCTAGATTAACAGATAATCAATTTAGATCCTGTACCCACTACATTTCTGAAAGAGTTGTTACCTGTAGCAGAAGAACCGCTTCTCAAATATTACCTCTAAGTCACGTCCCAAACCGCTTCAAGCTGGCAGTTATTAAGCCTCTCATTAAGAAACCACAACTAGATCCTAGTGAACTGACAAATTACAAACCTATTTCAAATCTTCTGTTTATGTTTATCGGGTCTGGCTGCAGACATGCACTTGCAACGGCACTTCCGCAGGTGACGTCACTTGCAGTCTTACTTACTTACTTATGTATGTATGTATGTATGTATGTATGTATGTATGTATGTATGTATTTTTAATTGAATCTCTCAACATTTTACGACAGTAGCCAGGTGGCGAAGACAAGAAAAAATAACTAAATTACAATTTCACTCGCAATCGCCACTTGCACTCTCTGCTACCTGCCATGTCACTTGCAATCCACACAAATCGTGCGTGTTGCCAATGGAGACAAGACACTGTGGTGATTAAACGATTAAAACTAATTTAATAGCATATCGTACTGAGTCATGCATGTCATCTGTAGAAGATAAAGACGTCCCCGCAGAACAACAGAATATGAACGCAATGCGCAAAGTCTCCTTAAGCGTTTTCCTCCCATAGACTATTAAGGCTTAATTTTTAATGTAAGATAGTGTTATAATGTATATGTAGGCTATATCATGTTTTCCTCCGCAAAACGTGGCATAATGTGGCATAATGAATTAAGATAGTGGTTCTCAACCTTTTTTTCCACTGGGCCGCACTATGGTCCAAGTGCAAGTCTCGCGGGCCGCATATTATTTACATATTACGTCACCAATACAAACCAACCAGATTTGTAATATTATAAATATTATGATATCTAAACAATTACATTTATTGATATAAATAAACAGTGGTGTAGTGTAGTATATATAGTGGGTATATATATAAATAATTTATTTATTGGTTTAAGAAATTTCTAATCGTAAAAATCTGCTTCTTTTCATTTTTAAGGTATTGTTTTCTTTTTAATGTACTGATTCAAATTACTAATCAATGATAATTATTATTATACCAGTCTGCGCGCCTCCCCTGACATGCTCTCGCGTATGAGGCAGCATTTGGGGTGGAGGAGTGGACAGAGCGGGCGCATCAGGCGCAATCATCAAACATATTTCAAAGGAAGCTGGCGCCTTTTATTCACATGCGATTGAAATAGCTATTCATATGGTGGACTACCATGATTTTGGCTAATGCAGGACACTACTGAATAATGCGCATTAGAGGGATTTAGGTACGCAAAGCCGACTGACAAAGAAGTGGGTAGGGTATACGCATGCACTACACCACTGTAAATAAATAATTCTACTCACTATTAATTAGACACCTGATACTGTCGGGAGCTTACCAATTTTGTTAAATACACCTCGAAAGGACAGCACAATTAAGTTGCGATTGTAAAATGCTGTCTGTAAGACGCGCATGGAAGCGTGACTTGATGCGGGACATTGCATAAAATGTGCGTATGCAAATATAGTCTATGTTGATCCAAATATGGAAAGCACTTTCAAACTTAATCTGAGAATGATTGCTGCGTAGTATGGGTGTTTCCTTTTGCCTGAACATCTATAAATTCATCTTTTAAGTGAGTCGCGGGGCAAACCCAAAGTTGATGCTGAAAGAGAGCACTCTCCTACCTTCACTGTTGATACTGCGACTTTTCTTGTTTATATGTATTCCTTTGTTGGCATTTTCCACATGTAGTGTTTTTCCCTTAATAACAAATGTATTAATTCTGATGCTTAATTTTACCGAACTAATGGATGATATTTATGACTATTTTAACTGAATTCTGAGCGTGTAATTAGATGTGAATACATCTGCTCATGTCTGAAAAATAATAACAAAATTATTTAACATAAAAACATTATAGTTCATATTTCTTTAGTACATTTTTAAATTAATGTAAAAACAATTATGAATTGTAAAACTGCGGCCCGTGGGCCGCGGGTTGAGAAGCACTTAATTAAGATGATAAAGACTAATATGCTCCTATTCATTATTAAAACAACTACAGACAAGCAGGTGAGCCCAGAATAAACACAACGCCACGTATATTCACAATTTCTCATATAGAATAATCCCTACAGCCCTTTTATATCATTGTGTTTTATTTATATTGATTTTCTACGGGAGGAAAACATCTATTTAATGCATTGCATTCTGGGCACGTCTGCTTGCCTATACGGAGTTGGTCCTTTTAATATCACTTGATGCATTTCTTATTGCTCGTTCATATCTGCTGTAGTTTGTCAACAATAAGGTTTATATTGAATTTGTTCTTTATCATCTTAATCCGTTTTGCCACATTAAGCGTTTACTGGGCAAGTATAAAAGTGAAAGTCTGAGCATTGTGGTCATGGCCATATGCTTGCCTTGAAGTACATTAAATTAATAAACTATATAACAAATTTGATCTATTAATGGCACTTAATGTATAAATTAAGCCATATCAAGTGTTAGTTTTCTAGAGAGACTTTGCATTGCGTTCATATTCTGCTGTTCTGTGGCCACGGATTTGCGGGTCTTGTCTTTATCTCCTACAGATGACTTGCAGGACCCTGCACGATATGCTATTAAATTAGTTTTAATAGTTTAACCACCACAGCATCTTGTCTCCATTGGCAACACGCAGGATTTGTGTGGATTGCTAGTGATGTCGCAGGTAGCAGAAACTGCAAGTGGCAACTGCGAGTGAAATTGTAATTTAGTTTCTTTTTTCTTGTCTTCACCACCTGGCTGCTGTTGTAAAATGTTGAGAGATTCAATTAAAAAAATAATAAAGAACTAAAATAAAGTAAAAACAAAATAGACTGCAAGTGACGTCACTTCCGGAAGTGCAGTTGTCTCAGAGTGCAGGTCTGAAAATGCAAGTGCATGTCTGCAGCCAGACCCTTCTCAAAATTCTAGAAAAAAAAAATCAATTCTGCTTAATTGTGCTTCTTCAGGCAAAAAAAAAAAAAAAAAAAAAAAAAAAAAAAGATATCTGCGAAGAATTTCAGTCAGGTTTCAGGCCCCATAATAGCACAGAAACTGCACTTGTTAAAATTACAAATGACTTGCTTCTTGCATCAGACCAAGGCTGCATCTCATTACTATTTTCAGTTGGTCTATACAGAAAAATTCAGCTGCACTGAAGATTCTCCACAATTCTAAATGGAAGAGAAATTACCAAGAACTTGTTGTTTTGCTTGAGTTACAGAAACTGCAGAAGGACAGTTATCACAGCAATACTCCACTGATCTTGGGCTATATGGCAGAGTGGCCAAACAGAAGCCTCTCCTCTGTGCATGATCCATGAAAACCTGCTTGAAATTTGCAAGAGAAGAAAAAATGGTTTTAAACCTGCAGGACCTCATACTGGGCTGAAGGTTCACCTTCCCACAGGACAACCACCCTATGCACACAGCCAAGGCAATGCAAGACTGGATTAGGTACTCAGTATACTGCCAAATGTTTTTCAAGTAAGGTCTGAACTCTTTAGCTGTAATGCTGAAGGCATTGGAGAAAACAGGCAGAGGTGAGTATCTATGTGCAGTGAGTTTAAAAAAGTAAGTAACAAACAAAGAGAAACACTGAGAACAAGAAACAAAACATGGGCACAATGACAACCATTACAAAGTAACAAGTGAAACACTAAGGCTATACACCGAGCAGGCACAGCATTATGACCACTGACAGGTGAAGTGAATAACAATGATTATCTCTTCATTACGGCACCTATTAGTGGGTGGGATATATTAGAGACAGCAACTGAACATTTTGTCCTCAAAGTAGATGTATTAGAAGCAGGAAAAATGGGAAAGCGTAAGGATTTGAGTGAGTTTCACAAGGACCGAAGCTCTTGTGGGGTGTTCCCAGTCTGTAGTGGTCAGTATCTATCAAAAGTGGTCCAAGGAAGGAACAGTGGTGAACCGGCGACAGGGTCATAGGTGGCCAAGGCTCACTGATGCACGTGGGGAGCAAAGGCTGGCCTGTGTGGTCCGATCCAACAGACAAGCTACTGGTGCTCAAATTGCCCAAGAACTTAATGCTGGTTCTGATTGAAAGGTGTCAGAATACAGAGTGCATCGCAGTTTGTTGAGTATGGGCCTGCATAGCCACAGACCAGTCAGGGTGCCCGTGCTGACCCCTGTTCACTGCCGAAAGCGCCAACTGTGGGCACATGAGCATCAGAACTGGACCACGGAGCAATGGAACGTGGTGGTCTGGTCTGACGAATCACATTTTCTTTTGCATCATGTGGATGGCCGAGTGCATGTGCGTCACTTACCTGGGGAACATGTGGCACCAGAATGCACTATGGGAAGAAGGCAAGCCAGCAGAGGCAGTGTGATGCTTTGGGCAATGTACTGCTGGGAAGCCTTGGGTTCCGCATTACTTTGATGGACCTTTCATGGAAACAGTATTCCCCGGTGGCTGAGGCCTCTTTTAGCAGGATAATGTGCCCTCCACAAAGCAAAAATGGTTCAGGAATGGTTTGAGGAGCACAACAATGAGTTTGAGGTGTTGACTTGGCCTCCAAATTCCCCAGATTTCAATCCAATCGAGCATCTGTGGGATTGCAATTGCAATAAGAGTATTGTCCAGGAGGTGGGTTTGATACGACCAAGTCCAAAAACCCACAGGTGTGGTCCTCAAGAGAAAGCTCGGCCCGGCCAATGTGTTGCCTTGGCAGAGAAGGATTAGAAGCACTCCTGATCCAGATCCATAAATGAATGTCAATTGTTCAGTTATGTTGTGGGAATTGGAGAAAACAGGCAGAGAGATAATAGGAGACATAGGGACAGACAATACACTTCACTATAAAAGTCCAAAGACAAATCTATCACATTTGCAATGTGATATTTCAGGTTGTTTTTACTTTTAATAAATTTGCAACATTATCACAAATCTGTAATTATGGGGTATGTAGTGTAGATTCATTTAAAAAGAAAAATAATTTCAAAGTATAATTTAATAGCATAAGGCTCCAACATTAGAAAAATTAAACGGTCTGAATACTTTTTGAATCTACAGCGTGTGTATATACTGTATGTGTATTTAAGTTTATAAGCTAGTATAAATTTTTCATTTCAAAATCATTTGTTTCAAAGAACAGGGAAGACAATTCAATAGCTGAGTTAGCATGTGAATTACTGAACTTGCTATCTACAATATGTTAATTTATCCAAATAAGAAGTGGAGAAAAAAAAAAGATTTTTGTGACTTTCTATTGGCTTGTTAGGTTGTATTTGAATTTGCATATCAATAATGTGCAATTTGGTTAGAAATAAAACATCAGTGTCAACCTTACCTTCACCCTGTTTCCAGTTTGGGTGGGACCTGGGAAGCTAATTCATACTGTATATTACAGCAAGCTGGGCTGAATTGATCAACAGAGGGAAAGAGAGATTACATAACTAGGTGTGTTGCCACTTTCAAAATGCAGCACAGCAAAAATTTATTTCTCAGGGGTTCAGTGGGGAATTCTGCAAATAAGATGGTTTGCGCATGCTGTAATAATCAGTGTGACGGGTATTAATAATTTGCTGGGGTGTTGAGACACTGAACAATAGCCCAGAACGGGAAGATAGATGGTCTAAGGCTCTGAGAGCCTGATCACTGAGCAGCCAAAGAGAATTTGAAGCAGAGACCACGGAACAGACCATCCACTACAGATGCATTTTAAAGGCTTGTTTCATACTTCATGTCATGTCATTGCGTTATAGTAAAAAAAAAAATATATACAAGTATTGACCTCTAAATCAATGCACAATATTTTTCATAAATATCAGTTTTTCCCTGAGGATTTGAACAGGAATTTAAGTAAATGCCACAATAAATGCCACAAAATGATGAACTTCTTATGTTCTTTACTCCGGTGACCATTTGTCCATTTGTCTTAGTAATAAAGGAGCTCAACCAAAAATTAAAATGTAAAAATAAAATAAAATAAAATAAATAAATAAATAGAAATAATTGTAATATTTTGGATACATTTTGAAGAATTATCTTATTAAGCCTAATCCTAGACTAAAACGTACATTCTCACTTCCATTCTTAGCTGGCTTAGTGACTTCTGGATGGAGCTAGAGCCCACCCTTGTTCCCATCCCTGAAAACACATCAGACAACATGCTAGACAATCCAGTCCCTCCCAGTCACCTGCCCACTTGACTATCTCCACTCTCACTAATGGTTCTGTCCTACTCACCTGCTCTCCTGGGTGTTGCACAGCTCCTCAGCTCTGCCTCCGCCCAGTCTCTCCGGCTTCGCTTCTCCATCACCCTGGGTGGTCGTCTCTGCAGCTTTGTGGAGGATTCTGCCTGTTCAGTCCTTTGTCAGTCCTCGTCCTATATTAGTGATGTGTAAGTGCTTATTCTCCTTAGGCTATATCGTCTCTTAGACTGGCCATACACTAGAAGATTTTAAGCCCGATTCATGCCCCCAAACAATTGTGTGGTGTCATTACGATTATTTAACTGCTCAAAACATTATTTAACAATCAAAACAGAGTGTCCGCAAACTCAAATTGTAAATATCAAACATGCTTGGTATTTACAACTCTTGATCGTGTTGCCTCTGACATGAAGTGCGTAATGGCCAATATGAGCAAGTGTCACCTACTGGACGTTGAGTGCTGAAACTTAGCAGCCACAAACATGCCATGAAAGCAGAGTACTAAGAAAGAACATCACCCATATTCTTTTTTTATACTTTGAATTTTACTGTAAAACAGAACACGCCAGCTGACATTGTCAATTGTCCCCCATGTGTTTTTATTTTCAAGTCACGTTTGTTCTCATGAGTCTCCATAAGATCTCGTGTCACTGTGAAATTTTTCCTACAATCAGCAAGTGTGTAGTCTCACAGCCTTGTTGATGTGCGCGTTCAGAGGATTATAAGGCTAAATCGGTTGAAACTGTCTTCATGTCTGTGGTCTCCCATGGTTTTAAAATTGGTTAAGATTTGAAAATCGTCTAATGTGAGGCCAGCCTTAGTGGATTGAAAGTAACTTCCTTTACACCAGTGAAAATGTGACAGAAATAAGGGAAATTGTTGTATCTTGTTCATATTTATTACATAGCTCCATGGAATACTTGATTCTGATTGGTCAGTCACCACATTCCATGGTCTGTTGTTCCCAGATAACAACCAGTAAAAATTAAAAACACAGGCTCATCCGGGTAACTGTCTGCATTATGTGGTGAAATGTTGTGTAATAAGACTGCAGCGTATCACTTAAATTTCTGTCTAGTTTGAACTTGCCGCTTGCTAGCAATGGCTTTCTTCACTGAAGCTTTGCGTTCAAAAATATTAAAACTCGGATCAATGTTTTGTGTCTAATTATTTACTTTTGTGGCAAGCAGCCACGTATTAAGCGGGATAATGTACATCCAGCCTGTTGTTACTGCAAAATAAAGCCCTTCAGTCTTATGCAACAGCCCTCTGCTTCGGGCTGTCGAGCTTTATTCTGCGAAAACAACCGGCTGGATGTACATTATCCCTCACAAACACAGTAATATTATCATTATTGTTGTCATTATTATTAATATGAATACATAAATACTCATATACCCTTTGGTAGAGTTTTGAAGACCATATAGTGGGTCAGCTCTCCCCCGTTTGTGAACCACAAACCCACACCAGTACATCTAAATACTATGCCCTGGCCGAGCATATCCCTGGTTTGACCCTGTACCACTATGGTGTTTCTCCCCCATTTAACTTCACAACTCAATGCTAGCTGAGAGATTCTATCCATATATGAGTAACTGTTGAGTGTTGCTATAAAAAATATCTCTCATCTATAAGCAGGTGCTATCTGATTTTGGGATACAAGTCTTCTGAATGGATTACTAAAGTAAAGTAAAAAAGTACAACTCATTGGTATCTGAAAGCATTAAACAATTTGCCAAAATCTGTATTAAATCAACAGAGGTGACATGAGATGTGTAAAACAAATGCACTGTATGGACCCGTTTATGATTATGTTTTACTTCTCTCAGAAAATTATAAGTAGACAGCTGTCCACATAGGCATTAGAAAGCAAGATATTTTAAATATGCAGCCATTGTGCAGGAGAGATGGTAAAGCGGAAACATGCAACCTATGCCAAAACACAGCATCCTCCATCCATGTCTCACCTTTTTTGTAACATCAGTTTAAAAATAGTTTTTACTTAAGATAATATCTATTGATAAATCTATAATTTACTGGGTAAATAAATTTGAATTGAAACTTTTTCTCTTCTGGTTTATACCAGCGAATCATGCCTCAGACCATAAGAGGTTTGAATAAGAATCAAAGCCTCATGGTAATGATTGTTATCATGGAATGTAGGAGAAAGTTGTTTTTGGCCTTAACACTTTTTTGGTTTGGTCATGACTCGAACTTGACCCTCTTCTGCTCTTTGTCTAGACTACAACACTGGATTATACATTTATCATTAATTGTGAGAAGGCAAAATACACTGTCAACTTAACAATTGCCAATTATTAAAAATGTATTGTGTCTTAAATTTTTTGTTTGCGTCTTGCACAGTATAAATTAATAGGTTTGCATTAACAATAGCTGACTTTATATCTTGACATGGGGATCATCATACCTTAAAAACTACTAAAATGTTAGTAAAACTACATAGCCACTGCATAGCCTTTGCCACTGTGGGGTCTTTCAAAAAGCTTCACCAGTCTTTAGAAACTCTGTTTAAGAGGAAGAAAGAAAATATTAAGACACTTCCATAGAAAAAGATAAAAAATAATCATTTTAATAAAAAATACATTTATATATTTATATTATATACTATAAACTGTGCATCATTATGCTTCTTACACATTTAGGATACCAAGGTTCTAATTTGTAAAGCTATTCAGAGCAAACCATTTGAGCACACAGACAGACTAGACGAGGAAAAAGAAAAAAAAAAAATAGGAACACATTGTTATTGGGCAACTCACTTCAGTTTTCACTTTTCAGCTTAACTACACCAGCATAAAGGTAAGACTAAGACTAGCTTCCACTCTGGACTCAATCTTCAGATGGTTAGCACTGTAGGATGGTATTTGCCATTGTAACAAATACTGTAATTCCCATTCTCAGATTGCTAGGATGCAGGAGACGACGGTGGACAGCATTCCATCATGAACAAAGAAGCAGCATCTATGTGATAACCCACACATACGACACTGAGCATTCACAAAGCAAGGGTGCTAACAGTCAACACACGCCACTGTTACACTGCTATTCAGTTGTACAGGGGAAAAAAAAATAAAAAGGTGTCTTACTTTTAACATCACTGTGGGTTCATTTGCATAAATTAGACAGAATTGTGTTATTCATTGGTCATATAGACAGGCAGGTTAAAAAAAAAAAAAAAAACTTGGATGACAACTAGGATGCCAACAATGCCACATCATCACTGTACAACTCTATAGAAGCTATTATTTGAGACTGGTGCTATTCCAGAAAACACATATTGTAAGTTGTGCTTTGTAAAAAAAAAAAAAAAAAACAGTCAGTCGTCCAATTTAAAATTAGCGCAAGAAGAAAAGGTTCGCTTATTTGTGCTTTGGAGGTCTTTCTGATGCATTTTCAAGGTTTTGTCTTTACTTACAGATTGGAAGCAGCATTGTGCAAATCTACACAAAAAGAGTTTTGTGACTTTACTGATGACACCAGCAAAGTCAGTTGGCTTAAAAGGAGTGATTCATAGTGATTCATGAGCAAAGTACAAAAATAATAATACCAAACAAGGCAGAGAGAGGATCTTAAGTATATGTCAACATGGGTGACAAATGATGATAGTTCAACATGAAGGTTTTTAACATATACATAAATTCAACACATATACAACATTTGAACAAGGTCAGGATTCAAGAATTCTTACTGTTACAGGTGACCCACACAAAACAGATTAAATTAAAAAGGCAAATGTAAAACTGACAAATATCTGATAAAGACCAACGCAAATCAGATGCATATGTAGAACCAAAACATCTGAAAATATATACATACTTGGAGGCTTTCATAAGCCTGTTTATTCACCTCTTGTTTATAAAATTACAATGAAAAATGACAAGCAGCACCTTGTTTTCCATCTGTTGCTATCAACTGGAAAATAAAAACCAGGTTCTTTACATTTTGACCTGTGAACTCTGTATTGCACCCTAAAGAAAGATTTCAGGAGGAGCACAGTCACTGCCTCATGTATGCACACACTCTCTCTCTCTCTCTCACACACACACACACACACACACACACACACACACACACACACACACACACACAAACAAACAAACAAATCAGATCTGGAGGTAAGATGTGCTAGGATAGAGTCCTGGTTGGCCCTCAGAGTCCCCCCGGTGCTCTCAACATTCTTTTAGGGCATGGGGCTTTTCCAATGCATCATCGTCTGCAAAAATGGAAATTGAAAAATTCAAATTATAATTAAAAGCTACACAAAAATGCCAGGAAAGCATCTTAAAATGCAGACACACACACACACACACACACACACACACACACACACACACACACACACACACACACACAAGCAGCCATAAAACAAAATGTGCTGACTTTGGAATAACACACACAATTTTTTTGTAGACTCAGCCTGCTGTTTGGAAGTTTTCTTATAGCAGAATTGTCTACAACAGATCAGCAACTGAGCACAGGAACTAAAATAGATTAAAACTAGGATGAGCATATTCTGAGGCATAATGTTTAAGGTTACTGACTAAAATTAATTTAGAGTTAAAGGGGTCATCGGATGCCCATTTTCCACAAGTTGATGAGATTCTTTAGGGTCTTAATGAAAAGTCTATAACATACTTTAGTTAAAATTTCTCAATAGTAGTGTAAAAAAAAAAAAAAAAAAAAAAAAAAAAAAAAAAAATCACCCTTTTTACCATGTCAAAATCAGCTCTGCAGAAATCCTGTTGGATGTTCCTTTAAGTGCAAATGAGCTCTGCTCACCCTGCCCATCTCTTCTGTGGAGTGATGAGCTGTGCTCCGTTTACTTTAACCGCATTTAGCTGCTAAACGTGCTAACTAGCATGTTATTAGGAAAGGGGATTGCAAAGATTCATAAAAAAACCCCTTATAAGTGAAGCTGGATTACGAATGACTCGCACAAACACAGATGGCGCAGCAAGTCAGTCCCGGGCCCATAAGCAAAAAATCATTATGTGCTCCAACTCTGTTAACTTGCTGATTTTTCTTAAGTACATAATGTTGCGTGAGTATTCACACAAGCTGTTTTATTTAAGGTATAAATGCTTGAAAATAATAATACGGATATTAAATAATGGAACAAAATACTGGAAAGTCTATTCATTGTTTGTAGCACGCAAGTCTCAGCATATAAATTCTGTCAATTTTATGATAAAATACAAACAATAAATGTGTATTTACGCTCTTTAAGTTGTAGTACAATAACTATATTTGTCTCAGATCAAGCGGCATGTGAATCAATGATCTTTTCCTCTTTAATATTTGCAGCACGAAATAAACGTAAAAATATTTAAATGCATAGTAAAACAATCTCATGAAATCGATCAATCAGTTAAAAAAAAGTCAATAAAACATTTTGTGAATAGTCATAATAGTAGTAACATAACATTTAGCCTACCTCAGAAAAGCCAACAAGCCTTTGAATTCTTTCGTTTCGAAGTAGTAATTTAAAGCATTCTATAGATACATTTATCGTGTCTGTGAGGCAAATATTTGCTGAATTTCGGATCATTTTTGTGAAGCGTTCCTCCTCAAGAGATGGCAGAAAGCGCATGCTTGTAGTGTTGTCACGATACCAAAATTTTGACTTTGATACGATACCGGACTAAAATATCACGACACTACTACTGAACCGATACTACGGAAAAAAAAAAAAAAAACACAGAACAACAGAAAAAAGAATTGAATAACAGTTTCTTTTCATCCCCCCTTTAAAAAAATAAAAAATAAAATAAAATAATATAATAATAATCACATCCCAGTACCACTACACAGGATTATGGTGAACAACTACCGAGCCTACAGGTATGTAGAGATCTTTGCTATATTGGTAAGTTAGCTTAAAGGATAAAGCCAAATCTTATTTCATGATATAGTAATTTTTAGTGTTGGGTTCGAGTCCACCTAAGTCAAGTCCGAGTCGAGTCCGAGTCTTTAACCAGTCGAGTCCGAGACGATTCCGAGTCCAAAATGGGCCGAGTTGGACTCAAGTCCGAGTCCCAAAGGGCCGAGTTGCACTCAAGTCCGAGTCCCAAAGGGCCGAGTCCGAGTTGAGTCCGAGTCCAAGGAAACACTACTGTTTGTCAGTATCTTAACATTGTTTTAACCCAGGGGTGCCGAAATTCGGTCCTGGAGGGCCGGTGTCCTAAAGAGTTTAGCTCCAGCCCCAATTAGACACACCTGAACCAACTAATCCAGCTCTCACTAGGCATGCTAGAAACCCCCTGGCAGGTGTGTTGAGGCAAGTTGGAGCTAAACCAAGGACCAGGACCAAGTTTGGGCACCCCGTTTTTAACCTTTACAACTAGAAAAACGCAATGTCAGTTGAAATGTAAGAAAAACAAACCTCTAGTGGATCTTGCCATTTTGATTTCACAACATCACATAATTATTGTCCATGCTCTGCTTAGCAAACTTAAAAGTCATGTAACAGAAGTTATGGCTGACCTATGTATTGTGACATATTTTAGAGTGAAACAGGTTTTAGAATGTGAAAAATTATAGGGCTTTATTCATCGATGTAGTAAATGTATAAATTCAAGGGTGGGGGTAAAGGAATAGGTATCTTGGTGAATGGGACCTTAAGAGCAGAAAATGCACCTTTTTTATTTCTGATTGTGGCTGTGTGTGTTTTGGGTTGTATATGACTTTTTCTTTCTTGGATGAAAACGAGGGTGTGAGGGATAAACCTAGTCTTTACAATGGCACACACTGTGTATAAAGCCCTACATATACTTTCCATAAGTCACAGCCATCTCACACCTGTTTTATTTTTGAATGCATTTATAGTTACATTAATTACAATAAATTACACTATATAAGGAATAATTGATGATGTGCCATTGAATTATTAGAAAATCATGCACACCCAAGGTGGTTTAGGACCCATAAAAACTCTTGCTGCAAAGATGTTAGAAAAATTATTTTTCTTTGAAGCTAGAAACTGCCACCATTATTAAGAAATAATAATAATTTTAATACAGAAAAAACTAATCAACTAATGTAAGTAAAACATTCTCAAGCTTACCGAAGGCAAGTAAACACTCCAACTATTACTTCGCAAAAGTATTAATAAATATATTAATCAAAAATACAAATGAAATAATATTTGCAAAAAAAAGAATCTTTTTAAAAATAAAATATTTTTACGTTTTTTTTTAGGTAGGTCTATATAAAGGGTACTACACAGACTACAGACATTTCATGAAGTAATACATTTTAAAATAAAACACTCCAAAATCTTCACTGTATACATTAAATATGATTCTTATCACAGTTAATAAGTGATTCAGTCAAGAACAGTGAGTGATTTTCTCGTTTTCTTTTGTCGTTTGATTAATATTTATGACACAGTCGGCGGCTGCAGGTTTACGCTGCTGTCGCTTTAAGATCTGATGCACGAATCAAATATTTTGACGCATCAGTATATACCAATTTTGAGTAGACGTCACGTCGCTGCTGCGCGCGCATAGTGATTGTAGAAAAACACTGGTAGCAAGTGGAGGTAAACGGGTAAAATCTATGGAATATATGGAATTTTTTTGCCTTTTGATGTCAAAACCGGAATGCAAATAATTTTTATACAATACTGTAGTCAAAGACGCCATTTAAAGCTAAACGCAGACATTTTAACGGACATACTATGGATGAAAACTGCTATGATTACTCTACTTTTAAAGCATAAATTTGATTTAAACAATAGGTCTACATAATATTCACGGTCATCCCGATTTCGGATCTGTAAGACTATCCCACTATCTAATGCCAATTTCTTTGAATAACAGTGCTTATCGGTGGGTGACAAGCTCTTGTAATATGCAAATAACATTTTGAAAATGACATCTAATCAATATAATCAATATATTTTTTAAATTAAGTATTTTAAAGAGAAATAAAGGCTATCTCTTCCGGTTTTTCTGCAACCATGCTGCGCGCGCATCCCGAATGTTTACAAACAGATAATTGGTCTATTTCTCACAACTGTTCAGATTTACTTAAGACAGAACCGACTTCATTTACATGAATAGTCTCCAAGACGAGCATGTGTGTAGCAATAACAGAACCTATTTGAAGCGAAAGAGAACTCTGCATTCGCACACTGACCGAGAGGCGCGTTCTGTGAGCGCGCTTTGAGTGTGTGCGCACATAAACCCGTAGCCTACTGGACAAGACTTAAAAACACATGCAAATACTGAACATCACTTTCGTGATAATGCATCGAGTCAGTGACATTTCCGTCAACTGTCTCTGGACTCAGACGGACTCAGGATATTTTCAGAGTCTGAAAGGCTCGAGTCTGAGTCAAATTCGAGTAAAAATACATCCGAGACCGTGACAAGTCCGAGTTGCCTAAAAATTGGGATCGGGAGGCGCATTCCCTTCACAAACAAACTTAAGCCACTGCATCTTCAGTGGCTCAGATATCGGGAGTAAATGATGACCACTATGTTCATTATTACATCCTACAACAGAACACCTCAATCGCTTAGGAGCCATTTTTGTCTACGCCCTTGCACTGGCATCGAAACAATGGCGAGTGGACTGTTATAGCCCATTCAGGGCGGGTCTGAGGTAAGACGCCAGTGTCAATCAAACTATTGTGGGAGCAGCCTCTGTCAGTGTGACGTCACACAAACAAGAAGCTGAGAATGGCTTGGTTTGAAAAAGGGTGGATTTGTCATTATAGGGTAGATGTGTACATACACAGCCATGTTTGTTTACATGTTGTTTACAATTTGTTTGAAAGTTTACATCTGCAAACAACTTTGCATCCGATGACCCCTTTAAATGTGACATCTCTGTGTGTATGGTCACACATAGGGCAACAACTATATATGGTCGCAACAACTGAGGTTCAGGAAAACTTCCCACAGACTAAATTCCTCTGGTATAGTGGTTCAAGGGGTTGATTTCACCTTAGTTAGATTACATTCATGTTAGATGCATTCAAACTAATGGCATATTAATTTAAATACATTTTTAAAGCAGCATGATGAAGTTGGAAAGCATCACAAACTGTCTGATGAATCATAGTTTGAGCACTTGTGAGGTGAATTAATTAAAGTAGGCCTGGCTCAACTAGAAAATAGAATCAGTGTATTACAAACCCATTTTGGAAACAGAAGAGTTGGAAACTGGGTACTAAGAACATAGGCTCATTCTACAGATTAGCCATTTGTAAAGAATAGTACACAAAAATATCAAACAAATTTAGAGACGTTAAATTACCAGTAGGGGGCGGCACAGAGCAACAATAGAGAAAGGAGGCAATAGTGTTCCATCCAATTTTTTGCTAATACTTGACTTAGATCTGTTTTTTTTTTTTTTTTCTTTGTGTACACAGCACAAACCACGTTGAAAATATATATATATATATATATATATATATATATATATATATTTTTTTTTTTTTTTTTTTTTTTTTTTTTTTTTTTTTTAACTCAGACTTGGGCCACTTCTGTATGTTTTCCTAAGTCCAGTACAGGTCTGATGATTTACAATGCAACCTCAGTCTGAACAGTCATTCATACGACATACATCACTTTAGATTACCATCCTTCACAATTCTGCTCTGGCGGGAATATGATGTCAATTTGATGGCAAATGTATTGCGATTACAGAATTAAAGATATACGCGAATCAAAACTGAAGACACATGAAGAAAGTAATTACAAAAAAATAAATAAAATAAAAACTAAATAAAAGCAAAATAAATAGAATTGTTAGCAAAACAACATTTTCGTAATTGTACGTAATTGTACAGCAATTCAATGTCTGATTGCTGTCCACATTCATCTATTCAGTTCATGTGATCTCTGAGAAGCCAAAGTCATGTAGTAGTGATGTCACTCCCCACACTGTTTTACTGGCTAGGAAGAGCTGTCAATTAGGGCTGTGCAATAAATTAAAATCGTAATAAAATCGCAATGTGAACATGCACATTTTCTAAACCACCGAAAGCACGAATTCAACGCCACCCCCTTTTCAGGATGCATGTCCACTGATGCGGTGCCAGCAAGTAGAGAAAGTGTTGAGAGTGGCCAAATGGTCAAAGATGCTCGACTTTATGCAAATATTACGCAAAAACACTCCAGGCGGCAGCCGATCTTTGTGAGAAGCAGGTAATGACACTGGTCACCAGTGTTTAAAATATGCTGTTTTTACTCATTTTTCTGCTGAATTAGGTGCTTAAATCATATTGTTTTCACATTGGATGCATTAAAGTTGTCGTATGTATGTTAAACATTGCAGTTTGGACATGTTATTTCATTGTGAATTGGCTGGCTTTGTTCAAATGTGAAATGTAAAAATTTAAATTCAATAAAAGAGTGCAGGAACACAAAAGTCTGGCCTTACGACACAGAAGAAACTACAGAAACCTTCCAGTCACTGTTCTAGTTTCTGGGCCAGGGTTGTTTTTGTTTGATGTTTACTCATATTTGCATTTCTTTATCTGTTCTGTTCTAACTGTTTTCCTTTTGAAATATTTCCAATTCTAATTCATAAACACATAAATGCATTTATAAATGCAAACTATATAAGAAAATTTTGTCTTAAAATAGTCAATTGAAATATTCATCCAAAAATCAATCTTTCTTTATATATATATATATATATATATATATATATATATATATATATATATATATATATATATATATATATATATATATATATATATATGTATGCATGTCCAAATCGCATAGCCCTACTACCAATCTAGCAGTAGGGGACCAGTAGAGACATTAAACTCATCCTGTTCTTCACTTTTATGATTCACAGCTTAAATGAACGTAAACACTGTTTTAGTGCCTGCATGTTTTCAGAATTGAGGCCTGCAGTGTGAACGTAGCCCAAGACCATCCTACCTTAGCTTCACTGAGCCATAGGAGTCTAAAAGTTGAGTGCTGGCTAGCTCCAGATTCCAGTCACACATCTCTAGAATCTTATGGCACTCCACCCGTGTCTTCAGGCCCAGACAGAAGAGCTGCTCTACCTGGGCACCAGAAGAAGGGAAAATGGATAAAAGTAATTTAACTCATTAGGCCCTACATGAGATTTCCAGTGTATTTTTTGTGTCTGATTACTTATATAGCTAATTACAATTAGATTACCACTAACCAGGCAGTGAATCATGACAGCTGTGATGACTGTTACCTTCAAGTAGTGTACAGCCTTCTGTACATTCCAGCTGTGGTTCTGTAAAGCCGTCTGACATTCTTCAATTGTTACACCATGGACAGCCTCCTGCACCTAAACAGGGCAAACCCAATAACTATAAATCCATTTACAGTCTGTAAAGGAGAGGCTTTGGAATAATCAGAGGTGGTAAAGTGAGCCATTAAGGAGCTGAATCAGTGACTGATGTGAAACACTATTAAAGCAAACTTTGACTCCCTTGCACAGGAGACTCAACCAGATTACCGACCAGAAAAAAAGTGTGACATTAGCATGCATGGCTAAGCTAATGATGCAAAACAATACATACACTCTTAAAAATAAAGGTGCCTCAATGCCATACCTTTTTTTTTGTCTAGATGGTTCCATAAAGAACCTTTAATATCTGAAGAACCTTTCTGTTTCACAAAAGGTTCTTTGTGGCAAAAGAAGGTTCTTCATTGTAAAAAAAAAAAAAAAAAAAAAAAAGGTAATAAAAAGATGATTCTTTAAAGAACCTTCGACTGAATGGTTCTATGTGGAACCAAAAATGGTTATTCTATGGCATCGCTGTGAAGAACCTTTTAAAGCACCTTTATTTTTAAGAGTGTAGCTTCCTGAAAAAATAATAGGCTATATGCTATAAGCATTTATGGATATATGCAGATCTCATGAACTCGATTCCACTCTAGCAGTGGTCGAACTGGTTCCTGTTGTTATTTTGTCTCAATCAGACAATGGTGGGCGAGTGTAAATAGCCTTTGCCAACAAGGCGGGCTACATTGCACTGTTATTGTAAACACATTGTAAACAGAATGATAATTACTCTGGTCAAAAACCAAGTTCCTATAGGTAAGACACCACACAGCTAATCCAAGCCACTCATGAATAATTCTGCCATAAAAAGAACATGACAGCTTATATTGGATGCATAAACAAGTTTCAAGAAAACAACCAGTAATAGCATGGATCTGTTTCATATTAATGTTTAAATCTCTCACCAGTTTGACTCTGTCATGGTTGCTGGTGCTGTCAGCCCTGTTAAATGAGCCATCAGAGTTTACTCGGCACAGGCTGAGAGAGTTCTTCAATCCCCCTCTAAATCCAGAGCTCGTCAAACTGCTGTTGTTGTTGGAGGAGAAATTGGACTTGAGCTCTCCTTGTTGATAAACCATGGGCTTTACAGTGGCTGTGTTTACCTGTTTCTTTTCCTCACCACTCTCTGCCTCTTTGAAGAACTTATCATAGCGGTCCAGATATGGAGGCCTCTCAGGCAGGAGGTAGTAGTGCGTATTGCTGACCTTCTTGCCATCACGTACAATAGGCAGAATGCAGGGCCCTTTGGCTGGCTCCTTATCTTTGCCCTGTGCTTGGATGACCTTGGGAGCAGCATATTTGGGATCGGAGGCGAAGCTTTGAGTGGTTGGCATTAGTTTAGCAGGTGAGGTGGAGAGGTAGGATGGGCCATAGATGGAGGAAGCTGAGCAGAGGCTGCTGCGAGTCTGAGGGGAGCCCACGTGTGGACTTGGTGTGCGAGAGCCCGGCTGAGAGAGGGGATCTCGTGGGGGAATCTGCGGTGGACGCTCCTTATCATCCTCATTTCCAGAGATTGGAGACAGCTCACCAGACCAGCGAGCATAATCGCCACCTGCACGTTTGACTGGACGGGGTGGTATGGGGATACGTGGTGGTATCTGGGGTTTGTCTTCAGAAAAAGTTAGGACTATCTGGCGGTGTGGCTCCAGACCAGGGCTGGTAGAGCTCACAGGTACATTGAGGTGCCTCATACACTCCTGCTGCAGCTCTTGGAAGATCTCAGCAGACTGAGAGAAGGTGCTGGCATTGCTCTGCCTGCAGGGCAAAAATAAATTGTCTTCTACATGAGGTTTATACTCTCCAGTAGGAGTGCAGGACATACGTGGAGAGCATGGTTCATCAGCGCCTCGTTCTGCACTGTTGATGGAGCTCACTTCAAAGTCATCCTCATCTTGTGCTACATCATCATAGGCTGGGGGAGGAGGGAGGGGTCGGGCATCCCAGTCCACCACTGGGGTAGGGTGAAGGGGGCGGGGCAGAAAGCGTGAGGGGCTCTGAGGAGGAGTTCTGTCTAAAATGTTCTCTGCTTCAAGTGCCAGTTTAGCCAAGGTTGGGATCTGAAGCTCCACCACAGGAGAGGGTGAAGGTGTGGCCGATGGAAACTCTTCTCCAAAATCTATGAGAGAGACTTCTGTGGGAGTGCTGCCCCCTGGAGTCCGCACACTGTATGTGGAACGATCACCCAATTTGGTAGCACAGACCCAGGCAGCTGGTTTGAGCTTAAGGCCCTTCTTCTTCAAAGAGAGCCGTCGAAGGCCTGCTGAAGTTTGGTCCTCGTCCTCAGCAACAGCATCGTAGGAGGGTTCTAGTCACATCAAAAAAAACACACATGAACAAATGTTTGTTGAAAAGTCTGTTGAGCTTGAAATGTAATTTAATGACAGGAACTGTCAAACAGAAGAAATATTTTCAGGGCCAAAATATAAATACTGAGCACACATTAGAACAGTCATGAAGGTACAGTGCGTCTCACATTCCTCCAGAGAAACTAACGAACACTAACATGTCTCGTACAGTGTCTTCACCGATACTTGGGTGGGAGCCAGTACTAAGCGATTCCACCAAAGGACTAGGTTATGCAGGTTAACATGGTCTCACTGTCACAGGTAAGCAACTGTCTTGAATGAGAATGCTAACAGTCAGAACTCTCTCAGACCGGTATCTACAAATTATTGTTTGATCTCAAACCAAATTTTCTGTGTAAATGAAAAAACAATATTAACTAATCCTACACTCTTAAAAATAAAGGTGCTTCACAATGCCATAGAAGAACCATTTGTTTAAATGGTTCCATAAACAACTTTTAACATCTGAAGAACCTTTCTGTTTCACAAAAGGTTCTTTGTGGTGAAAGAATGTTCTTCAGATTATAAAAAGGTAAGAGACGGTTCTTTAAAGAATCTTTGACTAAATGGTTCTTTGTGGAAACAAAAGTCGTTCTTCTATGGCATCTCTGTGAACAATCTATTAAAGTACCTTTATTTTTAAGAGTGTAAAGTTAAAAAGTACAAATGAATGTTTTATTGAGCCACCCACATTCATAGTAAAATAAAAATGTAACATGCAATTCTCTTTCTCTACTAATAAAGATTAATGCAACAGCTTTGCAACATGAGGAAAATATGTACAGGAAGTACATTTATATGGTACTATTTGTACGTTATTATAGGCCACTATGTTTGTTTTTGGACAGAGTACAACATGCAGCAACATAAGTTATGTCATCATTCAACTATCAACTCTTTCAACTTTGCAGATCCTTTGCTGAGCACTAGCTCTGTAACCAGCATAATTTTGGTGAAAAATGGATATTATAAATGTTTGGGTTACCAAACATCATAACAAATGACAGACCACTGCAAACACATGACAAACAGAACTAAAAAAAAAAACTAGAGCGAAACAGAGGGAATGAAAGAGCAAACACAAATGCTTACAATACAGGTGTGCTGTACCTTTGAGGAGGGGTGCTAGGAGTGAACAGAGGGGGCATGAGCAGTGCTTAAACTGAACTGAGGGTCCACACTTACTCTTAACCAGCAAAGATGGCTGAGGGGGCCGAGGGGGAGGCTCCTCTGCAGAGCAAGCGAGCAAGTTAAGGATAGCATATGCATTAAAGCAGGTAGGAAAAGGGAAAAAAAATAACATAAGAACAATAAGTACATAACAGAGAGAGAAGAAAGAAGCACAAAGAATGAGGACCTGCATTAAAAAAAAAAAAAAAGTAGTATACTGAAAATGGCAAAAATATTTATGATATTTTGATGATAAAAATGATTTTTATTACTATAAAAAAGTCAAAACGACAAGTTCTTCTTCGGGTGACTGACAGATGAAGCAGCACATACCGTCATCTACCATGTATAGTTTAATGAATACTGAGCGACCCAAGCCATGTAGCACAGAAATTACGCTTTCGCTTCACTTTAAAATGAAACACATGAGGAAACAATCCCTCAAAAAATTAATGCCATGATCATATGAATTTAAGATTTGCTGCTCTGATTTAAGACCTTTTTAAGGCCTTAATTCACAGAAAAGTGATTTAAGACTTTTTAAGACTTTTTTTTTTAAAGACCTGCGGAAACCCTGGGCATTTACAAATTTGAGTGAGAAGAAACACTTATCATCGATACAACAGTTGTGCTGCCTAACATTTTTGTTGAAATCGTAATACACTGTGATGTTTTTACATTACATGATCTCTTCAGGCCTGAAAACACCATTTTAAAATGCCTTGACATTTCTAGTTTTTCTATAGCCGTAGGAAGCCTGTTTATTGATGTTTGAACTTTACTAATTGAAAGGGATTTGCTCACTCTTAGCGCGTCCAGGGAGCTGAGTTGGTCTGGCAGAGTTCAGGTCCAGCCCCAGCACATCTGGAGGATCCATGGGATTCCCAAGATAAAGACTGCAAAAGTAACAAAATGAGAGAAGCATTTAGCAGCCAGTCAGTGTATATAGGAGACCATTTCTTAGGTCTAAGTTCACAAGAGAAACAGGCTCTGGAACTCTGCCAAAAAAGATTTAATGGCACTGTATAACCAAAGTAGTAAAAAGACAATTCAGATTTTAACAGCAGCCCTTATATTTCACTGGATGTTTTATGGAGGCATTTACAGCTGTGATATCAGTTAATGCAGCCAAGTTTATGGTAGAGACAGTGTGTACTGTGTTCTACTGCCACCTTGTGCTGATGAAACAAAGTGCTTATTACTATCCTCATGTGCAAAGACTTGGGCCATAGATCCAGGTTAGTGAATGTGGCACTTTACTTATTTTCCATGACAGAAGCATCTGTACATCCAGTGTGTGACCTTCAGGGTCTCATCTTACTCAGTGAGGACATTATAGAACTCCTGCTGCAGGCCCTCCAGTCTACGCAGTTACACTTTGCAGGCTAGTGCTCACTACAGACAAGCATTTCCTCAGAATAGAGCCACTCTACTCCTTAAAAATTCCCATTAGCAATTGAAGAAAAAAAAAAAAAACACGCTGGAGAATCGCCAAATCATTATTTCAGAGAATGCAAAAAAACTACAGAAAATACACAATGTACATGTGAGATCACGTTTAAGAGACTCACTCATCAATCCTGTCAGGAAAGCCCCAGCAGCGGTGAGGATTAGTGTCTCCATGGCCCGTGTGAATGAAGCTGTTCTTCAGTGGACGGCTTATGTCATGGGCAGAAAGACCTGCCACTGACGTGACTGTGTTCCTGGGAAACTGACCAACCTTTAGAGTACGTTTGTTCTGACCTCTCCACCAGTAGTTCTCTGCCCTGCAGGACACACAGAGACCATTTAAAGACAAAAACTTAGCAGCTCTAAAGATGGCAGGAAACTGAGAACCAATTCTTTTTTTTTTTTTTTAATTATTATGATTTCAACAGCTCTTAGACTGTTTATGCAACCAGCATTGTCCGATTCCTGAAAGAGTGAATCATACGGGCAGATTCTTGTTAGTGAATCAATAACACTGAACCAGTCAGAGCAATTATTGAACCAGAATTAAGTTAATTATATCTCTAGTTTGAGATCAGACTTCCGAAGGGGCCTCAAGATGAGTGAAAATTAGAATTAAATAAATCTTTAAAAAAAAATATTTATTTTAATTTACCCCCTCAACAACAGTTTCATTTTAAGAACCAGGATTCTCACAATCTTGGAACACCTGGTTGTACGAGTCTTATTTCTAGTCCTGGAAAAGGTATTAAAGGGGTCCTATTATGCTCTTTTACAAAGTTTGTTTTGGGGGTATACTATATGTTCTCATGCTTGGTGGTTCAAAAAGCGCATTATTTTTCAAACAATTTACATTATTATAATACCTTTCTCCCCAGCCTGGCACAAATGGCTCGATTAGTTCCGGGTTTGATGAAGGCCCGCTTTCCGAAAAAAAAAAAACGAAATGTGTTGTGATTGGTTAGCGGTGCATTGCGATTGGCACTTGCATTGTGTTGCGATTCAGTACTGCCACGGCCCTTGCCAAAGCAGCAAGTTCCGTGTACAACTGTTAGCGCAAGCTAGATTGAAGTGATTCTTACGTTTTAAATATGTATATTTTTCTTACAAAAATGCATCGATTCGCTACAGGAGGCACAAGCAAAACAGAAAACGAACATTAACCTTATCAAAGAACATCACTGATTAATCTAGTCTAGTGCAAGTTTAAATGCAACGTAAAAAACACTCACATTTTAAGTGAAGCTATCTACACTGTATGATGAATAAATCTCTTACCACACACTGCACATATCTGCAGCGCGTTAAGGCTCCGACACGGGCATCTAGTCAATGCTTGTGTTTATACCCGCCGCGCTGCAGCTCGTTGAAGCATCCCAGAAGCAGCTCTCCACACTGCATCACTAAAGTTAGGCTAATCCCCCACCTCAACCCTACCCACCTCCCAATATTTTAATGATATTCTAACAGACCACGTTGTGACATCACAGCATCCGAAAAAAACAAACAAACACTGTAGTCCAAAAGAGCCGTTCGTTGTAGTTCTTGAAAAGAGATTTTTTTAAAAACAAAATATCTCCCTTTGGAGTAGATTTTGAGATTTGTAACTTTGTAGATTTTTTTTTTTTACACACCATACACTGACTAAATTTCAAAAAGTAGAAAAGCATAATAGGACCCCTTTAAACGAATCCAATTTTTAAAGGACTAATTCACCCAAAAATAAGAATTCTGTCATTATTTACTCACCCTCATGTTGTTCCAAAACCTGAATTTCTTTCTTCTGTTAAGATGAAGAGAATTTTGGTAAACAAAAAGTTGATGGTTACCATTGACTTACATAGTGTTTTTTGTTTCCATACTATGTATGGAATGGCTACCATCAACCTCATACAGGTTTGTAACAACTTGAGGATGAGTAAATGATGACAATAATTTTTTGGGGGGTGAACTATCCTTTTTACATTTTTTGGGCATTTTATAATGAACATATATTTTTCTAGTCATGCCAAACTGAATATTTTATTGGATAATAATTATGAAAATGTAATAAAATCCTTAAGCATGAATGTCTGGAAAAACCATGTATATTTACTGGTTAAAAAGATCCTGCCCTTAAAACGTCTGGATTTCTGAAGTCAAAAACGTAATCTTTTTTGTCCTAGGACCATTCACTGTAAAATGAATGTGTCATATCAATCATGAATCCATAAACCCATTTACATTCTATGGTATAAGAGCTCACCTGCCCTCTATGATGGTAATGACATCATTCATCTGGATTTGAAGCTTGTCAGGTTCATCAAAGTCTTGCAGGGCCCTCATGTCTGTAGGCATGGTCTCCACTAGAAACTCCCTTAGAGCCACAAAGGTGGGCCTGTCATCTGGTTTTTGAGCCCAACACTGCATCATGACATTATAGATGTCCTGTGGACAGTCTTCAGGCTTAGGCAGTCTTTCACCCTCCTTATCTATTTTGTGGAGGATCTGTCACAAACACACATATTATTTTTTCTTATGATTGTCTTACCTAGTAAATATAAGCAATAATGGCATGATCAATATTAAGAAGCAAATCCAACATTAGGCTCTAAATGTCTGATTTTTGGGATTACAGTCCCATGTCAAAGCTGGTCTTTTATTAGGCAGATGACTAATTGGAAATTCAGAGTGTATGAGGAAGGGTACCTGACTACCATTTAGGCCCAGCCACGGCTCCTGACCGTAGGTAAACATTTCCCACAATGTCACACCAAACATCCATGTGTCTGTGGCGTGAGAAAATGTGCGTGTCTTCAGGCTCTCTGGGGCACACCTACGTAAGAAAAAAAAAAAAAAAAACACCACGTAGAAATAAGGTCAGTAGAATAAAATGCCCGTAAATAAACAACCCACCAAGGGGAAAAATTACATGAGGATCATGCACAATTCATTTAACCAAATCAAGGGCCACAAACAATGATCTCATTTAAATTCAATCTGAATCCTGAGCTCTGGCCTGTCACTGCATACAAACAAAATAAACCAAGTCATTTAAAGCTCTCTGTATCCCTTCTCGGCAGATTCAAACCACATGCAAACAAACTCTTCGATTGTAAATATATATATCTAGTCTCTCCAACCCTCTCCCTCACCAGGCAAATGGGACTTTGCGATGCTCTTGCATGACGTAATGGTCATCATTCTTAGGTAGCGCCCGCATCAGTCCGAAGTCACCGATTTTGACCTGCTCGCTGGAAGCCAGCAGGATGTTTCTGGCGGCCAGGTCTCGGTGGATGAAGCGTTTGGACTCTAGGTAGGCCATGCCATTGGATATCTGGATGGTGTACTGACACAAAGTGGAAATGAGGAAATGGCCCAGGGTCTTTCGCAAGCGATCCAGCATGGAGCCGAGAGGCGCAAGCTCAGTCACCTTAGAGAAAGAAGGGTAATGAAGAGGGTCATTCAGGGAAGAGAAGCAGGGGGAGAAGTGGGGCACAATATTAAGTTTCGTTTCATAACAACTGAAAAAGTAATCTGACAAGAAGAATCCTGTCACCAGAAACAATGAACACTGCCAATCAGGAATAACTCCAGAAGTCAGTGTCAGCAAATAATGAGTCTAAGAGAACACGCAAATGTCAGGCCTTATTTTAGCTCACCCCTCCCTTCTCAAGACCTTGATACTTTAGCACTCTGTCTTTGCCACCAAATTGATTTAGACGTGAACACGCACACTCACTCACCATCTTCATGGGGTGTGTGAGGACGACTCCGTAGAGACGGATGAGGTTTTGGTGGTCAAGAGAGTGCATGGCATTGACCTCACGGATGAAGTCGTCCAGAGCATCTGGCTGGTTGAGCACGTCTGTCTTCAGACACTTCACTGCCACATTCAGCTGAGGACGACATATTGAAAGAACAACTCAGACAGGAAACCAACACAAATTCATCATAAGTCCCTGCATGTGACTTTGAGGGCCAACACATCCGCTCCCAGCAGCTGGACCAACCTGCATACATCACAATCCCACACGCTAATGACTCCCTCTGAGACCTGTGTCTATACTGTTGCTGGTCAGCTGAAATTTAGAGAAAAAAAAAAATCACAGAGCAACATTATTCCCCGTGTGCAAGCTTGGACTCTGGCTGAAGTTCCACCTTTTGGAAATAAATCTTGTAACATCTGGTATTATTTTGCCTAAATTATGACCAGACCCATCTGCATTACTTCATGAGTTTAAATAGATTTTAAACAGTTAAATAGAGATGTTTACATTTTTATCACATTTAAGAGTGTGTAAAAAAGGGTTCTTGACATCTTCACTTTTTGGCAGTTTTTGCGAAAAATGGAGCTTCTGCTGATGATTTGGTCAGTATGTATTGCTCTCTGATCAGACCCTGTCTAGAGTATGCAAATGTGCTGTTAGGTGGTTGCACAAAAAAGGAAGCAGCTTTACTGGAAAGCATGCAGAAGAGAGCACAACCAGGGGCGAAAAAACTGGTCAGCTTCTTGGAAAGCAAAATAATTTTACATTATTCAAAGCAGAGACAAAACGTTATGCTAGTTCTACCATTCCTTTTGGTATTAGATTCAATGAATATAAAGTGGATGTTTAGGGTCCTTTTTGCAGGTGCACTTGTATGTTTCTATCTATCTATATATCTGTGTGTGTGATTGGATGTATACTTTGTGTATTGTGGACAGACATATGCATATCTTTTATTATTATTTGGTGTAGTATTGAATATGTCTTGAATATTTGTTTTTATATTTCTCGGGTATTTTTGCATTTCTGTTTTGTCTTGCAATTTTATCAATGTACTTTCTGCAATAATGCAATCTCAGTACTGCTAAGCAGAAAAGTACATAAACTTCAAAACATTTTCAGAAATAACTGTAAATAGTGCAAATAAATTGTATCTTTCTGTATGCCATCCTTCTGTAAGTTCAAAGTAGGTGTCAATCAAAAACAGTGAATCTAATCACCCTAAAGGCAAGTTAGATAAGGATTTTTAACTTCAAGCATTAACAATGTTATTTTGCAGAGGTTATGAGTTTGTTTGTAATATGACTGCATAACAGAAAGTATCTTTTCAGTTTGTGCAGCAATTTCTTTTATAGGATACAGACTTTATTCAAATTTGTATCAAAACAAAAACTGCTTATAGACAATGTATCGTCTAATCTAGTCTATGCTATGTCCATTTATGATGATTTTGAAGGTTTGGTTTTGGGAAACTATGAATTTAATGGCAGTGCAGAAGAATTTTGATGAGCCCCCAACACCGTACCTGGCAGAGTGTCAGTACTGTGCATCATTGTTAGAATGCCTTGCATGTAAAAACTGTTTGATTAAGTCCAATCAAGTCAGAAAAGTAATAGTATTCTAAAATTTTTTTGAGGTGGTAAGCATGAAGTATTGCATTGAGAGTCAGGGGTTTGTTCAAATCTTCATCTCTTTCTATATTTGAAAAACAGTAACAGTGGTGCTTGCCTAAAAGGCTATAATCATTAAGTTAGATGAGGGTGTCTGAACGTTGCATGTATGAAAAGGAGTTGGCATAAATCTCGGCTCAGTCCTGTCATTTTTTTTTTGTACAGCGCAATGAAGCAGTGTTTGATCTGCACAGATGGCCACAGGAAAGATGTTCCCACTCAAGTCCCATGTGGAAAGAACCCTTTGGTGTGCAACACACACTATCACTACAGCCTCCAGCTCAGTTCACACGACATCTGACCCCTCATCAGGTCATTAGAGGCCCGTCTCTCCCACTAACCTCCTCTGGAGAACACAGCTGCTACAATGACACATACAGATCAACCCTGAAACAGGATGTTCACATGGAGCCCTGGAACACTTTAAGGGAAAGGTGGGACCATAGATACAAATTGTCTGAAGGCTGTTCTTTTGTTGATTAACATTCCTGGCAAAAATGTGCAATAGTCATTAATTTCTGATTGCAAGTGATGGAGATTAAAAAACAAACAAACAAACAAAAACGGTACAATATCATATCAATAGTACAGTCTAAATCTTCATCTCGAATACATCCTAGTGCATGTCTGAGATGGTGGCTGAATTCTGCATCTGCAAAGCTGGTGTTTTTAACAAAGCTCCCTCTGTTTATCCAAACACTTTTATCCTGTCTCCCCTCCCCAACTCTCCACTAGAACTCTGAATGATTCTGAATAAATTCAGAATTATTTTTTTCCCCTTTTTTTGCCGTTTCTCCCACAATTCAGAAGAAAAAGACAGAGTAATATATTAATTTGTATGAAATAACTGAGAACATATTGTAGTCTATGTCTATACATACATATACATATATATATATATATATACACACACACATGTATATATATATATATATATATATATATATATATATATATACACATATATATATACACATATATATATGTATACACACACACACATATACATATATATATATATATATACATATATATATATATATATATATATATATATATATATATATATATATATATATATATATATATATATACGGAAAACACAGATGGAATCACGGAATCAGTCATAAAACCGGAATTTAATAAATAAATTAATGTAGGAATGTCACGGAATTTGACTATTTAAATATGAATTGTTCCCGTTCTGTGTGTCACTGTGTGTGCGAATGGCGCAGACGCACGGTTTCGTTTACTACACACAGACTGAAGTGCGCATGACGCTCGTGATGATTTCAGTGTCTACCATCTCGCCAAATGAGGACATCAATACATAAACAACATTTCCAGAACTGCTCTGAAGTTTCTTTATGAGCATTGTATTATTTTTTAATGTTTTTACGTAACTTAATTTTTAACGTTAATTTTTATTTGATTAAATATATATAATATTTTATGCCTTCATTTGATAACCAGAAAATTTTAAATATTGTAACAATAAACTTTAATAAATTTTGTTGTTTTTATGCATTCAAATAATTAGACATGCTTAAACAGACTTTGGTAACAATAAAACAGAAGGTGAGAAAAAATAAAACATTTCATAGGGTCCTAAACGTGTCATTTTTGTTAAACTTTTAATAAACTGATGTTAAATTGTATAAGTTTCATAATTGTAATTAATTAGACTTGCTTTTTGATTAATAAAACATAAATTAACCATAAAAAAATCCAGAAAAATTAAAATGGAAAAAATGGAATCCAGAAAAATTAAAACGGAAAAAACAAAATTTAGAATAAAAGATAGAATAAAACTGAATTCACAGCGCCCCAGATTTACTCTCTTTTGCTCGCTACTATACAGTAGATATCAGTGTTTATACCCGAAATATAAACTTTCATCCTAGAACTAGGAACACAGAAATGGTTTGTGTAATGCTGATACAGAAATGATAATAATGTAGTTAAAAACGCCATTTGTGAAGCTGTTTCATACTGTACATATATACACAGCAGCTGCTCTCTACTGATCAGCGGTAACACTAAAGCAGATTTAAATGTTTCACAGTTTCACATCAGCGAAGCATGAGCAGTGCATTATGCCACTGCCCATATTAATGAATGATGGTGCGTGTGCACTGATTCAGAGTGTGTTGTTTTAAGTATTTTCAACGCAAGTTAAGCTTCACACTCAAAACTTAATAGAGAGCTGAACTGTTGTCATTTCGGAATAAAAAAAAAAAAAAAAAAATCGCATGAGTGTTTGAATCGAGATCGCAAACTTTTAACAATTAATTGTGTAGCTCTACTCACCACTTTTCCATTTGGCGTGAACCACTCTCCGCGCTTGACCACGCCGAAGGAGCCATCTCCCAGTTTCTCAAAGAGGGCCAGGTCTTTCTCACTGATGAGACAGGTGAGGGCCTGCTGCTGGCTATCCACTGGAGGTGGTGTGACGGTGAGTTTTCGGAACGTACTGGCTGGCTGGGGATTGAAGTCTCCTTCTGGTCTCTTGCCACTAAACACCTGAGAAATAAACACCAACAAAGTCTAAATCCAGAGGTGACAAATAAAAGCCCTTACATGCTCAAACCATATTTTAATTCTGTGCATTCAGAACTGCATGAAATGTGTACCATAAACTTAAGGACTCCCTGGCCACACTCTATCCCACCGCGGTAATGATATGCGCTAACAGGGAACATCCCAAAAGAGAGAGAGTGATTCCACAAAGAACTGCTCTTTCTAACTGCTTATCGGCTCTTGAGGCACTTTGCATGAGGAGCCTGTGGGCTGGCCAAGGAGAGCTGAGCTATCAAGAACCAGAGTGTGGGCTGAAGGAAGCCAGGGGGCTACAAACTCAAGGGACAAGGAGGATGGACAGGAACGGAAGGTGGAGGAGTTAGAGGTGACCCTGACTTTAACTGATTAAAAAACAGACAGAAAGATCAGATTAAAAGGAGAGGTGACACTGCAAAAAAGAGAAAACAGAAATAGAGAAGGACGGAACGCAATGTCTGTAGCCTTGAGAGCGAGAGCCTGGATTTGACGGACAGGCTGAAAATAGAAGAACTGAACTGGGACCAGAGTCAATATAGAGGATCTAGACAGAGCCTTGAACCCCAGACTACTGTCTGATAACCATACACATAGCAAACATATATTACACACTGACAAATGCCTCAATGAGTAACAAATCCAAATGCATCTTTCCATCACGGTTCAGGACTTTCCATTGACTGTTGTTTTTATACTAAGACAATGACATTTTCTTTTCCTAACCCTCACAAAACCTTTCTGTATTTGTTCATCTTCATTAAGACATTCATTAGTTTGTTTATTAAGCAGTTATATATAAGCAGTTTCAAAGGGGAAATTGGCTCTCCACAATATAGATGATTCAGGTTTTACTGTCCATGTAGTAATTGCCACCAAAACTATCACAAAACACATACAAAACTATAGTATAGTACTGTAGGCATCCACATATATTTGCATGAAAGCAACATTTGAAACAGGAGAAGACTTACTGAGCGCAAGTGTCAACTAAAGTATGCCCACACACACTAACAGTGGAGTGAGGAGGCAGATTACTCAGTCTGTTCTCGGTGCCAGGGACGGAAACAAACAGGTGTAATTTTAGAAAGCTCTCATCCTCTCAGGCCACTTCCTGTAGGCCCAGGCCAATACTGCAACTGAAGCCTTCACACAAGGGAGGAAATAAGTTGGTGTATGTGCATGTGTGTGTTTGTTTGTTTCATTATTTCACATGTATGAAAGAGCAGTGGATGGTCAAATATTGAACATCCATTTCAACCTGTGTGCATGTACTACTTTATTTGCAACTTTATTAAAGTAGTTAAGGTAATCATGTACACTTTCAGATTTTCAAAATTGTACCCCTTAGGGGTACAAAAGCTTGACGATGGAGCAGTACCCTCAAAGCGTCAGCTCCATACCTTACCTACCCCTAATTGTCCACAATTGTCCCTCTAAAAGTACTGCACCAGTGGCAAGCTGCTGTACCCAAAAAGGTAAACTTTTTGCACATTTTTTCTGACAGTGTATGGGAATAGGGGATATCTGCGTGTGTGATTCATTTAACACAAGTGTGCCAATTCTGGTGCCAAAGGTCAAGATGTCCTCTCATCCCACAGACAGAAGAATTTGCCCTAAATGCCGATGGTTTAGACAAGAGCAATCATTCGCCAATCCTGAGTGCATATCACTCCCACATACACTTACGCTTCCTCTCAACACACACTGAAAATGAGCACACACACACACACACACAGAGAGGCTGTAATGTAAATACATGTGAGAGTAGGAGATTAATGAAGTGGCAAGTCAGACAGAGCTGGACGAGACAGATTCATTCTGTGGTCTCTCTAATTCTAGCCTTGGCTCTTTGTACACTGTTAGAAAATGATATACCAGTGAAGCACAAAGACACACTTAACACACAAGAGACAAACACAGACACAAAAACATTGTAGTGGTATTTTAAATATTAAAAACGGAGCAGGGCAGACCAACATAAATACACAGAAATTAATAAATGTGTCTGTCATAACTGGAAATGCACTAACTGCTCTTTCTGTTTACTCAGGTTAAAACTGACTCTGGCTCCAATGAGGCCTTTGGTCAGCACCACCCAGACATCCAGCCCTATGAAAACAACTCTCATACCGAGGACACGCTATAACCAGCCGTACAGAAACAGCTCAAAGCAAAGTATGCATTTATTCAGGTCAGTTTATTGTACATAAAAATATTCTGGGCAAAACAAGCTGCTAATTTTACACAGACTGATACAGCTCCAGCTTATTTTTTTCTACACCAAACCAACAAGAGTCTGACAAACCTAAAAACAGGCCTTTTTCCGAATAAACATTTACAAATGGATGCTATTTTTTGCCTTTAATAAAATGCATATTATACATTGCTAATAGGGATGCACGATATTGGATTTTTGCCAACATCTTATATGCCGATATATTTCATCTCATTTTGGCCGATACCGATATATCACAACTTATTTGTTAGGATTAAATAAACAATAATAAGTGGTTAACATTCATCCCTTCTTTTTCCATCAGTAGGCTAGCATTATTTATGATTTGAATTTTGTGAATGGAGTTCACATTTGCTATGTTATAAGCCGAGCTTCGGATGCTTTCACTTTCGAATTAGCAATCTTGTCACGTTTTACAAGAAAATTGTATGTTTTGCTTACATCTATACACCTTTCACTTTTTAAGACTAAAGCAAAAAATGGATTAATTGTTATTCTTAATTAAAAAGCACAACAACAAGAAACTATAAATATTATTAAGTTCGTGGCAATTCGTGACCAACCAGCAAAACAGTTTTGCACAAGAATACCAACATGTTCACCTTCTCTGGTTTAACAAGTGGTCTTTTACTTGAAAATCAAATCCTCCGTCCGCCATTGTTTCCTCAATAGTTGCATCATTTTTGCCGTCACCACTGCGCTGGTGCTGACACGGCAAATACAAACCAGGCTCTACACCTGAAGCGCTCACACCGAGCGCGCCTCTTTACATGATCAGTGGAATCTGACTCTTGCCACAATGTGCCACGGCTCTGTAACTCTGTAACTCCCGCTGTACGGAGCAGGCGCTTTAAAGCACTGCAGACCATTTACTCACACAAATGCGACCACTTCAAATTTTAACTTTCTCAAAAAATTATTTAAAATGCAACAGTTTTGGTCACAGTCTAGAGCCCTGCAATACAAAGGCATTCAACACGGAAAGTAATAGAAATTTAGTCACTAAGTCATGTTTAATTATAATTTCCCCAGATAATTATTTCATATGGTGCACTGCGCTTTGACAGGACTGCGGGACGCGAAGAGGACATAATTCCTACAACTTGTTAATTCGTTCCTACCATTTTTTTAATTTATTAATTTGTAAAATGGAGGAACAAATTAAAAAGTTGTATTAACGAATTCTTAATTTACTGCCACAAAATCTTTTATTTCCCATCTGCAGTTTACCACAGTAAAAGATATGAAAACATGGATTAAAAGTGAATGACAAGAAAATAAACCTGCAAAATTAAAGGGTGAGACAGTGAGGATTTGGGAAAAGAAACTTTAAATATTATTAAGTTTGTGGCAATTCGTGGCCAACCGGCAAAACAGGACACATAGCATGGCTTTAAATGTATGTGCTCGAACGGCATGAATCCAAAAGCATGGTCGCTACTAACATTTGCCTGCTAACCAATTTCTCTGATAAAGAATGCTTTGTACCTCATTTGTGTCATAATATTCACGTAAAAATATTTCATATGAGCAAGAGAATTGTGCCGCCGGAGAAAGAGAATTCACTGACTGCGCGCTGTAATTACTTTTGGGATCATTTTATTTTAAATGCGAACATGTCAATTGCAAACATTGCCATTGTGTTTTAAAATACAACCACGAGCACCATGAAACCATTTAAAAAGGTAAATTCAGCGGTCTAGTGACCGGATATGAAACAGCCAGCAGTAAATGATCCCAAACGGAACAACTGCGCGCTTTCTCCAATGGCCACTGCTGCCACTGCACGTGCTACTGTTTACTCTATCACACACCGAATGCGCCATTCTGTACGTGCATTCTCGGTTTAAATGCGGCAATCCAAAACAGTGAATCTACTCACCAGTCAGGCAAAACTTTGCTTCAAGAGTCACATTGCTGACGTGATCTAATCACTAGCACACTTTCAGCACATGGGAGTTAACATATTCCTCTTATCGGCAAGACATATTGGCATAATTTTTCATATAGGGCTGATGACGATATTTACATTTAAAGCCATTATCGGCCGATTCCGATATCAGTCCGATAATATCGTGCATCCCTAGTTGCTAATTTATCTGTTTGCTCTGAAATGGAAACAATCACTGTAACAAATCAAACAATCACTGTAACAAAAATAGCTGTCATGGTGACTCATAATACTAGTTAAATGTATTTGTTTAACACGTAATTAAAATACTGCGCATTTAAACTCTTGCTAGCTTCAGAAACTTAAATGATCAAAATACCCTCTTCCATTTATCCCAGAAACTGATTCAAATACAGAATCTTATGAACAGACTACTGAGAGCAATGTGCCTTAAATTGACAATTTAAATGTATTTTTGGCACTCAGACGGTTAAATGTATATTAAATCAGACAGGTAATGCAACTGTTTTGATAGAGGGGAAACAAGATACATTTCTAGTTTAAATATTATCTATTCTTCAGACAATTCCATTTAAATACAATAAAACATCAGCTGTATAGAGCATTAAAAATGGCTAAAATTCAAACATTTGGATGTGAAGCTGCACATAGATCGCTATATCTATGGGACTGAACCATATAGATCATTGATGATTGAAGATTCCAAATAAAACGAAGATTCCAACAGTATAGTATGTTAAGAACAAGAATCTGAAATTATATTGACATATCTATAATACTTCTAGAATTACAGGCACACAAACTTTTGAAAAATATTATGCCATTCATACAGCTGTGTTCTATGCAATTGTTTTGATTTGCATAGTTTGTTAAACAAGATATATTTCTAGTTTCAACATTATTTGTTCTTTAGGTGTATGCAAAGTGACCCACATTTGGTTTTGACCACTGAAAATGTGTTCAATATGACAACTTATTCTTGAAGTGAACCACATAGGATCTTTAAAATAAGAATAAGAAAAGTTTATTAAAAATCAATATCTAAAATTATAATCAAAATATCGTAATACTTTTTGCGTTACGGCCATGCGGACTTTGAGAAAAAAAAAAAAAAGTGTTTTTTCCCCATTTTTGAACAGCCACCATTAGCATATAATGGAACAGAAAAACATAAAATCAAAAATTTGGGCCAGGGAAATTTCTGATTTCCGGTCGATTTTACATGGAATGACCCATGTGGTAACATGGAGAGTACATGCTCATAGTAGGATACAAAAAGAAAGAAAGTGATGAAACAAAAGAGTGATTCCCTGAATCAAACTTTTTTCATGCTTGCTAGACTAATTACAAATTCTGTTAATATCAGTGCAATATCCATGATATCGGTTCACTTTATATCATCAACAAAATAAGTCAATGTATCATCCAACAAAACTGAAATTTTTATTTTTGTAAAATATAAACTGCACAGCCTGGCTTACAGAATCAACTACAAACTTAATTTCCTCTGCATTCCGAATCTATCGTCAAACACACGCACACACGCACGCACAAACCATAAAGAATGGGCCACATTGTGCCGATTTATTGCTTGTGACTGAGGCCAATTTGAGGATCTTCCTGCAGGATTTGATGGACCATTAACCTGGTTAGTGCTTTAGAGAGTGAGCGGCAGGCCTGAGTCGACACTTCCTGCTTCAGTACTCAGAGTAGACATTTCAGCATTATGTGTAAAAGAGATAAAATAAGTTGGTAAATTTCTAAGGTGTGAAGCAACAGGCCTCACTGAAATTCAATGCTGATTTTCAATTTCAATTGTCGATCTTTTGAGAAGGATCACAACCTCAGCTTGACAAAAGCTGTCATTTAGGCTTTCATCCAAAAGATGAAAGGTCATGGAAATCATCTAGATCAAGTGCTTTAAATGTTAGTTCTTGATTTATTCCATTCAGGTTCAATAAGACAATAATGCAAGTTAGAGACTCTACAGCGCTTGAGGAAAAATGTGAGCTGAATGACCAATGAATAAAGAGAAGCCCTTGTCCAGCTGCATGTGTAGAGGTGTGCATTTGTGTGTGGGACCTGACCTTGGACTGGAAGCCTCATTAATCTGTCAGTGCGTGTGAGGAAGGCTGATGACATACCTTGCTCATCCAAGACTTGCGTTTGCACATGGTTTTTCTCCTCTTCACCGCCTCCCACAGCCGTCTTTGCCCTGTCAAAAAAAGCAAATGAGAGAATTATTATTAAAAAAATAAGGTTAAAAATAAGTTCAGCTTTATCAGCAGTGACATCTAAACAAATCAATGTACCTGAATAAAAATTAAAATGAACGCTGTTAGGCACTAGTGCAATAAATTGCTTACTACCTGTGTTTTAAAAATAGTAAAAAAATTTTTTTAAAAAAACCTTACGTATTTTACATCAATTTTAAGACATGTTTAAAGACATTTTTAAAGACATTTTTAAATTACAATCATCTAACGTGAATTTTTTGTCACTTGATGTATTCGTTTTTTACAATATATAATTATGTTTTGATTCATATTTATATTGTTAGGAAGATACTTACAAAAAATTGAAAGCGCACAATTATAGATATGGGTGCTATGGGGTGATTTTGTTGTGCAATAGCTTACACAGAGAAATTTCAAACTAAATGTATTTGAACTAAACAGACAAGTAAACCTTCAGTAATAAAATAAAAACAAATAAATAAATGGCAAGCAACAGCACAAATAAAAACATTAAGAAGATACAAATTAAATTAATAGTGCCTTAAGTTATCTATTCAACTGTAAAATAACACTGGATAGTCTTCAATGCATAAATAAACAATGACAGGCAGCAGCAGGTTTATTTATACTGCTGTCTCTTCAAGACCTCATACACAGATCTAAATTACTGTTAAATGTTTTGTTTTACATCTGTTTAAATTAACTTAATATATAACTGACTGTGTTTACATCAGAGGTCTCAAACTCAATTCCTGGAGAGCTGCAGCACTGCAGAGTTTAATAGACAATTCGTTGTCTATTAACTTAAAGTTGGTGAAGGTAGGAAAGGCGGAACAGCGCTGATAGAAGCGCTCTCTCTGGCACACACTCCATTTCTTCAGTTTTCATACAGCGCATGATCAGTTCTCAGTTCTCCAATACACACACAGTAGTCCAAATGTCCATCGTGTTGAGTATCTCACGGAAATACAGTCATTCATGGCTTAAGTGAGCGTAAACAAGTGGATGAAAACTGAATGTGTCAGTATTACATGCATGCCTTCCTTCTTAAAGGGACAGCATTCCTAATGAAATACCTATCTGTGTCATTAATGTTAACCAAAAAAAGATGAATAAATGTATACATGTAAACCTACTGTATCTGAACAAATTAATTTAATTTGTATTTCTATTCAGAAATGAAAATTGTCATAATTTATTCCAGTTTTTCCAAATTCAATCCTTGATTCAAATTTCTCATAAGCTTAACTGATTTGGTATAAAGAGAGAAGAATTAATGACTATTTTTGTTTGAAGACTATAAAATAGCTACCAAACTAAATGTTGGTAACTACATTTTGGCCAAAAGTAATGACTAAAAGTAACGACTAAAAGTTGACAAACATGTAATGACTTTTGTTCGACTAAAACTAGACTAAAACTATGAAAGACTCAAATGACTTAGTCTCGAGATAAAGACTAAGACTAAATCAAAAATGCCTGTCAAAATTAACACTGCCAGGAACGGAGTTTGAGACCAATGGCTAACATGAATACTCACCAAGACAGGTATTTTGACAATTTTGACAAAAACATGCTTTGGATCTCTCAGAGAACTAATGAGCGAGTACTGTATTTAGTCTTTTAATGTTTGAAATCACTGTTTAAAGATTTAAAAACATACATTCCATTATCTGTCCCAAGTATCTTACATGCTAAATGAAAAATGTGCGGGTACAATTAGAATTAATGTGCATTAGCCACAAACCTGTGTGAAATTCAAGCCCTGGATATGTATTACCAGAAATCTATCTATATAGACCAGCAGTATCAAGAATAATTAGACAACTTTACAGTTCAAATAACACATTAGGGATGGGCAATATGGGCTTACAAATTTATCACGATAATTTCTTGTATTATTGCGATAACGATATCAATTTTCTTTAAAGAAAAGTATTATCATTCCTATTTTTACCCAAAATAGGGCATAACAATGTAATGACTGTATAATTCACTGGATGCCGGAGGGCGCCCTTGTGTAGAAACTTTACATATGCTTTATAGCAGAAGTAATAGTACTGTAGATGCTCAAGGAAATGTCTAATCCAATTATCACTGTAGCTGAATAAAACACAAATTTTAACTGAGGAAACTTGCTTAAACTTAGACAATAAACATACGATTGCTACAATATATTTGTTTGTCTGTGTTCTTCAAGCAATCTTGGGTAATTTTATAAGGATAAAGTACATTTATAATGCAATGCTAATCGACATAGCTTTTATAACACTTTAAAATAGCATGATTCCCTACAACACATTAACTTATAAGTGTGATTTTTGGAAACTGAAGGATGAGTCGATTATCCTCTGTAATCAACAGCATGCCACAGATGCTGTCCATAAAACTTAACCCTGAGAATTTATTTTAAAACTTCCGTCTTGTAATTTATTGCTGCAAATACTGAGACAAACAGGGAGAGACTGAAAAAGACTGAGGGAAAGAAAGAGGAGGACAAAATAGGACATGTGTGCCAAAAAAAAAAAAAAAAAAAAAAAAAAAGAGAAAAGAGTGTGATAGGAGGGCCGTGTAATGAGCTTGAGTTGGGCAATAATCAGGCCATCTTAAGGGAAATTACATTAGTGCAGTTTACACTTCAGGCATCACACAAAGGCTTAATACTGAGAGCGGAATGACACAATGATTCGATTTGGCAGACAATCAAAGCTTTTGTTGGGTTTACCAGTGGAAAAATAAATGAATTAATTAATTAAAATTCCCGCTTTTCAACTAGAAGTTTAGGCTGCAGTCCATGCCGACTGTCTTCTTGTGTAATTAAAAAGACACATCTGAAAATGTAACTTTTTCAGACGCATCTTCTTGGTGAGAAATTAATAAGACTGATTATATAACTAAGAAAATATTCAGTCTTGGGTTGAACCAATTTAGATCTGGTGAACTTCGGATTAAGGTGTTGACATTGATAGACAAACAAAAACGCTATGTCAGTCTTTTAATGAAGCTTCAAAAAGCTGCCTTTTGAAGAACAATGACTTGCTGCCCTTGTGTAAACAGCATCTAATTTGGTACTGAGAGCTACAAAAGCTCCTATAATATCACCCAACACCCACAAACAATCATTGGCAATGACTTTCTCTTGTTGCTCGAGAATTTAAGAGTGTATTGCGACAAGCTTTGTGAAAAAAAAAAAACATCTATGAGTCAGGAAAAATGTATATACTTTTATTTAAATTAATTAATTTTAAATTAATTTACTTACACTTATATATTTTATTAGCGTTGTCATACATAATCTCAGTAGTTAGTACCAATACCAGTCAAATAAACTAGTATTTGCAAATAAATAAATAAATAAATAAATAGGGCTGTCATGCAAATAAACTTTTGAATGGATTAGAGGTGACATTAATTTAAACCTGAATAAATAATGCTATGAGATTAAAAGGTTTTGAACTGCCATTAATGTAAAATGTAAAATATCAAATTATTATTTTAAAAAATTAAATAATACTCTAAATATGAAACTAAAACTGCCAATAGGTGGTGGGAAGTCACTGCCTTATTAAAGCCATTAAACATATTCAGAAAACACTGATTTGTCGTCTTTGTCTTCTCAGTGTTGCTGTGGCAGATAATACTTTGCATTCACACTAACTTAGTGCATAGAGCTAATACAAAATGATTTATTTTGTAATACAGCAAGGTTTTTTTTGGTTATTGCTATGGTCATCACTATGAATCTCTGCATAAGTGGCAATGCGGTTCTTTGAGTACAGTCTTTTGAGAAGCACTAAACACCTTGGTTGGACTCACCGGGCCGACCCATACCGATCTTCTCCAGGTCCTCATTCTTCACATAGTCAAAGTGTGAGAGACGTGTAACGTTGAGCTCATCACGGATGCGCAGGAAGTACTGCTGCAGTTGCACTTCCATCAGCAGCTCCAGCAGCCACTCAGTGCCCTCTTCACACTGCATACTGCTGCCCAACTTCTGCACAAACAGAGACACACCAATGAACACAGCTATTCCCCATAGGCAATGACTCTCCCAAAACCCCAGAAGCAAGCATGTTCATGCTTTTCCATCAAAATAAATTAACAACCCAAAAAACCCAAGCCAAAAAAGAAAAAGAAAAAAAAAAAAAAAAGTGTCCAACTAAACAGCAACAAGTGACCAAGAGAAGTCCAAACCACACCAAAAGTGTAATTAAACTGAATCATGTTTGATAACATGCTAAATGTTTAGAGTATGCGGTAACAATGAAAAAACCTATACAGTTGGCTTTCGCTGTTGAACTACTCAACCGTGGCGCACATCTGGTGAGCATACACACACACACACACACACACACACACACACCACAAAACATGCACACCTGAAGTTCATAAAACACAGATGGCATTGGCCCTGGACCAGGCCACATGTGCTGAGCTGCTCTCTAAAGCCATTTAATTACTCCCAAAAGTAGCATCTCCAAACCTCCAAAACTAACCAGATAACACAGTCCTTACCTTTTCACAGAAGCTGTTGCAACTCTATTTCGGGCCCAATTAAAAACAATGTCTTGACATCTCCATAAAAATCATAAGCACTAAATCCTCAAGTCCCAAAGTCCTTATCACGTTTCAAACAAAAACATTGACGGTCCCTTTAAGTTTCTGTTTAGCAACAAGGGGAAAAGATGGAAGATGGAAGAACACTGACATTGGTGCTTGGAAGCTCTGGGACAAATAAAAGTGTGCTACTGTTTTCCATGGTCTGCTTTTGTGCTTGTTCTTCTTTCTGTTGGAGCATATTGGACATCAGCTGCTTTCAATTTTCAATCTCTCCCTCCCCCTGTACTCCTTCACACTGGTGATCTTTCTCTGACACACTTTCTTTCTCTGGAGGCCTTGTGGTAAGTCACTTCTTAACAACATTAAGGCAAAACCCGGGAGGGTGGAGAGGGTGGAGAGGGTGGGAGGGAAAGAGCATATCTTGCGATCAGAAAGATTGCAGTGTCAACTCGACTTTTTGAAAGACATTGTGTGTTTGCACGCATCTGTGTGACTGCGTAACTTTTAAGCTTTTGTTTTTGATACTTTCTTACACAATGCATTTTAAGTGTGCAACTATAACAGGCTTCTAGGGTGCATGCTGCAATACAACTCCAAACATATGTTTGTGCTTTGAGTGTAATGCTGAATTCCATGGGGGGAAAACAGTGCTTCAAACTCAATCAGTTCACTCAGAATCAGTCAGTCTGCACTTTCAAAAAAAGTTATGAACAAGCAGCTGTGAGGGATTACAGAGTAAAAGCTTTGAAATTAGTGTTGAAATTAAAATTAGGGCTGTCAATCAGTTAGAGAGTGTAGACAAATTATTTACATTATGTGTCAATTGATCAAATGATGTTATTAGTGGGCAATTCTTTTTTTTTTTGATGGCAGATGCCGATATCTTAGAAAGCAGGGTGCCCGATGGCCAATTTGTATTTACAGGCAGTCTCAGGAGACCACAGATCAAGCCGAATGAGGATCACCACTACATTGTCGGTTGTGACTCTAAAGTCCAATTTAGGACAAAACGCATGCCTAACAGGTTAACACCGTGTCCTAACTACACATGACACTGCGATATCTTTTCCATGTTAATCTGAGTTTTTGTCCTAACTAGTTGCGATGGCAAAACACTTCAAATTTCTATTTCAGAAACGGTTTCAATTTCCGCAACGTCACGGCTGGAACAACAACATACAAACAAACTATATATGACAGTGATAATCTCAGGTAATTAGTATGTACATTACCAAAGTTTACCTCAGATCTTGAAAATAAATTAAAGCAAAGATGTGCAATAACTGCTAATTTATTTATTTTAAATTATTAAAAACTTCTGATTGGCTGGGATATATGATTGATTCTATCGCATCAGGTCTGGTGTGGACACCCAAACTGCTTGTCACTGGAATCTTGTAACGACACATATAGTTAGGACACGGTGTAAAGACTGCCGTGGACAGCGGAATTCCCACGCTTTTGATTTTCGTCATATTCTGTGCAGTGTTTAATTTGGGCAGTAACATAAATTAACTTCTGCAATAAGTTTAAATTGATTTTTACTTTAAAGTCACTGCATGAGTGAGTCATTGATTCAACTAATTCGTTCAATCCGCTAAATCATTCAGTAACGAAACTGTTGTGCATTGCAAAACAGTTCTGAGGTGGTTCTGTTTAAAACTATTTTCGGATTGCTGTCAAAATTGCTGTCAAAATAAGTGTCCAACACATCAGCCAAACAGAAAAACTTGTCGCCGATAATTAAAAAAAAAAAAACAGAAGTCAAATATCGGCCAAAGACGATATATTGGTTGACCACTACATATAATTATTTATTAACATTTTCTGAAATTAAGGCAATTCAAAAGTCATTACTGTCGAAGAAACAAACATCCAATAGACAAAAAAAAAAAAAAAAAAAAGGATGTTACGGAATCATAAAAGTGGTGGAAGATTGCCAAGATATTCATGTAAATCAAGGGGTTACAAAGTCAACAGGTTTCTTGAATTAGTGTCAGAAAAGAGAGCACAAGCAGCCTTCTGTGCCCAAAGTGCTTTCTCTGTTGACACATGAAAAGTCATGGGTCATCAGGGTCATGGCCTTTTTCACTTTAATTTCACCATCAATGACTTTCAGAGCACAGTCACACACTGACATTTCTGTGAATTTCACTCTCTCTCTTTGCTTTGTTAACTAAGTATGAGCAATAGTATATGGGGCTCTATAATTTCAAAATTCATCATTTAAAAAAAAAAAAAAAAAAAAAAAAAAAACTTGTACATTGCTGAATGTCACAATTTTGCATTAATGCGTTCACGTATTTCTTTATATTTATTTAAATATAAAGTCTATATCAGAGTGAATGAGCTGTGCAGGTGATATAATTGATGAATTGATTTTTATTCAATCATAAAATACAGAATCTAGAAAAATTAAAACAGACAACATAATTTGGGGAAAAACCTAATTCTGTACAGCCTTACTATTTCAGTGACATTAAATTGTTATAAATGCATTTGAATAGATGCTTTTTGATGCTTCTTGAACCATTAAAATAGAAAAATTACAACTAAAAAGACTTTAGAAAGATTTTAGAAAAAAAACCTCATTTCATATGGCCCTCTACTAGTGATGCTTGCATTAGCAAGCGCCACTGAAAATAGCTAAGTAGGAGTTTATATTGACAAAATCGTCATCCACATCTACAAACAGCTACATCCCTCCCCCAACACTGAACTTCCCAGCAACCTTTCGCACTTAAACTGGGAACGGATCCAAATGTGCCTCAATATTTCCTGTCTACTCTGCTGGCTTGCAAACTCAAGAGTCAAACTTTAGATATACCTTTGAACATACAGGAAACATCTCTCCTGAACAAAAGGAAAAAAAAAAAAAAAAAAGAGGAGAAAGAAGAATCTAGGCCTCTTCAGAGACTGATAATAGAGGCGAAAAAAAAACAAAAAAAAAAAACAACACTTGTCCTGTGGGTGACACGAGTCAATGTGTAGTTGTTGCAAGCAACATGTGTCAGTCAAATCTACAAACTGAACTCAGTTACAGCCTTCTGTCTCTGATATGAAGGTTCGCGGTCTGACAAATCCAACTGCTAATTCAAGCAAGCAATCTGTCTTCACAGCCACAGTGGCAAAGATGAAATTTCATGGATGCCACAGTGGCATCCATGACATTTCTGGCACAATTGAGATCTTGATATGTGATGAGTCTGATCCACCAGATCCTGAGACCAGTGATGTGTGGTCATGCATAGCGTGGTCATGCATTTCAGCACTCTTTTTCAATACATCCTTCCAGTAACATGCTAAAAAGGAACTGCTTTTGGTCTTGATACAGTATGTACCAACACCAACCAAGAGCTAGTCATTGAGCATTTAGCATACATGTAACGTACTATAGAAATGAGTGCTGTGATTAAACTTCTGATTCGAAATGTAGTTTCTAAAAGTAGTAGTAGAAGTATAAAATATTGTTATACAAAACTAATATTTCATAACTGTTGTTATATTGTAATATGTGACCCTGGACCACAAAACCAGTCATAAGTAGCATATTAGCAATAGCCAAAAATACATTGTATGGGTTAAAATTATCAATTTTTCTTTTATGCCAAAAATCATTAGGATATTAAGTAAAGATCATGTTCCATGAAGACATTTTGTAAATTTCCTACTGTAAATATATCAAAACTTTTTTTTAATAGTAATACGTATTGTAAAGAACTTTTCGATCAATTCGATCAATATTTAATTTTTTTGCACTCTCAGATTCCAGATTTTCAAATAGCTGTATCTCAGCCAAATACTGTCCCATCCTAACAAACAATGCATTAATGGATAGCTTATTTATTCAGCTTTCAGCTGACCCTTATGACTGGTCCGGGGTCTCATATGGTTTCATTAAATCTGTTAATTTAGCTAATTTTCACAGACAACTGAAGGACATACCACCAAAACTTTGATGTTTTGGCATTATGTTTGCAGCAATAAAATAATAAATACAATACAGTATCTTTCAAATAAAAGATTCTCATGGTACGAGTATGTTAGTGTGCTTGTATTCCTTGCAAAACTCTGTGGCATGTCAAGAAGTTGTATAATTTGTTTCTATTAGGAGTTTCAGAGCATTTCGCTAGAATTTGTGAGCACTCTATAATATCTTATAATATTTAGTACTACATATTACGGTATTATCATTTGTACCATTTTGGTACCATTAACATTTTGAAAGTTATATTCCAGTACTATCGAAGCACAGGCACACTGTGCAATGCTAGTGGCAACAAGTGAAGCTTGTGCAGTGTGAAGTAATGTATATGTTGTTAGATCGCTGTAGCCTGTAAGCCCAAGGGAACTATTGCCATGGCCCTTGGACAAAGGCCATGAGTTACAACCAAGAGTGGCTACACCCTTCACACAAATTTAGGAAAGAACATTACAAATGAATTGACTGACAACATTGTGATGATGCAATTAAAGTCAACAAGAAGTAATTAATTGACACACACTGAATACTATATGAATGCCAAACAAATGCAAAAATATATGACAGTATGTGAGAAATAAACTGTTAGACATGGTGCTCACGAGTTATGCATTGTGAAGGTTTCATGCATTGTTAGGGTCAGGCTCTGGTATGGTCTGATGATATCCATGAACACAGCTAAGCTCTGACACATGTGTAAAAGCATGGTGCGGTTTCACAACAACACAGATGCTGACATGTACCAGCACACACACACACACGTACACTCAAGCACAGGACAGTCCTGAAATTCCCAGCTCTATTCCTCATATTGAAACTTAGCATGCTCTGCACAAGAAAATGAAAAACAGACTTACTCTGTACACATGAAAATGAGCAAGAAATGGAAAAGATTTTTTGAGCTTGTCAAAACGACGCATATTGAGTTCTAAGAGAAAATCCACAAAAAGTTCAGCCTAATCATCCGAGACTCCTTTGCTGGAGAACAGGGTTCGAGATGGAGAGACAACTCCAAAACCGTGAAGGTCTCCTCAGTTGGAAAGTGTCCTGAACTTGCACAGCCAACGTACTACATTCCATCGCAGGGCAATCCACATTAAGCTCCTTTAACCGAAGCTCAGCGCTAACGTAGTGAACTTGTATGTGGGGGACTGTGTGGGGCAAGGCAAGAAAACACTAGAGAGAGAGAGAGGTCTGCCAAAGGGAAATGTTCACTTGGCAGCCTAGTTAGAACATCCCAAAGCAAAGTTCACACTGCGTGCTCTGAAGCAAGCCACAAGAAGTGCGAGGTGATGTCCTCCTCCTTGTATGTCTGAAAAAGATTTTTCTAAATGTATTCGAGTCATTTTCCTCAGTTGTCCATTCCTCTATCCATCCGCTCAGTCCACCGGCCAGCTATTAATAGAACAGTTTCTTCTATTCCCGATTCCCTCGCTCAGATGACAGCCACAGTGGAAGTGATAAGAGAATCACAAGAGCTGCAATGCCGACACAAAGTTGTCCCTTAGTGCTTCTATGGTCTGCTCAGCTAGAAAAGGTACTGCTTTTTTTTTTTTTGGTCAGTGCGTGCATGTTTGTGTCAGAGGGGACGTGTTGTTCTGGAGCAGAAGGAGCGACTAGGACTCTCTCTCCCTCTACTGCGTGACTCCGTAATTCCTGCAACTCACAAACAGACGCTTGGGAAGTGCCCCTTTTTCTTTATTTCCCTCCCTCTCTCCCTCTCTCCCTCTCTCCCTCTCTCCCTCTCTCTCTCTCCTCCCTCCGTCAGCCTGTGCCCGGGACAGAGACTCCATGGTATTCGGATGGAGGAGCATTTGATCATGAGCCAAAAGGTCAGATTTAACTGCAGGATGGAGAGCTCATTTCCTGTGTTCCTCCCATATGTTGGGCTCTTAACAAATCCCCCTCCTGAACACCACCATATCCCCTCCTATCACTGGCTCTCACCACATCTTTCTTTTATATTCACTCTCTCTCTCCCACTCTGCTCTCAACTCCCACATGACCCGACTTTTCTTCTTTATTTGGTTTGCGGCATTCTCCTTCCTCAATCCCTCTAAAAATGTTATCTCAACCTCTTGTAAACAAACGCATTCAAAATATGTCCCCTCCCTCTTTCTCCTTCCCATCTGAACAAAAAGGGACATTTTGGCTTCATCACCCCTAGCAGAATAAATCATGTTTTATTTACACCCCCTTCACCTTCCCTCATTCCCCACTGATTCATCAAGCCTACAGACTAAACCAGACGTGCTGCATTTTGAGTGATAAACAAAATGTACAATGTTGGTTGAGCACGGATGTGGTAGTTGTTTTTCCCCCCTAGAGCAAGAGGGAAGATGAGGTGAGCAGGGGCAGAGGCAGTAAAGCAGGGCCCTGCGTGTCATAAACAGTCTGCCTCCAATTACTGCCCTGACACAAAGAATTTCCAACGCCGCTTCAGACCAAGCAGCTAATGCAACAGGAATGTTCCTGAGACTTTTCGAAAAAGGAGCTGTATTTAAGAGAATGAAAAAAATCTGGTAATGCTAGCACAGCTGTGAATAAGGGGAAAATCTATGTCCCTGTGACCAAGCTCAGATATTTGGCGAACACTTAAACCAGCTGTGCGCTGTAGACGCTGTAGGTGTCATAAGTGTCTGGTTAAATCATCTTGGAGTTCTTTCCTTAGCACAGTCACCTTTGGCTTGCTCACAGTGGGTGTCAAGGCAACATTCTATGTAAAGCTAATATAAAATGTAATAGATTGTGAACACTGCCGTACAAACTGACATGATTTGAATTTATCATATACTGCACACGGATAAAAAAAGGGCCGGAATTTAAAGGGATAGTTCATCTAAAATTAGAAATTCTGACATAAAATGTTAAACAGAAGCTCAAAAGTGCTTGCCTACCACAAAAACGAACCTTTTTGGGTCTCAAGCAATAACATTTCCACTTTCATTTACTGTATTTGATGTGTAATGTATATACAGGGCTCTATGCTTACTTTTCTTTTTAGGAGCACTTGTGCTCATAACTTAAATTTAGAAGCACAGTCAAACTTTTAAGTGCACCTTCTAATCAATAATCAAAAAAATCTGATAAAAAAAAAATTGCCTTCCCATTATGAGATGATATTTGACTCCTTAAAGTGATTTACAGGGGAATGTTGTTCTTACTTTTGTAATGGCATTTTTCTAACTTTATTAAGTATATGCCATCTTTTATGGCAAATCTTTTAAAAATTATATTTTATAAGGTTTTTAAAATTTCTAATTAAAACAACAGAATAAGAACACGTAGAATATCTTTTATTAGTAAAATTATTTTTTTCCCACAATTTTAATGTATGGACACAAATTGGTAAAAATAATTTTTCTTTGATTGTTAATTCTAATTTACAACTTATTCAGTACAAGACTCTGCATAGAGTTCATGTTACACAACATGGAAAGTATAAAATGGGTTTTCCTAATTCACCCATACATGTTTATTGTAATCTTGGGATTCTAGATATTTACTTCCACTCCTTATGGTATTGTAATCCTGTTCAGAATTTTTGTTTGGGGGTTACAGAGAAATTGCATATGTTATAATTGCATATCCATAAGTTGATATATATTGCCTTGATTTTAGCACAAAAAAAAAAAAAAAAGCTATTCTTCAACACTGGAAAGCTAAACAATCATTAAATAGCAATCATTGGCTGAATTTATTACTTGAGCACATGGTAATAGAACAGACATCGGCTATAGCTAGGAAGAATATTAGTTCTTATTTGGAATTGTGGTCACGTTTTATTAATTATTTTGGATTGAAGGAGGGATTTTCACGTATTATTATTATTATTATTATTATTATTATTATTATTATTATTATTATTATTATTTATTTATTTATTTATTAACTTCTTTTTTCCTTTTTGTGTGTGTGTGAAGACGATACTGGGTTTTTTAGAAAAATTGGTTGAAGGTAGAATTTAATATCCTTAAATTTATGTAATTATTGAATTATAAATAAACTGAATAGCGAAACTGGCATTTATGTGTTTGTATGTTTTTTTTTTTCTGATGAGTGCAATCAAATTTATAAATACACGTTGAGATTAATGTTTTAAATATAACATTTTGAATACAGAAATGTTAAATGATTTAAATAACTGAAAAGATACTTTATAAATGAAACTAAAACTCCCAGTGAAATCATTCATTCATTTGATTCATTCGAACAGCTGATTCATTTAGGAATAAAGGAAATAACTGTCTTTAGGAATGGGAAATTGAATCACTGACTCACTAGATTCATTTAAAAACGCACAATCATTCATAAACGAAACACCGCTGTGTTTGAATGGAGACGTGCAACGGCTCAGTTGTGAATTGTTTCAAACTATTTTTGACTACAAAATAGAGCAAAATCTGCAATACTGTTATAGTCAGACAATGTCAGACAAGTCACTTAATATTAACTTCTTGTTTTTTAACTGTTTTATTATATCAATATCTCATTTACAAACTCCCTTAAAAATCATTTAAAGAGGTCACTCATAGTTCATCGCTATCTCACAAAGTTCCATTATAATCAGCGAAGCTCTCTACACTGCATAATCAATCTCTTATTTACACTCTCCACATTCTACACACTGATACATTACTCAAAGTTGCAAAACCACATAGAAACCTTTGAAGCTCCTCTCAGCGCAAACACAAATATGCTGATCGGGTCACTCGCACTGGTGCTCCTAAATATTTTTACATAGTCGTACGCAGTCGTTTTCAGTTGCAAATGCTTTATTCAAATCGATTACTTTTACAGTGTTTTTATTAAATTTTGAAAGCTTGAAATGAATGGACAATACGATGACACAACATTAAAAATATCTTCATTTGTGTCCTGAACATAAATAATGTCTTATGGGTTTAGAACAACATGAGGGTGAGTTAATGATTTAATGATTAAATTCATTAAAAAACACTTCTTTATGTGTGCTTGTGTATGTGACCTGTAGTTACCACTAACAGCTTTGCACATTCAGACCGGATGAGCCAAGCTCACACTATACCTCCATATGTAGCACCTCATGGAGAAGACAAATTCACCCTCACTCTCATGCCTGCCTGCAGGATTCAATGATGGTCCATGTCAAAAGGCAAAAGGTAGTCAAAACTGATTAATGATATCAGCCCCACTCTGTTAAACCCATAAGACATTAGAACTATATTGCTAGTTCTTCTTAAATGTTTTTACAGAACATTTTTTGTAGTGGTCAGATGGATCACTTTTTTTCCATGCTGTGGTGCTCTAACAAACCACCAGAGGGAAGCAGTCACACAAAAGTGCTTGTAGCCAGTGGCATTTGAATGATACCCAGTATTGTCCACACTTTAGACCTAGAAGATACTTTACATTTACTCATAAATCAACAGTTATTTTTCAACATGACAAATATGACAACATCAGGTCAAGGAAGCGTAAAACCTTCCAAATGAAAAAGCCATAATCAAGTCTTCTCTCAAGCCCAGTAAGTGATTCACAACACCTTTACCGGAGGACAACAGCAGTAACAGTAACTGGCTTTACTGCTAAAGCTCATCTGGACAAAGGACATGCTTGAACATGGCTTAAAAGACAAAAACATGTTTCTGTTTAATAACAAATCACATGTTCCTATACAATTCAGCTTTGTAAGTGATACTGAATATGCAGCTCAGTTCTCCAGCACTCTGCTTAAATATGTGAAAAGACATTCATGAAACATTTGTCTCACAACTTCCATACAGTATTTCAAAGAGAAACAGAATATTCTGAGGTAGATAATGTAGAGCGCTACATGATTTTATCCACTATGGTTTGTTCAGACTGAGCAAGAGTAAGGCCTAAGAAATAAGTTTGCTTTTTGAATTGATGTTTTCAAAGTATTTTGGCATTACATAATTGCATTTATTCACACACTGCCAGTGTTTCCTTGCTTTCATTCACAATCCTGGACAATCCCATAAAGACAAAATGACATCTAATGTACTCATCAAGAAGCCCTCCTCTTTTTTTCCCCCCATAAACAATAGCGCTGCTTATAGTACTCCTACTGTATTTGGGTGGTTCATTTAATAATCCGAACGGATGGTCAGTAGTTCCCTGGTCATGTTTTTCCTTTTGCATCTTTGTCTGTATACAAACTTTCTTCGTCACACGACTCAGATCATCACAATGAAAGCTCCTGTTCTGTTTACCCAGATGCCTGACACCAGGAATTTCAGCCTGCATTCAGACTAAACAAATTAAATACAAAGAGATAAAAGACAGAAAAGAGGAAAGAGTGATAATTTAAAGAGAAATAGCCAAAGACTGATAAGCGATAGGGCTGCAAAACGATTAAATCGCATTCAAAATAAAAGTTTGTTTACATAATATATGCGTGTGTGTTCTGTGTATATTTAAATACACACACATACATGTATAAAATAATAATACGTTAGATTTATATATAAAATATTTATAATATAAATTATATACAAGTATAAATATACACATTCACTACAAATGTAAACACAACTGTTTATTTTGAATGTGATTAATCGCGATTAATCATTTGGTAGCCCTAGTAAGCGATTAAAAAAAAAAAGAAGAGAACAAGAAAACTGAGTGTGAAGTCAGTGTTGTTTCTTCAAGACTTAAACATCATCTGGATTTCTCAAGGGGTGGATGAGGTCATAGTGCTGAATATGAAAATGTGAAATGCCACCAAACACAGAGAAACAGTGTTTACACACACAGACACAGACACACACACACCTACCTACCTACCTACCTAGCCTAAACAAGAAATAACATATACATCCATTATTTTTACATAAAGTTAAACTGTATCCCTAAAAGATTAAAATAATTGAAACTGTATCCCTAAAAGATTAAAAAAATTTGGTAGGCAGTTCCACCAAATCCCCCTAAAGGCAGAGTTGAGATGATTCACAGAACCCTAGGCTGTTATGAAAAGATCTACAGACAGCTCTAAAAACATTCATTAAGTATATTTACATGCATTTTAAACGGACTGATTTCAATCAAACTAAAATAATAATTTGTCCCTATAAAATGTTGTGTAAACACTTTAGCCTCATTGAAATCTTTTGTCTTTTTACTTTTGACCATTTTTGTGGCGTTATTACGACTAGGTTCTAAATGTCATGTGTATACTTCATATACTTCATATGGCAAAGCACATAAAAGAGTTGTTTGGGGATGTGTCACATGATCCTTCAGGAATCATTCCAAAACACTGAGAATTTTCTTATTATTATTATTATATGTTGTGTGGCATAATATAATATTGGAAACCTTGATACATTTTTCCAGGATTCTTTTATGAATCAAACGTTCAAAATAGCAATATCTGAAATCTGCTTGTGATCTTGTGTACGTCAATTTATTGTCTTTGCTAAATTAATTTCTTAAAAAAAAATTTTTTTTTTAAAAAGTACTGATTTCTGAACAGCAGTTTATCCACACATAACATGTCATAGCAAGTATAGCTGAGCACCACCCAGAGCAAACAATACCATGTAAAGACGTATGCTGTTGATCAGACTAATGAATGACAACAACAGTAGAGCACAGCCTGGTTAATATGTGCAAAGTATGACGAAATTTAGGGCACACACCATTATGGTAACCAGAGTACTGCACGTCACGTGATGATTCATCCACATGTGGGTTATTGTACCGTCTTACAGACACACTGACACACTTACCGACTCACATTTCTGGTGTGGTTACCCACTTCTGAGCATGTCATTCCTACTGTACACAGACTTAAGCCAAGATGTGTAATGGACATTAAAAATAAATGTTCACAATACACAAACATTTAAAATAAACAACACACCAACAAAACTGTTATCAGTTATCTGAATAGCCTGTAATACCTCATCCTCATCGCAGTCGCTGGGCAGACGCTGGTATTCTGCTGTGTCCCCCATGTTAAGGTCAAACGAAGAGTCCAGCTGCGTTGCTCATCCGCTATCCAGTTCAAATAGACATGTATGTGGCCTGTTCTTCTGCGCACAGGTGACACCACTGATTTTTGCTCTTCATAACAAGCTGCTGCTCCTGGTTCATTGATGGCCGGTCAGTGTGTATTTGTGTGAGATGCCTCACCATCAGTTAGTCAAGTCCATCACATCCATCCTAAATCTATTGTGTACCAAGCAGATTGCACATCCTCTCTTGCTGAGCTGTTTTTCAATCGGACTCCTTCATCTGAGATGCTCTATCCCTCCCTCTCTCCCTTTCACAAACATCTGTGTGCGGTGGGAGTTTCTTTTTTTAATATGGAGTCCTGATGGCTTGGCCGATGCCATAGGCTAATCCCTTGTTATTGTTGTCATGTTTTCCCCTCTAATTTCTCCCTTTTTTCTTTCCCCTTGTTTTTTTAAGCCCAAGCTGCCAGTCTCTGCTGCTGCGGTGAGTGGTTGCCCCCGACAACGCAGTGGTTACCTCGTCAAGTACACTCACCAGTGAGCAGTGGGCTTGAGGCTCTCAGCCAATCAGAATGCTCACTGGCTCTGCTTGACGAAGAGGCTTTAATCCGGCAGACTAGTGCATTCGAGAGAGAGAGAGAGAGAGAGAGAGAGAGAGAGAGAGAGAGAGAGAGAGAGAGAGAGAGGCAAAAATCATGGCCATCTGGGAACCCATAGTCCATGCATTTAGATGAATGCAGAGGGAGGTGAAGGGTAGTCTGTTTGCATCCTACTGTCGCTTGATCTCTCCGAACACACTCTCTGAGCAGGCTTAATGTGTGGCCAATCTGCTGTTTTTCAGCCCACCCAACCAGCGGTCTTTGCTCTTCTGAGCCTGTGAGGCAAAGTCTTAACTAGGATACCAAAACAGCTGCTGTGTCAGCTAGGGATGGCTCGATACAACAATTTTGGCTTTAGTATGATAACAGATTCAATCCACCATTTAAACAAGATTGTCAATCCATAAACTTTGCAATGTGCAGTCAACAGCGTTACAAATGTATATTATATTCAGAAAAATGAGCAAAGAACACTGCTGGTTATAATCACTGAAGCTCAGTGCCGCCACCTTACTGACTGAGCTAAAACACCCCGTTATAATCAATGAAGCTGACAACACTATAGAGTGAAGCTCTCATTTACTGTACGTTGCAAATGAAAAGAGTTGCAAACACATTTTGACTGAACTCTTTAAAAACTCCAGTGTACTCCGCAGTGTTGAGTGGATTTTAACCAGGGCACGAATAGTCGAATACTCAATCTGCAGTAATTTTTTGAAAACATAACTAACACTAAACAAATTTTCTCTAAAATGTTGCTTTGCTGGCTGTAAATGCAGTATATCCCTGATAAATTCTGAGCATGCAAAATAAAACTCACAGTTATAACTAGATGCATTGGGTAAGGCTGTGGAACATGTAAGTTGAAAGTCAAAAGATTCAGGAGCACCTTCTGATCAATCAAAAATTCTGATCAAAAATTAGCCTTCCCATTACGAGGTGATATTTGACTTATGATATTTGAAAGTGATTTTTTTTCTTTTCTTTTTTTTTTTTTTTTTTTTTTAAAAAGCAAGTCAACTTTTAAAGTCAAATTAAAAATACATATATCTGTAAGCTTTTTAAAATTTTGAATTATAACTGTAGAATAAGAACAAGGAGAATAAGAAGAATAAGTTGCAGATCATATGAAATCAGTATTAGCAAAATTCATTTGTACTACAGAGGTGGCACAGAGAAAGAAATATGGCTTGCAGATGTATTAATGTTTTAAAAATATATTATTGAATATAGAAATATTAAATTATTGAATTTAATTTATACTTTAAAAATTAAACTAAAACTGCCAGTAGGTGGTGACAAGTCACTCAACTTAATCACTGAATCATTCATTCATTTGATACGTTCGAACAGCTGATTCATTCAGGAATGAAGCGAGTAACTTCAGTCTTAATGAATGGGTAATGATGAATAACTGACTCACTAGATTTGTTTAAAAACGCACGTTCATTCATAAGCAAAACACTGCTTTGCTTTTAGAGATTCACAGGTGCTCAGCTCAGTTTAAAATGATTTTCGATTAAATAGAGCAAAATCAGGCTATATAGTCAGACAATGTAAGTCACTTAATATTAACTTCTCGTTTATTGAACTGTTGTATTAAATCAGTATCACATTTGCAAACTCCATTAATAATCATTACAAGCTGTCACTCTCCTTAGTTCCACTATAATTAACAAAGCTCTCTGTACTGCACAGTGAATCTTATATTTACACCATCTACACTTTGTTATAATGAGAGGATTAGTGTGCTTGCAGAACTCGGCACTGAACAAAACAGTGTTTTTTTGAGCAGTGAATGAATTCAGATTAACATTGTGTTCAAGGAATCAACAGATGTGTCTGTCATACATTACTCAACGCTGTATAAACACACAAGTAGCAATGCTGGACGCTCCCCAGAGCACAAATACATACATGCTGATCGGGTCAGCTGCACTGGTGCAAATGCGACTGAAATTGTCCCACTGTAAAAACCTACTCTAGGTGAGGCAAGGTTTGGAATTACTTTTATCAATGTGTGCAAACATTGTCAAGTGAAACTGAGATCACCACAATGAGGAATCATATGAACCATGTCGAATGAAGAAAGACAGCTGTCCATCACTGCATTCACTGCTGCAGGTAGGCACAGATATGCCCCTGAGCAAGCTGAGAGGACCACTCGTTTTCTCTGCAGCCAGTTTTATTGTAAACAGACTAAGGGAACGCATTTTCCAATCCAGTGTGCTGCTTCTCCATTGCTTTTTTATGTAAACAAGCTAGACAGACAGACATGTATGATTATTATGCTTGTCTCACAGCCTGCACATGAGCGTTTTTAAGACAGCGTGTCAAGTTACCAAAGCATTTTTCCCCGAGGCTGGCAGCTAGGCATTTTTTTAGTGTGGCATGCGCCGTTTTCAGCTGACTAAAAACTAGGGATGTATGAAATTGGATTTTTGCCGATATCCGATATGCCGATATTTTTCAACTCATTTTGTCCGACAGCCGATACAGATATATTTACTTTTGTTTGGAACTAACACGTATATAAGTCTCTCCTGTGCAGAGATTATAAACAAATTATATTTTTTTTATTATGATCATTTTTATTTTGGTTAGCTTTAAAGAAAAACTTACTTGTTAGATTTAAACAATAATGAAGTTATTTTATAATGAGAGTACATTGAAATCTTTGAAAATAACTAGCTGTTTTAGAGAGTTCCTTGTATTTTAGTTTTCCTTATCCATTTGAAAAAAATATATATACACATCAAGTACTAAATCTGTATACAAAAATTATTTAATTTACCAGTGTCATGTTTGTGATATATATTCATGGAAGCTATAGCATATGACCTCTAAAGCAAAACATACTTGTGATTTTATGACAAATACTGCTTTATTTAATCAGAAACATTTCTTGCTAATTTTTGTATTTAACTTTAATTTTATTACAGGTAGGCCAACAGCACCCCTGAACAAAAGACCTTACCGAAGGGGCATTAGGACAAAAATAAAATAATGTTTGAATATTTTTGAAAAATGCTTCTTCAGACCAACTTAAACACATCTGAAAAAAGCAGGTGGCTGCAAAAGCAGGCAATACATCCAACATGTTTGATCATATTCGCGGACACCATCCCTCCGCGCAGATAAAGGTATGTCGCATTTATAACAAGTTATAAGTTAAGGCCGTATGATTTCCGCGATGCAGAGGGAACCCCAGTGCAGTCGTGAACATGGAATATACAGTATAACGAGGATGTCACATAAAAAGCACAATCTTATCGATGGATAAAGCAAAAGTAGATATGATATGTGTCTGTGTATATTAAAGCGCAAAGAGACTGCTATATAAATAATCTGCTTGTTTCTGCGTGTCTCTGAGTGGCGGCGTTTTAATCTACTGCATACTGAAGTACGCATGCATGACGCTAATGGTGTTTTCAGCATCTACATAAACATCACCAGAGCTGCTCTGAGAGAAAACCTAAATAAACATTTCCTAGTTTTATTTGTGAAAAACCATTGTCAAATACACTCAGAAACTGGTCCTCTATAACCCGTCAAAATAAAAGTTCGATTAAACTTAAAGTTATGACAAAAAAATAACATTGTGCAATTAACTTAAAAATTATAACAACAGTAATAATATTCTTCATAATAATTCATTTATTTAAACATTATTTTTAAGGAATATCATGTTTTAACTTAGTATACCTGCTGTTGTGCAGCACTTTGCCAAAAATAATAGTTGTTAAATTTTCATTTGATAACATTTGAAAACATTAATTAAAATTTTGAAGTGTGATATAGACAAACACAAGGCTTATAGCTTTTTTTTTTTTTTTTTAATTGTTTTTATCTATTTGTTTATTTAGACTGTTTATTTTTTCAGAAGGGAGATTTCAATACTTTCATTAAAATGGTTTTAAGTTTGTTGCAATAAAGGATTTGTTCACTCAAATAACTTGCTCTTATTCAAGATTTATTTTTACTGATAATAATTATTGTTTAATATATACCATGAAATTGTGATATTTTCTGAAACGATTATCATACCTTGAAAATCTCATACCGTTACAACCCTAGCTGCATGAACACTGCAGTCTTAGTGCTGTAAGCTATGAAAGAAACATTTTCCACCCAGGTGTGAACACAAGACAGTACACTCGGTTTCTCTGACAACCATCACAGTCACACTGCCAAGCCATTCTCTCTCGTTCACGTTCCCTCTTTCTCTCTCATCCATCCAGAAGTTTTCATATGCAAATATCTGGGTCCTGCCTTCCCCAGGAAAGCTCACTTGAAACCACACCAACTATCCGTTCAACAATTGGTCAACAGGATACCAGTAAGCGCTTTTCATGGCACTCCTTCTCATGATTCATCGGTGGAATTTTTTTCTATCCCCTGCTCACAAGGGGTATCAAAGACTTGTGTTCACTAAAAGACAGTTTAATCGCCTATGACTGCCCTCACCGTTATTGTTCACATCTACAAGCTAAACTACACACTACAGAAAACACTATTTTTAGTATTTTATGCAAGCATGCATAGGCCTGTTATGACTATACTGACTTTTCACCCAACATTGTTTACATGACTGTTTGTTAACATATGAATGAATGACACCGACATCTCAGCCAATCGTGCTGCCTCTGCTTGTCACCTCGTCTGTGTCAGAGGTGGAGGCAGGGCTCAGGAAGCTCCTCCACATTTCCAAACCAATGATTCAATGTGTGTCATCTCTGCAATTTGTTGTCATCTTCTATCATAAAATGAACACTGAATTCCTTCCAATTTAAACATTAAATAGGACATGCATTTTTACGTTTAGAACAGGTAACCTACTCTGAGATAATGTTACACATGAACAAATTCCATCTTTAAAATAGGGAACATGTTTGCTGTGTCGTTACCTGAATGATCCACTGCTGTTTTTTTTTTTTTGTTTAGTGATAGTTGTTCATGAGTCCCTTATTTGTTATGAACAGTTAAACTGCACGCTGTTCTTCAGAAAAAATCCTTCAGGTCCCACAAATTCTTTGGTTTTTCAGCATTTTTTGTGTATTTGTACTCTTTCCAACAATAACTGTATGATTTTGAGATCTGTCTTTTCACACTGAGGACAACTGAGGGACTCATATGCAACTATTACAGATGGTTCAAATGCTTTAAGAGCCGGGGGTAAAAACTTTTTGAATTTGAAGATCAGGGTAAATTTAACTTATTTTGTCCTCTGTGAAACATCAGTATTTTCTGTACCTTCTGAAGGGCAGACCTAAATGAAAAAAAACAAAGATGATATTTAGGCAAAATCAGAAAAATGTACAGCACACATCTCCATTCGGTTCAAAAGTTTACACCCCTGGCTCTTAATGCATTGTTTTTACATCTGGAGCATCAGTGAGCATTTGAACTTTCTGTAATAGTTGCATAAGAGTCCCTCAGTTGTCCTCAGTGTGAAAAGACAGATCTCAAAATCATACAGTTATTGTTGGAAAGAGTACAAATACACAAAAAAATGCTAAAAAAAAACAAAGAATTTGTGGGACCTGAAGGATTTTTTCTGAAGAACAGCGTGCAGTTTAACTGTTCATAACAAATAAGGGACTCATGAACAACTATCACTAAACAAAAAAAAACAGCAGTGGATCATTCAGGTAACGACACAGCATTACGAATCAAGGGTAATAATATTTTGAACGGGGTCAATCTTAAATTTAACTATTATTTTCTCTTGAGGACTATATATGAACGTCTTTTATGTGAATTATCTTATTTAGGTCAGTACTAAATAAAAAATAACATGCATTTTGTAAGATCCCTCTTATTTTGGTAAATAAGTAAACTTCTGACCTCAGCTGTATTTTTATATGTATTCAGCACTTTACTAAGAACCTACACAGAATGTTATTTGCACAATAATGGCCATTAGTGCATTTTGTTTTTGTCTAATATGCTAATATAAACACATGTTTGTAAGGCAAGAATAGGAAAGCAACCAATAAAGGTCTTTTTAATTTTTTATAAATGGCATACAAGTTTTTACATTAATATTTACATTACTATCACTAGTCACAAGTGTAGTTATTAGTCATTAACAGCTGTCTCATTGACGATGCTTAAAAAAAAATAAATAAATAAAAAAAATAAAAACTGTAACCAAATATATAGACATTTAATATTAACCATTTATTGGTTGTCAGCCAAAACACCAAAATAATTGTCTTATTGGTATCAAGCAGAAGAAAGTATTTAAAGATTTAGTGTTTGCTTATTTGAATTAACAATCAATAAAATCAACAAAACTCTTTTCTGCATCTTCAACTACATTTATTTATTTATTTATTTATTTTTATTTTTTTTTCCAAACAATTCAATGACGATATGGCTTTCAAAAGTTTAGTTTACCTTATCTAAGTCAGTTCAGACAATTAAAAAGAATGAATGAATGAATGAATGAATGAATGAATGAATGAATGAATGAAGTATTCAGCACTTTTACTAAGAACCTACACAATGTTATTTGGACAATAATGGCCATTAATATATTTTGTTTTTGTCTAATATGCTTGTAAAGCAAGAATACGAAAGCAACCAATAAAGGTCTTTTCAATTTTTTATAATAGCATATAGGTTTTTATATAGTTACTATCACTAGTCACAAGTGTATGTGTGTGTATTATATTGAAATTGAAAATTTACAACAATAAAAGACAGTACAGATATCATTAAATCAAATCTTCTACTCTGTCTATTCCTGGTCAACCCACTTCACTTGCAAATTAAAGAACAGAGGCTGTATTAGTGCCAGGTCACTATTCTCATCTGTCTCTTTCGGTGTGTTTCTAAGCTTTGTTTGCATTAGGACTCTCGCTCGGCCTCTGAGCAGATGGCTAAAGCATCAACAGCAATGTCATTAAATCCCACTTCACCCACATACACCCCTCCTCCACCCAATGTTAGGGGATATTCTCCTGCTGCTGGGCCGTAAGTACACACGTCAACGTGACACATAGACCAGCGTTCACCCCTACACTGTCTTCATTCATAAACAAAATCATGACAGAGGCCCAGTACCATGTTGTTTCACTCTCAATCAACAGGCTGGGTTTAACTAGACTGATTTGGAATAGCATATTCCTAGCATAGGCCTATTATTAAACAAAAAGTCTAGTTGTTCAACACCATATTCTTCACCGAACTCTTCACCCAACACCAAAAGGGGAGCTGCTGTAACAAAGGGAAAAGATTAAAAAACTGAGAGCAATGGGAAAGAGAGAAAGTGGGTTTATGTTACAGTCCATCACCATGGTGCTTCTAAAACATTCTCTCAGATCAAGCTTTAAGGCATGGCTATATGATATCCCACATGACCACTCACACAGGTATGGAAAATGGATTTAAAGCCTACAGCCTGACCTGCATACTAAACAGAGACTCTTATAACTTTGTGAAGACCGATACAAACAACCACACTCATATGCAGTCTAGAAATCTGATTTCCAGAGGCTGTAAGTACCAACAATGGAGAATCATTTTCTGTATGTGCATATGTCATCTTGTGTATTAAAATATAAATATTCAAAATCAAAGAACGAACTGTTGTTTATTGATTACTCCTTATCTGCATAAAACACAGAAGACTATTGGCCAAATAATTTTTTTGATAATGCTCAGGCTACAACCCTCTATGCACACCTTGGCCACTGGCTAGTTTTTTTTACTAGCCAGACTTAAGCCATTGAAACACTGGTGCTCGGCAGATTTGGTGCTTTAGACATTGGTGGTCATTCAATGCTTCTATATAAAAATAAAAAAATAAATAAAAATAAATAAATAAAAAACATGAATAATAATAATAATAATAAGGCAGCAGCTATTTACACTAAGGCAGCATGTCAAACAAAGCATACATTTAGCCAGTTGAAAACGCCAGGCGCTCTGCTGAAAACGCCCAGCTGTGAGCGCAGAATTTTGTTTTTTTTCTGTTGAGATGCTGCGGTTGCTATGATATAAAATAGCTTTAGCAATATGGTAGACAGGTCGCGAAAGAAATGTTTCTCCAAGCATTATTTTTCAAAACAATAATATGCTAGTCTGGCATTTCCATCTGGTAAAGACATAAATACTCAGAGACAAGCAATATTAACTTCTCCAATGTTGTTCAGTCGTAAGTGACAGAGATGAGTGCGGCGTTTTACTCGAAGTTGAACATTCTTCAACTCTTGGCGGCGAAAAAAAAAACAACAAAAAAAAAAAACGTGGCACTCTCATTGAGAACAACTGAAAAAATACGCCAGCCTCGGAAAAACACACTTTGGTGGACATGCAGCCTAAGTGTAAATAGCAACAGAGTCTATTTACACTAAGTGCAAATAACAAGAGATGCTATTTACACTAACTGAAAATAGCATATTTTCTTGGAGATAGATGCTATTTAAGTGTAAATAGTGATGGATGCTATTTACAATAAGTGCAAATAGCAATGAAATATTCACACTAAGTGAAAATAGCAGAATGTTTTAGCAATACGCTATTTACACAGTGCCAACAGCTACAGATTCTATTTACACTGTTAAAATTGCAAGATTTTCTGCTATTAATACTACTTTGCAAATAGTGGCAATTATCTGCACCTCAGTATTGTAGTACATTATAAAATCTGAGAATCAGATTTCTTTCATTTTTTCTACATTAGTTAAGCATGTAAAAGGTCTGCAGCTGATTTTAAGTGTGCCATTTGCAATTGGAAGCCGTTGCTCTAAATTCACATCATGCAGTCAAAAAAGCTCTGCATGCAAGTAAAACAGACAATTGCTAGGCTTCAAAAACAAAACAAATCCATCAGAGAGATAGCAGGAACATTAGGAGTGGCCAAATCAACAGTTTGGTACATTCTGAGAAAAAAAAAAAAAAAAAAAAAAAAAAAAAAAGAAACACCACACTGGTGAGCTCAGCAACATAAAAAGGCCTGGACAGAGGACAACACTAGTGGATGATTGGATGATCCTTTCCATGGTAAAGAAAAACCATTTCATAAGATCCAACCAAGTGAAGAACACTCTCCAAGAGGTAGACGTGTCACTGTCAAAGTCTACAAGCAAGAGAAGACCTCACCAGAGCAAATACAGAGGGTTTACCATAAGGTGCAAACAAGGGCAGATTAGACTTAATCAAAAAAACATTAAAAAAGTCAGACCACTTCTGAAAAAGCATTCTTTGGATGGCTGAAATTAAGATCAACCAGAATGACGGGAAGAAAAAAAGTATGAAGGAGACTTGGAACAGCTCATGATCCAAAGCATACAGCATCATCTGTGAAACATGGTGGAGAAGTGATGGCATGAGCATGCATGGCTTCCAGTGGCACTGGGTTACTGGTGTTTATTGATGACATAACAGAAGACAGAAGCAGCCGGATCAATTCTGATTTTATTTATAATTATATGTTTTTGTCCAATTACTTTTGAGCCCCTGAAAATGGGGGGTCTGTGTATAAAAATAGTTGTAATTCCTTAGCATTTCATGTTATATTTTTGTTCAACCCCTTGAATTAAAGCTTAAAGTCTGCACTTCAATTTCATCTTGATCATTTCATTTTAAATCTATTCTAGTGGCAACTATTATTTATTATATAAAGAAGTTCTCTCGTGTCCGAATGTCTGCTTAAAACAGCATCCTTCACATATGCCAAAAAGTGTTTGGAAAAACACCACGGCATGGGCCTTTTACACGGTGCATGTTCGGAACCTGGAAGCATCAAATAGATGTATAAAATAACTTCCGCTGTAGCCTGTATGAATGGCAATGCCTATAGCACGGGATGGTTGTGATTTATTAATGAACAATTCATCATAGATGTTTCATCAAAACATATTAAACACAGTTCCGATCATTATCGGGCATGAAGAAACAAGGAAAAATGTTGTCCTGATATTCCGACGCACATTTCATGAATTAAATGGGAGCGCACAAATTGCGTATGCACAATACTTCAGAGACAGACCAGCTTTTTGTTTAAAAAAAAAAAAAATAATAATAATAATGCAAGAATAGCATACAAACACCACATCACATTAAAGAGTAACAAAATCGGACAAGCGTATCTCATAAAACATTAACCACAACTAGACTGTACAAATTAAACCGAAATAATATTAGCATTGCTTTCGTGCACTTACTTCACTTTTCGATACGATCATCATTAGATCAAATTGGAGTTGTTCAAATAAATGTATATTTTTCATCTCAGAATTAATCTAAGATAACTGGTTACCATCTTAAACGTGACATATCATCCAGATTTCATCCAGATATTGGAGATGAATCGTAGTAAACACTGCGCAATAATAAAAACAATAACACATACATACATATATATATATATATATATATATATATATATATATATATATATATATATATATATATATATATATATATATATTATATTATATTTATTTTATATTCCGAGAAATTCTCCAGCAGTAACGTGCGCAGCCACGGGCAGATTTTCATCAGTTATCTCATGACTGTCACAACACTGACAACACAAACGGCTCGCTTACATGTTTCTCGTTAAAATGGAAGATTACACATATGGTAGGGGATCGTCTAAGGTTAAATAGATTCTTTTAATTTATAATCTGCCTGCGGCTGCAAGTTACTGCTGGTGAAATACTCGGAATATACACTTTTTAATTTTATTTTTAATGTTATTGTTTTTATTATTGCGCAATGTAATATTATCATCATAATAAACACCTGTTAAATGTCAATTTTATTGCTTTTTAATGTGATGTGTTGTTTGTATGCTATTCTTGCATTTTTTAAATAAAAAGCTGGTCGGTCTCTGAAGTATTGCGCATACGCAGCTTGTGCGCTCCCATTTAAAGCATGAAATGTGCGTCGGAATATCATCACAACATTTTTCATCGTTTCGTCATGCTCGATTAATGATTGAAAACTGTGTTTTGATAAAACATCTATGATGAATTGTTTATTAATAAATCACAACCATCCTGTGCTATGGGCATTGCCATTCATACAGGCTACAGCGGAAGTTATTTTACACAACTATTCGATGCTTCCGGATTTTGAACGCGACAAGTTAAATTGAGACAACTAAACATACAAAAGGTATTTGGCGACTCAAAGTTGGATGACGAAGAAGCTGCAATGTCAAGTTTACAATGCTAGAACTGATATGTGCATGGGAGGCATCGGTGCGAACACTTCAGTGGAAAAAAACATATCCTTCAGGTGAGAGTAAGACATCATTTAAAACGGTCTATTTTACTTCAATAGTGCAAGTGTAACTTCAAAATAACAGTGAAACATTGTACTTTCGTAAAATAAAGAGCACAAACAAAATGTGCTTGCCATCGCTGCCTCTGTGAAACACTTATTTTATATATTTGGGAAATAGTCATTGCACTAGTTTAGGCTGTTTTTGACTGGCCATTGGGGTAGTTTTGTCAGGCACACCTTGCAACCCTGGTTGTATAAAGCAGAGCAACATTCTAAATTCTAAAACTAAAATATTCTTTTAAGATTATAATATTTTGCACACTTCTTGTACCTTCAGGAACTACTACAGTAATATCTAAACACAGAACTGAAATTAATAAACTCACATCCTACCCAGCCAGCTTGTGTTTTTCAGTTATATTCCACTGGTAATCCCCATCAGAATTTATATTAAAAAAAAAAAAAATAAAAAAAAAATAAAAAGAGGAGAGCCATGTGTAGCAGTAAACTTACTCATAACACTTCTTCCTCTCAAATGTACCATCCTAAGAAACAGACAGAATCACAGAATGCATGGAGTTGTATCTTATAATGTACACAAAGGAGCAGTTTGCGTTTTTAAAGACATGCATTTTTACATGGTTGTTCTAGTAATGAATGTGTCAGATGTGTGTTGGACAATTAATGCCTTTTTCAGCAACGTGCATCAAGTACTTCATTGTAATGTTTGCATATTACGCATCAATATACATACATATTAAAAAAAAAAAAAAAAAAAAAAAAAAAAAAACAGTGACACTGCCACTATTTTGAGGCTTGGGTACTATAGTACTACTGGAGTCTAGTACTTCAGTCTTACCAAAATGTACTACCCTATTTAAGCAAGACCACAAGCAAGAGGTCTGCTATAATGTTGTACTAATATCAGCATGACAATGATTCATAATTACAGTCACACATAAACCCCAACCCACAGTAATTTCATTTGTCAACTTTAGGGGTGTAAGAAAATATTGATACACGTGTGTATCGCAATATTTTTTTTGGCGATACTGTGTCGATATTAAAAAAAAAAAAAAATAAAATATCATACAAGATTCATGACAGTTGCTTTGTTTTGAGCTTATATCCTGACCGCTAGATTGCAGTCTTCTTATCTCTGAATTGAAACAGTGACAGGAAATGCTAGCATAAGGGCACGCCACTAATGTTAGCATTAATGGAGGATGAAAGAATAGTTACTGCTCCCGCCTTGGTGTAAAGTGTGGCGTCATGTTGGCTTTCGAGGTAACGTTCACTCCAGGACGCGGCAAGCAGCGGAACTGCCGCGCGGCCGCCACCCGTCTGTGCAGCAGAAGCACCCTGTGCAGCCGAGGTGGCTACTGCGGCACGTTTCTGCAGCTTGCTTCGTCCCGTGAAAGGGCCTTCGCGCCGGGCACAGGGGGATAGCCGCACGGCTGCCCGTCGATTCTCTCGTGGTGGGGCTGTTTTGTGCTGTTGAGGGGGTGCTCGCGTCGCGGTCTCAGCGATTTCACTCGGAGCATAATTACAAACTGAAAAACTTGCGAAATCCAAAATTTTTAAAATTCTCAGAACAAAAAGGTTCTCAGAATATCCAATATCTGTATTTATTTTATTGTTTTACAATTCTTTTGTTTTCTTTAGAAATCCTGTAAGCACTTTATTTTTTATTGATATTAAGCAGATGTAATTCTTAAGTTCAGATCAAAATGATCTGACATGGTTACAGTTGTAAACTAAATTGTAAAGCAGGGTCTAAAAATATATATGGTCTGTTTGTAAAAGCTTACATTTTATACATTTAATAACTAAAGAATCTTGCAAGCACTTTATTTTCCCCCTTTTACTTGTGCTGCACAAAAAGTGATTCAATAACATTGAATGGTTTGCATATGGTGGTGTTTTTAATTGCAGCTTTCCTAAAATTGTCATTTCCTATTCATAAAATAAGAAATATCCCAGTATATCACCTTGTTTACAATATCACAATGTATCGCAACATATCGTATCGCAACCCCTGTATCGTGATACGCATCGTATCGCCAGATTCTTTTAAAACAGCATTTTTTAAACATGCATTTAAAACAGCAGCACTGCAGGTAAGTAAGATACTGTAAGAAATGCTGGTTTAGAAGAACTTCGTCTCCACCATCACTTCCATCCTCACCTGACCCACCAACTTCATCCTCACCTATGTTGCTTTTGAGCATTCTAGTTTTTTTTTTTTACTCATTCTACTCATTTTACTCATTCCGGATAACTGCAGCGTTTGATACAAGAATTGTTGACTGATTTTAATTGCTAATTTTATCTTGTTTTAAAAATATTTTACAGTGTATTTTAAAGTTAAAGTTAAGATTTAGGTTAGGGGTTAGTTTTTGTCTCGGTGATTAACATGATCAATGAAATCTTTAAAATGAGTTGCAGTGCAGGATTTGCACACTTACTGTTGTATTTGACAAAACAATAATGCACTGTTTTGTTTTAGTAATTTAGTAATACTTTTATTTCACTGAAGTTATGGGTAAATGTCAGTAAATCCAGAAAAATAGATTGGAAAATGTGGAATTTGAGAAATACTGAATTTGAGAAACATCAGGCCAGGTTCACAATTTATATGGCCCAAAAATGCAACATCAGAACATATTTGCTGTTGACATACTTGCTATGCAATACCCAAAGAATATACAGCTCTGTTTTTTTAAAAAAATATATATATATTTTATGGAATAACCCTGATTTTCAGTCACTGCTTTCATACACCTTGGCACGTTCTCCACCAGTCATTCACATTGCTGTTGGGAGACTTAATGCCATTCTTGGTGAAAAATTCAAGCAGCACAGCTTTATGTGATGGTTCTTGACCATCCATCTTCCTCTCATCCCATTCAGTGGGTTTCAGGTCTGGAAATTGGACATGACAGGGTCTTGATCTGGTGGTCCTCCATCCACACCTTGATTGACCTGGCTGTGCGGCATGGAGCATTGACCTGCTGGGAAAAACAATCCTCATAGTTTGGGAGCATTGTCAGAGCAGAGGGAAGCAAATTTTCTTCCAGGACAGCCTCGTAATGTGGCTTAATTCATGTGTCCTTCACTAAGATAAATGTGCATGTTTCCAGCCTTGCTAAAGCACCACCAGACCCTCAAAGATCTTTCACCAAATTTCATGGTGGCTGCATGACACTGTGGCTTGTAGGCCTGTCCAGGTCTCCGTCTAACCATTAGACGTCCAGGTGCTGGGCAAAGCTGAAAATTGGACTCAGAGAAGGTCCAATCCTTATGGTCTTTTGCATACCTCAGCCTGGCTCATCTGTGCTTCTCACTGAACCGTCCTTGCTGTGCACTTCACCTCAGCTGCCATTTACCATTCTTTTTGTAGGTCTCTTGATGTTATCGTTCAGTGACATTCAAATGAGTTAGCGGTCATCCCTGTCAGTGAAGAGTCATTTCCGCTCTCTGCTGGCCTGTAGCTTTGTTGTCCCCAATGTCTACAGCTTGTTCTTGTTCTTATGAACCACTTGCAGGGCCTAAAACTAACTTTTTGCCACACCTGCCAATGGCCAGTGACATGAGAACATTTACCAGCCAAAAATTTTTTTACCGGCCATTAAACTATTTTTGCAAAAACAGGCAGTTACTTTAATTATGTGCATTTATGGTGTAATTGTTAAATTTGAGTCAATCTATGTTCATATAGCGCAAACAATGAGCGGTCACTTCAATTCAGCGCGTCCAGCACATCAAAACAGACGAAACAAATCGCTGTACTGCTGCTGACGCACCGTGCCTGGAACACGCTGCTGGGCTGCAACAGTGTGGAGTGTGAACGCTCAAATCTGCTGACATGAGTGCAGAAAAAATACGCTCTGCATACGCCCGGCAACCGGAGTATGAAACAGGCATACAGTGTCAAATACAAGCCAGTCTCTCTTTTATCCATCGAGATTCATAACAAAAAAAAATAAATACTCACTTCAGCTGTAGGTGAAGCTGGATCATGAATGATTAGCGCAAACATAGACGCCTTTATGTAGATTGGAAGGCGCATTCCCTACACAAACAAATGTAATCCACTGCATCTTCAGCGGCTCAGATGTCGGGAGTAAATGACGACTACTATGTTCATTATTACATCCAGCAACACAACACCTCAATCGGAGATATTCTTGTCTAACTTACATCCCTGCTTCAGCATCAAAACAATGGAGGTCAAACTGTTACAGCTGATCTGAGGTAAGAGGCTCATGTCAACCAACTATCGTGGGAGCAGCCTAGGCATCTGAGAATGGCTCGATTTGAAAAAGGGGATACTATTTTTACAGATTAATTAAAAACCATGGCATAGATTTTTATCATTATAGGGTAGATTTGTACATACACTGCTAACACACAATGTTCAAACAACATGTAAAAGTGAACTTTGCATCCGATGACCCCTTTTAAGACCCCTTCCGCATCCAGCTATTTTTAGCTGTGCAAAACAGCTCATTTTGCTGCTTGATATTGCAAAATGGTGTGTCTTATTTTAATGTATTAATTATAAACACACTGGTTGTAGCGCAAACAGTTTTACTGTTTACTGCATGTTGTTATCAGGGCCGGAGCACCGGTGATCATCTTCTCCAAAATGAATCGCATTTTTGAGGGCCTAAACAACTCGAAAACTCATGAAACTTTGCACACACACCAAAAGTGGTGAAAATTTACATCTGATATGGGTTATAGAAGTAGGTGTGGCAAAATGGCTCAATAGCACCACCTATAAAATTTCAATGATGTGCCCCCCGAACCACGTTTCACATCCATGTACAAAATTCGGTAGACACATGTAACACACCAATACCTACAAAAAAGCCCCTTGGTACAAAGTCTGAAACCCAACAGAAAGTCTGTCATTTAGAATTTTCTCAGCAAGTTTTGTGCTGTTTCTGCCATTTTCAGGGTTTGTATTTAAACAAACTCCTCCTAGAGATTTAAACAGATGAACACCAAATTTGTCAGTGTAATCTAAAGCCCTTTGTGACGTTAAATTGTAAAGATTTTGCAAAGTTTTGCGAAGTTTTTGTAGAAGGGCGTGGGCCTGACAAAGTTGTTGTAATTCAAGCATACAATGTCCAATCTGCACCAAAATTCACGTTTGATAAGAGTCCTGTCCTGAACACATGCCCATGCCCATATTCCATTACAGCCATAGTGCCACCTGCTGGCAACAGGAAGTGGCATGTTTTATGCTGTAACAAACTCCTCATAGAGATTTAATGACATCAACATCATATTTGGTCATATTTGGCAACAGGATACATCATGCTTTGCACTAACTCAAACATACCATATTCAATCTGCACCACAATTAATATGTTTGATAAAATTGCTGGCCTGAAGACATCTACATGCCAATATCCATTCACAGTGCCACCGCCTGGTAGCAGGAAGTTTGGCACATCAGGGCTCGACAATAAGGAGTGCCTGAAAGACGCTCGGGACAGTTGACGAATCTTATAATTTTCTTATAATTTGCACGTGTTTTTAAGCCTTGTTCATTTAAAATTTCAAGCGATCACAGAGAGACGCATCTCTGACGGACAGATAGCCTACAAAAGTATGTCAAAATACCCGTCTTGATGAGTAACTTTGTAGCTTTAACAATGATTAATCTATATTTAATTTATACAGTGGAGTACAGATGCACCGATCAACCGGACATATTTCAACCGATCTCCGTTCCGGGCTTGCACGCGAACTGCAAGCAATCATTTTTCAAAATGTCGTGTGTGGAAATATTACGAACTCTTTAAACATCCGTTAACAGAGGCAAGAGACACTGAAGACAAACGCAAAGAGGAAAAAATACTGTAGCAGGCAGAGCAAGATCACGGTTCACAATGCGCAAAATATTGGAAAAATTATATAAATATTGACCCCGACCAGGCCAGTAGAAAAAAACCTTAGCGTTGAGCCCTGCACATATAAACACTGCTTGCAGCTTTAATTCTTCTCATTTTCCCATAGCTGCTAAATGAACCAGAAGTCTCACCCATAGGCTTACTTCCTCATTAAAGAATAAGATAGATAACACAAAATAAACATGAATGAACATCAGAAGGTATCCTGCTTCAAACCATGGAAGATTTCAACACACAATTTTAAGTTCAATTCCACTAAAATTAATCTACTCTCATTTCTGGTTTGTTTGTCAGACAAAAATGGCAGACTCAGCACTATGATTGGTCAGATCACCTGTCACCCAAACTCCTGGCTAAGGGTCAGTTACTTTTGAGGTGTTTTTGGCATCTAGTTGGTCTTACTGCAAGAGGATAGTGACGACCACAGCAATGGTTTTTATACTTTTCCTCATTAAATTAAAAAAAAAAAAAAAAAAAAAAAAAAAAAAAAAAAATCGACAGACACTACAATGGAAAGGTTGCGGCACATGTAGGGATGCCGATTTAAGAAAAATTTGGAGTGGTCAGCTGATTTTTTCCAGAACTGTATAATAAAGGTTGGTGCGGTTTAATTTGCACTTCTCTGGTGACATGTTTTGACTGTCTATTTGTGCACACAATGTGGATACAACAACATGTAAATAAGTCAGATGTTTGGACACTAAGCGCTACATTGGCAATTTAGATTTTCTAATTGAAATATTGTTTTTTAAATCCCAGTATCAATGTTTTAAAATGCTTAAAACATGCTTTTTTATTTGATGCGACAACAAAACAGTATTTGTAGTACACCTGCCATCCAATAACAGCAATATGCTTTGCAGTAATACTTTCATAGTTTTGACATGAAAAATATATTTTTTAATATTTATTATATTGTTACATAGCCTGCTGTCTTTATTATTTAATGTGTCTTAAAAAAAATCTGTCATGAAGAGTCTTTACTGCAGCTACTGTTTCAATATTTATATATTTTAACAAGTTGGAGTTGAAACAATTACAACATGAAAAAGTTCCTATTATTTTTTTTTTTTTTAATATATATAATTTTTTTGTATTCAACTCAGTTTTGATCTGAAAAACACTAATAAAAATTCACAAATGTTTAAAATACACTAAAATGTACTGTATTTGTCAATACTACAAATACAGCATATCATTAAAAGCAAAAGTTTGAGTGACACAAAAGCATGCAGAAACACCCATGCAGAAGATAAAACAAGTCCCCATGGTATGAAATCCATTCTTAAAAAAAGTATTATTAAAAGGCACCTAGGGAAAGAAAAAAAAATTACTGCAACCTAGCATAGTCCTAGCATGGTCTATTTCTCCTACTTCCTAGAAAGCTTTACAGTTACCTTTAGCCACAGACAGAGCTGCATGGAGTAAGAATCCAGGATAAATACACACGTTGTGAGTGTGTGTGCAAGCTGACTAATCTCTGCTTTTGTGGCATCTTTCTAGGAAGCCCCATGCAGCCATGTGAGCCAGACTGGTATCAAGGCAGTTTGTGTGTGTGTGTGTGTGCGCGTGTGTGTGTTTTTGACAGGTGTGGTTTAAGAGTGGATGCGAGGCGAGAGGATTACTGATCTCTAGTGAAGAGTGAAGGGGACAGGGTGACCCAGGTGTATCCTGGGGTCATCAGAAAAATCCACTGAGGCTGGAGTGAAGGCACCCAGCTGTTTCATGCTTGAGGGCAGTGAGAGACTAAGAAATGTCTGACTTACTGTAAGCAATATGCTACAAATGACAGATAAATATGACTTCTATGAGGTGATCAGAAAGAAGTTGCTATAGCAAATGAATTTTGATCTTAAATAAAGAAACAAAAAGCAGTATTTTAAAATGCTACTTAAAAGTAATTATTCTATTGTAAATGTTTAGTCACAGTCCGGATCCCTGCAACACCCTTTGTTCCTGACCTAAGAAAGGTTGTCTGCCCTAACATTGGTGACTAACAGGAATGAAAAATCTGCAAAGAACACCTCATTTCAACAAGGGTAACATACTAACTACTTTCAGCTTGTATAACGGTGGTTGTTCATATAAACTCATTCGCAATATTGAGAGCTGAGAGATTTTTAATTTAGCTGAGAGATATTTTAGGGATTCATGTCAGCAATAGAATGTGAAAGTCAATCTCTTTTAAAACCAAACTGCTTTTGGCATTACAAATAGGACTGATAACTACACTGTGAACATCTGTATTGTAAAGCGCTCTAGAAATACTTGACCTGAAAATACAATACTGTTTGACTATAGCCTCTGTGATTTGTGCAGTTGTTAATGACTGCTGCAGTCCAGACAACTGCCACCGGAGGCAGCAAAACACAATGGAACAAGGATAAAGCAAGCAAAAAGAAGCCCTGAGCTGTGAAAAGTTTCACAGGAAGTTAAGGGGCTGAAAACTGTCATACTTCTTCCAGAAACTTTTCACTTGGTGACTTGGTGCACTTTGCTATATTGAAAAAAATAAAGGTTACACAGTTCAAATTTGGCCAATTCCATCACAAAATATAACTGTGCTGTTTGACACAGAATAAACATATATACTCACACCTGTGAAACACAATCACATCTAAGCCTGTTTGTCCTAAAGTCGGGTGTCAACCAGGCACATCTGATCACCGGAGACCGGCGTTCTAAAAATAGATTCTCAGTAAGACTGAGCATTAGAGTGTGTGGCACTAAAATCTCATTTCAAACAAAACAAGGTTGTTGAAGTACGTGCATAATATGCATATTTTTGACTGTTGGAAGTTAACAGGCAAAAGCAGCACTGCAAATATGCGTGAGTGTTAAACACACAAGGATGAGCTCATGGGCTCTGTGTTTACTCAACTGAGTTAAACCAGGTCCTTGGAGACACACCAAGCCAGGTAAGCAGACAGTCAGCTGACAGGAAGTGAGGGTGTTAGAGACATAAATGGAGACCGACACTAAATAAAGGTTGAACATAAAAGATTTTCAAGATGGAAGTGACTGAAAACTAATCCGAGTGGTTTTTTTTTGTTTGTTTGTTTGTTTTGTTTTGTTTTTTTTACTGTATGCTTTCTGCAACAGTGATTTTGTCCGTGGTGCATAAGCAGGCAAGAGCACAGCTTTTATGAATGGATTTTTGATCGCGTGGGTGGCTATTATTGGCATGCCACACTATATACAAAGTGACTCTGTGTGTGTGGGTGTGTGTGTGTGTGTTTCTCTGAAAACTGAGGTGTTCTCTTCAAAAGACCTGGCCTACTGCATCATCTCCTACTCTGTATTATATGACACACAGTGGATAATCTTGTCACTCTGTAACCTGTTCCCTCCTTCTGACATGATGCTGAACTACACATTGCCGAGAAGTGTAAGCTATTAAACATCTCTGCCCAGTTTTAAAATCTTCTGGTTGGTGTCCTCTGTCTTCATCCCACAGTCTGCCAAGGACCACATTAGAAGCACCCCAGGAAGCCTTGTCACCACTGACATATGTCCTTGAGGTGCGGGCACTGTAAGGCGATGCTGGTCCATTTGAAGAAGTGGACAGAGAAACAGAGAGGGGGGTAGACACGGGTGACACACAGGAAGTGACAGATAGAGGGGTTAAAATAACATTGTGCTCTAAGCTCCTTCCTCGTACCTCTACGAAGAGCCCCAGAGTTGTCGGTCTTGGCTCTCCAGTCTCTCCAGGCATTTGCGACACCACTCCACAAGAAGCACGCTCGCAGCTATTTCGGCACACACAGACATACACTTCCTATGAGGTAAAAATAGCCACACTTCCCCTGGTGGGAGCTAAACCCCCCAACCTCTGCAAGCCTCCCTTCTGTTCTGACAAACGCTCATACACGTATTCTTATCAACACTCAGAGCTGGTATGAACGTGACTGATTGTGTTTACCACCTTGTTAAAAATCAGTTGAAAGCCTGACAAAAGGATTTCCTGGATACACAATTTCAATAATAAGCCATGAGACACAAACTGCACACACACACACACACACACACACACACACACAAAGGCATTTTTAAGCAGGTGTACTGTATTGTCAGAACTGCTCCACCTCCAGATAAAAATCTAAAAGTGTCAGTAATGAACTCTTTAAAACCCTGTTCTAATTATAGAGCCATTTGACTAAGATGGGAGCCGTACAGAGTAGATAAGCGTACAGTAATTACATTCAGTCTGAGATTATTTCCTCCCAACACACAGTGTTGAAGGCACACTCAGATGTTTTCACCAACTGCAAAACTATTGCACCATGCTGATGTGCCAGACACTCAGACGGTCACACACACATGCACTGAGCTTATCTCAGCCCAAAACAGCACTGTGCAGTCTTTGTGATGTGTTTTGAGAAAAAATAACTCATCAGTTAGATATTTGGGACTGACGTGTTTGCCTCCTGTTTTTGAAGGAAACAGATGACCACAGTGTTATTCGTATGATACACAGTCACCATTATGGCCTACAATTATATGACAAGCACATGTTTGCATAATGTAATTTAGCATAGTACATCCAAATCAGGTAACAGATACGAATCTCAAAGCAACTACAGGGGGGCTACGTTGGGAGGCAGGTCAAGGCTGTGGACCACACGGAGGGTGCTTGATTATGGATACGGGCGAACAGAGTCGAATGACGGAGTTCCAGGCACTGGAGTGCACAGAGTAATAAGATACAGAGCGCTCACCTTTGTTGTCCATTTGACCCACCACACAGCTAATGATGGATGGGACCAGGGTAGAGAGCCGTGTGGCATGTGTGCAGTGCAGTGATACATTTGCGAGAACACACACGCATAGACACACAATAGTGCCTGCTGCAAATGCCCGCTCTCTCATAGCTGAACTCAACTTCCAACTTTCATTTAAAAACATAATATCGCTACAAAAGAAAATATAAACATTCCCCTATACAAAAAGACACACTTCTACTCGTTTTCAGGTACTAACACACCTTCATGATGACGTGAGCACAACGCAGTATGAACTTACCAGCTGTCTGATCCGTAGGAGGACTGTTGGTCACTTTAGTTTTATGGCCAGTGTGTGTGTGTGTGCGTTGCACAGCAAAAGGTTCACACACAGCATGCAGGCAGTCTGTCTGTGCAGTGGCTGACTTCACAGGCTGCTAAGTCCATCACACCATCATGCACATCTCCATCCATTGGGATCCACAGCAACTGTAAAATAAAAATAAAAAAATAACGTAACTGTGTCATTCTTTATGCACTGTATCATTTGACAGATTTAATTGGATTAGCTAAATAAAAATATTTTCCCAGTGATACAGTTTATGGAGGCTGCACCTAAATTTATCACTTTTGCCTACATACTGAAAAGTCAAGTTTTTACACTGGATTGAAGTTCAGCTGCAGACAGCTCAGTGGAGCTTAAAACACTGCAGCCCTTTCTCCAGAAGTCACCGGTCACCACCCTGAATGCCTTTAACATTGCTGTATGCGTTACATGTATTTATAATGTACTCTTATGAAATAGCCTGAATTGATCATATCACTCCTGCAGACTACTGATTGTACTCTGACGCCACTCTGTATGAATACACTTACACACCCACACACAGCTCAGGCCTGCTGGGAATGAGCACAGAAGTGAAAGACTCATAACATTCAATGTTCATTGAAATGTGTTGTAATTATCCCACTGAGATGCCATAAAGCCCTTTTTTTTCCATAACCTGGAAATATGTTCTTCAGGACAACAAGCAACAAACATTTACGTCTGGCCTCAATAAGAATGCACTTCTACCAAACCTAAATTCCCCATACCTAAAACATAATAATTATGTGATTATATCATATGAATTATACATAACTGTAAACCATGTAATATTATAATTAATAGTAGTAAAAGATGGTCAATTCCTATGCAAAAATTCTTTTACTGTAACCTCCTTTCATTTGGAGCGAGAAATAGAGGGGAGTGGCTTTACTGCATCATGTGTCAGTTTGCTCACAGCTGAATGGTCCAGTTTTGGTTTGCAACCTCTAACACAGAGTAAAACCTGCTTCGGAGCAGGTTAACAGTGTAGCCTAAGTTACCATGGTGACACCATTAAAAACCAATCTACCTTATTGAGCTTGAAAACAAATGCTTAAACTAATCACAAACTTCCCTAGGTAGCAACTGAAACTGGCTTCATGCAACAGGCCTCAAAACACTAAACTTTAAACTGATATTTTTTATATCAACTTCATAATGATAATTATTTTTCCTACTCCAGTTTGTTGAAATATAAACATTTAAACAAGGCTGCATTAAATTAATGAAAAGTTAAAGACATTCATAATGTTACAAAAGTTTTCTATTTCAGCAAAATGCTGTTCTTTTGAACCTTAAATTCATCAAAGAATTCTAAAAAATAAAATGGATTGTTTTCATCACTGACAATAATAATAATAATAATAATAATAATCATCATCATCATCATAATCATGAAGTAGAATTACTGGCTGTATCATTGTTTTTTGTTGTTGTTTTTTTGGATAAAAGTATTTGAGCATGTTTCTAAATAACCGCAAACACAGTACAAAAATTACATACAGGAACTTTAATTACATTCAAACACTCAGACGTGCACCTGAGACTCTGTGGCTGTAAAATATTTGCTAAACAAGAAAGAGAACTCGTCTAAATGGTCAAGGACACACAAAATGTGTCAAAATATGAGACTTGGCATTCTCATAAACGGTGCGTTATATCTGTGAATGCAAATAGTTGTGAAATATTATTACTGCAGTCTATTTAAAAGTGTTTCATTAATTTTAATGACTTATTAAACATTTTAATATATATGCATTTAAAATATACAGTAGTCAACATTTGAGGTGGATCCAAAAAGTGAAAGCAGAAAAGGCTAATAGGCCATATGCCTAACAATAAATAACGTGTCCACCAAAGAGTTTTTAGCCAGCTGAAAAAAAATACCAGGCGCTCTTCTTAAAACGACCAGCTGGTGGCGCTTGTAAACGCTTTGATGGCACAGCGTTTTTCCAGCTAAAACGCTTTAGTTGCTATGATTTGGAATATCCACAGCGGCAACGTATTTCTAGTATCTAATCGTTAAAAATTTTACTAAACATAATCAGTAATATTGACTTCTCCACTGTTGTAAGCAGTCGTTGTACAAGTGGATGGTTGGTTGGTATTTTTCCTACCCCTCCTCTATTTACGGCTGGGTAAAAAGTGACTGTTATCAACTCAGCTAAAAAAAAAAACGAAAAAAAAATTCAAAAAGAGGGCAAGGGCAAATGAACTTGTATTTACTAAGGCAGTGCATCGAAATTCAGCGTCACCAGTTTGCCAAAAAGAAAACACAACATTTTACGCACCATTTACATGTGGTAGCAGGTGTATATTTCTTTCATACCAACTAACATTTTGAAAATACGAACATTTTCATGAATTCGAAGGTTTACGTCAGAATGGCTTTACTAACGATTTACACAAAAATTCATTCTGCTCGTGTTTCATGAATGAGGCCCAATGTTTATATCTGAACTTTCATCCCAGTATTTCTTTGATAACATGAATGACTGTAAGACAGAATTAATACTGTGTAGTTTGTGAAGATGTTTCTTACCCAAACATGGTAAATGTCTGATCTCTGTGTCAGTGGCAGCACAAACGCGAATCATTCTCATTTAAAAATGGGATCGCATGGGTGTCTGAATCAAGATCACAATTTTAACGATTAATTGTACAGCTCTACTGCAGAGATGATTTGGGCTCCCAAGAGTAATCCCTAGTGTTGGTATTTTGGTATTTTGGTATTTCAAAAGTGACTGACAGAAAGTGAATTTTAGCCCCTGTCCCAAATTGCACCCTAAATCCTTTTGCATAATCCCTCTTATTTTGGTAAAATAATTAACATGTGTTATGTAACTTTTGACCTCAACCGTACTGGTCGATAATAGTTGTTTGAGAATTTTTTAAACATACAGTAGTTAGCCTAGTACTGTATAAATTTCTGCTGTGGTATCGGAATTGCCACTTCCTAAATAAATAAATAAATAAATAAATAAAGTTACACATTTATATACATCTCTCTTCAACGATCTCAAATCGATTCTGAATATTTCATAGCCGCTGAACGCAGAAAGCGCTGTGCTGGCCTCTGGGTTCAGAGCGGCAAAAGTTCAACTATTTCAAATTTTAAGCGCGCGCGCGCCATGACAATTTTAACTCGCACATTCTCAAAAAATAGTCGCATTTGTGCTCTGCATTTTACCCATCCAAGTGCGCACACACACAGTAGTGAGAAGTGATCAAACACACACACACACACCGTGAACACACACCCGGAGCAGTGGGCAGCCATATTGCTATCGCTGCGGCGCCCGGGGAGCAGTTGGGGGAACGGTGCCTTGCTCAAGGGACTCACCTCGACTTGCTGTGTTTGAAGTAGAGATATGCACAAATAGTTGAACATTCAAATATTTATTCAAATTTTACTATGAGTTGCTTTGCTGGCCGTAAATGTAGGGAATCCAAAATAAAGCTAAGAACGCAAACTAAAAGTCAGTTATAACAATGCAATGGGTGGCGCTGTGGAGCGTGTTAACAAGTTGATTGTATTTGATTACAACGTCATTTGCCTTGTAAAATTTGGAATTACTTTGATCTAAATGATCTTACAAAAAGGAATTACTTTGATCAAATGAATTCTGTGATAATATTCTGAGTTAATATCACCACCGCAATGAGAAAAGCACAGCTGTGAGCTGAGAAGAGAGCTTATCTGATAGCGAAATGATCTTGAGACATATATTTCCCTTAAGTTTCCTTGAGGGAGAGTGGTTTAGAACAAAAAAAAAAGGCGGTGTGAGAAACTTTGCTTAGCACACCGTTATTTAATGTAATCACGATAAACATAGGCCGATTTGACCGCATGTACAATTGCAACCGAAATTATTAAATCTACTTGACCTGGTGCAAAATCTTTTGTTCTTTAAAACCACCAATAAACGCTGCCTGTAAGTGTTTAGAAGCTTCTGTCATAATCTTTGGTTTATACTTTGCCACTGCTTTCTTCAAATTCAACCAAAATTTTACATTAGAATTAAATCTGGAGACTGAACAGACCACTCAAGAACATTCTATGACTGATCCCTGAACCAAGCATTAGTAGATTTGGATGTATACTTTGGGATGACTGCCTTGCGGGAAATTCGATCATCGATCATTAGCTTCAGTCTTTGCACCAAATCATCACAATTCTTTAATAGGGATTGAATAATGAATGCCATAGCTGTGTTTTTTTTGTTTTTTTGTTTTGTTTTTTTTTTAAAGTCCTAGAACTCAAAAATATTACACTATAATGACATTATCACTTTTAATATGCCTGCAATCTGTTATAGATGCACTTTTTATAAAGTCCTGAATCTTCAGAAAAGCTTGTTTTTGTGAAGTACTGCAGTCTCTGGGGGGTTGAATAATTTTGATTTCAACTGTACATTCTGTACCATAATTGGCACGGTTTGCTTAATTTTTGCCATTTACTCTGCTTGAGCTTGAATGCTTTTGTTCGTATTGTGGCGGGAGGAGCAGACGACAGACACGGTGGGTCTGACGTCAGTCCTCAGAGAGGCTTTTATTGAACAAAAAATAAACAAAAGTGTCCAAAAAGGGGTAAATAAAGTGTCCAAAATAAACAGGGGATCTGGTGTCCTCGTCATGCCGGGGGCTCTGTGAAGGAGGGGCAGTGTTCAAAAGGGAAGGGTCCGGTCGCCCGAGGAGAGGCGTGTTCGGCATTTCAACAGCGACAGTGGCGAGGCAACATTTGCATCAGGTGCGCAACAGACCTGGCTGTTTCTGCGCCCCTCCTCTCTCGCACAGCCACTCCTGTCGGGAGCCTGGTGAAGGGCGGCAATTAAGGGACAGGGAGATGCTGATAAGTAGGGGGAGGCAGCCGACTCGTCACAGTATTTATATATTTGTTTACACACATTTTCAACTAAAAGAAAACCTTGAGATATAACATAATATTGTTACAGAACGTTGTGTATATTGCCTAATCATAAGCTGGTTCAGAAAACTGAGATGTGTGCAAACCTGGTGACCAACTACAAGAAACAAGTGCTAAGTCATGTTTTGCTTGGGGATCACTAAAATGCAAATCAATTCATAACCTACATACATAATGTATTTTTTCTGGATTTTTTTTTTTTTGGTGTACATATGTAGGCATTTAAAAATAAATTTGACTTAATTTTAGCTAAGAACAAACAGAAAATGAAAATGATAGTTTCAAGGAGGAAACAAATATAGCCACCTATGACTTATGTCAGAGGAATATAGTATTCATACCACATGGATTAAAGGGAGGAACTCATACCACATATCACGGTGTAAGCTAGCATATAAAGGTGTACTGTAACTGTATGCTGTTAGTGGTCAGTGGGTGGAGTCTGTGCCCAGTCACCAGTGGGAAGTTTAGGAATGTCACCAGGCGCCATGCCCTGAATCAGTCTGATTCACATGGCCACCAAACCTCCACCTACAGCAAGGAACAGGCAGTTCAGACACACCACCCCATTCTACTCTCCTGCACACAAAGAACACTTTTGTCCACACACAAATATACACAGTGGTACATTTCCTCTGCAGTTCTGGGTAGCCTGTTGTGGGGACTGACAGCAGATGACTGACTTTTCCAGCCAAAACACAAACATTATGCAATTAGAGTTCAGGGAAAGGGCTGTGTTTGGGGAGTTGTGGGAGGAAACTGTCTTACCAAACTATCACTAATCATCTCATCACTGTAGGCGATGTTGGTTCCACTGCTGGTTCCAACTTATGACAGAGCACAATATCCAGACAAAATGACAACACATAGGGATTGCGTGCCTGTGCACATTTCAAAGCACTGAGTGCCACTGACATCATGGCACCACGATGAGGGCAGAGTGCCATGGTGCTCTGCAATCAGCATTCACTGTGCCACAATAACAGCAGTCATTCACTGTACCATAGAGAGTTCTATGGTTATTTTCATGGCAAGATCAACATATTTTAAAAGAAACAGGAGTCATGAAAAAACAACAACCACAACAATTTACATTTTTCATTGCAATATCTGAATTAAAAAGAAAAGAAAAAAAAGTAACATTATTCCTGGTGAAATACTTAAAAATATCCATTGGAGAACTTTCTGAATAAAAAACCTTGCCTAGTGGCAACTAAAGCAGTACATCCTAAAGTATGTTTTAAAAAAAAAATATATGTTGATGGTACATCACACTTTCAGAAATAAAGGTACAAAAGCTGTCACTGGAGCGGTACCTTTTCAAAAGGTAAACTTTTGTACCTATTAGGCTCTAATATGTACACTTTAAGTACTGATATGTACCTTTAAGGTACCAAAATGGCCTCTTTAGGTACAAGCATGTACTGTACCTTTTGAAAAGGTACCGCCCCAGTGACAGCTTTTGTACCTTTATTTCTGAAAGTACACCTTTCAACAAAAACAGCCTGGAGTACATGATCATAATCGACATTTTGATTAATGGTTAATCTAACAATTTTTAAAACAATTAATCAACTATTTATATCCAAAATTATTTTTTGGATCAATTATTTAGATTTGCAGTTAGTTAAAATACTAAGTAATATTTGCAGAAAAGTTGTCATTCTACCTGAAAGCGGCACTGACACTGTTTTTTCATAATTAATACTGTAAGGCTTGTGCTAGCTTGTGCTTCTGACAGATAGGACACTTGTGCTGTTTAATGTGTTTGAAATATGGTGTTTTCCTCAGTGGATAACTTACATTTCTCAGGTATATTCTCTATCTGTACATGCTAGAAAGCCATGGAAATATAATTTCCATTTATCTTTTCCATTTTCTCAGGCCTGGATTTGCCTTTTCCACTAAACTTCACAGACTTCAGTGAACGAGCTGTACTGCGCACATGTGCGACAAACAGAAGGTGCCCAATGAAACAAGAGCACAATTATTCTAAAATATACATTTTGCTAAAATATTTGTTGTTAGACAACAAATGTGCCAAATGTAGAATTTTAAACCTACCACTAAGTGTATGTTTAAGACAGCAGTTCCTGGAGATCTACCTTCCTGCAGAGTTTAGTTCCAACCCTGATCAAACACACCTGTCTGTAATTATTAAGTGCTCCTTCAGATGCTAATTAGTTGGTTCAGGTCTGTCTGATCAGGGTTGGAGGTGAACTCTGCAGGAAGGTAGATCTCTGTAATGGGATACAATGAGTCTGTGCTTTTTTTTTTTCCTTTTCTTTTTTTTATTTGTTTGTTTTCCATTTTTAGTTTAGTGACTTTTACCTCTGCTTTAAGAAGCATTATTTGTGCTTTTAGATTGTAATGTTACAATGTTAAAATGTAATGTGATCTTAACCCCCCTTTTTTTGCACATATTATAGAGCACAGCCTACATGGTTACAATCCTTTTTTTTATATCCAAAAAGAAAAATAAGAGCTGGCATACTGCCTAGCCCTACAACAACAATTTGTTTTTCTAATGATTTGCAAACAGTGTTAACTGCTTTGAAATATTGGGTGCAATCCTACAGCCCTATTAAGCACAAAGCAGGATTATATTTGTGGGAAAACAAACTTGACTTAGTTACTAAATTTCTATTCCCTTCTATGGTCCTTTGCATTGGACTTTGTATTATTTCTATTTTAATGCACTTTAAAGTTTTGAATCATTTTAAAGGTGTTATTTGTACATTTTGAACTATTAATGAACTGAAAAATAGTTTAACAGTGTTAAAGCAGAGTACAAAAGAGTCTATTTTCATAAACTGCAGAGGAAACTGAAAACCATTTCTCTGGTTAGTGGCACAGAAAAGAAAGAGCACACCAATGTCCACCAATTTGTTTTAGTTTTAGGGGCATATATTATATATGTCATACTGCCTACAGTATGGTGCTGAACTGTGATCGTAGTACATTTTCATCCAGATCAGGTACCAAAATTATATTCTACTGTGCTTGTAAATCAAGGCCCATAACACTCAGCCCTACAAATTAACACTAAAACAATTTAAATGAAACACTTTAAATTTTTCAGAAACAGACTGAACAGTCACAATTGTTACAACTGACAAGCATGAATCACACGAATCATATATAGGTCAGCCAGCCTGAACAACAGCTTCACTCATGAGTTAGATACAGTGTTTGAAACTATTGATAGGCAGTGCAGACATAAGGAGAAACAGAGCCACAGGCAGGGAGTTGGTTGACAGGGTGCTTATGTATCTGAAAAATGAACTTCAGGTCCTTAAGCAAACACAGAGTGAATGCAGGATTCTGTAACTGTATCATGAACAATGGGTGGCAAAGCAAAGCGCTGATTGCTCCGAGACTGCGTGGGACAGCAGGAAATTCATCAGCTCCTTTTGGAGGATGATATTCAAACATTACACACCTGCCATCAATGCTGAATCATAAGGACTTGTGCCGAGTAATTCTTTTCGTCATTACACAAGCAATGAGCTGCATAACGTCATCTGTACAAGGGAGGAGGAACACTTTCCTTAGCCCCTCTTTCATACTGTATGTCAGTTAATGGGAAAACTGTTGTAACAAACTAATGAATCTATATCTACATCAGCCTTTAGGTCCAGTATAGTCTAAAGAATATTCACATTCTTATATAATCAGTTAACAACTATGATGCACAATTAATTCTAATACACAACAGATAAATAGTTTCTGTCTTAATGTCATGTTTCAACACAATACATGAAACTACTGCACAAAGGTTAAACCTGGATGCCACATCTACATCCAGTAAAATCATATAATCTGTCAACATACTCCAGATGAAGGAGGAGGATTTTAAACAAAGGCTGTCTCCCTTTACTCAGTGGAGCTTCTAAAGGCAGCTGCAATGGCTTTACCAATAAGTAATTGGCTCTTTCATTTAAAAGGCGGGACATATTCTGCCATATTGCGTGTTGCAGTTTCTCCTATTCATAAGTAATAAAAGTGAACAGACTTGGTATATCTATAGTAGGGCTCTATGAAATCCGTTTTATTTTTTCCCAAATTCCGTTTCATTTTTTTTCCAAATTCCGATTTTTCCATTTTAATTTTTCTGGATTCCGATTTTTCCCATTTTAATTTTTCTCAACTCCTTTTTAATGGTTAAATTCAACTGTAGCAATCAAAGAGAATATCTAATTAATTACAATCATGAAACTTATACAATTTCACATCAACTTAATAACGGTTTAACAAAAATTACATGTTTAGGGCCCTATGAATTTTTTTTTCCTCACCATATGTTTTATTGTTATCAAATTCTGTGTTTTAGCATGTCTATTTATATGAATGCAAACTTACATTATTCAGTTTTTTTCTTAAAATAGCCTTATGAAAGGTTTTTTTACCCTTAGAAATTCTGTGTTGTGTATTTAAAATGTTCAAGTTATCAAATGAAGGCATAATAAAACATTAATTTCATTTATTTTTTAATTATTGAAAATTAATGTAGCATCTAGACCAATCAGACATACAGTTATTTGTTACATTTAACAAATAGTATTTAAACCCAAAAAGCCAGCTATATGCTGGAGCTCTGGAAACAACCCCCCAAAGCAACTAACACCCCAAAAGGGCTCAGTTGCCAGGATGACCATCTGATAAGAGCTTTTATTGCCCAGAGGAATGCACATTTGCCCATGCTACATTTGCCCATAGGAAAGACAATGCCTATAGAAATAGACTCTTTCCTATTCATTCACAGACAAACCTTTCTTTGACCTTCCTATCACACATAGCCCAGGTCATTTTGTACAGTATTACTGCACTGTATTTTAATTTTGTCTGTTGTCTGTTGTATTTGTATTTGTTTTTCTATTGTTTTATGCATGCGTTATGATAGATGACTAGTTGTATAACCCACCTATGCCATTTTGGTCTCTTTGAATTCGTATTTTGATGATCTAAAAGATGGTGTAAATTAGATGTTGAGACCTATGTAACATATTAGTGTTTTAAGAAACCTTAGTAGTTTTGAATCAACACCCAATCAAATTACATATGCAAAATACCATGCTCACAGATAGAGTCGTAAACTTTCCCTCCAAAGGTGAAAGTTATCACTGGTTCGTGGACCTCCTGGAGGCGCAGCCTCCACAGAGCTTAAAGGCATTAAACAATTGATCACCTCCCTCTCTTCACTCTCTTCTTCCGATTGCTGCCGGTGTGGAGGAACCCACGGGGAGCCTGAGCCGGCACAGGGCGTGCCCGGCGGGCCCAACAGGCCCCAACATCTAGAGCTGTGGCTCTCGACCACAAAGAGCCAGACACTTTCACTCAAACCTGGAATTCATCCTCATGAAATGTCCTCGAACAGACATTTCTCTCTTACGCATTTTTTTTTTTTTTTTTTAGCTTTCTTCACTTGTCTCACGTGAGTTCTTTTAGAACCTAAGAGGATGAGGAGGATGAGCTAGAACTCGTCGGGACTCTAAGCTGCGCCAGGCCTTGCGGCCTTGTCTTTCCATTCCCCAAAGACCACAGGACTGCAGCTGGGTCCCTCTCAGCTCTTGGTTCTTCAATTTTCACATGGGAAGAAACTCCCAGTCACCATCGAGTCAGAACATCTTTGGAGTTCATCACTCTTCGGACCCGGAAGAACGTGATCGCGATTCCAAAACCACCACTGCTCCAAACCATCGAGACTTTCACCCGAGACTGCATTTGGACACTTGTTCATCGACCAAGGCAAATGCAAGTATCGTACATTTAACTAAACAAAACAGAGTTTTAGTACAAGCTGTAGACAGCACTGATGGTATTCCTCAGGTGGTTAACTGACTCTTTTCATAGCTACATTCTCTGGTCTCTCTAACTGCTTCTCACTGGCCCTTCCCCCATGTATGAATGATTTCATGTTTGTTTGTTTAGATTAGTTATGTGTTAGTCCTTCGTTAATAAACTCTTGTGCACAAATTAAATGAGTTTTGATTCTGATTCTGCCTTGCAAATTAATGTCCCTTTACGATTCCGATTCGAGCCACATGCTCTAATGCAATAGTACTTTAAGAAAGTTATTTTCTGTGGCCAGGAAAATATAATTTCTTAGAGTTGATATAAAAATTATACTGAATGTTCGCTGGACGAACAGATTAGTTGATGGAAATTGAATTCTGCTACAGTTACTACTGGCAGCTGATATAAATAATTGTAATTAATCATAATTAATCGTAATTATTTATATACATTTCCCTTTTGAGCTAAATCGCAACATTAAGCAAACTTTTTTTTGGCAAACAAAGGGGAATTTTCTATTAAAATTAAAACATGGAAGAAATGTTGTGTGATTATACCCTAAACAATAATGTTTGTTTCATTTTAGTAGTAGTAGTAGTAATAGTAATGATATATATCTGGCACAATGTCTTCTAGTTAAACCGGATATTTTATTCATTTTTTTTTTTTTTTCACGGGTTGCCGTGTCTACCTTTACATTTCTGTGTGTATATGATATAACGCTAGTTTTCCTAAAATGGAACTGTCAAATGCTCATGAAGTGACTCTCAGCAGATACCGTTCATGTATTTATGCCCTCATTTAGTGAGACGACAGACCAAAACTACACCCAAAACTTAACTTAGCTAATTGGTAATTAATGACCACTAGGGTTGGGTATCAAGAACAGATTACAATTTTAGAACCAAATTGCCGTGAATTTGATAAGACATGCATTTCAATTTGTGTGTGCACTTTTTAATGTGATTTTAAACCATTCAAGCGCAAGATGATGTGGAAGAGAATACTCAATTGAGTTCTCTTTTGTGCCTTCTCTCACCTGAATTGGACAAATACACACACATAATAATTTCAAAATATCCTCAGAAACACAGTCGGTTATGTATTAACATCCTCAGAAAATCAAATTGTACACTATTCACTTGATTGGTGAATGATTCATTTGTGCAAGTTAAAAAAAAAACGTTTTAGTATTCTTTCATCAAAAAGAATTGCTTTCATTCTGAAATGGTGTTCCTTCTTTGATCAGTTTGACAACTTGGGCGAAGTCCTGAACCACTCCCCTCCAACCGTTAGTTTGCTACGAGCAAGAGATAGAGAGGATGTGCACTAAAGTAAAATGCATGTGTTTCCATGTATTGGATCTGTGCATTTGGTCTTTAAGGGAAAGCAACCTAATTTTCCTGCTGTGCAATCTGTGCCATTAAATGTTAATCAAAGAATAAAAGAAAGAAAATCACTCACTTACCTGTACATTTTACATTTCATTACATTTGAATTAAACTGATACCTAAACTTTGTTCTACTATATCTATTTATGCTATTGATAATTTGTTTATAATATAATTAGATTCTTTTAAAAAGGCTGGGCACACACTGTACTGCAAAGCAAGGTAACTGCAAATAGAAAATACATGTTTTGTTCAATATATACACATGTAATAAAATAGGCAAGGTTCAACTATAAGAACTACCCGATGGCCAACAGCCAGCATGAAAGATTCTCAGGACAGTTCACAGACTTGTCGCTGGCCCAATTGGGCCACTGCTGTGTTGTCATGTAAGTTTATAATTTGCATGTGCTTTTAAGCCTTGCCAATTTGCAAACTTTAGCGATCTGAAACCATTTAAGTGCAAGAAGAGGGGAAATTACTCTGTACTCAGTTTTCTGTGCATGCAGCAGAGAGCCACAAGAGTGCGTGAACACCGAATTGTGTTCTCTTTCACAACATCTTGCTTTCGAAGAGAGAAATACTTTGAAAAAAAAAATTATTTCAAAATACCCATCTTGGCAAGCATCCTTGAAAACAGTTAATTATGTCTTAAGTGAACATATCTGAGAGAGAAATCGGATGCATCATTATATTAGATCCATGAATTTGGTCTCAAATGTGTCAATATTAATAAACAGCGAAAGAAAAACAGGAAATTACTCACTGCTCTTCACTGAATAACTCTTATAGCTTTAACAAGGATTGTATTTATCTTTATGTATGAAGTGAAGACTACGCAATGTTATTTTACATTTAATTATTCAATTCCTGTACGTGAAAATGAAAGATTAAAGCACCGTTTAATTTGTATCTTTGCTTTTATTATATTTATTTATGCCATTACTTGTAATGTGTTTATTTTGTTCTTGTTTTACTAACAGTTCACTGGTTTGAACTTCATATTTGTCAGAGCAGGCTAGTAATTTTTGTTGTGATGGTGAAATTGGTATTGAGAATTGTGAAATTTAAATGCCATCTAAAAGTTTGGCATCTTATATGATTTATTAAAATACAAGAAAACATGGGACAAAAACAATTACTATGTTAGACAACAATAACAATAACTATTTTGTGGCAGGGCCTGTGAAAACGTTAGCAGGGCAAGTTAAAATTTGTACCACTGGGCCAGTAGAAAAAATTCTTAGCACTGAGCCATGAATTGGTACTAATATTTTATATAAGCCTGAAATAGGACCTTTAATAGCAACAGGACTCTTATTTTTAAAAGAAGTTAAGGGAGATAAAATACCACATTATTAAGCAAAGCACAGTTTTGATGCAACAGAGGGAGGAAGAAAAATCTTTCTAAAAATAAAAAGAAAGAAACAATTTGTGAGTGATAAAGCACAGAAGAACTAAGAACTCTTATTAGATTTATTAGAGCCTTATTAGGATTCTGTCAAACAAATGTAATTATATTAAAAGGGCAGCTATAAAAAAAAAAAAAAAAAAAACACTTAAGATCTCACTTGCATAATAACTTGAACGTTATTTTTATTAAAAATAAGGACAAAGATGCAAATGACGAATTGTAAAAGAAAACATACATTAGAAAGATACCAGTAGATCTATTTAACAGATGCATTCAAGTAAGTAAAATAGGGCTGTAAAAATATTTGTAAAAATTAACACTGCATAATAAAAATAAACAGGCAGGAGTAGTAAGTGATTTTCTCTTTGTCTTTTGTTGCTTGTTTAACATTAATGACACACACATCAGCAGGTATATTATATTAAGACCTAACACACAGATCCAGTAATGATACACATTAGATTTTCTTCCCAACTTTGTTCACCTAAGATATAACTAGGTTTAAGTGAATACTAGCCTAGACAGATATTTTGACATAATTGTGTGTGTATTGGACCATTCTAAAAGTCCTTGCAAACTGAGTCTGAAATTCTTGTCGCAACTTTAACAGTAAATATGACCTCACGTTGTGTCAATCATGTTATACACTGCCTTCGAAACTTTCATCTGTAATTTAAAAAAAAAAAAAAAAAGGAACATTGAATTTTCTGCATTTTTGCATCCAAAAAACCACATACATAAGATTCGTACTTAGTGTGCAAGGACCTTAACACAATATGCTGCAAAAGAAAACTGAATTTGGGATGGCATGCTTTATAAGAGACAGCTTTCTGTGCATGCACTTCTGGTGTGTGTCAGGCAGCGCAAATGCTGCATTAGGTTCTTATTTTGCAGCTTATTTGCACTCATTTCCACATAAAGCACGTTCCTCACTTTATTTTCTAATTCATGTGTGTTCTTTTAGTGAGTAAGTAAGTAAGTAAGTAAGTAAGTAAATGAATAAATAAATACATACATACATAAATAAATAAATGTAATGTGCCCAAAGATTTGCTTTCAAGATATTGTGTACATTTTAAATTACTGGTTGGTTCTGAGTTTACTAGTCAGAAATTGGACATGAACGGTTTCTCAAGTCATATTAATGACTGGAAAACTCAAATAAATTTGATACGGAGTTTCTGAGCTAGACAAGCCATTAAATTTAAACAAGGCGGAGGAGGGAACCATTGCTTATATATATATATATATATATATATATATATATATATATATATATATATATATATATATATATATATATATATATACACACACACACACACACACACATATATATATATATATATATATATATACACACACACACAATAATAGGGCCTGAATATTTTTTTTTTTTATTATTATTCTTTGTTATGTACTTTAATTTTCTGGCAATCAAATTGCCATAAAATCATGTAATTTATCCTTTAATCAAATGAAAATTAAACAAGCCCTTTTTTTTGTTACATTTCTCATTACAGTGAATTTTTACAGCAGGATTCCACGCTCTCATTTCATTCAGTTATAGCTTTTTGATGTTTAACAAACACATTAGGTCATATCACAAATCTTGTTTTTTCCATCCCTGAATGTTTCTGAGATGTTAAGACCTCTTAAAACCATTTAAGATACTTAAAACCTTTATCACCTCAAATGAAAATGAACTTCATTTAAGAAGACAAAAAGCAGCAGCAGGAACTTTAGTAATAATTGACAGACCGGAAGTTTTTCTCCTGCTATCATATCATCACCTGACTTGATCAGGGCAACTGGGGACTAATCTGATAAAATAAGAAAAAGCTTATTCAACATCCTGGTTACACTGCTGATGATACAAAGAGGTATTGTACTAAATGCCTGAAAAAAAAAAAAAAAAAAAAAAAAAAAATTTCATTCACAATACAGATGTGGTCAAAAAGTGACATGACAACCCATTCAAGTGTAAAGCAACAAATCAAAGCATTACCCATAGTGCAACCAGATATTCATCTCTATTTGGTGGCACAACACATTTCGCCGCCTTGGATTTATAATGTTCAATCTGACATTTTTGTCAAAATTGAGTTATTGACATATTCTTATTCTGTGACAACCTATTTACATTATGTGATTTTTCTTCTTTTTTTTGTGCATATTTTAGGACATTTTATTTAGAAAACAAAAACATTCTATCTACAAAGTTGAACAAAGTTAACTTGGTTATATAAGGTTCTATCTGTGAGCCAATCAGCACTTCAAAGGCACACAAAGGACCAATCAGAATCAACTTTCTTTGTCATGTCGCCGGACTGCTCTGTGACAGCAGGAGAGATTAAACATAAAATATTTTATTTGTAAAATAAATTTAATATATATAGCCAGTGAAACATTTTTCAATGTTTATTAAATGCATACCTTTATCGATTACGTTGTTATGCCAGTAGGTGGAGAAAGGGGGCTGTTAATAATGTATTGGTCTTTGATCATTCATTAGACACTGATTCTTCCAGTAATGAAATAAATCTTGAGTAAATCACTGAATCATTTACTTATAAATTAGGCCTACATGTGATTTTGTCTAGTTGTCTATTTTTTTTTCTTCAGAATCATAAGAGAACCACAACTTCCATTTAAAAAAAAAAAAAAAAAAAAAAAACAACAGCAACATAATTTATCCAGAATCATGCAGCTCTATTTTGCAAACAGCTCTTAAGTGAATCTTGTTTATATGTAGCCTGTTGATTTTTGTTCATGGTATTCAGCTGCAACTAAATGTTTAGCAAAAAAAAGAAACAGAATAAATATGCTTGATATCATCTTTTATTCACATTGGAATCAAAACTGGGAATCGAAAAGAATTTGAATCGATAAGCAGAATCGGAATTGATAATATTCTAACAATACCCAACCCTATCGATTACCCTCTGCCTTATTCATTTCTTAAAGTCACAAAAAAATACATATATAAAAGTACATCTTGTTTTTTTTTTTTGTTTTTTTTATTACCTTTTTGCAAAACATGTATAGGGTTAATAGCATATTGGGTGAACAATGGTAACACAGTCAACACCATATCGCAGCATGTCTACTGCTGCCTCATTACCGTCCTATACATTTAAAAGAAATGTCTTTTAAATTTACAGAATATAGGCCTATATTTATATATAAATATATTACTTGTTTTTCATGAATGTATTTTACAACAATAAAAAGAGCAATGTGTATCATTTGACCAGATTTAGTCCTACACTTATTCACTTTTATTTGTTCCACACTAAGTAATGTTTTTTCCACTAATTTTAGATTTTATACAATTGTCCACTCATGATTTTTCTAGAGTAACTTTTTCTACTGAATTATCCACTAACCTAGCTTATAACAGTATTTTTGTCATATATTAGAATTATATATTCATTCATTTGTTGTTTTTCTTTACAGTAAAGTTGTCTATATTTAATAGATTGTGTGCAACACAAAAGAGTGATGATCAGGTCAACACACATTGAGGTATATAATTTCAACAAAGATTTAAAAAAAAAAAAAAAAAACGGTGCTGGTATCAGTATTGGCAGATACTCTGAATTTTTGGTATTGGATCAGGATCAGTTCTGAAAAAGTGGTATTGAGCCACTCCTAATTCCAAGCAAAAAATTACTTTTCAGAATTAGAAGGTTCTATCTGCATTTGACCTGTTCCCAAAATCCCCATTTACAAATTTGAGAGGATTTTGATATCGTATTTTTAGAATACATTTATGGTCTCTGTCATTTGCGTGTATGAAAGAGACTTATTCCCCATATCATTTTTGCTGCATGGAATGCAAAAACTTTGAAGCTCAATATCTCAAAACTGCTCAGAAAGCAGATAGAACTTTAGAATCCCAAGGCGGCAATTTTCTAAAAGGAAAACCCTCATCATAGTTTTGGTTAGTAATACATACCAAGCACATCCTTTATTAACACACAAAAAATTACAAAGAACAAATTGAGGATGTAGTCAGTAGATGTTCTTCTTCCTTCCAAAAAAATACAACATCTGCACTACAATTAGAGGTCTTGTTAAACTAATTACACCTTAAAGACATAATGTGTGGTTATAGTGAACATTTACAACGAAAGATGATAATCTCTACGTGAATTAGTCTAAATTACGTAAAAAAAATAAATAAATTAATTAAAAAAAAAAGTAACTTAGTGCTGACCATACGATCATCATATCCCTACCCTGTCCATCTCCTAGTCCCAACAAAACAATTTTAAAACTAACCTTTACACCAAACAAGCAATCTTTACCCAAAAACATTATCCCTATAGCTAATGAGTATTTTTAATAACAAAGAAACTGGATATTCAAATCTTAACTCAAAAGGCCACAGGGCTGTGGGAGAAAAGGGCCCTGGTTTGGAAAACTGGATAGCCCTCCATCATCTCTGAATGATGGCATGTCCTGCCATTACCAGCCAGTACTGCACAAGCATATGTCATGTCCAGCGGCAGTGTTCAGTGCCCGCAACGGAATATAAGCTGTGAAATTAAAGATCAAGTGAAAGCAGTAATGGAAAAAATTCTTGGCAAAGGTATTACTCTCCACAAGAGGAAAACACTATTGAAAGGATTGATATTAACACTCAAGCAGAATGCCTGACAAAAAAAGCGCACCACCATGAGTAAACACTGGGGGCTGAGAGCTAGGAGTGGGCACTTCTAAATGTTAACACCCCACAGTTACATCATGGGCAAAGCTGCAAAATTAAACATGATATATAAAACCAGCTGTGAATAAATCACCACTGAAGACTCAGAAGCAGAAAACCAGTCACACTCATCACAGCAAGCTAACACATTCAGTAAGGCATTGATCTGTACTGGATTTTGTGCACAAGTCAATGAGCAGTAAGAGTCCTAACCGCTGTATAAAAAAAAAATAAATAAAAATTATATATTATATATATATATATATATATATATATATATATATATATATATTGACTGGCCTAAATGCTTCGCTATTGTAATGCACTATACACACACATGCAAAAATTTGCTGAAGGGCTGAATGTGATTTTCAATAGCGCCAACTACTCATGCAAGCCATTTATTCTTTGATCTCTCATCAGAAACTGTTACGGGTTTGAACTCGGCCTGCCATAGAGAAGATTGGCATGTGGCCACATTTCTAAGTGGTGAAGGGATGCTGCTATTAACTTCAGGCACACAGCCAGTGGAGGTAATCCTGGGCTCACTGAGCCTGTCAAAATGAAAGCCATCACCTGAGTCAGCAATCTGCTGACTACATAAGCATGGTGTCGGTTATCAGCTTGTTTCCTGAATTTCTCAATCAATTTTTCAAGCTTCTCTCATTGTGATTCTTATTTGATACTTTAACATCTGGTGCTCAGTGAAGTCAAAGGTACAGCACAGAGCAAGTTGGTCAAAAGCGTACTGTAACACAGACAATAATAATGACAATGAGGGAATGGTCTAGTTCTGGTTAAATTTAAATGTAATCAGACCACTAATCTGCAGGTACCGTAGAACAAATCTTCCTTGGGGCGAGAGGATGCGTGTCTTCAGTCAGCTCTTTTCTTCACCAACAAAAATGAAACAGCCGAACAGCAGCGGGTTTTGTGGTCTGGCTTGCCTTTACATGCTGGGATACTTATCAAGACCAAGATACAGGGCCTAGGGGCAGCACTTATTGAACAAGTCTTTATCTCATACGCTCTGAGCACTGGCAGGAAAGGCAGCACCCTAAACTACAAACACACAAATGAGAAACCAACTGAACAGACGGCCTCAAACCATTCATCGCCTCGCAAACACACTGAAGGTCTGCGGCAGGCATCTCTCTCTCTTAGAAAAACACACACCCCTACCTGCAGGCTTGGATGAGTCACGCTGTGCTGCCATAATACAAATAATGACACTTTTTATGCCAGTCATTACGCAACCCACTCAGATTTACATGCTGCTGCAATGTAGGTTAAGAGCAACAGCTGCAGTTATACGTGTGACCCTGAGCTCTAAAGCAGCCGTATATTCTCCATCTGAATCAACCTTTTGTCCTGCGTGACTGTAATTCAGCATTGATCACAAGTGAGTCTTTCTTTGTTCACAGTAAGAGGCAGTAATGCAAATAACAATGGCAGTGATGAGGCTGCTGCTTCTAATGTCACAAATTAATGAAGATGCAACAAGAATTCGAGGAACTATATAAAATAAAAATAAATAAATAAATAAAAATAAAAGTCTCTGACATATTAAGTGGAGACTGTTTGATCCAGGACTGCGTGCTGACGCAAAGAAAAGGTTCAGTGTCATCTTTGGAAAGTGACGCCAGCATCAACCATGTGGTTTAATGTGGTTCAATTTTGATTTGAGCTTTTAAGTACTATACATTTGAGCACTCCTCACCCAGAAATGAGACACTTTCAGATAAAATAGAGGGATATCTCACATAAGGCCCACAATAATTAAGTTACATTTTTAATATGATGAATCGAACACCCCTTACAAACCTATAAATTATGCCTCTCAAAGCATCATACACATATTAAACGTAATAAAAATTGAACACATTTGGTCAAATCTCATATGCACACAAATAAAGACACTACTAGACTGAGGATGAAATAATCTTTTAAGCCAAATTCCCGCCACTGACTATCCTAACATGCAGGTGAACTCTTGAGATCAGCGCGAGGACAGAGATATGAGGAAACGTTAAAACTATTTGCTCTCTTAATTTGTGTTTATCTGTTACATTTCACGCTCTTGTGAAACTGATTTTTTTTTTTACAGCAGCGACAGGTAAGGTGTTCCAATAATCTGTGATACACACTCTTTTAAGTCCTACCTGTCAGACTCGGTGTTCACTCGATAACGCCAGGTGTCTGGTAACTGAACAAAACTTCACTCTGTGTTGGTCCTGTGTGTGTACGGCAAAGTTCAACGGAGTTCTAACGCTTTATGAATTTGTTTTAGGGCGTAATATGCTTTGCTCTACAACCGCTGCCGCTTTCTCACTCATTTCTGCCTCGCGTTTCTGTCGCTAAATTACAGCAGCACCCGAACAGCGTCATTACTCAATCTCACTCGCGCGCTGGCTGTACATGCTCATGCTTCTACTGACAACCCACTCTTAAAGAGACAGGACACTTTCACTATGACGGCACTCCACACGGCACTGAACGACATCATAACAGCTAACTCTGAACTTAATTTTAAACTCTACTCTGCAGTTTACCCCCAAAAAAACTGGTATGATTTTAAGTTTGTATTTAATGTGGCATATTTCTACAGGGTTAGAGAAAGACGTATTTTGCTTTTGAAACGCACCTTTATTATAAAGCCTGTTGCCATGAGGCTGTTAAATAAATAAATTAATTAATTAATTAATTTGATGGATGTTAAGATATTAGTTAAATTTACAGAACTTCTCGACTTAATTATGACAGTCATAAGATAGTCGAAGCGAATTCTTCAAAGTACTCTAGTTCTACCATGTGGCTATTTGAAGAATTGCAGACAAGTCCCAGCTGCACACAAATACTGTCTGTCGATTTTATGGGACAAGGAAACATCTTGTGTATATATTTAATTAACTGAAAATCCTAGACATAACCTAGGACGTCTACTGGTTGCACTGTCTATTATTTCAATATATACTGACCTTAGACCTAGCTCAAAGTAGCCAGCTTCTAAATTATTATTATTATTATTATTATTATTATTATTATTATTATTATTATTATTTCAGATTGAAACCATGATGTCATAATTTATTTTAACAATCGTTTTCAAGAAAAAATAAATAAATACATTTAACCTATTAGTACAACGTATTTGTTTTATTATTTTGGCATGCCATTGTACATACAAGCTGTGATTACAAGTAATATTTTAAAACATATTTGGCTAATTGAGTCATAGACATCCAGGTTAACGTTTGAGGTTCAATAAGTGATGAATAAAACAATTTTAGTGTCAATTTAGTCAGCTTGGATGAGAATTCATGTACTTTATTCCACAGTTAGATAACTTAACACAAAGATCTTCTACAAATGTCACAGTAAAGTGTCCGCAGTTTAAATGATTTGCTCAAACTTATCATAAAACTGAGAATTAGTGCATGTAATGCTATAAACCAATTATTAAAAAAGATATGGAGATACATACACTAGTGAAAATTAAATATACTAAAATGTTTTTAAAATACATTTGTTTTATGCTAAGTATACTACAAATACATTTACATATTATGTACTTAAATACCCTGCAATTATACTAAACTGGTATATTTAAAGTCTGGAATAACTCATTTTGTACTTAATACACTTTAATTGTGCAGAAGTATTGCTTAAGTCTAACTAAAGATATACTTAAGTATATTTGATTGTGCTGAAGTGAAACTATTGCATATTATTTAAATATCATTAAAATCCTTAAATAATAGGAAATTGATATTATTTAGAGATCATACAATCCTTATCAATAGTGACATTAGGTTTAATATTAAGAAATGTGCATTGTGCTCAAGTAGTACTCCAAATAAAGTTTAACTACATTTTTCTTATATCAGTAAGCGATATGTCAGTAAATATGTTAATAGACCTGAACTATACTTAGTATAAAATAAATGCATTTTAAATCTTTTACTTTTTTACTAGGGTAGACAATCATGAAACTGTAAGTCATAAGGAAAGGATGAATACTCTTTAATCTCCATTTTAATTTCTTCCACACACAAATACATGTATGTGTGTCTGTGTTTGTGTGTGTGTGTGTTCAAACAGGACATTTCAAAGTCATACATGTGTTTTTTTTTTTTTTTTCAGTACATAAACATTATTTCCCACTTTTCAATTCATATTGATGTTTTCTGACAACCATAATGATAAACACAGATGATACTGCCGTCAAAAGGTGAACAGATGAATAGTTTTGTAATTTAATCTCACTTTGATTTGCAAGTAAAACAGCAAGAGTGAAGTTAAATACACACAAAGAAAAGCACAAAGAGGAGAAAAAAAAAAGAAAGAAAAAAAAAGTATTTTAGAAGCTTCATCAATCTACAAGGCACGAATAAGTAAATAATACACCAGAAACAAAAGAAATACGAAAACCGAATAAGAGAACAGAACAGAATCTTATAGAAGCCAATGACAGGATCGTACAGAGAATGTTTCCATAGTTTTTTTTTTTTTTTTTTTAAAATCTCTGCTGTGATCCTCACCCACTCCACATTTGATTAATCCAAGGCAAAAGAAGGTAACAGCACTTGATTGTGTATGAAAAACTGACAACAGATTACATGACTCACAATAGATAACTACTATGGTAAGAGTGTGTGAATACAGATGATTTTGTACATCATCATGGGAAACACTGTTCCCAATAATTACATCCACACCACAGTGAAATATGAGGGGCACTGCCCTCGATATCAACACATCGGTAGGCAAAAACTACCATCATCTTCGCATTATGGAAGGCACTGCTTCCGATAATGATTCTGGATCAGGTATAACATTGATTCAAAAGGAGGATGCCAAAGACTGATATATATGAGTAACTTAATTGTTTTTTTTATAATTATCATTTAAGAAATACAATGTTGTAGTCTCTGGTCATAGCTTTTGAAAACAAGGTTATCTCCATAGCAGATGCTGCTTTGACATTTCGACAGTATAACTGTCATAATTATGGAAGGCACTGCTTCCGATAATTATACATTTGTTAAAAAAGGCGTTACAAAATGCTATTTATAGTGATCCCTGTCACTGATAAATAAACTAATAAATAGAAATTTCAGAGCCACACAGGAAAGCCTCTTTATATTATTTGACAGAACTGATCTGAAAAGCCCCTGAAAAAGCATATCCTACCAGATAATTGGAAAAATACTGTGCTTTACGGGTGTTTTATGATCACAGGTACATTAAGTTACAAACATCAAAATGACAATGGCTGATTGTCTAACTGGAGGCTGTATATAAAAAAAAATAGATATATATTTAATTAAAAAAAAAAAAAAAAAAAAAAAAAAACTCCTTTAAATCCAGACTGTTCAGGTATTATGCAAGAAGTTCCTAAAAGGAGTCTGAAAATGTTGAAAATAACAAACTAGCAACACTTCCCGAATTTGTATAATCTAAACTAGATCTTAAAGGAATAGTTCATCCAAGAATAGAACTTCTGGGTTATTTACCTCAATGTCAGTCTAGCTCCTTATGAATTTTGATCTTTATGAATTCAGAGGACGAATTATACCACATAAGTAATATGAGATACTTTCATGATATTTTTGTGTCTTTTCAAAGTTTGGTGAAGAGTGACCAGTAAATTCCTCAAATATCTTTTTTTTTTTTTTTTTTGCATTTCACAGAAGGGGACAGCAATGATATGAAGGTGAATGAATGATGACCGTGTTCAATTTTTGGGTCAACTATTGCTGTAAATACTGAAGTAAACCTCTAATGACAAATCTGTGTTAATAGAGAACCAAAATCATTTTCTGCTTCAATTTTCCTTTACATAGTTAAAGAGATGAGCCGAATGTGCTTGTCTAAATTTCATTATCCATATCCCATACTTCCCCTGCCAATGCATTGGCACAGCCCTGGATAGTCCAGGTGGCAAGAGCAAACTGATTCTTGAATTGGTCAATGTCAGCAGATTCAAGCCCTCCTTTAATAGCTTCAAGGTGATCCACCAGAGCTGCCAGAGTGTGTGGTCCAGAGCCAAGCAGAATGTGCCGGAATAGACTCTGCCGTGGAGACACATAGGGAGAGAGAAGACTGCCTTCCACCTTCAAACAGACAAATCTTGTTAACATTCACATTGTAAAACAGCAGATCTACAGACAAACTGCAGTTGCTGCAGAGCTGTTGCTGTTTCTAAGGTTGTATATTCTTAAAATGCAATCTGAGAAACATTCAAAAGGGTTTTTAAGGGTTTTAAGGGTTTTTTTTTGTTGCTTTTAGTCTTTAGTTTTTTAGTCTTTGTTTGTTAGCTTTAATGTACTATGTATGCTAGTGTAACCACAGAAGTTAGACGAAAGTGAATGCTTAGCCATTATACTCATTTAATATGCAACTAACACAATTAGCAATTATATGCATTTAAAATGTAACTTTCTCTTCTGAGAAAGCGAAACAGAAATATTGACAACTTATCATCATATCCATTTTTTTTTCCAATAAAATGACCCTTTTCTAATACCACTTGATTTTCAATAGCAGAAAAGCAGCAGCAAAGGCTACTGGATATTTAAAAAAGCCTTCTAATATATTTCATCCCAACCCCTTTTTCAACAGGAAATACATCGACACAGGAAAGAATGTAATAGCTTGACAAATAATGTTATTTACCCTCATAATGCGATTGTTGATGATGCGACATTGCTCCATGTCTTCAAGATCACTGTTCCGGATGGCTAAAACAAGGGCGCTGGCAGCACGATCGTATGACCCCTGAGCTGAGAGAAGCCACTGCATTGTAACAGTAGAAGGAAGGCGGCCCGACTTTGGGAGAAAAAAATAAAAAGAATTAAGTGAATTACAACTCCCTGTAGCCTTTCTGTACTTCACAAAAAAAATCATCAGACATCAAGCTCGAGTTCTTTGGGAGTCACAAAATGACATAACCATGTAGACTCACCATTTGGCGTGATTCAACTTTAGACCTGATTTGGGACACATAGTTGCGGATGACACTGGTATACTTTGCCACGTTCATCTTAAGCAGGTGGTCATGCACCAGCCGAAGCGCAACCAGTCCAACCACTTCACCTGACGTCTTGGCAAGTTTCAGAGTGTTGTAAGAAGTGTACCGTTCCAGATTTTGTTCAGTATCTTCAAAAGTTCCATAAGGGTACAATTTTGAAGGCTGAAACACATCAGCAACATGTCTACTTTCCATCTTTCATCATGAAACAAACTGTAGCTGAATCTGTTTTACTCTATTTTGACACTTTCAGTGAAACCTGAATACTTACCGAAGTAAATCGAAATGAAAGTGACGGGATGCCCGAGAAGCTTTGGAATGGATAAGCAGAGTGAGACAAACCCATAGGCTCCATTCTGTGAAAAAAAGGTAATTTGTGTTTATATGGATATTATACAGGATATATATAGAATGCGTTTAACAGCCTAACAGTGTTATTGTATAAAAAATAAAAAAAAAATAAAAACACTAAAACAATAAAAAATATTTTCTGTTGAAAAACATGAAGCTATAATAAAAATCAAATATAAATATTAGCTGAAGAACTTACAATTTAGAAATGTAAGTTTTACGTTGAAGTATTAAAATTACTAAAACTGTAAGTGAAATAAAGATAAACAGAAATATTTAAAGGAGTAGTTCACTTCCAGAATGAAAATTTACAAATGTACTCACCCCATTGTGATCCAAGATGTTCATGCCTTTCTTTCTTCAGTCATAAAGAAATTATGTTTTTTTGAGGAAAACATTTCAGGAATTCCCTCCATATAGTGGACTTAAATGGTGCCCGTAAGTTTGAACGTCCAAAATGCAGTTTAAATGCAGCTTCAAAGGGCTCTAAACAATCTCATCCGAGGAAAAAGGGTTTGTAAGCGAAACAATCAGTCATTTTCTTAAAAAATAAATTAATAAATAAATAAAATACTTTTTAACCTCAAATGCACAATACAGTTAGGGTAGGTCGGAAAACTCATCTCATTTTCTCCTCCAACTTCAAAATAATCCTACATCGCCGTTTTACCTTTTTTTGTAAAGGGCTTTTGACCTCCTTTGCATGCTCACTTTGTAAACACTGGTTCGGTACATCTGCAGCAATGTAGGATGATTTTAAAGTTGAAGGAGAAAATGAGACGGGAGTTTTTCACCATAATCTAACTGTTTTGACCGGATTACACAGAGTACGCATGCGCATGGTAGAGCTAGATAAGACGAGCATTTGAGGTAAAACATATCTACATTTTTTTTAGAAAACGACAGATCGTTTCGCTAGATAAGACCCTTATTCCTCAGCTGGGATTGTTTAGAGCCATTTGAAGCTGCATTTAAACTGCGTTTTGGACGTTCAAACTTGCAGGCACCATTGAAGTCCACTATATAAAGATAATTCCTAAAATGTTTTCCTCAAAAAAACAATTTCTTTACGACTGAAGAAAGAAAGGCATGAACATCTTGGATGACAAAAGGGTGAGTACATTATCTGTACATTTTTGTTCTGGAAGTGAACTACTCCTTTAATGTAACAAAAATGACAAAAGGACATAAAATATGTTCATTCAAAATATGAATAAATTATATGAATAAATACTATAAGAGTATTTAAATAATACTAAAATGAATAATACACTGGTGCTTCACCCAATGTAATTAAAAAAATAAAAACTGTGGAACATAAGCAGTGCAAGACAAACATACACAGACTTCTCCCAGTTGGATCCAGCAAACTGTTCATGCAAGGATTTGGTTGCATCAACTGGAGATGAGACCTGCATGGAGAAAAAGGTTATTTCTCTTTTTAGGACAGACAAAACAGCTATTTTTTCCTGATTATAAGTAGTTTGATGCCAAAGATTCAGCCTTTGTGATACATCACCTGTTTCATAGTGCTCTCTAGTAAGTCATACAGCAGTGGACTGGCAGTTGCTTTGAAAGAGTCAGTACCTAAAGGGAATGTCAGATGATGTCATCAACTTGAGATCAAAGTTCTTCAACTCTTCAAGAAATGACTCTTTACAAACCTGAAATAACTTCATCAAGGCTGATGTAAGAAAACATTTTCAAATTCAAGGAGGTCAGATAGCCCTGTGGGTACAAAAACACAAATATATTCACTGACTTGCAGTAACTGCTGAATGCACAAGCTGTTTGGAATTGCATACTAACATACTACAGTACTCTCACTATTTCTGCAGTATGTTGCACAGTATGTGTATTGTGCACAGATATATTCTGTATATTTCGTTTTTGATTAGGATCACAAAAGTTGAGATATTTTGCACAAAATGTAATATTTCCAAGATGATATAACAAAGGCAATGTGACAATGTATCAGTTTTTTGTTGAATAATCCCCAGTGTTTCAATTACTTTTTGGCAGTATATACAATGCAATATTTACTGACTAGTACTCCATTAAAAACACAATCATATACACACTGCAATTAAATACAGTACATTCACAAATAAAACCTTTATATTTTCAAATGACTTGAAGTCTTATTTTAACTTAGACAAGAAAGGAATGGAATATGGAACCAATATTTATGATTATTGGTTTAATGTACTGTACATTCATGATATTATTTGTTGTTATATCATACAAACACAGAGAATTTACTCCTATATTTAAAATGGTTAGTTAAACAGAAGGCAGCCAAACATGCATTCATACCTCCAACCACTCGGTGGCCCCAACGCTCCCAAATTCACCAGCACTCCAGCCAGCAAAAATTATGCTCCTCTTTGGCTTGAAATTATCTTTGAAGAAAAGAAAGATGCTTAATTAAAAATTAAGATGTATAATTCATTATATAATGACATTTACTTGTCATTGAATACTACTTGTACTTCATGTACCATTCTTGATCATGTCTGTGATAGTTCTGGCCAACTCCACCAGTAAACTAGTGCCAACTGTGCTTCTGGCAAATCCAGGGCCCCATGCATCTCGCTGGGCTCCGATCACCATATAACGATCTAAAGCAAAGGACGAAAACCCAAATGAAGCGATCAGGGACTGTGACCAATAACCTGTTTGATGTACACAGTTGTTTAAAGCAGAATATAACAGAATAGAGTACCTGCATCTATAAAACCTTTAATGACTCCAAACACATTGTGGATTTTTTTCTGAACAAGGTCATTGTTTACTTCCACTGTAATAATGTCGGCATTATCGCCGAGTTTGTAGAAGGTATCCCGAAGCATCCCATCACTCCAGCCATCAAGGGGATCCCGACCACCTAACTTGCTGTTTAAAGACAGGAGCAAACATATGTGACAAACATGTAAATACAGGAAATATTAACAAACCTCACTGACAAAACTATTGAATTCTTTAAATCTTCTAATGGAAAAAGTGAGTGGTGCTTGCACATGCAAAAGTTGCTGCCAGGATGCTAGGGTGATCTGGGTGATTTCCAAGACTGGGTGTTTTTAGTGCATTGCTGCATGGGGTTGATAGATGGTTGCTCTGTGTGGTTGCTACTGTTGGTTGTTGCTGGCTCAGGTCAAAAAAAAAAAAAAGACCAACACTAGGCCGGATTTACATTCACATTCGTAAGAATAAAACTCTTCTTGACTGTTTTTATTATTATTTTCAAGCTAAATAAAGTTAAGAAAATTTTGAATTCCCAAAAAACATTTAAGAATGTTCATATATTTTTTTTAGGATTGCTCTAAAGACAAAATCTAAATTTAAATTCCTAAAAGAATGTTCTGAAAATAATTGCAAAAAACCTGTCATATCCCAAAAGGTAAGATGTTTAATGAATTTAGATTAAAATAATAATCATTACAGCTCTATTAAGCACCCTCTAGGTACATTAATATAATATGTATTACTATAACTGACAATGACAATGATCGGTCATGATTAACCATGATGTGACTTATTGCTGAATTCTTAATTCAGTAGCAACTCTACTAATCATATCGGGACATTGTTTTAAATTTTATAATTCTGACAATTTTCAAACATATAAGATCATTCTCAAGAATTTCCCAAAGGAACGTTCTTCCGAACTTCTTAGAATTTATCTTAAGAAACTTCTTTTTTAAGAATATTTTCATTAATCGTGCGTGCATGTTTCATACGGATTACATAATCGGAGAATAATTTGTTTTCCATTTGAATCGGTTCATTTAAAAATAGACATTTCACTCTCTATAGATAGCCTATATTTTTCCATGTCTGTAATGCAAGTATACACAGAGTTTTGAAGTTTCGCGTTCAAGTTCACAGAGACCGAGATGGCAGAAAGAGCATCCAGTTTGCTTTCATAATTTTACAAAAGCTCAACGTTTCGTTGTTATTGTGAGGGCACACAAATAAACGTATTTTAAGAGCAATTGACCAAACAGGCGCCTCCATCTGTCATGCAGTATAAGCTACTATTCAGCTTCCACACTCCGCACAGACACTTGAATAGCGCACATTTTTTTAGGTTAACATTAGATTGAGCGGCCATGTAAAGTTGCTGCTACTGACACATTTCAGATGACAAGCCATATTTGAGGTTGATGAATGATTAGGTGAGTCTTTGGATGTCCTACCCAATATTACCACATAGACCAGTTGTTAATGATCCGATTCGCCACTTTCCTGTGGATTTTTTTTTTTTTCTGCAACTAAGCGACTAATAAAATGTAATAATAAAATAATAAAAACCAAGCCTCTTTTTGTCGAGTAACAGTCAACTATTAGGGGGCAGCCCTAATATACGCACACACACACCCCTAACTATTAGTAATGAGTGTATCAGTAACAGCAACAGTGAATTGCAAATAGTAAATAGCAAGAGAAATAAAGAAAATCACAGCTGCACCTCATGATGTCAGTAGCCTGTTTTATGGTTATAGTTTGGGCCGGAATGCTGGGCAAGCCAGAAGACTGAGCCGGGGGAAACTGGGTATGATTGAAGGAAGGGAATCCTGGAGTGTAAGGATCACCAGTGCCAAGATGGACCTATGAAAAGAACATTTTAAAAGATCATAAAAATCAACTTTGCATAAACTTCTAAATGCGTAAATATACTGATAAGAGAAAGGTTCCACAACTTACATGGCCAAAAAGAGCAGTGTCTTCTCTAATATTGTAGTTCACAGGATCTGGATAAATTAGCACAGCACTAGCATTCAACCTAGCAGCATTTGCAACCTGTATTAAGCAAATGAAGACAAAAAAGGTAAATAAATAAATATCAGTAATAACGGTCTTAAAATATGAATGTGTGAGAGAACCAACCTTTTCAGCGAAACTTAAGAGTCCAGCTCTGACCAAGACAACCCTTCCATTCACATCAAGATTCAGCTCCTTTAGGCGCCTGAAGTCCTCTGCTCGTCCATAATGGGCATACAGAGCTGCACCCTATACATCAGAATAAGTAATAAGGAACAGGCTAAACTGTCATCATTTACTACAAAACTTCCCTTCTACTGGAGTTCTCAAATCTCAATTATATTTAAATTTTAATCCCAGATATATAACTTTCTGTTTTCTGTGGAATACAAACTGACATTTTTAGAAAAAAATGATCTCTGTAAGTCCATATAATGCAAGCGGGATGGGCCCATTGATTTTTTATTTTTTTTAAGTGCCGTTAACCTCAGATGAAATCCTGCAGGAGCCATTAATTGTATGGCTTCAGAAGATTTAGAATATTGCTTACAAGTTGTACAAACTAATTTTATAGTACTTTTACTTTTATAGTGCTTTTTTGTCAGTTGGTTGTCGACATACATTCCCATTCAAACTAACCTGCACTGATTTAACTGCACTGTATGCCAAGTAGCCATCAGATGTTCCCACATCGTTGCCACGGAACAGGACTCTGTTATTTGAGGACCCAGGCTCATGGATTTTCACATAATGCTCATCGGTCCAGGTACTCATTCCAAAAGTTTTGAATTTCCCTATGATTTTATTAGCAAGTGCCTCATCTCCTGCGCTTCCTGCCTGGTGACTGGCACTAGAGAATTCCCTACAAGAGGGAGAAAGACAGACAGTAAGGCAAAACAAAAACATGTTTATTTTGAATACCTGCTCAAGTTGCAGTATTGAAAAAGCATGAGTGCAGTTGTGCGCATTTACTTGAGGTTGCTGTTAATGTTGGCAGTTGTCAGTTTCTTTTTTAGCAATGCCCTGAGATCACTCCAGTCTAATGAATTAACTGCTTCTGCTTTCACTGGGGTAAACTCATTAAAGACTGGACAATCGGACTGGATTTCTGTTTTGTCTGTGCTTCGATTAGACAGGTAACCAATGAGGTATCCTGAAAGACAAAAACATGAATTATTTTTATGTGTAGAAATGGTTACAGTTTAGTGGTCGTCATACACAAAAAAACTGACCAATCACAATAAAATATTCTAGAGGTTCGCATAATAAGCTTGAAAAGTTACTGGTTTACCAATAATGAAGAGGAACAGAATGCCGATGACAAATCCACAGACGGTTTTGGGAGAGCGCTGGTTCAGTTTGCTGGGGTATTGCGGACGATTATGTTGATTTATGTTTTCCCCAACACCATTAGCCTCCACTTCCTCATCCATGTCAGATGAGAGCTTCATCTCCACTTGGCTGTTGTCACCCTCCATGTTCTGGGTCAGGTTAAAGCGAGTGTAGGAGCGTGGCTCCCCATTGAACTGGAAAAAAAATGCAGTTACTATTTTAGAATACTCTCATGGGTTCTTCACCATAAAAACACTTAAAAGGCTGGTCGTGTTTTAAATCATGAAGTAAAACCAATATCAGGAATATATCAAAAAGGTTTCAGTTACAGTGCCTAAAAATCTTCTCAGCTGAAACATTTAAATCTCAGCAATCGCACATCTCATGTCAAAAGCTTGCTTTCTTTGTTACCTCTCAAATTGTAAATGACTGGTTCAGATAACTCTGTTATAATGCCATGACAACATTATTTTGTGTGCAGAATATGTCTTACGATTTTTGAAATTGTTGTCCTGGCTTGATCCATCGTGGCCTCAAATAACTGCTGCAAGAGAATGAGAATTGTTGAACTCTATATCTAAGATCACAATCATAAAACAAAGTTGGATTCCTTATGTAAACAAAAAAAGAATGTTAGCTGATCTTAAATAGCGATATTTTATTGTAATGCTGGTTGCGTACGTTTTGTTTATGTTTCTCAGGGTGATCTTGAACTTTTACCTTAACCTGACACAATGCAGAAACACAAGATTATCAGTGAACGTACCAGTTATTTATTAGACTGTTTTAGTCTGAGAAATCATATGGATTATAGCACATTAGGGACAATAGCTTAATAGATGAAAAAAATAAATAAATGAAAAAAAAAAAAATTCTTTGTGTTTTTAATTAAAAAAAAAAAAAAAAAAAAAAAACTAACATCATTACAAGTTTAAAACTAGATGTAGATAAATTGGTTTCATCTGTAAAAATTAAAAAGTGTTTTATATACAATATTAATTTAGTGACAAAGATCCTCTTTATTTTACATTGTGGACATTTCCATATAGTAATCTGCTGCTTTTAAAGAGCTCATAATGACAAATGTTTATTTTTGAGTGAGCCATCTCTTTAAACTAGGCTGGTGGTGTGATAAACTTATTTTTAAATAATTAATACTCTATGTAGTCCATAGTTAATATAAGGTAATCAAATCTAATTTTTGTTGTGTATACACCAATTAGAAACGTGTTGTTTAGATTAAATATATCCTGTCACATCACACATCAAATTCCACTTAAACCCTTAATCTTTTTAATATAAGATTATAAAAGGAAATCATTATAAAGTTTAACAAACATGACTATGAACTGAGAGACACCTCAAGGACTACATTTCTTTTTTCAGAGGTTGAAGGTTACAAGTTAATCTAATAATCCAAAGCACAAAAAACAAACACTGCAGGCAAGATAAGCATGCATCCTTGAGACAGTCTTATTAAACAAACACTACGTTTTAAATTTGTTCAGAAATGACTAAAGGCATTAAAGTACACATCAAAAAAATTTCACTGAAGGAATGCACTAAATGTACTCTGCTAACTTGCTTGGACACATGCAAGCCAGAGATAGGAAAATGCATACGGGCTACACCCTACCGGGAGAGAACGTGCACACAATCAGATCAGACCAATCCTCATGTCCGTTGGGGCCTGACATGTAACCTCTCACTGTCTTTTCCTGAGAAACTGCACAGTCTGCTGGGCTCTTTCAGGACGGCCCACTAATCTTCATTCCTTTTCTGAGCAATTCTATAGGCACGTAAGCCCTAGTGCTTACCTATTTACTTCTACCTTACACTGTGGGAACAACGAGAGTCAAATAAAACTCTAGACAAAGGAAACTTTTATCACTCAAACCCAAAAAAAATGAAAAAACTATAACAGTTAGACTAGGAGAGGAAGTAAGGCAAGGCAAGGCAAGGCAAGTTTATTTATATAGCACATTTCATACACAAAGGTAATTCAAAGTGCTTTACATAAAAGGAAGTAGAACATAAAAACATTGATCACAACAATAAAACAAAGAATGTAAAATGTAAAAAGCCGATTGATTTAATAATTGAAAAATTATTATGATTTAAAATAAGTTTAAGTTTAAGTAAACCAAAGTTCAAGGACCAAAAACAAACCAGTCCAATTTGTTATTATTGGGAAAAAAAATAAATAAATAAATAAACCTCTCCATAAGCGGCTTTAAAATCCTAAATGATTTTGTAAAGTGCTGGTTTAATCCAATGCACCCAGAATCTAAACTACTATATAAAGCTACTTAATCATGTGACTCTCTGTCACCATCACTTGAATATTTTTTCTGAGATGTAATGGATGAATTAACCTTGTGCCATTTACTCAGATTTAAAAATAACCTCTCTAGATTTATGCGTTATAACTGTATTGTTCTGACTATACAGATTAATGTCAAACTATTTTGGATCATAATCTACGTTCCCAAGAATTCCAGACATTGTTGATTAATCTTTACAGAACTGGCAGAGAGGATTAAAACTGTAGCAAATCATGTGATAGTCACACAGTGTGAAAACACACTGTAAAAATGTTTTGTTAGATACATCAACATCTAATTTACCTGTTTTTATTCAAGTTAAATTAAATACGAGTACAACAACTGCATTCATTTTTAGGGCCAGATCAGCAACAACTCCACATTTTCACTTTTTTCTCATAACCACCAAAATTTATTGGCAAGCAACACTTGCCAAAATTTTTTTTTTTTTAATCTCCTGCAATGTAAATATTGCGCCTTTCAAACCAGCAGTGATAATTAATTTAGATAGACGAGCGTTGTAACAGGCGACATGCACAATCCAAAAGGACTTGGGTTAAATGGAAAGGACAAGTGCTCAGAGTTGACCCTGAAGAAAATGTCACATCCATCTGCCAGCAAATCACAATGTAAAAATGACAATTTAGTTATACTAAAACAATTTGAAATTTGAACTTGAAACACTTCAAGATTATTTCAGTTATTAAATACTGCAACTGTATTGAAACTAAAAACATTTGAGAATGTAAATTGTCACCAAATAAGTTAGTGTTTTGTTATTAATCTAACTGCACAACAAAACAATCGGTATCTAATGTCAGTTTGACACAATCTGTGTGAAGGTCAGTAGAGAGGGGTTTGCCGAGCACGTGCATGAACTCTCTCTCGTCAAATAAATGTTAAGTCTAGTTCGCACCTGCTCTGTATAAGCAAATACAGTAGCTGCCATACGAAATAAAAGCAATTATTATTAATATAAATCCTATCATTTCACTTTAAGTCAATACTGTGAGGAATAATCCTTACTTAAGTGGTTCAGAAAGCTGTGCACCACAACTTTTAAAGTAGAAATGGCCAGCAGCTAGCATTCTGTAGACAACGCATTTATATTAGAAGACCATGAAGTCTGTGATGATCTTACCAATGCTCTCAAGCTCCTGCCTTACTGAAGGCGAAAGTCACGACTGCAGCACTGGTCACGACCACCGCGACCGCCTCACACACGAGTAATAACCTTGGAAACCCTGCGAGATTGTGAAGAGTTCATATTGTGGGAGGGTAGGTGCTTTAGTGTCACTTCCGGTTTTGTCTTTTATGGATAATATTTATGTAGTAAGTATCTCCGTGCAAGAGCTGACTAAGATTTGCTTTGTATTAAAATAGGTTTTAAAATTTTGCATAATCTTGAATTTTCATCATTCTGAGAGTGTTTAGTATAAAATATGGTAATATGGTATTGTAAGACTACAGTAATAATAATTAGAATATACTTCTTTTTATTCCGCGGAGTTGTTTATTATTGTGCATTGCGTTTTTATTGCTATACAGATTATTTATAATAACATGTATCATTCTTCCGCAATATATATATATTTTTTTTAAGTAATGAAAAGATTGCTTTATTTTCAAAGTGCTTGTTCAGCAGACTCACACACCAACATCTGCAACTGAGCAGGCAGAAGAACATTTGGGCCAAAGTAATCTAACCTAGGAGACATTTTCCAGGAGGAGCTCAGGAAAGTAAAAGACACAACCAATGTGGGTTTTCTTCAAAATTTAGCAGCACCTGTGAAAATACTGTGAATAATACAGTAATTCAAATTTCGTTTTAACTGGAGCGGCTTCATTCTCTGACCGCTGAAGCACCTTAAAGTTTCGTCACAGTTGAGATTACATGTAGTGGGTGTGCAGGAACACAGTAGTCATGTTCATCAGTATACTACTTATTAATATCATGTCATTTCATCAGTTAGCAATAAACATGTTTAAATATCTGTTGAGAAAATTAAAGTAAAATTTATGCTGTAAAATTGATTATATTAAAATATTCAATGGTCACACTTTTTCTGGTTCAGACCACCCCCCAAAACAATTCACTTTTTAGTGGAAACATCTTCCTCCAGGAACAGTCACCATTATGGTATTAAAGAAACACTCCACTTTTTTTGAAAATAGGCTCATTTTCCAACTCCCCTAGAGTTAAACAATTAGAGTTTTACCGTTTTCTAATCCATTCAGTTGACCTCTGGGTCTGGCGGTAGCACTTTTAGCATAGCTTAGCATAGATCATTGAATCAGATTAGACCAATAGCATCTCGCTCAAAAATGACCAAAGAGTTTCGATATATTTGCTATTTAAAACTTGACTCTTCTGTAGTTACATCGTGTACTAAGACACAGAAAATTAAAAGTTGTTCATGTCCTTAAAGGAGAAAGTCACTTCCAGAACAAAAATTTACAGATTATTTACTCACCCCCTTGTCATCCAAGATGTTCGTGTCTTTCTTTCTTCAGTCGATAAGAAATTATGTTTCTTGAGAAAAAAAATTAAGGAATTATTTCCATATAATGCACTTCAATGGTGCCCCCAAGTTTGAACTTCCAAAATGCAGTTTAAATGCAGTTTAAATGCAGCTTTAAATGGCTCTAAACGATCCCAGCTGAGAAAGAAGGGTCTTATCTAGCAAAACGATCATTCATTTTCAAAACAAATTGACAATTTATATACTTTTTAACCTTAAACGCTCGTCTTGTCTAAGTCTGCGTGAACTCTGTTTTTTTTCTGGTTCAATAAGGTCAATACAGTTAGGGTATGTCGAAAAACTCCCATCTCGTTTTATTCCCCTACTTCAAAATAGTCCTACATCGCTGCAGAAGTACCGACCCAGTGTTTACAAAGTAAACATGCAAAGAAGATCAAACCCCCTTTACAAAAAAAATTTTAAAACAGCGATGTAGGATGATTTTGACATTGAAGAAGAAAACGAGACGGGAGTTTTTCGACATACCCTAATTATTGACCCTGATTACACCGACTACGCATGCGCATCGCAGAGACAAGACAAGTATTTCGCTAGGTAAGACCCTTCTTCCTCAGCTGGGATCGTTTATAGCCCTTTGAAACTGCATTTAAACTGCATTTTGGAAGTTCAAATTTGGGGGCACCATTAAAGTCCACTATATGGAGAAAATTCCTGAAATGTTTTCCTTAAGAAACATTTTCATTATCAGAAAGAGTTTCTTATTGACTGAAGAAAGAAAGACACGAACATCTTGGATGACAATGAGGTCAGTAAATTATCTGTAAATTTTTGTTCTGGAAGTGGACTTCTCCTTTAAGGTGCGTTCACGCCATTTTGGAATTCCCGTCATTTCGAGATTTCAACTTGTAAAAAGCGTTCACGTCCTCGTAGAACTCGTAATTACAACTTGTGAACTGGGAGTCTCCGAGAGCTAGAACTTGTACCACCTGACCCACGTAGGCTCTGTTTAGGCGTTGACAGTGTTGCCATAGAAAAGCATAATTCCGAGTCTGAGGACTTGAACAGCTTTGAGTAGAACATCACATATATTGTCATCTCGAAATTACGGTAATTACGATATGGCGTGAACCCAGCATCATACTCTGAATAATGCTTTTCTATGGCAACACTATCAACGCCTAAACAGAGCCTACGTTGGTCAGGTGGTACAGCGGTCATGTGGTACAAGTCGTAGCTCTCAGAAGACTCCCAGTTCACAAGTTGTAATTACGAGTTCTACGAGGACGTGAGCGCTTTTTACAAGTTGGAATCTCGTTATTACTGGAATTCCGATATGGCGTGAACGCACCTACAGTCTCCCTGTACAAGCAAGTGGTTACGTTGGTTATGTTGATGGAAGTTAGCCTATTTTCAGGCGCTGCATAATATCATTGCGCCTGCAAAGTTCTTTGATTAGAAAATCGCAACTTTTCATTTTCCATTGGTCTTAGTACACGATGTAACTACAGAAGAGTCAAGTTTTAAATAGGAAAAATATCGAAACTCTTTGGTCATTTTTAACTGGGATGCTAACAGTCTTATCAGATTCCATGATCTATGCTAAGCTACACTAAAAGTGCTACCGCCAGACCGGAGATCGGCTGAATGGATTCGAAAACGGTAAAACTCAACTGTTTAACTCAAGGGGAGTTGGAAAAAAAAAAGTGGAGTGTTCCTTTAAGTCTTGCTCAAGGGCACAATGATAATACGAGAAATGCATCCACATTCTAATCTTTATTTTTTTTTTATTTGATTTTACTTGTATTTATTTATTTAGTTTTATTTGTTTTTTATTTGTTTGTTTTTTATTTCATTTTGTAGATAGCAATAATGCTGTTATTGCTGATTATTGTTTAGAGTGACTTTTCATAAGTCTCTTTTACTCACTATTATGCTGCTAGTATTAGGGAAAACCCATTTGTGCAAGACACCAAAGCAGGTTTCTTTACAATCTCAGACACAATGGGTGGTCTATGATTTATGCCTCTAATTAACTATTGCTGTGGTTTTAGAGTGAATCCCTCCATTTCTGGTGCTCAGCTGAGCCATTTCTTCCAGCTTTATAAACAACCAATGTGTGATAACTTTTTCTTCATGATCACAATAAAGAGATTTTGTAGTGTACTTTATCAGTGAAATGGAAGAAAGTGGTAACAAATGTTTCGTGAGCAGATATCGTTTCTTTCAGAGTGCTTTATTTATTTGCAACAAGTCTTTACAGAACAAAAGGACAGTGAAATGTTATTTATGTGTACACCTTGGTCTTTTTCTTCTACCCAGACTCTGAATTAGTTTCAGTAAATCACTGATATACAGGCTGCGTGTACTGCCCTGCTGTTCGACAGCATGCTGGTTTGGTTTTCTCATTTCTTCACCTTTTCCCATGAAATAAAATTCGTGTCCACACAAGTACTTCTGACACTCTCACGGTATCACTGCAATGTTTCATTCTATCAAAGTTAATTCCGCGTCTGCTTTTAGACAAGCAGATCAATAGATAAATACTCAAAAACAAATACATCCCCCACTGGTCTGTTTGATAGTAAACATTGCTGCAGAATATGTGTATTGAGTATTGAGAAAGCATATCAGAGGATGAACCAGTCAGAGAAACTCATAACAAAGTCTCACCCTCATCCATCTGTGCAACATTCACACACACTAATTACATAAACATCTGCCCTCAAATCCTGAACCTGCAGAGCAACACGTAAACGGTTTTCGTTCTCCATTTGAGGTCACCTGCGGGTTCTCAAACAAATAATTGTTAGGGAAGTACTCTTTTTCATTGCATTAACATTTACAGCATTCAAAAAAATAAGATTATAGGGAGAAATTTATCAAATATATAATATAATATTAAATAATATAATATGTGACCCTGGATCACAAAACCAGTCTTAAGTAGCGTGGGTATATTTGTAGCAAAAGCCAAAAATACATTGTATGGGTCAAAACTATCGATTGTTCTTTAATGCCAAAAATCATACCAAATATTGTCTATCCTAGCAAACCATACATCAATGGAAAGCAAAAAATGTACCCTTGTGCCTGGTTGTCCATGGCCACATATAATAAAATAAAAAAATGTACTTAATGTCTTTTGTTCTTTTTAATAAATATAAATAAATAAATAAAATGGGTCAATGGGAAGTCAACAGGAACAATGAAATTTTGCATTTTTAGGTGAACTAAGCCTGTGTAATACATTTTGATTATGTGATACCATGTGCTTTAGTAATAGCAACTGACTACCAAATGTTTATGTTATGTTATGTTGTCATGTTACAGCGGGTAAAATAAGTATTGAACACGTCAGTTTTTCTAAGCAAATATTAGAGCTGTCAGTCGATTAAAATTTTTTATCTAATTAATTACATGATGTTTAGATTAATTAATCAAATTAATTGCATATCAAATTTGGCTGAGAAATTACTCCCAAAAGATAATTTAAAGTCATTGCTGTGTAAAGTATCAAACAGACATTACAAAAAGTAGCTTCAGCAAGAAATTATTTGTTTAATAAAATTTATTTTATTTGATTCAAAATAGAATTTATTACACATAAACATTTAGGCTGCAACGCAAACTATGGAAAAGAAGATTTTTGAGAAACATCTCAGTATTTTTTGTTTATATGATTAAGTTATCATTGGTAACCAACACAACTTTTTTACCAACAGTCTTCAAAATACCTTCATTCATGTTCCACAAAAGGTTTGAAACGACATGACGGTGAGTAAATGATGACAGAATTTATTTATTTATTGGTGAACTATCCATTTAATGTTTTTATTTTTCTTCTTCTTCTTTTTATTATTATTATTATTATTATTATTATTATTATTATTATTATTATTATTATTTTAAATAATATTTTTTTAAATTCTAAATAAGAAACTAAATCTGCCAGCAGGTGGCGGTAAATGTCTTCGATTCGTTCAAACGGCTGATTCATTTAGGAATTAAGTAAATGGATCTCTGAATCATTTAGTGGTTCACACGGTTTGTCCCAAACGTGGATTTATTCAGAAACTAAACACCGCTGTGTTGGTAGGAGACGCGCAACAATTCTGCTCTGGCTTCAAAGGTAATATGGTATCTGCAAAATTGAGCAAAACATAATATTGTGTTTAAAATATAACACAATATCAACTTCTTATGTACTGAACTGTTGTATAAAATCACATTTAACCTCGTGATTGATCGGGACAAAATCAGCATTAGTGTCATATTGCAGTTGCTGCCACTGTGATATATCGTGTGATAAGTGATATATATAAATATGAGACAAAACACATAAAGGGGCATTCTTTGCACCAGTATCTTGAATTTTTGGGGATAACTGCATTTGTGGAGTTTGGGGCGATTAATCGTGATTAATTGCATACAAAATAAAAGTTTTAATTTGCCTAATATAAGTGTGTGTGCTGTGTGTAATTATTATGTAAATATAAATACACACAAATTAATGCATATTTTTAGGAGAAATATGTTATTTTTGTACAAATTATTTTAATTTATATATAATATAAATTATATAAAAAAATCTAAGAAATACAAATACTTGTAAATATTTCTTAAATATATACATGAATGTGTTTTTATTTATATATACATAATAATCACACACAGAACACACACATATATTAGGCAAACTCAAACTTTTATTTTGTATGCGATTAATCGCAATTAATCGTTTGACAGCCCTAGTGGAGTTGTTGCCCTGCATGATATTTGTCAGTAGTCAACTGTATGAAATATAAGATGACATACAGGTCTGGGGGCGGGGCCAGTGCGTTAACTGTGTTAAAATATTTTAATTGCGTTATTGTTTCAAAACTAATTAATTAAGTTAACACGTTAAAATGACAGCCCTAGTAAATATATTTACAAAGGTGCTGTTGACTTGAAATTTTCACCAGATATTGGTAACAACTCAATTAATCCATACATACAAAGAAGACAAAACCAATTCAAGTTCATAAATTAAGTTTTGTGTAATAAAATGGAATGACACAGAAAAAGGTAGTGAAGACATGAAGAAAGGGAGGTGCAAAAAGGTGTCATTCCATTTAATTACACATAACTTAATATCTAAAATTATTTGTTTTGTTTTATTTGTAAGGATTGCTTGGGTTGTTATCGACATCTTGTGAAAATTTCATGTAAACAGCACCTTTAGAAATATATTTACCGGGAAAAATGGTGATGTGTTCTATATTTTACCTGCTGTATGTTGTCATGTCATGTTATGTTATTTTAACTTTTTTGCATTAAGTACACTCAATATAACACATCACAATATATACACAGCATAATAATTATACATTATTTTCATGAATGATAGCTGGCTACACTTTTGTTTTTTGATGTCTGTTGCTCTGAGAAACTGGTCTTTTTTTAACTAAAGTTACATTAACTGTTTGACATGTGCAACTAGTTGAAGGCTAGCAGTCAGACTGTTGTCTTTTGTACTGCATGTGATGCACAGCTGTGGTGGACTCTTTTCAAGGCCTTCGTGTATTGGATTTGAGCACCAGACACAGCTGACAAGCTGCAGAACACCATGACCTTCAGCTTCAGATACCCGCATGGCCGCACACCTCAAGTATGAACTTTTCCTACAGCAGCTGCACACACACATTATTGCGCATAATTCTTTCGCGCGTCTTTTTGGTGAGGCACACACCCAAAGCCTGAAAGGACTTCCTAGCTTTCTCAGAAGATCCTGTTATCAGGGTCTCACACGCAGGGGGAGAGGTCCGGCACACAACGAGAATGAGATCAGAGAGAGAGAGAGAATAATGGAAGACACTCTGCCCTTCCCTGACCCTTGATTCCACCTCAACTGCAGTTCTCTCATATTGCAATCTAATCTATTATTTAAACAGCTATAGCAGATGGAGCAGAAAACAATGCAGGTCTGACTAAAAACTATCTTTGCATGTAGCTTAAAGCAACGAACATAAAAATTAATTTACTAACTTTCATTCACTCAACTTGGTTGTTTCTTTCATTCAAACTCAAATCTGTATGACTGAATGAATTATAGCACATGAGTGGAATGGGCTACTTTTATGAAATTCATGGTGTTCTTTTTAAAGTTTGAAAGCTCATGAAAAAGAGCCACTAGTACTTTCTTCAAAATATTCAAAACAAGTGACAAATTAAAGTATGGGAAGTTCAAGAATATCAGTTTTATTCTGTGAATAATAGATTGTCGACTTTAAGGAAGAAACAATGTTGCTCAGTCAGTGTGTTATCTGATAGGAGTGATTCCATTAAGCGATATTTTGTCGTGAAGAACATTTCAATTTCTTTATGTTTGGTTTAGTCAGAGGTGAATCTGTGTGAGTGTTTCACTCACAGCAGAAAGTGTTATTGTTATAGTAAATGTGAGACCACAATGACATGCTGAAACTTCACATGGAGTTCATGGAGTTTAATGGAAAGTGCATGCGAGTATATGAATACAGCGTTGTTCAGCTGCAAAATTATTCTTATTTAAAGGTTTTCCTGTTTGGCAGTTGCAGCTGAAGTAGGCAGAAGTGCACCTTAAGTATTCAGCCACACTTTGTCTTTGTTTTCCTCACACACATACTCTCTGTCTAGCCAAGCCATCTGTTCATTTAACTATTGTGGCTTATTATTATTATCTTAATATTTTCAGTCTTAGCTGCAACTTTTTTCATGAGTAGTGTTAGCAAAGGTGACTATCACTATTACTGTTGCTTATATTCAATGCTAGGGATTTGAACAAACCCTTAACCCTTTTACAAATAACCCGTAATGCACAATGGTAACCCAAACCTTGTTGAGGAGAGTGTGCTATTACTTTAAGTGATCAGACTCACATAGTACCTTGTACTTCATATCTTAAAAGTATAGCTTTAAAATTTGTATATGCACAAATTGTATTCAGTTTGTAGCATTAATTACATAAAAGCCCATTTTTTGCTAGAAAAAAGGCAGGAGAAATAGCATGCAAGTGTCTCAGAGCTGGCAAAAGCTATGAAAAGAGTGACGCTTTGTCTCACAGAGTACGACACAGCCTGTAGAAGTGACATGCATGATTGTTGTCACCACTAGAATTACCTACTGTAGCTAAAGCAAAATAAACTCATTTAACCTCTTCCAAGGCCCATATTTACAAAATGCAGACTTCTGGGAATCCATACTCTGGTCTCGAGAGACCAAGTCAATCATTTCAGATCCAAATGCATCCAAAATGTTCTGGTGTTGCTAGAGGAGGAGTACAGTGAGAAGTGCATGGTTGCCACAGTAATGTTCAGTGGTAGTAAAGCTCTTATATTGGGATGTACGAGTGCTTAAGGTGTGAGGGAGTTGTGCTTTATCAATGCTGTCATCAGTTCACACACCACTGTGTAATGTAATGCAAAAACCTGAAACAGAAGATGCTACCCTCTCCTCATTCCCTGCATTGTTGGGCATTTTTTCAACATGACAATGAAGACATTCATTTTCCCAAGGTGAAAATCCTTCAGTCGACATGTATTTCACTCAATCTTAACACTCTTGAGCAGCTGTAGGGGATTCTGTAGAGACAAGTTGAGCAAAACTCCCCATTAAAGACCAGGGCTTTTAAGGAGGTCGTCCTCCAGGAGTCAAACAGGACAGATGTGACATTTTGTCATGAACTTGTACACTCAGTGCCAAGAAGGGTCAGATCAGTATACTTGAAATTATGGAGGACATGTTAAGTACTAGAATATTATACATTTGCTGAATTAAATCTAGGGTGTACTCATTTCTGCAATCCTTTATTTGAAGGGGTGCTATTATGCTTTTTCACTTTTTGAATTGTAGTCAGTGTGTGGTGTGTATCTTTGGGCATAAAAAAGATCTACAAAGTTACAAATCTTAAAGTCCACTCCAAAGGGAGATATTTTGTTTCTAAAAAATCCCTTTCCAAGAACTACAACGAACGGCTCCTTTGGACTACGGAGTTTGTTTTCCGCATGATGTCACGACGCGGTCCATTAGAATATGGGATATATATTCTAGAATATATTGGGTATATTTTTAGCAATTGCCAAAAATACACTGTAATGGTAAAAATGATTGATTTTCCTACCGTAGGTCAAAAAATGAACTCTTTAATTTTAATTTATTACATTTAATATAAATTTAAACAAATACATTTTCTTTAAATTAATTGTAAATAACATGCAGTTAAGTGTCCGAGAGCTTTACATTCATTTCACACTGCAGTATATCCCCCTAAGGTATAATTACTGCAATACTAATATACTTTTTAAAAGTATGTTAACGTTTTTCACAAGGAGTTGCGAACACAAAATGAATATGAAAAACAACACTATGTTCCACTGAATTTGGACAAAAATAATGCTTCACTGAAATGGGCAGGGAAAAAATAATACTGCACACAAATCATCTGGTTGATATTTTCGTAAAACAAGTGAAAACATGCTCTAAGGTATGAAGAGCACTGAGCATGAATAAAACATTGAGAAGAATGACTTTTACATAAACAGGTTATGATTTAAGCAGAACTTCAAAGGACTGCGATGAGGTTAAAAACTAAAAATAAAGACAGAAGATAAACTTGGCTTCCGTCAATGCTGAAGAAGTAGCCTACGTTCATTAATTCGGCCCACCTCAACATAAAAAGACCACCCCCAGGGATGATGCAATTCCCTTAGATGTGAAGCATATTGAACGTGTGCGTCGTGCTGACAAGTGTTTCCAGGAGATAGACTATCAGCTCTCTACAAACCGAGCTCACAAAGACAGCTTTTTATCAATTAAAGTGTGGGCCTCCAATGTAAAATGAATGGCTTAAATCACTTATAACTGCACTGCATTGCTAGTAGAAATACAAACAAATACACAGTCACTAGAATATTAATTGGCCTATAGTTATTAGGTTTTTTTTTTTTTTTTCCAAATAGATAAAAGTTCTAATCATGATACTGTTTAAGTGATGGTGAGATTGAGAGAACTATTAAAAACACTGAAAATATTTTTAATAACACAGTCTGCACGAACACGTTTATAAAGTGTTATTAAAATTAACTTAGCTAACATGCTTGCCTATTTAAAATGTATTACTCCCCACGCCTATAGAGGGCAGTGTGGTGTATAAATCCCTACGGAGATGCAAATCCTACGCCACCGAGTCGCGTTGAAAAAGACCTGGTCAATAGCTAGCAGAATAGTCGATTGGGGACCTTTGAAGGTAATTTATTATTTACGTAAGGAAAAGTCAAGTTAAACTATATAAACGAAATGTGATTAAGATCAGTGGAATCTAATCTAGGTTTGTGTGACAGGTTCAAAATGGTGCTGCGGCGGATTTTTCACGCTTTGATAAATAACGCTCAAGTGGTGGAGAAGCTCGCGGAGTCTCGACCCATCAGACGGGCGGCGCAGATCACGGCCTTCGCCATCACTAAAGCACAGATCGCCGGGAAAGACGCTTCGACCAAGCTGCTCAGATCCGACACTTTTCGCCAGATACGTGAGGAGACATCAAAGATGCCAAGGGATGTGGGAGAGTTGGGTCGGAGAGCTACAAGACTGCGGGATACGTTTGTTAAGGAGGTGAAAGAGGGAATGAGAGACGCCAACAGACAGATAAAAGACAGAAAATGACTGAAGAAGCGCTGAATGAGTGAACCTTACACTAATGGCGTATTACGATGACACTTGTGAATATGTGGACAGCGTCATTAAAGACTCCATTTGGAAAATTCTACTGTAAGACTGGGGTTTTATGGCCATCAATAAATTAAATTAATATCACTGTAAAGTCTGTACGATTGTTGGTATTGATGTTTGGATGACTGAAAATGCCTTGTTGTTGTGAAATAAATTAAGGATTTGGAATTAGTTATATCGCGTTATTGTCAACATTTGAAGCCAGACTCAAATGAAGACATTTTAAACGTACAATACTTTTATGAGCTCCAGTTCACAGCATGAACTGTACTCCAGATGTGACGTTTGTGTGACATGACATAAGAATCATGTCTGACCTTTTTGTCAAAACCAAAAGTAAATGTAGTTTGTTGCAGAACAAACTACTGTGGTCAACATTTGAAGTGGATCAAAAAAAAGTTAATCAAAGTTGTCTTTAGACAAGAACGGGTATTGTTTTGGTTTTAGGACAACTTTGATTAAATGTATTAATCCACTTAAAATGTTGACCACTGTAATTCACAGTGCATTAACTAATGTAACAATACAAATCTTTTGATTCTAATAATGTATTAGTAAATGCTGACATTAACATTAACCAAAATGAATAAATGCTGTAGAAGTATTGTTTATTCTTAGCTCATGTTAACTAAAGTTAAGTAATGAACCTTATTGTAAAGTGTGTTACCGTTATATCTCAGAAGGTGAGTTTGTTTTAAACTTTAACTTTACACTCTCCTCTTTTTAGTTTTTATTCTTAAGCGAAAACGGGTTTCCATAATACATAAGGCAATGATCAAACAATGTCAAGTTTTTAGATGTCCAACTGCATGTACTGTCATAAGTGGAATATTATGTGGAGTCTAAAAAAACTTCCATTTCACACATTTGATTTCACTGGAGAAGCAGATTTCCAGCAGTGTTGATATTTTGCAAAAACAAGCACTGGAATATTTTACTGTTCTTCACTGTTTGTTTTACACAGAACTACAACTAAATGACAGACAATGCTGTAAATAAGTTTTTTTCTTTCACCCCAAAATAAAAAATTGCAACGCAAAATGTAACCATGAATAAGTGTAACTATTTTATGAGGTGGCATGACTACATATATATATATATATATATATGAATATGAACTGGATCAAACCTTTCATTAAAGTTGTCCTAAAATATCAAAACAATACCTGTTTTTTTCTAGTACTTCAAATATTGACTACTGTATATATATTATATAAGTACTTTGACTTCAAATGCGCTAAATACCAGCCTAAACCCATTCAGAAGTATCAGAATTTACATAGAAACCTAAACATAGTAGGCAGAAAGAAAACGTCAGACGTACTTAGAGGCTTTTGCATTTTAACTTGTCATATATATATATATATAGTAGTCAACATTTGAAGTGGATCAAGACCTTTCATCAAAGTTGTCCTGATCCACTTCAAATGTAGACTACTGTGTCTGTGTGTGTGTGTGTGTATGTATGTATGTATGTATGTATGTGTGTATATATATATTATATATATGGTCTCCGACTCTGCTCCTGGAGAGCTACTGTACTGTAGACTTTGATTTCAACCCTGTTCCAACACACCTACCTATAATTTTAAAATGACCTTATACACCTTGAACCATTAGCTGGTTCAGGTGTATCTGATTAGAGTTGGAGCTGAACTTTGCAGGACTATAGCTATACAGGAGAAGGGTTGGAGAGCCCTGAATTAGCCATTAATTCGCCAACACCTTAAATAGTTAGAAAATGTCATGAGAGTTTGTTGGAAATTTCTGTTATTAACTCACCCCCATGTCGATTCAAACCTGTAGTACTTAGTTTCTTATTTGGAAGTATTTGGAAAAATGTCAGCAAATTAACAGTTTTAGTGACCACTGACTTTTATTATGCAGTATAAATGTGTTTTTAAACAAATTCTATAATCAAATCTTTAATGTTCGACAGGGGAAAGTAAACCATATGACATGAGGATGAGCAAATGACAGAATTTTAATTTTTGGATTCAGCTATCCCTTTAAGGTGTCATAAATGGCCTCACAAAATAACAATTGGTCATAATCAATATGACAGCTTTTCAGAAATGCATTGATGTGTACAGAATAAAAAATGCAAATGTCACACCTTATAAATATAATTAAGCCCTCCATCTGAAGGAAGACTCACACCAGCACTGTGCTGTATGAGAAAGATTTTGTTTTATTTTTCTTGAATTAGCCATTCTCTTGTTCGTTTTGATCAATGGAATGAATCGGATCAGTAGGTTATTTACATGTTTCTTTTTTTCCAGTCCCAAAATGTCCCCAAAAAGCAGAGGTGGTGAGGTGGTAGAACAAGCAGTCTTTAGTATAGAAAACAATCATGTCGTAGGAAGAGCAGGCAAGACCCCCTCTCCGGGACGGGTTTAGAAAAAAGGAGTCTCTGTGGAGCTTCTAGCTGGACAACATCAGCCCTGCGCCAAAGCTTCGTCAGCCCTGTGAAGCTCCTCTTCCAGCTGAGACGGTTTGTGTCTGAGAGGGGGGACGGATACAGCGTTCTTCTCCACACGTAATGGCGCTGATGTAGCACGCTTGGAGCAGATGATATTGAAATGGTGGGCAGAGAGGAAGAAGAGACAGAACTAGACTCTCCTCACTGCCCTGCATCTTGTCATTTGTTTCAGTTTAGGAAAATAAAGGGTGGTAACAGAAAAAAGGAAGAAAAAAAAATATATTCATACTATTTTTTTTTTTTTTTAAATCTCTTACTCTAATATACATTTTACGATGTCAAGAAAATAACTCCCATCATAATAGTACTTAAGTAAAGCTCAATATAGACTTTTATTATAACAAAATAGGCAGTTTATGGAGGGTTAAATATCTGTTAAGATCTCATTGTACAATAAATTTCTTCCACATATGCGGTGGCATTTTATTGCCTCTTAAAAATATCAGTTCCTTACAAATGGCAGACTTTCCTAAATGTAAATCAAAGTGTTGAAAACACGTACTCTGTGTAAGACACTGATTGTAGACTCCGACATTCTAACAGTGGCGGCACACGTCTCTCACCTGTGCGGCGGGACATCATCTAAACACAATGGCTCCATAACGCAGACGCAGATCAGAATGAGGAGAACAATAAGCATGCCAATACAACAGTCAAGGGAGCAGTAAAAGAAGTAAATCAACAACGATGAACGTGTGGAACATACAGGACTACGGTGGAAATGAACAATGAGAAAGAAGGGCCGAAGAACACCTGGTCGTAAAAGCTACAACGTGCAAAGTTTTGCTTTTTTGTGTGTTTCTCACCATTTTCATGAATCCGATGCCTGAGATGCCTTGAGCTCCACGTTACCATTTACAGAACACAGAATAGAATGGGTAAAATGAAAAGAGACTTGTGTCAGAAAATCCAGATCGCCGTCTTTGTCCTTACAAAGTAACCTCCCTTAAACATTAAGGAACTGTACCGTTTCGAAACCCCTGGTAAACAGATGCTGGTCTGGCATAGCTTTGCTTTCTGTAAGCATGGAAGCAGTAAAGATCTGAGGAGGGCAGATCATCTTCTCTTTTGAAATAGCTACTGAGGAACTAGAAGTGGGAGGTGAAGATACAGGACTGAACAGAGATTGAAGTATGCTGGATTAAGGAATTAATCTGTTGAGTGAATTCTGTCAGCTGGAGAAGCCCAACTGAGATTACCAAAAAGAAAAAAAAAAAAAAAAAAATACAGAATCAATAAATAAACCAGGCAGAGAATAGGGGCGATGATAAACTCCTGAAGGCGTTCATAGTTTCTCCTTGGACTGTACCCATATGTATGGCCCAGACTGTTCCTCAATGATCTGCTTGACTTGATCGTAGATCTCTTCCAAAGTGTCCCCCTGAACAATAGCTGCAATGCAGAGATGATCACAGTGAGGGACAGCATTAAGAATAAAACACCCAATAAGTTTAGAACACACAAACTGCCAGCAGTCATATAGAGATTGGATTTTCTAAATGATGGTTTACACATACAAATACAAAATGTGTTATATTCAGTCTTTCAATCTGCTTTGTTTATCCTTATGATCTTTCATTCAAAAAAAAAAAAAAAAAAATCACTTCCTTTTTACAAGAGTAATAATATATGTTAACACATACAGTCATGCAATTCTGTCAGAAAATGCAACACTTCTCTCAGAAAATTGTTCCAATTGCAAATGTTTTGGTATTCACATGCTTACTGTTTTTGTTTGCACAGCAAAAACACAAAAAAACTTGATAAACTTGATAAAATTTCACACAGAACTCAAAAATTGACTGGACAAAATTATTGACACCTTGTCAAAATTGTAAGAAATAACTGCTTTTCAAGCATGTGATGCTCCTGTAATTTGTATTTAGACACACCTGTGGCAAGTAACAGGTGTGGGCAATATAGTAATCACACTTGCAACCAGTTAAAATGGAGAAAAGTTGACTCCACCTTTGTGTTGTTTGTCACACTGAGCATGAAGAAAAGAAAGAAGTGTAAAGAGTTGCCTGTGGATTTGAAAGAAAAATTGTGGAAAATCATGGACAATCTCAAGGCTACAAGTCCATCTCCAGAGAGATGTTAATGTTCCTGTGTCCACTGTGTGCAATATCATCAAGAGGTTTACGGCCCATGGCACCGTAGCTAACCTCCCTGAACGTGGACAGAAGAGCAAAATTAATGAAAAATTACAACAAAAGATTGTTGGAATGGAGGACAAAGAACCCAGGTTAACTTCCAAACAAATTCAAGCTGATCTGCAGACACAGAGTGCAACAGTGTCAGCTCGCACTATCCGTCGCCATCTGAATGAAAAGGGTAGGTTAGGAGACCCAGGAGGTCACCACTGCTGACACAAAGGCATAAAAAAGCAAGACTGGAGTTTGCCAAAACCACAATCCTTCTGGGAGAATGTACTGTGGACAGATGAGACAAAAGTAGAGCTTTTTGGTAAAGGACATCATGGCACTGTTTACAGAAAAAGAAATGAGGCCTTCAAAGAAAAGAACGCAGTCCCTACAGTTAAACATGGTGGAGGTGCCAAGATGTTTTGGGGTTGCTTTGCTGCTTCTGGCACTGGATACTTTGACTGTGTGAACGGTATCATGAAAGAATTTTGGGGGTGCAACGTAGCGGCCAGTGTCAGAAAGCGGCGTCTCCACCAGAGGTCATGGGTCTTCCAGCAGGACAATGACCCGAAACACACTTCAAAAAGCACTCAGAAATGGTTAAAAACAAAGCGCTGGAGAGTTGGCCAGCAATGAGTCCAGATCTGAAACCCGTAGAACACCTGTGGAGAGATCTCAAAACAGCAGTTGGGAGAAGGTATCCTTCAAATCTGAATGACCTGGAGCAGTTTGCAATAGAAGAGTGGCCCAAAATTCCAGCAGAGAGGTGTAAGAAACTCATTCATGGTTACAGGAAATGATTGATTTCAGTTATTTTTCCAAAGGGGGTGCTACCAAATATTAAGTTAAGGGTGCCAATAATTTTGTCCAGTGCATTTTTTGGGTTCTGTGAAATTGTATCAGATTCGACTTTTCTTCTCTGTTTTTTTTTTTTTTTTTTTTTTTTTCTTGTTCCAATGCAAAAACAAACATAAAAACTTGCAACTGCAACAATTTTCTGAGAGAAGGGCTGCATTTTCTGACAGAATTGCAAGGGTGCTATCACAATGATTAAAACCAAAGAAACAGTTCTAATGTGAAGCAGGAAAAAAGTTGAGCTTCACAAAATAGAAAGTGGCTATAAGAAAATATCTAATGCATTGAAAATTCAAGTTAAGTCAGTAACACTTTACAACAAGGTGTCATTTGTTAACATTAATGTATTAACTGAACAAACTATGAACACTACATTTATTATAGTATTTATTAAGCTTTGTTAATGTTAGTTAAGAAAAATACAGTCGTTCATTGCTTGTTCATGTTAGTTTGCAGTGCATTAACTAATGTTAAATGAGTAGTTCACTCCCAGAACAAAAATTTACACAATGTACTCACCACCCTCTTGTCATTTAAGATGTTCTTGTCTTTCAATCTTCAGTTGTAAAGAAATAATGTTTTTTGAGGAAAACGTTTCAGGATTTAACTCCATATAATGGACTTCTATGGTGCTTCCGAGTTTGAACTTCCAAAATGCAGCTTCAAATTGCTCTAAATGATCCCAGCCGAGGAAGAAGTGGTTATTGGTTATTTTCTTAAAAAAAAAAAAAATAAAAAAAATAAAATAAAAAAAAAAGTATAACCTCAAATGCCAAGCTCTGCGTGAACTGACAGTTAGGGTATGTCGAAAAACTTCCATCTCATTTTCTCCTCCAACTTCAAATTTATCCTACATCACTGCAGAAGTACCGACCCAGTGTTTACAAAGTGAACATGCAAAAAAGGTCAAATGCCCTTTGCAAAAAAAGGTAAAACAGCAATGTAGGACTATTCTGAAGTTGGAGGAAATTTTTTTTGACATACCCTAACTGTATTAAACTATTGAATTTTTTTTTTTTTTTAAATAACCGATTGTTTCACTAGATAAGACCAGTACTTCTTTGGCTGGGATCGTTTAGAGCCCTTTGAAGCTGCATTTAAACTGTATTTTGGAAGTTTGAACTCGGAGAGCCCAGAGAAGTTCATTATATGAAGAGAAATCCGGAAATGTTTTCCTCAAAAAACATAATTTCTTTATGACTGAAGAAAGAAAGACATGAACATCTTGCATGACAAGGGAGTGAGTACATAATCTCAAAATTTTTGTTCTGGAAGTGAACTAGTTCTTTAACAAACACAACTTGTGATTTTTAATAATGCATTAGTAAATGCTGAAATTAACATTAACGGATATTAATAAATGCTGTAGAAGTATTGTTTATTCTTAGTTCATGTTAACTAATGTTGTTAACTAACGTTAACTATTGAACCTTATTGTAAAGTGTTACCATCAAGTCTTCTTTATTTTCTTAGTGCTTTATACAATACAGACTGTATCAAAGCAGCCTCAAAGTAATAAACAGGAAATAGCAGAAGCAATTGCGGAAACTCAGTTATGGGGACAGTTGAGATTCTGCTGTAAGCGGCTCTAAAAGACAGTAGTTTCATGTTGCTATTCAGCTCAAGTCAGTTCAAAAATATTTCAAACAGCACCTACATACATCACCACAAATTGCTTGGAAGGGTTAAAAAAATAAAAAATAAATAATAATAATTCCTCTGTCCAGACGCTACTGGGCCTTTAAACAAGAGATGAAATTAAAAAGGTTACTGACATCTTCAGATACATGGAATCATTTACATCAAATACCAACAGATGAAAAATCAAACCCTGACTGCCTCTGCTAGAAATCTTATAATTGATTGGATGTTTGGATAATCAATCAGGACAATCAAACAAAACATCAAAATCAACGCAAAAATAGGTCTCTGAGCACAAAATGAAGATTCTGCCATGGCCAAAATAATTTTTTGTAAATATTTTGAACGACAGACCAAAAGGATAAACAATGCAGATTTATTTCCACAGCCTTCTTTGCTCATATTTTTGGCACAAGGGGCCTAATAATTATGAACGCAACTCCCTCTCTCTCTATATTACAATCAATCAGTTTGTGTGTCCTGGGGGAAAAATCATGACCTTGTCATTGTTACATATATAATGCACTGTAAAATCAGAAATGTGAGTTAGGGTTAGCTGCTATCTTGATGCCTATATGAGAGTCGCACGCACAGATTGAGCAAACAGACCTGTGAAGTGCTCCATGAACTCCTGTTCCAGCTTCATGGCTCTGTCGTATGTCTTCCTGCCTTGTTCCTCTGTCAGTCTTTTATTCATCTCCCTGAGTAGAGAGCAAACAGCATTACAGCATAGTGCTATATTTGTTACATACATACTGCATTGCTTGCAGGGGACAGAAAAAACTTGTATGGATTAGTGATCCTTGCATACTAAATTATTTTGAGAAAAAAATTGATTTAACTGCACCCTAAAGAGTTTGACTGAGTACAGTTTACAGCATACGACACAATGGCAAATACAGTAGAGTGGAAGACTGCAGTAGATATGCCACCTAATCCATCAGTACCATGGGAATGTTTGTAAATTTGTTGTAAATACACAATGATCTTTGTAAATACTAGTTTGATTCCTTGTTTTTTTACTCACATGATGTTCTCCATTGATTTTGGTTTGATGAAAATAGCGATGGGGTAAAGCACAGCCACTTGCAGTCTCTTTATGGCATTGCCTGATACATCTAGAATGCAGTGTTTGCCCTGAGGAGAGAACCAAAGACAGTGTTTCCATAGTGTAAGCAATAAGGATGCATGTTATGCATTATAAGCCCTTTGTTGTCAGCAGTTGTGCAGGTGCATCATACATATTGTGCCGATTTCTCCAGAAACAATGCTTAGCTCCATTCTTCAATAGCATCTTATGTAAACAATATGTAATGACATTCAATTTTTTTTTTTTTTGCCTGGTAAATGTAACATTTTGTGATGGTAATAAAACACACTTCCTATGGTGAGAAATAAATCTGGATCTCACCTTTTCCGCCACCTCTCTGACAGACTGCACACTGGTTCCATACAGGTGATTGTTGTACTGGCCTGCCTCAATGAACTTGTGATCCTGTATATCTCTCTCCATCTGCTCTCTGGACACTACAAAGTGGTAGTCCCTCCCGTCCACCTCATAATCTCGCTTCGGCCTTGTTGTATCTGAGACAGAGAGCAGCATATGCTGCAGGCTTAATTTCTGTACTAAACCCATGCTTGTAGTAGAATTACTAAACGTAGTGTACAGGAGTTTGCTGATTTGCAGTTCCAAACACAATATGTATATGTGTATTTGAACAAATAAATAAAGCATTAAATCCTGATAGGTGCCGTATCTACGTTTATTCCGTGCAGCAATATTCAAAGGCCCTGTGACTATTCCAGTATTTCAAGATTTACTCAAGGATTAGAAGAAGTATTTTTGAAAATATTTTTACTCACAATCTCTAACCGATTAAATGTTTTAGAACCTAGAAAAATGTATATCTGGATTTGGCTTATTTTTATGCTTGTTTTTGGCTTATTTTAAATCTTTTTAAGTGGTATTCTGTTTTCTAATCAGTTCATAGAATGTACAGATACTTACGAGGAACACAGGAACCAAATTTGTCAGGGAACTCAGAGATCAGGTCATCATTTACTCTGTCTTTCATGGGACCCAAGATAATCACTGGTCGTGAGTAGTTGACTGTGGAAAGACCATTCATGAAATCAATTATATTTTTTTCTTAAAAAAAAAAAAAAAAAAAAAAATCACTGATTTGACTTAAATTAACAAAATCTCACATGTTAATGTTGCTGATAAAGACAATCATTAGCATTTTACCTTCCTGCTGACAGACTGGCTCATAAGACAGCACATATTCCTCTTGACCACCTGAGAAATGAACACACACATACAGTTAAGCTTAAAAACCTTATAAAAAAATATGTTGTCGCTATGTTATCAAATCAAGCATATTAAGACCCTGAAAATGATGCAATGTTTTCTGCTCATGCAGTATTAAATGTGTGAAACTGTAAAGACAGCTACGTGAGATCCACTTGTGGCCACTAGAGGTCATGTATGCCACACAAATGAATAGGGAATAGCAATGGAGTCCTCCGTCATGGTTGGTATGAGACTGTCATAATGATTAAAGTAAAGCTCTTTCTGTGGATCTCAGTAGGCCTGATTGCCTAAGGCTGACTGCCTGCATGTACACTATGAGTTAGAGGCAAGTACGTGCTGTAAATGAATGAACATTGCTCTTCAAAGTTAATGGTAGAATTCCTAAGGGCCTGTGACATGCTAGTGCTGTTTAATGCATCAAAGTGTAGCATATTGTGTACGTACAATACAAAATAGTAAGCATTTATTCCAAAGCAATGGAATTAACTGGCTGTTTTGTTAGTTATTCACATGTATGAGAGATCACAAAGGAAAACACACAAAACTATGTCTTGCATTGTATGATTTTTTTTTTTTTAGCAAAAGCGTGTAGCCTATTGCTGCCATAGAGCTACATTGCACAATAGCTATATAATTTCCACATCTTTTTGACTAATCAATATTTCTTTATTAAAACATTTATTAAAGCATATCAATATAAAAATAAAAAGCTACAAAATTAAATGAACATTTCATTTTATTTTATGCTACCATTCAACAGTTTGGGGTCAGTAAGTCCTTTATAATCACTAAAGCCGTGTTTATTTGATCAAAAATACAGTAAAAAACAATAATGTGAAATATTACAGTTTTTACACCTGTCTTCAGTGTCACATATATATGTGCTGTCAAACGATTAATTGCATCCAAAATAAAAGTTTTTGTTTACATAAAATATGTGTGTACTGTGTACATTTATGTATATATAAATGCACACACATACAGTATATATTTTGAAAATATCTACATGTATTTGTACATGTATATATTTTTATTCATATAATTAAAATTATATATAAATACATTTAATAGAAAAACATAACATGTTTTTCTTAAATATATCCATGCATGTGTGTGTTTTTAAATATACATAATATATATATATATATTTTTTTTAAAAGAAATCATCTGTAACATCATAAACATCTGTAACTTTTGAATTAAAAAAAAGTTTTTAAAGAGTTTTGTTTCATTTAATGTGTCTTTGTTGAAGAAAAACATTCAAGCATTCTTACTAAAAAAATGTCTTACTGACTCCAAACTTTAGAACAGTGATATAGCAGGACCAGTGAAAATGTTGAAGAAGCTTTAACAAAAAAAAAAAAAAAAACAAAAAAAAACAATTTATCATTGTTTCAATGTTTGCATTCTTCTAATTTTCAACTGTTAGTGGACATGGTGGACAAAAACATTGATCCAACAGATTCAGGTCTCCTGTGCCGCAGTTAGAATAGTGACACAAAGTGTACCGTACCATGCAGTAGCTGGTACTAATGCACAGTCTGTACTGCTGATCACAGCGGCGTGTAATATCTGGCCCCCGTGAGACAGTATAGTAATATCTTTAGAGTGGCTTTGATATAGCGCCACTGTGACTCTGACTGTCTCTGACAGAGAGAGGGCAAGGGCTGGGAAGTAAGGGGGGGGAGCACGGTTGCTATGGAGACGGAGCCAGGGGCTGGCAGAGGGCTCACTGATTGATTTTGGTATTGTATCTGTGTGGCTTCTGGAACATTACCCAGCCTGTCTCACTGCAGTGCAGCTCAGTTAAGGGGGGGGCAGGTATTCAGCAATGTAACCTCTTCATAAATCCACAGTAGAATTGCTTGGTAATTTATTTATGTTTATCCTGTATTATAATATGGATCTCCCATACATGTTAATGGATAGCAGAGAGGATAGGAGGAGGAAAGCAGTGTTAAATATGTGAAAGAAAAGCAGACGAGAAAGACGGATGAAGGGCACAATGGAAGAAAGAACTTACGGTAACTACTCTCACTATCACTGGCATTAGAGGTGACATGCTCTGAAATCATAACAGAGGGGGAATGGATGATAAAAACCAAGAATAGGAGGGTGCATGAGGTCTTATTCAAATAAGAAAGAAATACCAGTTGTGAGTCTCCTTTTAGTGGAGAAACACACACACCACTAAGGGACACAGCACACCTTCTGAGACCCCATTAAATAAGTTTTGTGGCTTTCAGTCCATATCTGGTAGTTTTGAGGTCATATGCTACTGTACTCTTAATAGTTGGCAAAGTTAACTAACATAGGTCATAGTAAAATAAATTATTAATATTATTAAGGAAAAAAAAAAAAAAAAATAATAATAATAATAATTCCAAATAAGATACATTTACATAATTTCACATTTTATTTTAATATCAGCCATTGATTCATGTATCTCTTTAGGCTGTACATCTAAAAGTACTCTAATACAATCTATTTTCAGCTAGTTTTCCCTATTGTACACATTTTTTCAGTATATAAAGAGAACCGTGGTATAAAAAATGTTTAAAAATTACTGAACTAGCAGATGAACCCTTTTCACATGGCTGTGATGACGCATTTCAAAAGTCACCAGCATCGTAAATCCTCTAAAGTTTTTTATATTTTAATTTTAAAATAATGTATGTACATTTATAACACTATACTTTGTATTAATATCAACTTTGCATCAAAAAAAAAATAGTTAACACTAATGCGAGGGCGTTTCTAATGCAGCATCTATGGGAGAGACGGCAAATTTGACATTGTTCTCTCTTCTGAATGCTGTTATCAGTTTTTCCTTTTTTTGAAAGTCGTAAAAACACTATTGTGGAGTTTTTCTTTTGCTATTTGAGCAAATGGCAAAAAATATATATTTGTGGTACCCATTCACTGCTATCGAACTTTACCCAACTATGACGACTTCCGCTGCTTGAAAACACAGAAATGTGAAAAAGATCTATTTACAGATTTAGAATATCCAAATAGATCCAAAAATGAAAGTTCTGTGGGCATTTATTTACTTGTTTCAAACCCATAATTTCAGTCATCTTTGGAACACAAACAACGTTAATCGTAATATTTTTGTACATTCTTTCAAAGTCTACGCAACCACAATTTTCAAGCTTCAAAAAGTTAATGAATCAAGCAGATTAATCCAAGTATTTTGTGGAGACGGAATTTCTTCATATGATGAATTGAATAAAAACGAAAAACCTAAACCAGGTAATCAAGGTCTTCAATGTAACTTAAAAAATCTCAGGCAGTTGTGTTGGAGCAGGGTTGGAACAGAAGGTAGTTCTCCATGAGCAGGTTTGAAGACCCCTGATATAAAGGGATTGTGTCTCTTCAGAAGACAGATTTAAAATAAAATATTTATTTCTGGTCCAAAGAGACAAGTCTTAAAGTCCCCATGAAATCAAAATTGAAGTTTTTTGGCTTTTAGTATGAACATGTTAGCCTTATCTATAAGCTAGTGTGCTCCAAAACAATGACAAAATTCGCATTTAGAAGCATTCAAAACTTACATCATCGATCAATGATTTTGATGACATCACCCTACACTTCAGCTTCTCATCAAACTTTCTGTCCAATCAAATGCTCTCTAGAATCCGACGTGTCCCACCGCCTTCACTATAAACAGATGCTGAAGCTGCAGCTGAAATCGGTCACTTGTTTATGGAATTTGTGTTTTTTTTTTTGTACGGTTAATGGCACATAGTGCACCATTATAGGGGGGATAGGGAACGATTCAGACAGTGTAAATATGTATTCCGTTGGGGCGAATTCCGTTACATGACAAAGCCATAGGCTGAAGTAACTACATAGTTCACAGTCTTTGTAGCATGTTTCAGCATTTCTAACATTTATATTGTGTTTAGACAGACTTTTTATAAAGGGGGTGGGGCTGCTGGATATGTCCCACCCTGTCTTCCTGTTTCAGTTGAAATTACGTCAGCAGAATAAAAGAATAAATAGAATAGAATAAACCTGCGTGTTTCAAAGCACTTCAGTGGCCTTTTAAGGGTATGTAAATGACAGAATTTTCATTTTTGGGCAAACTAACCTTTTAAGTCTTTATATTCCAGCAAAAAACGACACAGATGCATTCAAAGTTTTGTCCAATAAAATGGACTATAAAATATTTATAAAATATTCATAAAATATTTATTTTGTCCAATAAAATAAACTGAGACTGTTCCCTCAATCCCACGTTAAGAACCTCCAAGCAAATACCGCAAAATGTCAAATCACGGTTTGTTGGTTTGTTTTCAGCCATGTTTGTATTTAAAGGACAACTCCACTTACAGAACAACAATTTACAAATAATTTAGACCCACCCCCTTGTCAACCAAGATGTTCATGTCTTTCTGTCTTCAGTCATGAAGAAATTATGGTTTTTAAGGAAAGCGTTTCAGGATTTTTCTCTGTATAATGGACTTCATTGTTGCCCTGATTTTGAACTTCCAAAATGCAGTTTAAATGCAGTTTCAAAGGGCTCTAAACTATCCCAGCCAAGGTAGAAGGGTCTTACTTAGCGAAACGAGCTGTCATTTTTTTTTTTTTTTTTCGAAAAATAAAAATTTGTATACTTTTTAAGCACAAAAGCTTGTGTAGCACAGGCTCTGGGATGCGCGTCCACAACGCTACGAATCACGTCTAAGTTGATCGTCTCTGTACTCCGGCTCAAAACGGTAGAGTATGGCGAAAAAATCCATCTCATTGCTACACAAGCTTTTGTGCTTAAAAAATGTATACAATTTTTATTTTCTAAAAAAAAATGACAGATCATTTCGCTAGATAAGACCCTTCTTCCTCAGCTAGGATCGTTTAGAGCCCTTTGAAGCTGTATTTAAACTACATTTTGGAAGTTCAAAATCGGGGCACCAATGAAGTCCATTATATGGAGAAAAATCCTGAAATGCTTTCCTCAAAAACCATAATTTCTTCACGACTGAAGACAGAAAGACATGAACATCTGATGACAAGGGGGTGAGTAAATTATTTGTAAATTGTTGTTCTGGAAGTGGACTTGTCCTTTAATTTCCTTTCCCAATCATCATGTAGTTACAAAGTATTTGGAATTAATTGTGTCATCAATGCTTTTACCTATATTTGTGTAGTTTCATAAAGTTAGCTAATGGATAACAGACACTTTCCTGAGTCAATACGAAAGATGTCAACCAGAAGAGAGAAAGTGCACTCATCAAGCAATTACAACAGCAAACTGTAATTAGATAATAGTTTGACTATCTACTGTATAATGGCAAATTGACATCAAATGAATAAATTATTTTCTCATCAAAATAAAATAAAATAGGCAGGTACTGAAAAAAGAGGAGATTCTATAGAGCATAGTGAGACAAAGTTATAAAAAAAAAATTAAATAAACATTAAAAAAAAGTTTCACCTCCACCGTCACCAGCAGAAATAGAAAACTGTTTTTCTTCTACTGCATGAATTTATGAGAGTGAGGAATGAGATATGTGAGAAAAAGAGAGAGAGTGGAGGTCTGGTCCAGAGGTGACCGAGTAGGCATCTACATGGGGAACTTACTCTGGCCTTTGGATAGCATGTCATCTGGGTTGTCCTGTGGATCGGTCAGGAAGGGAGCAACAAGAAAGACAACAACCACAAGAGTACAAGGGTTACTGAGACACTCTAAGGCCTGGTCCAGCCACTGAACACAGCAGGCACCACACTGTCTCTGTCCACTGGTGTTGCTGTATCTAAAGCAGGCTCTGATGTCTGCTGTGTCCAGTGGAGCAGTGCCCACCTCTGTCCTTATGACCTGCTGCCCTATTCTTGCCCAGCATTGTGCTGGAGTGCTGATTTCTGTACTTACGGTCCACATCGCTTGTTTCCTGCTCACTCGCCTCCTTGTTCTTGTAGAAAGGGAACTTGCGGGAAAACAGATTCTTTTTACGCTTGTCATTGAGGGACTGCTGAGGAAGAGAAGGAAGGGGAGGGCAAAAGAAAGAAGGGAAGGGGAAGAGGGCTGTCTAATGTCCATATGGAAAAAATAAAAGATGATCGTTCTGCTTTTGACTTTGTGGACCTCTGATGGCTTAATCAAATGGTGCTGATACAATTTCTTATAGACAGGTGTTAACTCAGTTAACGGAGGACGCCACAAAGTCAGAATTGTATATGAAATGCATGAAAAACTGAAGTGGACAAATAAATGGATTTGAGTCATAGACTCAAAAAACACCTAGCAGCCGGAAATCGCAAACACAAGAGAAGCAGACAGACAGATTTGCATGCAAAGGGTAAGAAGCATTGTGAGTGTGCCAGAAGCATGTGGAGGCCTATAACTGCTTTGGTTGTGGCTGCTTTTCTTATCAGCAGCAACACGCAACAAAACAAAAAGCAAGTTGGCCTGATTTTCTTTTCTTTTATTCAAGGGAAGACGAATATAGTATGAAATACTTTTCTGTGAAAAGAGCTTGTATGTAAAATTATTTAGGCATTACTGTATGGCCCTTTTCTTCGGCAATGATGCAGCACCAGCACTACAGGTGCATTTCCATTCTTATGCACTGATCAGTTATAAGCCTGGCCTGGCTGGTTTACACTGCAGCACTATGGATTATCGGAGAGCATTGCACGGTAGGTAAAAAGGGGAAAGTGTGATGATGAAGGACAGGAGAGGAGGAGGTGTGGCATACAGAAGGACGAGCAGTCCGACATCAATGGCAAGCGTATTTGTCCTTTGTTTTCCTATCATGCATGTTTTGTCGGGCTGTTAGATAATCTGGTGTTTTGACTTCTATGCCTCATAAATGAGTTATAGATGTATTACAGTACTGTTATATGTGTTATTTAACATATGGCCGGTTTTTGGGGCCTGCGACATTTGCAGCTACGCATGCTGTTAATTTAGACTGGACCATTCATATGGCAGACTGATTAGTATCAGAATATTACATTCCACTGAATGCACTGACTGAGCATTATTAATTGTGAGTTAATATCAAATGGTCAAACTTTCACAGAGGTAGGAACATTAGCAAATACTAACTTGTAAAGCAATTTGAAATGCATTTCATTTTCATTCTAGATACACAGTAAAAGCAACATATGAGCTTTGTTCCAATCCCTAGTGAGTTGCCTACTTCTAAAGCATTTAAGACATCATACTCCTGATGAAAAGGCTGTTCCATAAGGAAGGAGACAAGCAGCATTTTAAAATTCCGCTTTCTAGGATACCTCATTTTGGTCAAAATCTAAGGCAGCATGCCAATGTAATTAATCAAATGGTTTAGGTCAGTAAGATAGGTCAGTTTATTTATTTATTTACTGAAAGAAATAAACATCATTATTTAGTGAGGATGCATTGAATGATCATTTATAAGTATTTCTATTTTAAAAAATGCTCTATTCTTCAAAAAATCCTGATAAGTGTCATAATATTTGTTTAATATATATAAAAAATATTAAGCAGAGCATCTGTTTTCAACATTCATAATTAAAAGAAATATTTCCTGAGCACCAAATCAACATGTTAAAATGATTTCTGAAGAATCAAGTGACATTGAAGACTGGAGTAATGACACAGGAATAAATTATATTTTGAAATGATTAAAACAGAAAACAGTTATTTTAAATTGTAATCATAATTCACAATATTACTGTTTTTACCGTATTTTTAAAAACAGTACAAATCTCTGCGACCACAACCTTTTGAATGGTACTTTACATTTTTTAGTGAAAGCAAACCTAGAACACACTGCAATAAGCTCAAAAGTTTATTCAAGATGGCAGATAAATTGAGAGAAACGTTGCATTAGAAAACCCTAACACAACTCAAAACTAAAATTTACTCAGTAAATAGGGGCCGTCAATGCAAAGTTTGGCAAATCAGTCACTTACGAGGCTCCAAATCAGTCAGGATGTGGTCTTAAAAGACATGTAGGCAACAGGCGGCAAAGCAACTCACTTGGTTTTGGAACAGAGTATTGTTCACGTCTTTGTAGGTATGCATGTATGAAATGGTTCACTCACCCCTTTTTCACGTGACTTGGAGTTGAACTTAACTGTCTTTAACCTTGCTCTCTCCTTCTTTTCCACTCTTGAGAGGAAACATAAGGATTTCGTATTACAATAGCTGTTATTCAACTATTAATCTGATACACTGCATTTAAAACATGAATCTCCCTAATCTGAATATCTCTAAGACATGCACTTGAGCCTACTGAGAGTAAGCTATTAGCTAAGCATAAACAATGGCAAACTCAGGTCCGGTCAAAAATTTCTGGAGGACTTTGATGGAATGGTCCTGGAGGACCTGTTTATACTATTTAATACAAACACAAATAATGCAAGCAAGCCTACCAGCCTAAATGTACCTGCAGATAATAATTATTTTTGTAATTTTATAAGCTTTAATCTCTCACCTTCTCTTGCTTGGGATAACGCCCATTTCCTCCACCTCTCCTTGCGAAGTGACCTGCCGTGCCTGCCACCACTCATCATCTGAAGCATTCACCACGTGCAGTATGTCCCCAAATTTGAAGTTCAGGCCCTGGCTAGGCAGCCCAGAATCCTTAGTTTTATCATAATCAAACAGTGCCCTGCAGAAAACAGTCAAAATAAGACCACAGAAAAAAACTGACTAGATAACTGCACCTTTAGCTGAGTGCATGTGGTAAAGTCCGACCAGAAGCTTTGAAAATCGCTAAACCTTTTCAATAGATGTGTGTAAACTGCAAATATAATTCCAAATACGTAATTTAGTGAATCAACACAGCATTTAAAGTTGGCATGAAATGGAATACAGTGACATACATCCATGTGAAACAGCTTCTTGAACAAGAAAAAAAAAAAAAAAAAAAAAAAGTAGGGCGGACTTGATTTCGTCCATCAGGAATTGACTGGACATTTGGATCGTTGTTTTTAGCTAATTGCTGTGATCTCATGTGAGTGACAGGTTGCTGGAGGGGAGGTTTTATTGCCCAGCCCTTGCGCAGATCATCACAGAAAAGATGTCATTGCAAGGGGAGGGAAAATTCATGTTTTTGATTAAATATTACAAAACATGAATTCAAATAAATAAATAAACATAAATATGTGCACAGATAAAATATTTCTGACAAACACAGCAATATTTCACACTCCAACTCCAACACTCCAATCTTCCATAAAAAAAAGAATTGTCAGTTTAGATTTTATAGTGATTTATATGCAGTTTTCCAGTTCCTTGTAGAATATAGTAGATATGTCCAGTACCTGACATATAGTGATCTCTTCTGACTGGTCCTCAAGGACCCCGAGCCTGAGCTGATGCTGCTGTTCATCATCTGCTCTCTTAGGTCATGGATCTTGGCTTCAAATCGGCTGTACTCTGAAACACAAGGCCACAAACATCACTACTGCACATTTCCCAGAATGCTGCTGTTGAATTTCCTAATTGCGTGTAGGCATTCCGTGTATGAGGGAATACAGGAGAATTTACAGGAGAATTATTGAGCAAACTCATGAAAGAGTGTTGATGAATATTGGTGCACAAAAACATTATCAACAAAACATGTGATTAATGTTTATTAAGGGGGAACGCAAAAACAGGGCATCAGAAATGTACGAGCATTGTTAAGAGTATAACAACAACTGTCAATAGGACAGTTTGTATAGTCTGAACTGAGTTCAACTGAGTATGAGTTCTATTTATGAGCAGTGTTGGGGAATGTTACTTTTAAAAGTAATGCATTACAATATTACATTACTCCCTAAAAAAGTAACTAATTACGTTACTTAGTTATTTTTATGGAAAGTAATGCATTATGTTTCTTTTGTGTTTTTTTTTAAATCTGGGCAGGGCTTGCTTGTTTGTTTTTAATATAGAAAGTTCTATTTTTGGCAAATGTAAAAGCACTTTCACACCAAAAGTGAAATGAATAAGCCTCAGGCTGAAGGAAAATTAAATTCACGTCTGTACAATAAAACTCAGTAAAAGAAAAGTTCAACACACTTCAGGTAATAAAAAAAAGAAGCACAAATGTTAGTTAATCTAAATTTTTGCTTATTAGTATGGTTGAATTGGATCATTGAAGGACAGCAGCAAAGACATTGGTTAATAAAGTGGGATTAAATACATAAAAGATATTTGTGTTCTTTAACATTTAATCAGTGCAGGTTTGCATCAAATTCTGAGTTTGCATTTCAGTGTTTTTATTCATTTTGAGCAATACTGAATCTGTGAGATGAATTAATGCATGTTCACATTTAGTCCATAACTACAGTAACATCAAGTTTACAGAGCGCACACAATGCCTCTGCACTTACTCCCAATTACTATCTGGGGACAGGAGACTTGTCAGTCAATGAATGAGAAAAGTAACTGGTGTTACTTATTTGAAAAAGTAAATAAAAAATTTTCTTGTAAATTAAAGTACTGTGTTTCTTTACTAGTCACTTTAAAAAAAATTAATCCAATTACATAACTCACGTTACTTGTAATGCATTACACCCAGCACTGTTTATGAGTATCTATTTACTTGGTTGTCCTCTTTGACATTTTCTGGGTTGATACATGCACTGGGAACACGATTATAGCACTTAAAGAGGACATACTATGAAAATCTTGGACTTGGACTTTTTCCATGGTTAAGACCTGACTCACCTGACTTATTGACACAAAGGGGTAAATAGAAGGCTGTAAAACTGGAGTATTGGTTTATTAGCTTTTTACTTCTCATAGCTAAGAGTCTCCTGCTGATTGTTGATTGAATATCTTGTTTGTTTTTATTGAGTGGTCAAAATGATTAATGTGGCATAATCTTAAATTGAGTAAGACTCACCATCTGGTCTGTACTGGGCAACAATGGTGACTGTTTGTCCGGCATTCTTCAGGGCTGCCGCGGCTTGTTCATGAGTGGCACCGCGTAGGTCTATTCCATTCACCTAAGGAGAGTTTTACTGTTTTTATATCAACAGTACAAGCAGTATGATAGTTGTCTGCACACTGTTTAGCACTCAGCTCAGTGTGTCTGCTGAATACTACAAAAAAATACTCCTGTTTAGATGCTCATCTTCAGCACGACAGGCCAAGGTTTTCAGGCCACTAAAATACTCACAGACACCAGGCGGTCTCCTTTCCTTAACTCTCCACACAAGTCTGCAGGGCCTCCGGCCAGGATGAAGGAAATAAATATGCCCTCTCCGTCCTCTCCACCCACTATATTGAAGCCAAGCCCTGTAGAGCCTCGATGCAGCACTACCTTCCTGGGTTCCCTGGATAAGCAAAAAATAAAAGCATATTTCCATATAAATCCACACTTAAAAAAATCCACAATTCTGTCATGAAACTCTAGATGGCGCGGGCCAATTAACAATCCGACATAATGACATCATTCACATTGCACAGCTGACTGGTTTCTTTTCGTATCAGCAGCCAATGTTGAGAAAATCACCTTTAAAGTTGTCCAAATGAAGTTCTTAGCAATGCATATTACTAATCAAAAATTAGGTTTTGATTAGGGCTGTCAGTTTAACACGTTAATTAATTAGTTATGAAAAAATAATGCAATTAAAATATTTTAACACAGTTAAACCACTGGCCCCAACCCCAGACCTGTTTGTCATCTTACAGTTCATACAGTTCACTGCTGACAAATACGATTAAAGGGATTTGATATGATATGATGCAGGGCAACAACTCCGTTAATGCAGTTATGCCCTGAAATTCTAGATATTGGGGCAAAAATTCTCTTGTATGAGTTTTTTCTCATATTTATTTAAGCGATATCACACGAGCAGTGAGAGCAGTCACAAGAGTGCTGTTTGTCACAAACGTAATTTTAAACAACAGCTCAATAAATAAGAAGTTAATATTGTGTTATATTTTAAACACTACATTAACTGTTTTTCCTCAGTTTTGCCAACACAAATATTACCTCTAAAGCCACAGCAGAATTGTTGTGCATCTCTGAGCAACATAGCGGTGTTAGTTTTTTGAATGAATCTGCGTTTTGAACAAATCGGGTGAGCCAATGATTTAAAAGCGCATTCATAAAGTGAGCCGTTTACTGAATTCCTGAATAAGTCTGCCGTTTGAATGAATCGAATGAATAAATGACTCATAAAGACATTTACGGCCACCTGCTGGCAGTTTTAGTTTCTTATTTAGAGTATTATTTCATTTGAAAAAGGGGGGAAACACTTTGAAGGGATAGTTCACCCCCAAAAATTAAATTATAGCATCATTTACTCAAACCTGAATGACTTTCTTTTGTGGAACATAAAAGAAGGTATTTTGAAGACTGTTGGTAACAAAGCTGTTTTGGTTACCAATGACTTTCATTGCATGAATGAAAAAAACTGAGATGCTTCTCAAATTATCTTCTTTTATGTTGAATAGTTTATGTTAGGCTGTTGGAGCCTAAACATGTAATAAATGTTATGTTGAATCAAATAAAATATTTCTTTCTAAAGCTACTATTTGTAATATCTGCTTAATACTTTCTCATTTACCACAAAACATAGCTTTAAAATAATCCTTTGGGGGTATTTTCACAACCAAATGTAGTTTGCAATTAATTCCATTAATTCATCAACACATAATGTAATTAATGAAAGAATTTTAATTGACTGACACCCCTTTTTTTTGATATATATTTAAGGTAGGAAATTTATAAAACATCTTCATGTTTTATCTTTACTTAATATCCTAATGATGTTTGGCATAAAAGAAAAATCATAATTTTAACCCATACAGTGTATTTCTGGCTATTGCTACAAATATAGCTGTGCTACTTAAGACTAGTTTTGTGGCCCAGGGTCACATTTAATGACAAGGCCACCGATGGAGAAAAAAAAAAATAAATAAATAAAAAGTTTACCAAGGCTGCTTTAATTGATCAACAGTACTATATGTGAAATTGTATTACAATTTGTAATACTGTAACTGTTTAAAATATTTACCCTACTATAATAATATTTGAGCATTGTATTTCTGCTTTCAGGTGTCCTGAATGCCTTGCTTCAGTACATCCATAGTGCAAACAAAATTATTTTCGATATGCCACAAATAAACATTCATTTAAGACCGTGAGGTCAGCGTATATAACTGGCCTCTTGGAGGCACTGCTGGTCTAGTTCTACTACACACAACCTTGTTCTACACCACAAAACAACCCTGTGGCTATCTTACAATATTGATACTGTAAAATCAAATCCCATTTTATCACATCACCTCTTGCTTATTAAATAGAACACTGCTATAAAAAATAAACAATGAACACAATGACATCTAGAATGGGCCACATGCTCCTTTCAGGCTGTACTGTATGTTTGATTGTTGCGCTAAACTTCTCCTCCTAAACAAATCCTCCTGTGGACCTAAATGGTCAGATTAATAGAATCGTTTGTTCTGCTGGATTACGACAATCTTGTTTATTCATTTTCTGGCAAGCTGGCTAAGAGGCTTGATGATGCGCTGCGTTTTTTATGAAAATGAACCCACACATGACGTGGATGAGCTATATTTGGAGCTTATCAAATTGTTAAATCGGCAATGATGTGTCGTTTTGGGTCAGAATTCTCTATCTGCCTAAAGGTCTGGTGTTACGTCTGGATAAATGGCAAAACCACCTCCTTTTTGCAACCAGTTTGATTTCTAATTGTGCTCTCTTAAAATTGGGCAATTCTAAAATTAAAAGAGATTTAACTTTGTAAAACCAACACATAGGTTTCTCAGACGTGGATGACATGCTGAAAGGGGAACTGCAATCTGCCCTCACAAATGACAACTCTCTCAGTGAGGCATTGCAGCTTGGGCCAGCTGACCTGAGTAAAAGTAAATAGCAATTCGATACTCCATTGAACTATATCAAAAAAGTTCACAGAGCATCTCATCGACTAAACAGGTCATGATATCATCCTGAACATCACACATGAGCATCAGAGCACTGACCTGCTCTGGCATCACGATATAAAAATAATCATGAACAGCTTGAGGTTGGCCCTTTGTTGAACTCAAAAAATAAGCTTGTGTGTACAAGAATAATCTGGTATTTAAACTGGTGATACTAAGTGAACCACAATATAACAGCAGGAAAACACCTGAGTTCTATCCTCACAGGTTGCACAAAATAATATACAGCACCATCATTGCAGTCAGGGAAAAAAAGAAAAAAGAAAAAAGAAAAAAAAAAAAAAAAAATAAAAAAAAAAAAAATATATATATATATATATATATATATATATATATATATATATATATATATATATATATATATATATATAATGAGCCGTCCATTTTAAAGAATCACCGAAAAAGACTCGCAAACAACTTTCATCAAAGATCGGAATTAAATCAGGAAATCTGCATCCATACCAGGCATTAATAAGGACTATCAGTTCTGTTTATTTAACCTGTAAAAGAGTAAAGTGTTGATCTATACAGACAGATGGCATTGCTCCTCACTGAATTGTGGGAAAAAAGCTTGAGTATGAGCAGCGATTTATCTAGACAATTTTTAACAATACCTTGTTACATCATCATCCCCCACTGTGGTTTTTGGGGTCGGGGAATAGCGTCCGGAATGCACTGGAGGCAGCGGCTGGCTCAGATAGCTTGGAGGGCTGATATGGTTTTCTATGTGTTGCGAATAGGCTAGGAAAGAGGAAAACAAACATTAGACCGAGTCATAGGTACAAGCCTCAAACATCTTGATTTGCATTGCATAAAAACTTGCACCAAAGAGTTCCAATATCTCTTTTTACCTAATTCTCCAGAAATGCACAGTTATATGCTATTCAGTTAGTACGAGGTTGCATCCCTTTGAGAACCAGACACACGCTGACAGTAAATGATACCCTGGGCTGAGCTTTTAGCACCTCGACCTCCACTGCGGCTCCGCTTACAAAGATATCCGCGTGGGGGAAAGAGACCTGGGGGTCAGGGTGAAACTGAGCCTAAACTATCCTTATTTTACCCGTCTTTGTCTCTCTGTAAATGTCTCATTTGAAGCAGACAGTTAAGCTGAGTTCATGACAAAAGGCTTCCTGGGTATCGGTGCCTCCTCATGTGCAACCCTGGACCACAAACCAGTCATAAGGGTCAATTTTTTTAAATTGAGATTTATACATCATATAAGCTTTCCATTGATGTATGGTTTGTTAGGATAGGACAATATTTGATCGAGATACTACTATTTGAAAATCTGGAATCTGAGAGTGCAAAAAAAAAAAAAAAAAGCAAAAAAAAAGCAAAAAAAAAAACAATCGAAATATTGAGAAAACTGCATTTAAAGTTGTCTAAAAGAAGTTCTTAGCAATGCATATTACTAATTAATTTTGATACATTTAGGGGAGAAAATTTACAAAATATTTTCATGGAACATGACCTTTACTTAATATCCTAATGATTTTTGGCATAAAAGAAAAATCTATAATTTTGACCCATACAATGTATTTTTGGCTATTGCTACAAATCTACCCATGCTACTTAAGACTGGTTTTGTTGTCCAGGGTCACATATGAGCTTTGGTGACTGGAAGTATGATCCGTACTTGCATAATCACAAAGTGAGGAATGCATGCTTAAAGGTGATAAATGTTGCAATAGTGAGGCTGAAACACAGGAAAGTAAGGGACCATTTTTAACATGGAAAATAAATATAATACAGAAACAATATAATATAATATAATATAATATAATATAATATAATATAATATAATATATTATGAGTGCTATTACACTAAACTGTGCTGAATAATGACACCTTCAATAGAGCTACTTTATACCTGAAATTGATTCTTTTTTGTAACTGATGAATAACGAGAATGTTTTTTTTCTCCAAACCTTTTTAACTATCTGTGCATCTATCCAGCTCTTATTCTACACTTTGTCCTTTAAAATGAGCTCTCTGATGGCTGTGAGATATATATTTGGGCTCAGTGGGCTGGGAGCAGCAGTGGCAATAGCTTTCTCTCCTACAGTACTGCACTATGACCTACAACAGAACGAGAGGCTTAGCTGCAGAAACCTCGTTTTACCCTCAGGCGGAGCAGAGCGGAACAGAGTGGCATGATAAAAAAAGCCGAACAGATGGTAAAATGCATGCTTTATGGCTCTCCATGGGGACAAAAATATAATCTACTGACACGAAGGCTCCCCCTCTGCAATACACTGACCAAATCAAGCAGATCAGTGTGCCCAAAAAGCACGCTCAAAAAAAGAAAAGCACTCAAACACTGTCTACAAGCTGTAAACAGCATTATTTCCATTCTGAGTCAGGCTGCTGAATGATTGTGCACACTTAACAAAATTATTTCTCATTCATTAACTCAGACTCAGGTTCGCTCTCTGAGGCCCATGTACCAATGCTCCACATGCTGCCTTCTATGCATTAAGATATTGCTGCTTGGAGTAGCAATACAGACTTTACCATGTGATCCCATTCATTGTGGTCCAATTTGTGATTTGTCTTTCAAGTCAAGTAGAGCAAAGCATCCTTGTTTGCTGGCACCACCATTACGTTATAGATGGGTCTCAGGAATGGTATCTTTCTGCATCAAAATCAAGCCTAGCTATCTTCCACAACCTAATGAACTGCCTTGCTGTCTTTTTAATGCAAATTTGCATGGGAGAATATTTCATGCTGTAACTGTAGGGCTAATAAAATATGTCCCCTATGAACAGCATATGTGAATATTATTTAGACCTATTGCTTAAATCAAATTTATGCTTTAAAAGTAGAGTAATCATAGCAGTTTCCATCCATAGCATGTCCATTTAAACATCTGCGTTTAGCTTCAAATGGCGTCTTTGACGACAGTATTCTATAAAAATTATTTGCATTAAGATTTTTGACAACACAAATAGTTTTTTCTTATTCCATGGATTTTACCCATTTACCTCCACTTCTTACCAGTGTTTTTCTACAACCACTATGCCCATGCAGCTGCAAGTGACGTAACTGTGACGTCTACTCCAAATTGGTCTATAGAATGGTCACACTAGACTCAGAGCATCCATAATGTAAAAATGTACATTCTGTTGCAAACCCGCAGCTTTAAAGTTTGCAATCTTTTAATTCAGCTAACACTTCACGTGTTACTTCACAAATTCGCAGGTCAGAGTTCAAATCCGAACTGTGCTCTAGTGGTTTTGAATTGATTTTTGAACTTCATCTGTGTCAAGTAGGTTATAAATTGTGACCGACATGGGGATGGTTTTCTCTAATTGCCCCATACACAGGGGGGATCAGTGTTAACAACAGAGTTGTGCAGGCTTTGACTTTGAGACAGGAGTCATCCTTCATCATACTGGGGTAACACTGCAAGCGTCATGTTTAAGGATTAAAAACGAGTGCGTCTAAAGGGAGATGTGTGGGGTGCATCAGAAAGGGGAAGAGAGATCAAGAGCTTATGACGAAAGCATGTCTGATTTGGTGGTGTGGTGTGGTGTTGTGTCTGTAAGTGTGAGTTACAGTGTGTCTGGGGTCAACAGCCTTAGCAGTGGAGAATGAGGGTGGTTGATTATGTAAATGTACAAGAACTTTAAGGTAACTTTCATTAAACAGACTTGAGCTTACTAGTAAATTATTCTGTCCTCAAAAGTTTAAATGTTGTAGGTCAAAAGCTGAAATCCTCACAGTAGTGGGGGCTTTGAAGCCACAGTACAAAGTTAAAGTCCCTTTCACATGACTTGCGTCAGGCTCACATCTCTCAAAACAAGCATCCTGCAGTGCTTTGACATCCATATGAACAGCACTTCAGATAAGGGCTGTTTAGACAAGATGTTTCATCAGCGCAATTGTTTAATTGTCATTTTTTTTATTGCCACTGTCTAACACGTCTATGAACACCATGTCATGTCAATGACATCTTTACCCATCCTGCTACCACCGTTTTCAGTGCCAGTGCCACGAAGTTAATAACACTGCCTATCCACTGTAAACCGCTACTGTAAAAAAGAATGTGGGTACAACTTCCGGTGAGGTGGAGGATGTAGTATACCAATGGTATTTTGTGTGCTAATTAGCGAAGAGGCTAAGTGTTTTTTTGATTCGAGGCTTGTTAATGTAGAAATCCCTTTCGTAGAAGCCTCACTTTCTGTCCAGTCACGTGCACAATTCACATTGCGTGTCCTAATGTTCGACCCTCAGATCTTACATTGTGAGTACATTTTCATTGGGACCTATTTAATAATTACATTTTTATTCTTCTATTACATCATATTGATATTCGTACTGGCATTTAATGGCACTATTCAACGGGTAAATTAATTTATCAGAGTCAGAAATTCAACAACCAAACACACACACGGTTAGGCTTTTATTTGTGCATATAACATGGACCGATCTATGGAATTTATGGTGAATGCTGCTTCCGACGGAGCTTTAGTCTTTTGGCTGCTTTATTTTTTACTAACCGCCAGATCGCGCTGTTTTCGACACTCTTGAAGCTTTGAATCTTTTCCCGAAACAGTCAGAGGAAAGTCTCGGTGCTTCACGAGGCTTCATTTGCACGTCACTCCTGTCAACTGCTGAATGAATGAGTGTCACGTCCCGCTTGTTTACTTTGAACCGGAAGACGCTCCCTCTTTTGACGCAAGGCCTTATGGGGCGTAGGAAACTTGTGGATAAGATGTGGAGAAAGGATTAACATCTTGAGCAAATTGAGTTAATATTTGCAATAGATGTGTCATAAAACTTAATGTAGCTCAAAATGCACAGGATCAGACCACCAGCTACATGAATCATGATTTATCTGATAATCATTGGCTGGGCTTTTAAAAGGTCAACAACAAATGGTATTATAGTTGACACTGACATGAATCATATTTTAACAGCCTTAAAGATATGTCCATCCTGGCTTTTCTATAAAAAGACACATAAATCATGATAACTGATAACTGAAGGGGTGGGTCACATTGATTGACAAGCAAATTATTTGTCCAACAACTGACTGGTCGATGCCAGAGATGGACTGGTCAGAATTTCTTTTTTAGTTTTTGATATTTTAACAGTGGTGTTTTAATTTTTATGTTAATAGCATTTCATGCTTTAGGTGTTAGACAAAGTTAGACACTTTGCATAAAGGTGATACTTTTTTCAACGTATGGAGAATAAATAATGTTGAAACTAGAAATATATCTTGCTTCCCTTTATCAAAACAATTGCATAAAACATACCTGTCCAAGTGCCATATATATTCTTATTCCAATGTTTGCGTGCCTGTGCCTCTAGAAGTATTTAATATATCTCAATATCGTTTTAAATTTTGGTTCTTAATAAACTTTTCTTTCGTAAAATGTTTTTTTAAGGCCCTGTAAGGTTCATTTCTAGAGATATGGAGAGCCCAAAGCGACTCAATGTCCAGATTACTGAATTTTACTAGTTGTTACATTTTTCAATTTCAATTTTTTAAATTTAAAAAAAAAAACAAAAAAAAAAACAATTTTGCATCTTTGTAGCTGACACTTATTATATTTAAAGAACAATGTCTGAAGGACAAATATTTGTTTAATTTCTACTCAAAACTACATTTTGCACCTTTAAATCAAAGTTACAGTTTCAGCCGGCAAAGTTTAACGCCCGTCTGACTACCATTCTTAAACAACACGTCCCATTATGTGTAAGAATACTGTCAGTAGGCATAGGGGTTGAGGTCCTTTATGGCTGTTTGAACGCATTTGACAACATTAGCATTTACATCACAAAAGCAATTCTGTCAAATGCCTTTTTTCAACCACCTATGGTGGTAGTTCGAAAGTGGACAAACTCAAAACGTTTCAGACATCTATTTTTAACACTGTCTACTAAAAATAGAGCATATGTTTACCAGATATAAACTGGGCCTTGATAGATTCTAGTTCCTAAGAAATTTATTATGGAATCTTCATAATGCCCTATATGGTTCATTCTCAAAAATATTAAACTATAAAGTAAAACAAATTAGGCTAGTGAATACAGAATACAAACGTCAAGCTAAAATGAATAAATGAGCAAAGCGAAACTAAACGGCATTGGGCTTATAACCCTCTCTCAACGACTAAATGTTTCCATTTTTTACCATGTAACATTTGGTTGCTAAACTATTATCCATGATGTTGTTGATGGAAAATAAAAATTAAAATAAAAATATTTAGAGATTAAAAAAAAAAAAAAAAAAAAAAAAAAACTATTATCCATGACAAGTTTTTGTGCTTCACTTGTGTTCCAATATCCACGTAGATCATCCTTCACATGCACAAAAATGTTTATTTTGGTGCTGCACCTTTTAAATTGAGCTGTGTAATTGCATTTTAGTTTGATTAATGGCTGAAATGTCAAGTTAGCAACGCTGAAGTGTTGCGTGTGTGCACGTGAGGCACCTGCGCGATCAGTTACATTTAATAAAGCAAAGATATAACAAATAAAATACATTAAGAGTGTCACAAAACCGAAAGTGGCCTATAAAAAACTAGAGTTTTTTTTTTTTTTTGTTAATCTGTTAATTATTTAAGAGAAATATATTTATTGTATTTCTTGAGTTCACCGAAGTGAGGCAGGTGGGTGATGTGTGAATCCTCATGCTCTGTTGTTTATAAATCTAACGCCCTAAAAGAATAAAAAAAGCTTTTGTCGGCCAGGAAAATAATCTAAATGAACAAAATGCTGTGCAATATACAATTCTCCGAAATTCTCTATGGCGCACGCAAATTCAGGCTAACTCACAAACTTGCGTACACAAGCTCAGACCTGATGTGAGATTTAATCGTAGCCACCGCTCACGTCTATACTGATAAATTCCAAGTTTTGCATACAAACGACTGTACGCCCAATTTTCTGTCATACGTTTGTTTCATAAATAAAGCCCAATGTATGGGGAGAGCAATCAGACTTCCCTTGGATGTGTGAAATTTGTTTTAAATATACTGAATTAACAAAACTGCCAAATATGTTCCAAATATCCCTGAAACTGATTTGAATACAGAATCTTACAAATAGACTACTGAGAGCAAATAAATGTGCCTCAGTGTAACCATTTCAATTTAGTTGAAGCACAATGTTCTATAGAATAGTTTTGATAAAGGAAAACAAGCTACAATTCTAGTTTCAACATTATTTTTTCTTCAGACATTCTCCTTTAAATACTAGTAATATTTAACAATTTGGATATGGAGCTGCATTGAGATCCCCAATGAAGATTCCAAAAGAAAAGTTTTAATTGAGAACCACTGGTTTAGCTGTTTGCAAGAATGCATTCTATGTAAATGCCCCCTGAGAAACACATCCAGTTGGGCTGTCTTAAAAAACAGAGTTCAGACAGCTCACAATCCTCAACATTACTCAGTCATTAGTGCCTTGTTTAAGGGCAGGAAGACACAGGGAGGGGCATGTGTGCAGCAGTAGGTTCACCTCCTGTGCACAACGTAGGCTTTAATGGCTGCAGGGGCGGCACGTTCAGACAAGAGCAATCAATAGTAGTTTAGTTCTCTCCTCTGTGGCCTATTAGTGCTCCTGCTGGCAGGGCTACGAACAGAGCACAGATCAATACAACCACTGCCAGGCATGGGCTTCATACTGCAACAGTCTGTACAAGTACAACACTTTATCTTCCCCACCCCAAGTGGAACTCACAGTTGGTGATGTCAGGAGGGGCAAAACTGTCATTCATGAAGACACTATTGGGTTTAGCCACTTTCAAGTAGACCACGTCTGGGGTATTTTTCAAGGCAGTCACGGCATGCTCATGGGTAACTTCCTCCAGGCAGGAGCTATTCACCTAAGACACACCAAAAGACACACAGACATTAATCTATTCAACAAGCACACGCTTGTCAACAACAGACAACTGACTGCTTCCTTACAGCAAGAAGTTTGTCTCCTATCTGCAGCCTCCCATCTTTGTGTGCAGCTCCACCTTCAATAATCTTAGTGACGTAGATACTATTGTCCCCTGGTATGTGCTGATTCCCAACACCCCCTGCTATACTGAAACCAAGACCTGGTATAAACCAAGATACAGACAAAAAACAAAAGGTTATTTGATGATGATAGCAAAACTTAGATTTAGCTGCAATACAATTACATGACAACACATGACTTAAAACATTGTAACAACAAACAACAACCAGCCATCATGAGAAAAAAGCTATTAACAGCAAGTAAATTATTAAGATAAATTAATTATCTGCCATAATGAACATTCACACACAACAACAACAAAAAATGCTATCCTGTAATGTTTAAATTGAATTTGAATAAAAAAAAAGAAAAAAAAAAAAAAAAAGAGATAAACTGTTGCATAAATTACACGGCAAACTGTGCGTAAATGCAAGAGAGAGGAATGTAGCCATGGCAACAGCAGCTTAAGGTCTTCGCAGTGTTGTGAAAACACTGTGGCTAGCCTTAAAATAGCCCTGTTGCGTATTTGTGTGTGTATGTATGTATGTATTTATATATACAGGGCTAAATCATTTCTTGGGATTAATATCTGATCGATGATATATATATATATATATATATATATAGATAGATATAGAGATATAGAGATATAGAGGTTAAAATGTCAAATTTGGTTGGGTAAAACTGAAACTGTGTTCTTCACTATGCTATACATCCCTTTTAATAGAGCAAAAGCCACAATTATAACTTTATACACAACAATTCAAGTCAAGCCAATTGTGAAGGTTTAGGATTTGCAAAATGTGGCGCATTAATTGTGATTTTTGATGGCAAGATTTTATGCAGTAAAATTCAAAAACAGTACAACTACAGTCTTTTCATGCTATTCTTTACCCTGGGTCAGGGTTGCCAGGTTTTCACAACAAAACCCACCCAATTTCTGCTCAAAACTAGCCCAAAACTAGCCCAATCATGTTCAGTGAAGTAAAATGCATGTTTTTGATAGGATTCTCTAGGTAAAATTCACATTCCAGAGGATAAATATCACGTTATTGGGGTCGCTTCAACCCGGGGCAACAGTGTTAAAGTAGCCCAATTCCGCCGGAAAACAGTGGACTTGGCAACACTGCCCTAGGTTATAAGGTCACTTTTAACCCTAGGTTAAGCAATGTTTCCCACATTTTTACATTTTGAGATCAAACTATGTGGTGTTACAATATTTACAAATTAGTGGTGTCAATCGATTAAAAAAAAAAAAAGAAAAACGAATTAATCGCACAATTTCTGAAATTAATTGCAATTAATCCCACCATTACAATTTTTATTTATACATTTATATTGCTGTAATTTCACATTCAATCTTCAAATTAATGTAGAAACAACATAAAGGAAGTATAGTTTTGATATTTGTTTAATGCCTTCTTTTTTATGACTGAAGGCAAGTATCACTGATACCAACTGATGTCTCTAATAATTTTTTCTTAATATTTAACCATTAACTATAGCCATTCAACATTACAGTATAATTGAGAGCTTTCAATTTAACATTTATTAGACTTGTAATTTAAGTGAACTTAAAACAATCTTCACATAAACCCATTATAATAACATAGCTACCTGTCATATAGTCATATAGCTACCTTTGCCCTTCAGCAAGAAAATATAGCCAAATTTAATAAAGTTATCAAACACTAAAATCTAAATTAAATAAAAGATAAAACTTAAAACTACATAAGTTATTGATTTCCTCTTTTTTAATTTGTTCTTTGATTAACAGACATCACAGCAGCTGGTTATTAGGATATTTTTTCTGCTGTTACTACTGCTGTTGCCAGTGCTGAACTTGAAGAGGAACTGACACTGCTTTAAATGTGACTCTTAATAAACACTTACATGCACAGTTTTAAGGCAGCTTTAGTCGCCTTTTTTGTAACATCATGCCTTAAATGAGACCCCTTGTCATCCAAGATGTTCATGTCTTTCTTTCTTCAGCCATAAAGAAATGATGTTTTTTGAGGAAAACATTTCAGCATTTTCTCCATATAATGGACTGGTATGGTGCCCCGATTTTGAACTTCCAAAATGCAGTTTAAATGCGGCTTCAAACTATCCCAAATGCAGCTGTTAACGATCCCAGATGAGGAAGAAAGGTCTTATCTAGCGAAACAATCAGTTATTTTCATAAAAATAATACAATTTATATTCTTTTAAATGTCAAATGCTCGTCTTGTCTCACCCTGCCTGAACTGTTTTTTCCGGTTCATGACAGTTAGGGTATGTCGAAAAACTCCCATCTCATGTTCTCCCTCAACTTCAAAATCGTCTTATATCGCTGTTTTACCTTTTTTTTTTGAGGGTGTTTGATCTTCTTTGTATGTTCACTTTGCATAGACTGGGTCGGTACTTCTGCAGTGATGTAAGATGATTTTGAAATGATTTTTGAAGTTGAGGGACAAAATACGATTGGAGTTTTTCGACATACCCTAACTGTCTTGAGTCAGAATACACAGAGTTCAGGAAGAGTGAGACAAGATGAGCATTTGAGATTAAAAAGTATTTAATTTTTTTTTTTTTAATGAAAATCTTTTCGCTAGTTAAGACCCTTCTTCCTCGGCTGGGATCATTTACAACCGCATTTGGGATCATTTGAAGCCGCATTTAAACTGCATTTTGGAAGTTCAAAATCGGGGCACCATAGCAGTTCATTATATGGAGAAAAATCCTGAAACATTTAACTCAAAAAACAATTTCTTTATGGCTGAAGAAAAAAGACCTTCTGCCCTAAGCTGCACCAATGAAAAAAATCAACAACAATCAGGAGGAGTTGGTTGGTGTTATTTTACCTTTGGGTCCTTTGATGAGCTTGATCTCCATGACTTTCTCTGATGCAGACTTTCTCCTTCTGACATACAGTCTGACCAACGACCCCGCCTCCTTCAATGCCTCCACAGCCTTACTGTGGGTCACGTCCCGAACATCAACCTCATTCACTCGCAGAATCACGTCATTCACCCTGCATGGAGTAAAGCACAGGTCAAAAATGCATGAATATGCAGACATATTCTCTATCAACTGCACACAAGGCTGATTGAACAAAAGTTGCCTTCTGCATGGTTTCAATAAAAATAAGACTTTACAAAAGTATAACTGTCCATCAACAGCAAACTCTAGAGATGAAGTATGTAACTTAGGCTGTTTACACTAGTGCGTTTTCATTTTAAAACACCGTTTTAAAATTAAAACGATCCTTGTCTACACTAGCATTTTCACTGCGTTTCAGAAATGATCTCCGTCTACACTACACAACCGAAAACGCATGTCACATGACCATCCATGCAGGTACAACCATAAGATATGTATAGGTAGATGCCCTATTATTTAGATGGGACGCATCTACATGCTTGGAGCAGTCGAATGATGCATCTACCTATACATATCTATGGGCACAACAATGAGCATGATGTTATTGTTTACAAGGTTATCAAGGATATGCAGAAAGAATGCCATCATTTTCAAAAGTCTCCATTTTGGTCCGTTTACACTAAAACGCAACCCCGTTTTCAAATTAAAACGGAGTCTGCAGCATTTTCAAAAGTCTCCGTTTTCGAGGGTCGAACACACCGGAGTAGTGTAAACAACAGCCGTAACCGTAGCAAAAGTTATGCATTTTAAAACGAAAACGCACTAGTGCAGGGGTGGGAAACTCTGGTCCTGGAGAGCTGCAGCCCTGCAGAGTTCAGCTCCAACCCTAATTAAAACTCACCTGCCTGTAGCTTTCTAATAACCCTTCAGACCTTGAATAGCTTGTTCAGGTGCATTTGATTAGGGTTGAAGCAAAACTCTGCAGGGCTGCGGCTCTCCAGGACTGACGTTCGCCACCCCTGCACTAGTGTAAATGCAGCCTTAGCTTAATACTAGTGATACACTAAAATTTCAGGAAAAAAAAAAAAATTCAGGTTATTTTTGGCTGCCAGTATTTAGGCACTTCAGGATAGGAGAAGTTACATACTTCACCTTTAGAACCGAAACTGCAAAATTTAATTAGCACTTCTCCGTGTAAATCTTATTATGAAATTCGTACAATAAATGCAGTTTTGACACTCTTTAATGTGGTGTGATAGATCGTGGTAGCCACCTGAGTTCAAGCAGAAGGGCTGAGCGCACATGAACTGATCATCTCTTCCTCTACTATTATTTACTTAACGTACTGCAGTGTTTCTCACAGACTAACACTCTATGTGTTACATTTACAACTCTGCGTGTTTGCTAATAAACCATCAGTCAATTTTAGTGTTTGTCTGAATGAAAATGCGAATTCACTCTTTGCCACTAGGTGCTGCTTTTGGAGCGGTAAAAATAGCTGTTTCCACGGTAACGACTGTACACAAAGCAGCACTGCGCTCACAAACGCTGCTTTATCAGGCATTACAGGCATGATGAAATGGAAATGATATCGAAAATTTCCTGAAGACAGTCGGTTTCGTGTTTTGATTTTGAAACGTGCAGTGCTCATGTTTATTCAACGAAGTCAAAGCCTTTCGAGAAATCTATTTGTGGTGATCAGTTCTGATATTGTGGTGGCCCACCACAAATAAATCACTTGCCTTGTCCAAAAACCCACATTTGCGGTCTTGGCCACTTGAAAGCGTGTGCGCGTGACAGGAAGTAAGTGCGCAAGACTGTCCAAGGTCTTAAACATGCCAAAATGCAGTGCCTTTAACACACACTAAATCCACCGCTCAGGAGTAGTATCCGAGGCTTAGTCTATCCCATCATGTATCATGTTCTGGAAATAAATCGTGAGACCTTTTTTTGCCGAGAGGTCACAGAAACCTTTCCAATGTAAGTTAAATACTTATATAATACTAAGATATTACATATTATGATATTTATTTAGTACAACATTTGCAACTGCTTTTTATCACTTAATTAGAAGCACCACAAATTAAGCTGAGTCACCTGTTATAGGGACTACTGAACAGATACTTAGACGTTAATTTTAAAATACAAAAGTATATTTTAAGGCCTGATACACTATCAAAACATTGCTCTGTTTGAGCATCCAGACCAGCCTGACACAGCAACACTGGCTTCAACACAGCATTTTAGCATCTTTACACAAGAATAAAGTGCACTCTGAGTACTGACCTAGGCTACAATTAATTTCTCAGTGACAGCTCTTACTGGGCATGAAAAATAATAATAAAATAAAAAAAATGATAAAATCATCATGTCTATTGAAACTAAAAGTCACACACACAATTTACAAATAATGCAAGCAGCTGATGATAAGAATCTTTATATTCTCTACTCTGTCTGTGTGTGTGTGTGTGTGTGTGTGTGTGTGTGTGTAGAGCTATCAGTGTGATGCTGTCAGGACCTCTGTAGTGCTGCTTTAATGAGCCTCTGACAGCAATGAGACACTGGAGGGCTCTATCACTTAGTAATACCACTTTAAAAAAGGACAAATCCATCCTAACACAAAACAATGCATGAGGAGGAAATGTATTACAATACTTAATGGTACAATACAATCTCACATTGAAATATATACACTTTAAACATCAAATTAAAGTGACATTTAAAAAGGAGTTTACTGAAGGTTTCTCCTCATGTAGATTCAAGTATTTTGACACTGAAGTCACGTTTAAATTTTTTCTGGATCTCATGGCATTAGATAACATGACATTAAATTAAGTGGCATTAGATCAAATAGCATTAGATAACATTAAATCAAATCAAAAACTGCTCTATATATCACTGACCATGTGGGGTTTTAAAAACTACATTTTGTTTAAGTATTTAGAGTATGAACAGCAACAGAAAGAGACTAAGACACAGATGAGAACCGGAGCATTACCGCAATCTCCCGTCTTGAGCAGCGGCACCCCCTGGAATGACTTTGGTGATGAAAATGCTGGGGTCTTCACCAATGTGAGGGTTATCTGTGCCACCGGCGATACTGAAGCCCAGACCTGAATTACCCTACACAGCAAGGTGAAAGAAAAGCGGAGGTTACATTCAGAAAGAGCATCAATTGAAACAACTCTATGCTTTAGTGAGTGACTATGGGAGCATAAAGCTGGTTAAATTCAACTGGCAATGTGATACGCAAAATGGCAGTGTCATTTCTGTATGTGAATTCACAATTCCAAAATGACAATTCAATAATATGATTTCAATGCATTGCAAAATGTTATACTTCATTTATAAAGGCTATTATTATTATTAAATCTAAGAAATGATCAATATAACTGTTAGCAGGTTTAAAATAAATGCTATAAAATTGAGTGCTACAGCTTGTTCTGCTCTGTCAGCTAGCTTCATATTGATTTACATTGGATTTATTGATTAGTTGTTGCAGTCCTAGACAGAGAAATAGCTCTTACCACAGTTAAAAGTCAACCCACAGTCACTAACAATGCACTGAGCAGCATTTGTTATAGTACTAATACAACTGTAATTATTTTACTACCTTTTACAGTGCTAATCAAAACATGTTTAGGTGAATAGTCTAATAAGGTGGATTTTCAGGCAACACATACTAATTACTATAAGCAAACATGCAAGACAAAGAGCATGAAGAAACGATGCAGACTATAAAACACCTTCAGTCTTCAGTTGTGGATTGCAGCGAGTTATTACGTTATTGCAAATAAGAAGCAGGCTTTAAGTTGGGCTGACAACAGCTTGTGGAGGAGCATTGTTTATTTATGCAGAGTTAATAAATGTGCACTACAGAGCAGTGCTGAATTGGGTCACAAAAAAGCTGATGAAAGGGGGGAGGGCCTTAGGCAGAGTTAGGGATTAAGACTTGACTGTGGAAGGCAAGATGGTGCTCTTTTTTCCTCCCTGGTAAGTCTGTAAAGATAGAGTGAGTTGGTTAGTCGGAAGAGTGTTTCTCATGCTTTCTCAAGCACTGATGGCTCTGATGTGTTGCATTTTAATTGACAGCCTTTGAGCTGGTAAATGGAGTCACTGTAGAGAAGTATTTAAAGATTTGCCTGTGTAGCTGCTTGTATTTTAGCAATGGGTCAGTGTTATACACAAGCTGTTTAGAGGAGAAATAACAGAGAGATCTGTGCAAATAACTACAAATTAACTAGGGCTGCCTCCTAATAGTCGACTAACCGCTAGTCGATGAGAAGAGGCTTGGTCAACCAAAATATTGTTAGAAAAAAAAAAAAAAAGCGGCGAAGTCACGCAGTCCGTGACGGACAGATCGCTAACGGCTGGTCTACATGGTAATACAGTACATCGGGCAGGACATCCAAATGCTCGCCCATCATTCTGCGACCTCAAATATGGCTTTGCATCTGAAAAAAAGTATGAAGTATCAACTTAGCCTCTCAATCTAACGTTAACCTAGAAAAATGTGCGCTATTGAAGTATTTGTGCGGAGTGTGCAAGCTGAATAGTAGCGGAATTACCAGATGACAGATGGAGGCGCCGGTGCGGTCACTTGCTCTTAAAATACTTCGTCATTTTTGGCCATGAAGAAAAATGTAATTCATTCGAATCCGTAAAGACACTCACAATAACGAAACGTTGCGCTTTTGTAAAATAATTAAAGCAAACAGACTTGCTGTGCTTTCTGCCACTTGTTCTGTGTGAACTTGGGCACCAAACTTTAAAACTCTGTGTATAGTTACCTTACAGACATGAAAAATATATCTATAGAGAGTGAAATGTCTACTGTCAAATGAACCAGTTCAAATAGAAAACAAATATTCTCAGATTATGAAATTCTTACAAAACATGCATACAGTCGCTTCACTAGCCTACTGCGGAGGTGATGAGTCAGTGTCGCCGACTTCATCTTTTAAGCCGAAAACAAAGAAAGTGCTAGTTTATCAATAAATTATTAAAAGAATTGTTCACTTTCAAAACAAAAAATTTACAGATAATTTACTCACCCCCTTGTCATCCAAGATGTTTATGTCTTTCTTTCTTCAGTTGATAAGAAATTATGTTTCTTGAGGAAAACATTTCAGGAATTATCTCCATATAGTGGACTTCTATGGTGCCACCAAGTTTAAACTTCCAAAATGCAGTTTAAATGCAGTTTCAAATGGCTCTAAACGATCCTAGCCAAGGAAGAAGAGTCTTTTCTGTTATTTTCGAAACAAATTGACAATTTATATACTTTTCAACCTCAAATGCTCGTCTTGTCTCTGCGATGCACATGCGTAGTCTACGAGATGTGAGATGCGAGTTTTTCGACTTACCCTAACTGTCATAAACAGGAATACACAGAGTTCACACAGAGCTAGACCAAGATGAGTGTTTGCAGTTAAAAAAGTATATGAATTGTTTTTTTTTTAGAAAATAACCAATTGTTTTCACTAAATAAGACCCTTCTTATTTTATCCCCTCAACTGGGATCGTTTAGAGCCATTTGAAGCTGCATTTAAACTGCATTTTGGAAGTTCAAACTTGGGGGCACCATTGAAGTCCACTATATGGACATAATTCCTGTTTTTTTCTCAAGAAACATAATTTCTTATCGACCGAAGAAAGAAAGACATGAACATCTTGGATGACAAGGGGGTGAGTAAATTATCTGAAAAATTCTGTTCTAGAAATGAACTAATCCTTTAAAACGTTAATGCAGTCTGACCATTCATAATTATTATATAAACTTTTTTGTGCGCTTGAGCACTTATTATGCTATGAGGGCAATTAAAGGTTCATTGTTATGATTTATATGGTTTATGAATAAACATGCGACTAATAGTCGACTAATGCTTAAAATGAACGACCACTAGTCAACCAGAAAAATCTTTAGTCGAGGACAGCCCTAAAAAAATAACAGAGAGATCTGTGACAATACTAAACAGATTCAGATAAACACTGCTCAACTCTAATCTGCAGTGTATTAGTGCCCCGTATGCAAAAGAAAATTGCCATTAGTCAAAAATCTAATATTGATTCTCCATTTCATGACCCCCTTAAAGAAATAAATTTGTCTTTGTAATATGATATTAAAATAAATGCTGACATGCAGTTGTTACCATTTGAGCCATAAACTCCTCTCTGTTCCAACAATCTGTTATAATGGCAACTTTTCACAATCCAATTAATCTCCAATGGATAAAATAAAGTCTCTGCCTTTACTACTCACTGAAAATTCTTTTTCACTTGAAAAAAAGACACATTTTGTCAGTAAAATCTGTAAAAAAAAAATATATGTGCGCCCAATCATGTCTGGAGATAATCCTGTCAAGTATCATGTCTTAGTTGCCTGTAGGAACTATAGGAGACTCCAGAGAACAAAAGAAAGAAAAGTAGCACCAATCATTCCACTCACCCTTTCCAGTGTAATCTCCTCATATTCAAAGTCAGCCTCAGTACCATTAACCTGTAAACAAAGCAACATGTCAGAGACTATTTACATATTTCAATACTCAACAAATTATTATCTTTTTCAGAAGATTGAATAGTGTACTAGGCTTCTGCAAGTCGTGTATACAGAAAAGCAATGAGATACAGTGTCCATTCAGGTAAAACTTAAAGGAAACCAAATCAACTAAACATGAAAAGTGCAGTTAGCAGTTAGTTCACTTGTCTTAGAGCACTCCGTTTCTTACATACCACAATAATAGACATACTATATGTAAAATATTCTTTGATATTCCTGTCAATGACTAAGCTCATTTGTAATTATTCAGCCTTTAAGAGCAAGCACAAACCAGTGTCGGTTTTTTCAACAGTGGGCAGGAATATTGAGCAAGTGGCAATCTCATTGGCTACCACCCACCTATTATTGCCACGTTTTTATTGTGAACGCAGACAAAGTGATTAATTTTCCTTAACCCAGCAGCTCATTACACCTCTGCCCATTTTATATTGCTATTAGCTATAGTATTATCATCATATCAGTATTTTTACAGAAAAACTGAATGACCAATAGTGTATCAAGCACTAGCACCAGAACATAATTCTAAGTTCTGTTTAATATGACAAATATGCATTCATTTTCATTTAAACATGGTTGCCAAGTTTCAGTTCTAATTACAAGTACTATAATAAAAAATACTTGAATGACTGATATTTTGTTAGTGTAGTTGTTTTAGATCATGAAAGTGAACGTTGAAAGTGTAGTTGTTTTAGATCATGAAAGTGAAAGTTGAAAGTGTAGTTGTTTTAGATTATGTAACAAATTAATGCATCTTTGTAAAAAACTGTGGCTGAACCATTTCACGAAGTTAAGCTGATTTGTTTTTATGTATGTACTGTATATACCTGTAGTCTAGTGAGTAAACTAAAATAGAAACGTACACAATTATATATAGAATATGTCTTGTACCATGTCTTATACTACACTGAATAGAATAGACTAATAGGTGTGTACTGATGTCAGTGGCTGCATAGTGTGAGAGTTTATTATTAGGGTTGAAAATACAAATTTGTTTATATATCTTTTTAAGTATGTGTGACTGATGAGCCTGCTGAAGCAGAGAGCTATTAAATTAAATCAGTGGCATGGTTGGCTAACAGCAGACACTGAAACATCAGAATAAACCCATTACACTGCCCCGAAAAGCTGATGATGAGCAGCTGAGACCAGCAGACAGAAGCCCAAGCAAAGGCATCTAAAACTCTAAAAAGGTCCAACAGAATGCCAACACAGCTGACAATATTAACCTTGACAAGATTTATTGCAATTCTGTTAAATCTGACATCATGACATGTTGTAGTACCATGTGATTAATTTTTTATTGGTGTCTGGAACACCATGAGCCCAGAGACTGTAGTGTACACTGCGAGTTTTTAAATGCCTAGCTTAAATGTGTGCTATAAATGAATAGAGCTCATAAACTGCTGTTGATTGTTGTTTTTAAAACCAAACTTGAAGTCATCTTCTAAACTCCGTCTTAGATTGCCCTTTAATTTAAGCCTCATGACACTAAACAATAAAAAAAAGACAATGATGACCTTTAAACCATAGTGTCTATCCAGTGGTGTAGTAATATGCAACTGTAGTCAAAACAATTTTCCAGAAGAACTCAGCTTTGATTATGTAATGCATAGAGCGATTGGGTCTACGTATTCATTAGAACTGTAGCTGGCTGCGTCTGGTTTGGTCACCATGGACAGTGCCACACTGCCAGAGTCCTGAACATTGAGCTAATGACTAGGGACATAGGACTCCATTCAGTGATTTCTACTAAATTGTGATAAGTAGTTTTGTAGATTGTATATTTATATTTAGAGCTTGGGTTAGCATGTGTATACGGTATATTACACAACTACCAAATCAGCATATTAAAAATATTTCTGAAGATCATGTAACACTGACGAATAGACCAATGGCTGATGGAAATTCAGCTTTACCATCACAGGAATAAATTACATTTAAAATATATATATGAAAAAAAAAAAAAAAAAAAAAAATCACAATTTACATTTAATGATGTTTTGAATAGCTTTATACCATTGTTTGAAGCACTAAATGCCACCTTTTTATATATAGTTTCTTCTTTAAATATAAAAAAGTACATTTAAAAATGAAAACAATGGAAAAAAAACAAAAACAAAAAAAACCTTAAGATAACCTGTAGGAAAAACACACCCACCCCCACATCTTAAGCAAGCAGAATAATGTGGATTTTTTTTTTTTTTTTGGTAATTGTGCCTTTGAAAAATTACATAATTGTGGCATCTGTAATTGTAATCATGATTAAAAATTCAATTAATTGTGCAGCCCTAATCTTAATGACCCCAAACTTCTACTTTACTTTGAATTTGCCTCTAAACAAGCCTACGTAAAAATATTATTCTCACCCCACTTGCCTTCACAACATAATTTCCACATGAAGTCAATTACAGTCCCCAATCACACAAGACAAAACGTCGGTGAGTCCCGTGAGACTCCGTATGCTACCCAGAACCCTCTGCACTGCTGATACAGCATTAAGGCTGAAGTGAAGGTTGCATGTGTGGTGCTTGATGAGGAAAAAAACAGACGTAGTGCTTCTGAGTGCCACAATCAAGACTACTGACCTTGTTACTCCACAGGCAGACTCAAGAGAAATGAAGTGGAAAACAAACCCAAGAGATGAACGCTACCCTTGACTAATGGGCCTCAGAAATGATATACTCTACGCTAACATGACATCAAAGATCCAGAATACCCTGGTACAAAGTGCGGTGAAAAATATAACTGAAGAAAATATATCTTGTCAACGTGTTTAAAATATTGACTTCCTTGATGAACATTTATAATTATTTTCATGCTTAAAGCACCCAAGATACCAGTGAACGTTATCCCATTTTTGACCTCATACTCTTTCAACAATATCAAATAATTTGCTCTGACTCTGAAGCGATTTTCTGTTCAAGTCACCTACGTACTGTCAGAAAAAAAATGTGCAAAAATTGTACTTTTAAGGGTACAATGGTTTGTACATGTACGCTTAAAGACCTTCTAGAAAACAAAATATTTTAAAAGGGTCATCGGATGCAGAGGTTCACTTTTACATGTTGTTTGAACATTAATGTGTGTTGGCAGTGTATGTACACATCTACCCTATAATGATAAAAATCCATGCAGTGGTTTTTAATTAATCTGTAAAAATAATATCCCCTTTTTCAAATCGAGCCATTCTCAGATGCCTGTCGGTGTGGCGTCACACCAACTGAGGCCGCTCCCACGATAGTTGATTGACATGAGAGTCTTACCTCAGACCCACCTTAAATCAGCTGTAACAGTCCGTTTGCCATTGTTTCGATGCCGAAGCAGGGATGTAAGTTAGACAAGAATATCTCCGATTGAGTGATTGAGGTGTTGTGTTGCTGGATGTAATAATGAACATAGTGGTCGTCATTTACTCCCGACATCTGAGCCGCTGAAGATGCAGTGGATTACGTTTGTTTGTAAATGGAATGCGCCTCCCGATCTACATATATCCTTATATGTTCGCGCAAATCATTCATGATCCAGCTTCACTTACAGCAGAAGTGTGTATAAGAGTTTATTTATGAATCTTTGCGATCGCCTTTCATAATAACGTGCTAGTTAGCAAGTTTAGCGGCCAAACGTGGCTAAATGCTGCTAAAGTAAACAGGCTCGTCACTCCACGAAGAGAACAGAGGGGCGGGGTGAGCAGAGCTCATTAACATTTAAAGCAACCTCGACCAGAACAGGATGATTTTTGCAGAGCTGATTTTGGCAAGGTAAAAAGGGTGTTGTTTCTTAACTACCATTAAGAATTTTTAACCAAGGTATATTATAGACTTTTCATTAAGACCCTAAAGAATCATATCAACTTGTGGAAAATGGGCATCCGATGACCCTTTAAATTCTAATAACATTTCACTATGAACCTTATTTGAGTAAATAAGGTACAAAGATGACCCTTTAAGGGTACTGGCCCTGTGGCAAGCTGTTGGCCCTAAAAGTACCATTTTTGCACATTTTAGAGTATTTAGACTTTAAGTGGCACTACACAGAACAATCTGTGTATGACATCAAAGTACAGTAAGAGCGATTAGAGATCAGAGGGCCCCTTATGTGTTAGAATGGCTTTCACTGGTACTTTGATGTCATACACTGATCAGTCTGTGCAGCTTCATGTTGAACACACCTATTGTTGTATTTAGGCATCACATTCTATCCTCCATTCTGGCATATGATGCCCACTTTTCTCGATCCAACTCCAAATATATGAAGTGCCAAGCTATACACTACCAGTCAAAAGTTTTTGAACTGTAAGATTTTCAATGTTTTTTTTTTTAAGAAGTCTCTTCTGTTCACTAAGCCTGCATTTATTTGATTCAAAGTACAGCAAAAACAATATTTTTACTATTTAAAATAACTGTTTTTTGGAATAGATTTTCAAATGCAATTTATTCCTGTGATCAAATGCAAATTTTCAGCATCAGTAATCCAGACTTCAGTGTCACATGATCCTTCAGAAATCAATCAAATATGCTGATTTGCTGTTCAAGAAACATTTTTTTATTATTACTATTATTATCAATATTTAAAAAAGTAAATTTTTTTGGGATTCTTTGATGAATAGAAAGATCCAAAGTTCAGCATTTATCTGAAATTAACTAACATTGTACACTATCAGTCAGTATATATATGGAGTCAGTATATTATTGGGGGGGGGGGGGGGGGGGGGGGGGTGCTAAATATGATGATAAAAGACGTTATAATGTTACAATAGACTTATATTTTAGATAAACGCTGTTCTTCTGAAAACCTGAAAAATTCTACTCAGCTGTTTTCAACATACTACTACTACTACTACTACTACTACTACTACTACTAATAATAATAATAATAATAATAATAATAATAAATGTTTTTTGAGCAGCCAATCAGAATATTAGAATGATTTCTGAATAATCATGTGACTGACAACTTGACAATAACAGCTACAAAAAGGAAACTGATAGAACTATGTGACATGCTGCTCTGAGAGAACTCTGAATTCCAAAATGTAAAAATTAAAAAAAAAATAAATAAATAAAAAAAAAAAAGTGTAAACAAGCGATTAGGACACTTACATACGGAGCTGAATCCAAGCTCTCTGTATTTACCACGACAGGGGGAGGATTTGCCTGCAAGAGAAAACAGTCCAGTTAAGGCATTGATTTCAGCACTTTTCCTGTTTCACCTATTTCCAATCCATTTGTTGCGTTTAGCAGAAGATGAGGTAATTAGGAAAAGCAATGTTAAGCATCATTCTATACAGCAAAGGTATATTCACTTACTCTCCACATGACGCTACATATACCACCACTGGCACTCACACCAGATTAACACAGCGCTGCCAGCATACGTACGTACATGGCATTTTATACTGCAGAACATGCAATGCTGAAGCATGAATGTTATTACGCGCCAAAAGTAGCCTAAAATTAAATCCACTCTCTCTCACTCGCTTGCTCAATCTCTCTGTCTGTCTTTCTGTGGGGCTTTCCACTTCCTCCGGCTGGTTGACACGCAGATGCTATTAGTCAAGGGGAGCCGTGGTACTTTACCCAACTCTGGGGCTGATAATCCTTCAGGCCCATCAACGAGCAGTGGAATGGCAGGGATCAAGAAAAAATGACCAACAGGAAGAGAGCAAAAAAATAAGGGGAGGGAGGGGGTGTAGAGGGAAAATAGAGAAAGAAAAAAAAGACCTGTGACGTTGATGAAGAGATGACAGCGGGCTCCGCAGGGACAGTGGAGATTGGGATCACAGGGATTATGAGAGTGGAGGGTGGGACAGCATCTGTCTGCTGAACAATAGCATGGAAGGGGAGAGGTCAGGTCACATATACATACACAACAACATAACATTGCACAGAATTGCACTGGGGGATGGGTGCAAGTGGATGTCTGTATGAGTGTGTGAGCGAGACTGAAGCAAATCCTGGGGGGGGGGGGGGGGGGATCACAGTGGAGAGCTGCAAGACGCTCCATTTGTGATTACTGGAGATTTCAGACAAGGGGAGAATGGAAATAAGCATGTGAATGAGATTGAGACCATAATCCACACAGTTGCACATGGTACAGTTACGAGGACAAACAGCAGCCGCATATATTTGTGGTTAGTCTGCGCAATGCGACTTCCACAGGATAGCATTCATGCTGCTGTCAGGATTTTTCTGTGGCTGTCTTTGCAAAAGCTACATGGCTCTTTAGATACTGCTTTCTTGCACTGTCTGCAGTGACAAACACTCCTGATAAAATCAACTAAACTGCAAAACATGCAAAGTCACTCTAGTGCTTAAGTTATTTTTGTAGAGTTACATATTCTTTCTTTTTTTTAACATTTTACCAATTTGTAAAGAAAAAACTATATTAAAACAAAATTTTTATGAAAAAAATTGTAGAGAAAAAGAGTTTCACCCAATTTTAGACCAATACCACCAAAACTTTCACACTTCAAAAATTTCATAAAGACACTGTAAAAGTAATCCATATGAACTGAGCAGTTTAATCCCAGTTTAAATCTACTGAAGAGACACAAACACTGCATATATACTGAACAGTATTTTTTTTCCCAAACCTAGTCTGTGTGGTAAAACACCCTCGGCCACTTGGAGTAAATTACCCCAGAGGGCATCACTTCCCACTATGATAATTACTGCAGTTACTATGTTCTGAAGATCACATCCTTTGTTTTTCTATCAAATGTAATCTACCTAGGTGGCTGAATAAAAATATTTGGACTTTATATTTAAAAATGACCTCAAGTTAGCATCAGCAAGCTAATTAGCTAGACAGTTAGCATCAGCTAACAACTGTTATCAACTCTTATTTCGGCTTGTCTTTGTCATTTTAAGCTAAAACTGCTTGTACATTGCGCCGAATGTATAAATTGTATAAACTGTCAGAGTGGCAGCATTTTACCCCACCTGTGGGAAACACCCCTAATTTTAGTTAAAATCAAATAAAATGAAAACTCTGGACATTTTTCATACTAATTTATAAGTTACACAGTCCTTAAAGGGGGTGTCTTCCCCCACTTTACGCATGAATTATGAAGAATTGTCCAGTAGCAAGCAAGTCAGTAAGGAAGATTTGTGGATCCAGATACATAACATGTAATGTGTGTTGACAAAAATATAAAAACAGATGTCACATAGGGCTAAATGAATAGCATTTTAATAAAACTGCTACAGCATCGGGGAAGGTGAACATGCATGTGTTATTTAAATTTGTGTTATTTTAATGTTTGGTTTCGTTTTATGACAAACACACTAATGTGGACGAGATCACATTCAAGCATTTCAGTGGGCTTAAATAGATCCCCCTTTACATCAGATTTATTTTACAAATGACAGTTGTAACAAATATGATTTTTAGTTGCAATAATTAATCCTAAAAATCAACATTAGCAACTCTGTCAGACTTGTGAATACAGTTCACTGGAGACTCGCTCTGAAAGAATCTTTTGAATCAGTGAGTTGTTGACTCGAGAACAGCTGCAATCGTATCAGTCCAATTCATGAATGAATTGTTTGGTACGATTTGCGAAACAATTTAATGGGTTAATTGAAAAGAATCAGGTTGTTCAAAAATAGGACACCGCTTTTATGTCTCGGAGCATGTGATGATTTCTTAATTTAAAAATAATAAGTAACGATATGTTTTATGAAATGTACAATCTTACACTTTGGAATGTAGTGAAGTAAAAGTTAATCAAAATAAAAACTACTTCAGAAAAAAACAACAACAAAAAAAAAAAAAAAAAAGTACTTTAGTATAGTAACAAGGCAAAATACTTTGTTGCTGTCCACCACTGTTAAGTAGGTTATAAGCATCTGCAGTTGTGTTTTTGCATAAGTTCGTGGAGTGTTACTAAGATTCTTGCTACTTGTTCTCTGAGCTGTAAGATGACAAGCCAAGGAATGAATATGTTTTCCACATATGCATGGGCAAGAAGACACACGCTGTAATAGTATGATGGCAGAAGTCCACATCACACTCTGACATCCAGCCTGGGGAATGGCTTGGAGGAGCTTGGCTTTCTCTGACACAACACTCACACACCACAGGCAATACTCAGTCAATGACGTACAATATACAGAGATTTTACAATTAACTCTGCATCCATCTAGAAAGAAAGCTTGAAGGTATTTCACTCAGTCAAGCTCTGAAGTGTGGCCATACAGGATTTATACGCGTCCATTTTAATTCTCAGTAAAAATACACTGACATTTTACCATGGAAAACAGCTTGGAATGGCTCAGTGAATCCCTTTGGACAAATCTGAAAGCAGTGATGCCATTTTATGCAGAGCAACATTTAAGCCTGTGACTGTTCAGGAGCAACTCCTCTAGTGCTTGGACAGGTATGTTAATATTTAATGAGAGGCATCATGCCCATTCGAACTAAGGGGGTACATGCCACCGCAGATTTTTAAGTCAAATGGATTTAGAACGCAGCTTCCTAGTAAATAAATACATACTTACATTTGATAATTAAGTTCAATTACTGCAATAGTCTATAATAAAGACATGATATTTTTAAAACATTCTTAAGTTTAAATAGTAGGGATGCACTGAATTTTCGGCTGCCAAAAATTATTGGCTGAAAACCATACTTCCGAGCCGAAAAGCGAATCTGAGTTCACTCAAATAACGCAACGATAGGAAATTTCTATGTAATATGCTTGTTTCTGTTTGCAGTAGCGCTACTGTTCTGTAACATGCTGTAGTAGAGCTGTACTGGGAAACACTGGTAAAATGACGCAACCTTCTCCACTGATCTGCTATGCTCTGCTCACATGCTCTGATAATAACAGCTTTGTAGGACTATACATTATTTCATTATTTGGATAATTAGTTAAAGCTATATCGGATTCTGTTGCATAAAGCAAAATAAGAATAATATATTGATATTTAATATTATATTTTCTTTCCAATTTTATTGTGTTATTTTCAAAGTGTGGTTTATTGGCTTGTGGTTTTTAAATTTAGTATCATTCAAATTATTGAGTTAAATTAAAAATCTTTTAATAAAAAATAGTGAATAATTACTACAAAGCATTTTTTTTTTTTTTTTTTTTACACACACTACAGTTGTTTGGGGTCAGTAAGCCTTTTTTAATTTAGCAATTTTGACGGACAGGGTTGTAAAAATTCCGTCATAATCTATTATTATCCGTCATTTTAATTTTGATATTTTAATTAAAACAACACATTTAATTGCTTTTATTTTGTTCACATTATCATTTTTAATCATGAACGTACAGGACGACAGCGCAGTGTTTAAAAACAACAAAATACACTAGGGCTGGGTAAACAAACAAAAAAACAACAACAAAACAATTTCTAGATTTTAATAGATTCTCATTTTGATGAACCAGTATGTGATGAATCGATCTTTTGGTCTATGCTGTTTTCAGCTGATGAATGAACAATGCACAGTGTGCCTTCCTTCCAATAAATCACAACAGGCTAAGCTTTGTGTTACTTTTGATACCAAACAAAGTCTCAGATTTCAAATTCTGTCCATTTCATTAGGAAATTCAAGCAACAAATAACAGTTTCGTTTTTGTTCTGGATCCCCGCTCTGCTGCCAGACTGGAGTGCACTCACCACAAACCGGACAGGAGTGGGAATTACAGCTACAATTTACAATAGATCCCCTTCAGTGTAATCTTTCAAAATGCATTTTTTCCTAATTATTTGATAAATAGAGAGTTCAAAAAGCAGTACATGCATTACAGTTTCTGGAAAAAAAAAGTTAATCAGCACAACTGCTTCGAATAATAATAAATGTTACTTTAGCGATAAATCAACATATTAGAATGATTTCTGAAAGATCATGCAACACTGACAACTGAAGCAATTCATAATATTACTGTTTTTTGAAAAAAAAAAAAATTATCAACCCCAAAATTTTGAACGATAGTGTATAAAAACTTACGCTGGGTTTACTTGATTTTAAACAATACTGATGGCACTTTAAATGTTGTGGTGCCTAAACCCCAAACATGCGGTCTGCATGGAAACTAAAATTAGAGCTTGTCAATAGCATTGACTGGAGTCCCACTTTAACGTTCCTCTATAGACCTTTAATTGTGGGATTAATTGCTCTAAACGAATTTAACATGGAAAAAAACAACACATTAGCAGATAAAAAGCTTGGCATCGACTTAATGATAACTGACATTCAAAAAGGAAAAAAGATGAATAATACACAACAATCCAATATGCTAAGACAATATAAGGAATGCGAGACTAGAAAACCACAAAGAAATGCAATAACAAAACAGAGACCCTCTGAGACACTAAGGGAATGACAAACACCACGTCCAGTGTGGTCAATGCAAGACAGACACTAGTGAGCGAAAATATCCATTGGAAGACCACAATTTCCACATCAACACTGAAAGAGATACATCTGAGTCATCAACATCAACAGAAAGAAACCCAATTTAATAACATCAAGAAGCAGAAAGGCATCCTGAGCCAATGATCAAAGAAGGTCTAAACACGGAGCTGCTCCTTTCTCTTCTCTAACTTACCTTATCAAATGACACAGAGGGCCAAACAGAAAACCTCTCCCCCGGCCCGCTCACTTTGGCCGTGCTCTTGGTGGGGCTTTTCTTCACACTGTCACGCAGATTGAGAAACTTGGTCCTGGTCTTTCCTATATTTAAAGGCAGGGTGCAAGAGTTGTAGCAGATTGGGTGGATAGAGCCCTCCTGGGTCACCATCTGCTGGAGATGCGTTTGCTTGAGGATGGAGGCGGACGGCAGGTTCTGCCTGAGGTTGACCCGCGCATGAGAGGCGTTCGTCCTCTCACAGCTGTCTGTTCTCCGGCATCCGTACTCATGGCCGGAGTAGAAGGTCGTCATGGTCGGCACGTACGGTAAATGTGAGGAGACGGCGCTGAATTTTAGGACGCCGGGTCGATGGTGAGAAGGCTGCTGTATTTTGGTGCAGTGCCTTGGCAACAAACAAACGGAGGGAAATTCAGTCCAGGCTCTCACACGTTTGTGTGCGCGATGATCCTCTTGTGCTCTCTGTATCTCTCTCATTCACCCATCCTTTCATCTCTTCGCATTCTCATGCCAATTAGAGAGCACCAATGGGCAAAGGCATCAGGCACGGAGTGGCTTTTTCCTGGCATGAATAATCAATGCTGAGCTCCGATTCACATACAAAGCCAGCCTGCTGAAACAGCGCCAACACACAGAGCAACTGTAACCTTGCGTGAGGGGGATCCATATAGTAAACATAATTAAGAATATCTGACCTCACTGCATTCCTTGAGTCAGCATGACGTTTAAGGGGGATATGTTCTGTGCATGTGATCATAGGCAGGTTAAATTAAATATTATATATAATTTAATTAAGCTGAATATATTACATTTTGATCTTTAAAATAAATTTTTGTTCAATTTGGGGTCACTCAATAAGAAAAAAAATTCATGTATAGCACCACACAAACTAATGCATATTGCATATGACCACTTTTGTGACAGATGGCTTGCCATAGTGTATAGATGCAAAGGATCTTTCCTTTGGGAATATTACGAATAGATAAATGGCCTAGAATAGCTACGTTGACATGACAACTCGGGTGATTGGATTGGAGGCTGATTTTATAAGTGGATTTGAATTGATGAGTCTGAGTGGACCAAGCTGTTAACAACCACTGCTTCAGAATTTAGAGTAGTATGTATGTCAGCTGGGATGAACTTGAATACAATGAGCAGGTTAAAGTGCAGTTTAATGATGTAATATTACAGTGCCAAGCACAAAGCATTAGAATTCAGAACAAAAGAGAGATTCATTCATAATTTGAAAAGCGCTGCTTTTAACCCTTTGAATGCTTCAAAAGTATAAGAAGAACATGATGATAGTAATATTAATAATAATAATTCTGTGGCTCTCTGTAGACCATGTTTTAAGCAACTTCTGGTTTTTTCAGGTGCAGCAGAGAGGTTTAAAATCTAAAATTGCAAGGGTGTGGGATCTGGATCAACTGTACAGCAAAAGCCATTTCACCTCAGGAAACAATGCAGTTCCAGTGCCATCTACTGGCCACACAACCAACCAAACGTTCTTGGACAATTTTGCTTTGATGATCACAACTATGTACAAATAATACCAACACCTGTACTATTTACACAGAAGATACAAATTATATAAAGTACACTGTTTCCCACATGCCAGGATCATGATTGTGTTAGGAATCACTTCAGATGACTAGCAGTTGGGTGAACATCAAGATATATCTGGGTCATATAACAATAAAAACCAACCAGTCACTCGATCAATAAATCAGTCAATTTAGCTTAAAGAGAAATAAAACCAATTTTAGAAACTTTTTTTTTTTATATTGTGACTTTATAATACAGTAATGAAAATCTTTTAACTTTTAACTTTCATATAAATACTTTAAAAATTATACTGTTCACTTAATGATTTATTTCTAGGAAGAATTACGTAAAAAAAAAAATATTGAATTACAGTAATGAGAATGAGATTTTTTTTGTTCATTTTTTAATTTGTTAACTTTATTTATTTATTTCTATTTTTAAACATTTTTACTCATAACATATTACCACTACTACTGCTTTTGCTGCTACTAATATTATTATAGTAAGATTCACAAGTCAATTTTATTTTGTAAAGTGTTTTCATAATACAAAGTTAAAAGTAGTTTCACTGAGAAATTCTTGATGCTGATGTCTACAATGCCTTAATGCATAATTGCCCACATTTAAAAAAATTGGAGCTGGGCTATCAGTCTGATGAGGAGCCTTATGGCTCAAAATGTCACCTGTGGTGAGAACATGTAATAAACATCTTTGCATTTTTTGGAGCTGTGGTGTGCCAACCTCTCTTTCTACTGCTCATTTGCTATATCACCATGAAGAATTACGAAAATCAGTAAAGTTTTGTACAATTTATAACTATTTGATGTAGTGACAATCCTAAAAATTACTTCACAGTTATGTCACAGTTAATAATATACATACTGTATAAATAACAATATTTGAGATTCTGGTTATACTGTCCACCCCTACACTCTAAAAAATGCTGGGTTATTTTTTTTTAACCCAAAATGCTGCATTAACTCTGCTTGGTCATTTCATTGCGTTGTTTTTAATAATTTTACCCAAGAGCTGGGTTTAACTTGTGAGGTCATTTTATTGGGTAATTTTTAATATTTTTTACCCAGTTTTCCTGTAACTAAGTTTCTTGGTCTTTTCTAATGTCATTTTTCTTTTTTTTTTTACTCAACCACTGAGTTGAGCCCATCTCCAACAAAACAACCCAGCTGCTGAGTTACAGTCAGAGTGCGGGTTTTTTGAGTCCTAGGAGAGAGCGGTTCTGCTGCCGATTTGGTGTACTTCTTCAGCGAAATAAAAGTTTGTACACATTTTATTCCATTTATAAAATCTTTACTGTGCTGTAAATTGCATTTTTTTATGCAACGCAACAAAAGGACGAGTTGTCAGTCAGTGGAGGTCACTTTGCATGATGGAAACACCTTTTGCCTTCCATAAAAAAATGGATTTTATTCGTTATAGTACTGAGTTTAATTTTATTTGACGTTAAAATATGTTCTCTAATGTCGGTATGGTGTTTACGGGCAAGTTTTGGAGTCAGTCACAGCATCTTTCAGCTACGAGTGAGGCCGCGGTCTGAAGTTCGCAGTTACCCCAGCGAACAGCAGCCCTTCACTGGCTCAGATTTCGGCGACACTCTGGCACAAGAATTGGGACTATTTCGGTAAAAAGCAATTACAGAGAATGGTTGAATAAACTAAAATTAAAATGCTACTTTTAAATGTTACATTTTTGATGTCTAAAATGCTTCTTAAACTTGTTTAAATGTATGTAATATTGTAAACTATGCTGTATTCACCCAAATAAATTTAATTTGTCTTGTATTTTGTCCATGTTTTCTTGCTTAATAATATATGTTCATCTTTTAATTCTTACTGTTGCCTCTAGTAATTCTGTGTGTTTTTTATAAGTTCTAGTCCATTTTAAACCAGCAATATAATCATTTTTAAACAATAGTTGACTTGCATAAAATAACCCAGCATGTTTGGTCAAACATTTAACCCAACCAACTGGGTCAAAATAACCCAGCATGTGTTCTGTCCAATATTTACCCAGCGCTGGGTTACCAAATAACCCAAGTTGGGTTGTTTTTAACCCAGCATTTTTTAGAGTGTAAGAAGTTTAATGAAAATTTTATTTGAAATTAATTAGTTAATTACTGGAAAGTCATGCCATAATATTTACACATTCATGTATGTTCAGAGACTTCTTTGCTTCTTTTAGACGGTATAAGGGGGAAATTCTGCTAATACATGTAGTGGCATTATCTGTGCATATTAGCATATGCGCTGATCACACAGTATAAGGTAAAGCTCTCTGATTAAAGACAATTATTATGATAAATAATCATAACTAACATTCACCGTTGCAACCATCACTGCTGCAAAGTGGAGCCTCATTTGCTCCAAAGTCACTGTTATACTTCAGAGTTCAGACTTCTATCCATGAATCCATGTGATGAAACTAAGCTGTTTCCATAACAACAAGTTTTGATTTTTAAGTATTTTTAAGAATTTTTTTTTTTTAATTTAGAAAGTTATGCAAAACATAAAAACTGTAAGCTCGACTATAACAACCATGATTGAAAACCGAAGACTGACAGGAAACACTGAAATGCACATGCGTAGCATGTTTCTTGATAGAGAGAACTTGCCATTGCCACATATGAGTTAAAAGCTAACATTTTTACTTGAAGTTTGTGTCCCATGGCACCTTACCTGACTTGTCCTTGATACGATGCAATCAGTAAAGGTATTGAGGCGGGTGAGCGTAGCGAGAACACGACGCCAACGGGATGGCGTCTGTTTTGCAGTCTCCTCAGAGGAACTACGTATGGACCACTGTCTGACCTTGGGTCCAGATGAGCCACCGTGGGCCGAACTGGTGCTGCTGCCTCGACTTCCCCTGGAGTACAGGGTGTTTCCACCGAAGATGTAGTTCATTACTGCGAATGCACTGTGGATGAACGCCAGTCACTTCTCAGGAGCGTGTTGATGACAAAGACAGGAAAACAAATCTAGCCAAAGTCTAAGAGCTTTTCCAAACAACTTCCTTAATTATGAGCGTGGCTTCCTGTGCCGGACATATCAGGGGATTTCATCAGGACGAAGCCTCAAGTGCGCTATGTAGTCATGATCCGAGACACTCCATTCCATCCAAGACTTACTCTGCAAAACAACAACAACTATCCAACACCGCTTCGATTCAGATGCACCAGAGAGAATAAATTAAAAGAAGAAAGTAAATGCTGTTTTTTTAGCCTCAAGATGCAGGGGAAGCAAACCCAAAGAAGCCGATCAGTAGCTGGACAAATTAAGAGTTGGCACTACTGTGTTCCACCAATACCATCTGTGCAATTCAGAGTGTTTCCAAGATAGTAAATTTGAAGGCCATCAGATGATTAACAGCTGCCTGTCCAAGTCCAATGGGAATTGGGCAATTGTTGCCAATCCAACAATGCTTCCGAGTGTTAAAAACTAAGGCCAAGTGAAAGCTGGACCCAAACATGCTTCATTCTGAAATGACATTTAAACTCCAGTCTTCCAAGAAGGCTTTCCCACAATATCAAAATTGCAGAAGTATTTGTCAATAACTAGACCAAAAAGAAAGGTATGAAGTATTCTCCAGGTCTGGATCAGTTGGATTACCAGTTGATGTGGATCCAGTGCCCGACCTTGTAACAGTGGCACTCAGAAGATACCTCTTCCATACAAGAGTTTCGTAGATGTGCCACAGGTGCCGGATGAGTTGGCTGATTTTGTCACCAGGCTCTGCCTCCACTCCCTTGGGAGCTTAAAGCCATGGCAACTGCTCGCACATCTAAGAGAGCCAGCAGGATTTCCCGTGCAGGCTCCGGTCCCCTGTCTTGCACCAGAAGCCACAGTAAACACGCTCTTCGGCTTCATCTGTTGACATATTCATTAGTGCACTAGAGCCTACAGCAGGGACTGGATGGTACGAAAACATTATCATTCGCGTGTCAACACCACGCCGGCTTGAGCACTGTGATAGTCTTGCATGCCCTCATGTAATCAGACAAAGCCCTTTACACATAAACACCACTGAATTATACTGAGGAACTGGCTTGTCTGAATTTAGCTTTAACTATTGATCTAGAGGTTAAGATGGCATCCCAAACAACAATGCTAAAGCTCCTCCCTCTGAAAGGATTGCCAATAGATATGGCAGGACATCAATAATACATTCCAAATTACCTCTGAATACACTGTGTGCATGTCTAATGAGATGCCAGCAAAACCCATTTAGAGTCGCCTCTCAGAACCAAGCCTGTCACCTTGCTAATTGACATTTAGACCAGCATGCTGCAGCACTGAGCAGCACAAAAAATCCACATTGGTCCCAGGTTAACATGTTAAGAGTAAAAGAATGAGATAACAAAAGGAATGCTTCAGTGCAAACGTAACAGCTACTGCATGAAGGTAGCGACTGACTCTGTCTACAGCTTGAATGGGCAACTAACATTGGATATCAGATTTCAAATCTTCCATAGGCCACACAATGGAACACAAATTAGGCTGGCTATTGACAGGGTCTGACTGCTGGTCAGCTTCTCAATAGATGTTGAAAGCAGAGTCAGGATCCATAGATGTTGTCTTGGCTATTCTTGTCACCACCTTTTCTCTTGATTCAGTGTCCGATAAAAGCCTGTTCTGTTCGAGAAACATGAAAGAACTGCTGCTAATGATGGCCTTGCCCACAACTGTGATCCATGAAATTTCTTTTATCAAAAGAGAAACTCAATCCATAAACCATCGATAAACTATTAAAGCACAAAAATAATTAACAGGTTCCCAACTCAAACAAACATATAGGTCCAGTTTTACTAAACAGGGCAAGTTAGAGCAAGAGCGCAATTCCAAAACAGCGCCAATGGGAGGGAAAAGTTCTGCGGATGATTTACCAACAATGCACAAATTAAAGAACACAGACGCAACATCTCATTTACATATCGACCAACACAATATACCAAGCGCAGCGTAAATCAGCGTAGTCGTGATTAAAGAAATAAAGAAGCCACAGTACGTTGAAATTTACCGGAGACCAAAAAAAATGAAGGTTTGCTAGAAGTTTTGAAAGACCTGGTATTGTGTGACTCCTAGTTGAGGGTTTCAAGTCGTCTTTTATTTCTTGAAGCAAATTAAAAATAACATGGCTTGGCAAATGATATGTTTGGATAATGTGTTCTTCTCGCAATAATAATAATAATAATAATGGCGCAAATGCCAGTTATTTGACGAGCGCAAACGTTAGTAAAACGAGTTGTGTGATTCATTTGAATACTCTCCTCCCATAAGTTTTGCATCTGAAAGGGAAACTCCTACAAATGCATATTCAATGAGGTCAGGCGCAAAAATAACTGTCTTTTCAGCGCTAATTCATCACTGCATGTCTTTAATAAAACTTGACAAACTGATGGTTTGCCCCTGTGCAAGCTGTTAGTAAAACTGGCCCATGGTCTAATGTAGGTCCTGAAGAGCTGAAATATTTACAGTAACGGAAATCAAGACATTACAATAACCATTTCATCTGCTTATAAATGCTTTAAATCCCTTAAATCCCTTATCCTTATCGCTTATGTATATATTTAGATCTTCAGCAGCTTTTCTGTAGCTTCTCTATCAAAGCTCCTTACTTGAGGAGAGCATTTTGAAGGACAACCTTTTTCAGGTAGTAACTGAATGCATGACAGATTCAGAAGATGCCAGACAGAACCTGCAGACTTTTCCTGCATTCTTTTAACGATAATAAGATGCATCTTTCTACATGTTTTCCTTGTGCACTACACGTAACAACAAACATAACTAAATAAATAACTGTTACAAGCAGTTTCTTTTTTCAAAACATGAAATGAAATCAAAATTTGAACCAAAAAATGCTATGTCAGTGTTTCCTAACCACTGTGTCACGGCAGGAGACAGGTTGTCGGGTATGCCGTGGAAAATTATTCAAAAACTTCCTCTCTCTATTATGTTTCGTTATTATTATTTTAAATCTGTGGTATTGGTTATCGTTATGTCTGTTTGTGGGTTTTACAAATATTTAACCAATTAAAAGTATTCAAAAGAGCTTGTGACTAAACCTCGTAACGCCATTGGATCCTCAAATTGTCAGTCAAAACTCATAACTCCACCCCGCCTCAATTCAGAATGAAGTGCCACGATGCACAGTTTGAAGACAGACGTCTAGTTTTTCACAATGCAAGGGTAAATAAAGAACTGATGTTTGAATAAGTAATTTACTCAAGAAACACTGTCTATAAATGCTAATGTTTTGTGTGTTTGAAGAGCGGAAAAGAGTCTTAGCATTTGCCGCCTAGTTGTAGCCAATATACTTTTGTATGTTTGAAATATCCTGCATAGCGGTTCACCTTTTATATCATGAGATTTTGGCCAAATGTATTAAACAACAAGAAAAACGAAGCGCCCACATAGCAACAATAAACTAGGCTATAACCTGTAAATTGATTAAAACGTAATCGGATTCACTTACTGCCTCAGATGCGGCCATTCTAATGACGGACAAAGGACATACCTCCATCATTCTCTTGTCAAAAACCTTGTTAAATCTATTTCAGTATGATTTTCAGAAAATGTTAACTGCAAGTGTCTGACCATATATAAATTCAAAATACCAACTCTGATGACACATTGTTTTATTATTGGGGTGAAAAAAAACTTTCCCCCTTTCTATCTTTTTTTTTTGTTTGTTTTTTTAAGTGCTTAGTGGTGTGCTGTGGGATTTTTTACTTATCAAAACTGTGACCAGTGTAGTTTGATTCACAAAATGAATGAATGCTTTCTAATAAATTAATAGCATATTTTTAAAATTATATTTTTGGCTCTTCTTTGCTTTTATTTGAGAAGACCATTGAAAAGAAACAGGAAATCAGGAAAGGGCCACAACACACAAAGTACTGTTGCGCTGTATGTTGGAGCGCTGTCAATAAGGCAATGGCTCCCAAGAAGTAAATAAATAAAATAAGTCACCAGTTATTGGAAATGCTTCACTTACGCTACATTTCCCTGAATAGTTTACAACAATGAACAAAAAAAGAACTGCAATACTTCCAATGAAATCACATTGATCAGAGAGCTTATAAATCAGAATCAAATCTGTTTCGCTGTCTAGCCTTTAATGACACACATACCAATTACGTGGATATTTGTTGAGTTTTATGAGGAGTTCTACATGCAGAATCCATAGAAGCCTAATGCTAATTGAACATACACTTGGATTGTTTACTACCATTTACCATTTTTTGGAATCCCTTTAGGTTTACATTTACTCACTTATTCAACCTGAATGATGACTTGTTATCTGCAGGGTTTTTATACAGATAGCAGTTACATTATTTAAATGACTAAAATGTAAACTGGTCAACTGCAAAGTGATAGGGACTGGAATGTCTATACACAAAAAAAGCAAGCAGTGCCTTCCAACAACCCAGCAATAGGTACGGCCCAAGCTATCATGCCTATTTAAACATGTAACATGCCTTTGATAACAAATTACATGCATCATTTGGCGACTAGGGACCGTAACAGTAAATCTCTCCAGTTAAATGAGCTTAAGCATTCCAATGTGTTCAACAACCATCATCGGATCAGTGGCAAAGCATCGCTGCCATTCACATCTGTAACGTACACGCTGTATGTGTGTGTGTGTGTGTGTAAGACACTGCAAGCACTGCTGCATGACAGAGGCACGCAGGTTGCCAGGCAGCAGAGGGAAGAGATATGTGCTTTCACATTTTCTCATCGAAACACAATGACGTGCCGGACATCACACACTCACGCAGGTGACTGCCACAATGTAATCCAGAACAATGCTTGTATTTCACACAACAAAACAAATGACTTTACTGTGGCCTTACGAGACAGTGTGTCAATCAGTGCCTTTCAGACTCCATGACGTACTAACAAAAAAATGACGCACCTCTGCTTTGTTAATGCACCTAGCTTCTCAATCTTACGCGTGATTATACAGTCCGGGCTTTTGAGTGGAAGGACATTTTACTTGTCATGAATCAGATTAATGCAGTTGCAAAATGCAAAATAAATTGTTTTATACAAGGCGAATCAAGTAACTGATGTACATAACAAAAACTAAGTTTAAGCATTTATCATTTGCTTTACCGAGAGCAAGTTCAGTATTTACTGCGGTGATTGACACGCAGCATTTTCTTGTTGCAGAGTTCCAGACCTACCAACAAGTGCAGACGTCGCCTCTTGGTTCTCCTTAGGGTACCCATGATCCGGCGACCCATCTTTTTAGCATACCACACCGAGTTGAGCATTGTGGGCTGAGGCTGGAGTGTGCGTGTGTGGGGTTCACGCTCCGGTGAAATAGAACTCGTTTCCAGACTCTGACCTGCCCCCCTCCACCTCTTCTTACGCAGGCATCTCAAAGCCAGTTTCTGCACATAGTGCGTGCCGGCGACAAAAACATACGGTGCAGGTACCTACAAAGAGCGGCGCGCAGGGCAAGACCAAAAAAAAAACAGGCTGCCTGACGCACACAAACTGCAGCAGAAATAAAGCGCTTCACAATCTGTGCAGCCCCCTGTAACGCTACTCGTTTCACCTTTCTCTCTCCCTCACTGCTGTGGCTGATGCAGTTCCTGGCACGCTGATGCGATCGCGGCTGTGCAGTGGTGGGATGCGAGCTCAGTGCAGACGGCTGCAGGTGCCTGCGTTCGCCTCTTCCAGCTCAAAATGAGTCAGCAGGAAGCTGATAGAGTGAGACTGGGTGCTTGACTTGGCTAGCACTGACTGCGCTCCTCTCTGATTGCCTGAAAGAAATTAGTCCAGAGGCTTGCGATGCAGACGTTACTCCAATGCTGTGCCTCTCTGACAAACGGCTGCAGTGTCTATTTGCTACATTGTGATAAAAGAGAAGACGATGTTCTCCCCTTTTTTCCCCCTCACGTCGTCTTGGAGATGAGACAGGGTAACATCTTTCCCTGTGCTTGTGGAAATTCCTGGGCTTTAGGCACTCTGGCACTTTGACCTCTTTGCATTTGTCGTGCTCTCCTGAGGCTTTCTTTAATGTGCCATGTGAATGTGCCATTCAACTTTGCCACATGGGGAGATATAGCAGGACTGACGTCACTGATGGGAAATGGGAGGCAGCTCAAGGCTCATGATTTGTATGAGAAAAGTGACTGAAGGACACAGCCTCACCTCAAACCCATACCAACATCGCCTCATTCTTAGATGCGTGCGGCAAGAAAAAGCCAACTGGTTTCAGGCCTGAACAAGCACTTCCACCTCATAAATCACGAGATCAGAAAAGTCAGTCAATGAAGAATTTGCTATTCATCTTATATAATGACCATTTCATGCAGCAAACAGGCTTTAATCGAAATCTTCAGCACAAAATCCTGAAGCTCGAAAAAACATCGGCCATGGGCTATGGAAGCAAAGGTGCTTCCATGCATGACAGCATGCACCAACAGATAACGAATGCAACAGCAAAGCTATCGCTGCAACATATGTAGCCAAACACCTGTTGCATTTAAAAACACAAGTCTATAATTTAACTGGAACCATGTGTAGATTCTAGCAGGCTCATGCACCTAATGAAAATACTGCAGGAATACAAAGGGAAGGACAACGAGAGGTACAATGCAAGAGCTGTACTGTACCCTCTAGTGTCAGCATTAAGCTTGCCTGATATAATGTATGCAAATGGTCACGAACCAATAAAAAACTGCATTGACCAGTCACACTGATCACACTGAGATGACCGACACCAGACCGCACATGACTGAGCCAAAAGACAAACACAGAATTGGCAAGCTGCAAGTACTACATCAGAAGCACATAAAGATGCTTGCCAAGCCAGACGGGTGACTGTTACCTGGACGGTCACAGGACTTTGAGGGTACGGGTTGGAGAGGGGAGTAGTAGGAGACGGAGGACTCTCCTCGTTCACTACAGTGGATGGCCCATCGAAGATGCATTCCAGCGACTCAACCTACAGAGGGGCATTGAACTCACTGTATTACAATACAAGCTTGACTTGAAAGTGTCTACAATTAAATCATCATGAGAAGATGATGAAGAGAGACAGGATTAAGAGAGTAAGGATCTAGAGCTAGTGAAATGTTCACCTCAACAGAATTTTGGGGCATCATATGCATGTTTGAATGACCTATGATACCCAAAAATGCAGTCCCTAGGCTAGGCAAGCTCACTAGGTTTTGAGACAAAGCCTAAGAGTCACCAAAACAGAGAGGGGTATGATGAGGATGCTTAAATTGATGAACACAGACCATATAAAATCACCAGGATGGAAACACTGATCCCAAATGGCAACTATGAGGATCATGAAGACAAATGTATACTACAAAACTCAATGCAAAATACATTTATGAAAAGACTCTTGGGACAGAATGTCAGCCTATAACCTAAATGGACCATGCCAATTTCATTCACACCTCCACAAAAACCAATTGAAGGGACACTAAGGAAAAAAAAAAAAAAAAAAAAAAAAAACGTGTCATCATGTACCCCAAAGTTGTTCTAAACCTTTCTTTTGCTGACAAAAAAAAGATCATTTGAAGAATGTGGGTAACTGAACAGTTGCTGGTCTCCATTGAATTCCATAGCATGGAAAATATACCATGAAAGTCAGTGGGGATTGGTTACCCACATTCTTCGAAATATCTATTTTGTGTTCAGCAGAAGAAATAAATACATACAAGTTTGAAACAACGTTTTCATTTTTTGGTGTGAATCATCCCTTTAATAACTACATCATGACCACTAGAAGCAGCATGTACAATTGCAATGACTATTACTTAACACAAGATGGCAATAGAATCCACCACAGATTAACTAATCTCCAAAAGTTTTCCTCACTAAGTGTCCTTATTAAATTGTTTCAATGATAAATTACAAGGGCAAAAATCGTCTCCACAATAGAGGAATAAATGGAAAAATTTTCAAAATGAGCGTCAATGCTTAGAAATGTACTCTTTGTATTTCAAATGGTTTTTAAAAACGTTTATACAATTTTTATACCATTACTGTACCTTAGTATAGTTTAAGAATATATATTTTTACTACTATCGTGAATTATTAAATTACAAACAGGGAAGCTATTTCACAGGGAATTATTTCAAAGATTAATCATTAATCTTTGATCAATTACTCAGCTTTCGCAATTCATTAAAATTAAGTTATATATATTCTATATATATTTATATACATATAGAGCTACTTTATAGCAGGACATCAAGTTGTAATTCTAACTAAAAGTAACACTGACACTTTTTCCATGTTTAATAATGTAAAGCTGATTAATTCAGAGAAGTCTATTGCATAAAGTTTATTGCAGGTGCTTACATTGGGTCATATGAGATGTAACTACTATTCGATGATAAAATGTGTGTCAACAATTTTTTATGGTCGATGTTTGACGATAACGTCGACTAAGCCCTATTGATTAGACATATCCACCACAATGTCCACAGCGGTTACAATATTAATAGTACTGACAAGTATCAGGGCAGGAGCACCACTTACAGCAGCGGTTCTCAACTAATAGGCCAGGGCCAAATATCCGATCTAAGCAAACTTCTAAAGGGGCTAGTGTTGCACGATATACCGGTACATTTTACTAGTACCCATACTTTAAGAATGCATTTTAATAAGAGGCGTATTTCTGCGTGTCTGTGTTAGTGAATGCCGCAGACGCGCAGTTTTGTTTACTAAACACATACGCGTGACGCTCGTGGTGTTTTCAGCCTCTGCCGTCTCAATATACGAGTACATGAACATGATCTCTAGAACTGCTCTGAGAGTCACTTCATGAGCATATTACCGATTCTTTTGCGGAAAACTATCGTTATATAAGGAAGACCCTAAAGGTCTTCACAGCAACCAGTCAAAATAAAAGTTCAGTTTAACCTGACAGCTAGAAATATATTAATATATTACTTCATGTAAAGATAGTACTACTACTAATAATAAAAACTATTATTAAAACAATGTTTAAGGAATATTTACCAGAAGAAATATTTACCAGAATTTATTTACCAGAAAATTGTAAATACACAAACATAGTATTTCTGAAAAAAAGAAATAGCCTATAATAAATTAATTCTTTATTAAATCTAATTATCATTTATAAATTTATTAGACATGCTTTTGATTATTAAAATGTAATAAAACGATTAAAACAGAATCCAGAAAATTAATGTAAAACAGAGATTCAAAAACAAAACTGAATTTGAGAAACAATAAAATGAATTTCATAGGGCCTTAAAAACATGTAATTTCTGTTAAACTTTTAATAAACTGCTGTTAAATTCTGCAAGTTTCATGATTTCAATTTATTACACATGCTTTTTGATAAATATTTTTTAATGTAACCTTTAAAATAGAGTCTAGAAAAATTAAAATGGAATTTAGGAAAAAATAAAACATATTTCATAGGGCCCTCTTTATTTCATTTGTGTCTTTGTTTTATTGTAGTTGTCCTTTAGTTTGTTACTTGCATCTAGGTTCTTGTTATTAATAACAGGGATAAAATAACAAAAAATGATTTGGCTTTCTTACCAATATAGCAAAGATCTCTACATACCTGTAGGCTCGGTAGTTGTTCAGCATAATCCTGTGTAGTGGCACTGGAATGTGATTATTATTATTATATTTCATTCATTTTTTTTTTTAAGGGGGGATGAAATGCTTTATTTTAATAGATAAAATAACTATGATCATTTGGATAATCTATTATTCAATTACTTTTCCTCATGTTTTTTTGTAGTATCGGTTCAGTAGTAGTATTGTGATATTTTAGTCAGGGGTCATATCGAAGTCAAAACTTTGGTATCGTGACAACACTAAAAGGGCCGCAGGATAACGTAAAAGTATGCAAATGAATAAATTATTATTAATATATTTAAATAATCTAATCAATTACTTATCTCCCATATTTCTTTTTATTTTCTCATATTCTCCTTTTATTTTCCCTCAATTCTGGAAAACAGAACTTCTTAAATCATGGTTAATTTAATATATTAAATTAATTAACCACTTTTATATATTGAATATATCAATAAAAGGTTTAAAAATGAGCAGCTTTATCATGATTACAGCACAAATATCTCAGCATATATGACGGGGCCTCATATGGGGCAGGCGGGTGCTGTTTAGAGGGTCTCTAAGTAGATGTGGCGGTGACTTCCAGATAGGCCTGGGCCATAACTGTATTGTTAGGGTGTGTCTGAGATGGATGGCAGGTTGTGAAAGGGCTGAGGGAATGAAAAGGTTCCAGTTTAAGTGGGAGCAGTGAAGGTTATGAGAAGTGGCAGGTGGTTTTTCTCATCTGTGGTTTGTTGTGTGCAAGCTTTGGCTTAGGCTCTGATCGGGACTGAGAGGGAGCTATGGGGTCATAAATCTAATGGCAGAAGAGAGCACTGGAGCACAACAGCAGCAGGACAAGCATTGTAAATGTTCACACATACATACTACTTTCCGCCTCACAGCATATTCACCTTCTCTTGACATAGTCACCCTGCTGCCTTCCACTTAGCACACAGAGATTGTGTTTTACCCTGTATGTTTCTTAATCACTCTAATGAGCCAATAACTTGGGCTGAAAGAAATTAGGGCTGTCACTAACGATTATTTTGGTAATCGGCTAATCTGTCGATTATTCTGACAATTAAAATACATTTTTTTTTGTAGTAATAAAAATAGACCCAAGTGAACAATAGCCCTTAAAATGACTTACTATGTGGAATGCGCCACTTCCGGTATTTTCCGATTACTCGACATGGGCAAAATGCAACAAAGGATTTTTTTTTTTTTTTTTTTTTTTTTTTTTAAATCAAATACTCAAATAGAATCGAGGAATCATTGCAGCCATAAAAAGAACATAGATGCAAGTAACAAACTAAAGGACAAACACAATAAAACAAAAACACAAATGAAATAAATGGGGCCCTATGAAATCCATCTTATTCCCAAATTCCATTTTTTTTCCCATTTTAATTGTTCTGATTCTGTTTTTTATGTTTTCAATTTTTCTAGACTTTTTCTAGACTTTTCTAGTAACAGCCATTTCTTAAAAGTTTAACAAAAAATACATTTTTTAAGGCCCTATGAAAAAGGTTTTATTATTTTCTCAAATTAAGTTTTATTTTGTAAATTCTGTGAATCTGTTTTTATTAATTTTCTGGATTCCATTTGAATAGTTTCATTAAATTTGAATAATCAAAAGCATGTATAATTAATTTATAAAGATTAATTAGATTTTATAAAGAATTAATTTATTGTATTATTTATTTCTCTTTTTTTCCCAGAAATACTGTGTTGTGTATTTACAATTTGCTTGTAAATAAATTCTGGCAATTAATTTTTTTCTGGTAAATATTCCTTAAATATTGTATTAATATTTTTTATTAGTAATAGTAGTACTATCATTACATTAAGTAATGTTTCTGTCAAGTTGAGTTAAACTATTATTTGACGGGTCACTGCCTTTACGTTTCTGTTTGCATATGATATGACACAATTTTCTCAAAAGTAACGGTGAAATCCTCATGAACTGACTCTCACAGCAGTTCTAGAGATTGTTCATGTGTTCACGCACTTAAAAATTGAGGCAGCAGAGGCTGAAAGCACCGCAAGTGTCACGCATGCTTCATTGTGTGTAGGAAATGAAACCATGCGCCTGCGCCATTCATTCATACAGATTCCGTAGACAAATTCCGTAATATTCCATGTATACAGTAAATTCCATTTTTATGACTGGATCCCGTGATTCCGTTCACGTTTTCCGCTACGTAGTAATCATAGGACCCTAAATAAACAGTGGTTTATTCAGTAAATACGACTCTTATCAAAACGCATTCTTAAAGAACCGGTACTGTCGGCGCCGAAAGCCTTGTGGGCAGCGTGCCGACATACAGCGCCACTGCGCTCCGGGCGTCCCGTGTTTGAATCCCGACTCGAGGACCTTTCCCGATCCCACCCCCCTCTCTCTCCCACTTCACTTCCTGTCAATTCTGATCTGTCCTATCACAACAAAGGCAAAAAATAGATCTTTAGAAGAAAAAAAAAAAAAATAATAAAAAAAAGAACCAGTACTAATAAAATGTGAAATCGCACTGTTTATAAACCCTAACCCTAACCCTAACCCTAAGCAGGGTATCGCGATACCTTTTTTTAGTACCGGTATATCGTGCAACACTAATGTAAATCAATTTTTTCCCCACCTATATTATTTATTCACTTCAGTCTTTTTGTGACATCACAAGATTTGAAATATAGAACTTCAGTAGTATGGACCACTTTTTTGTTTGTTTGTTTGTTTTTTTTTCTTCATTTTGTAGCTTGACAGCCTGAAAAGTCATTAATACAGGTTTGGGACGACATCAGGGTGAGTATATGATGTCAGAAATGCTATTAACTAATAGTATACATTTTGAAGCCACTAATCAAAATTAAATTGCATGTCCTGTGTAGGGCTGCACAATTAATGGATTTTCTAATTGTGATTACAATTACAGGTGCCACAATTATGTAATTGTTCAAAGGCATAATTACAAAAAGATAAAAAATAAAAAAAATAAAAAAATGAATCCACTCATATTATTCTGCTTTCATAAGATGTGTGGGTGTGTGTGTCTTAAGGTTTTTGTTTGTCTCATTGTTTTAATTTTTACATTTTGACTTTTTTTTATATTTAAAGAAGAAACTATATATAAAAATGTGGCACACAGTTGCTTCCAACAATGGTATAAAGATATTCAAAACATCATTTAATGTAAATTGTGATAATCGTAATTATTAATACAATTTCAAGGGAATAATCGACAATTATGATTTTTGTCATAATCGTGCAGCCCTAGTCCCGTGTTTAATGTATAACTCTAATAAACTTTAAGCCTTTGAAAAAAGTGAGGGGGCAATACATGTGTTTGTATCCACTATAGCAGTCTTTCATATTGATCAATGTCCATTCAGCAATACAACAGATTATAAATCAGCCTGTGGGTCCTGCAAACCCCTCTGCATTATAAAGCACTCTGCACACTAATAATGAGATTTCCACTGAACCAAGTGCATTGGTGGATTAAAAGCCTATCATTCTATTGGCCCAACATTTTTTCTGTAACAAAATTACTGATTTGTGGCAAAGAAAAATAACAAAACGTTCAAAAGCAATTCTTATGGTTGTCCGGCTGTTTTTCTGAAATAATCCAAGGAGGGGAAACCAGTCTAAAACTTGAGGGGTGTGTCTGTGCATTGGGTATGTAAAGAGTGAGCCACACACAGTTATAAACAAACTGCATGGTAGAATTTGGACAACGAGGTGATCGACAACACAGCAAATGTTAAAACAGGGTAAAACAACTGATCAGGAATTTTAGATTCCAAGACCATGGCCTACCTTCATTGGGGAGATATGTGCATGTGCCACATAGCCATGGACGTTCTCAATCTGGGAGAGGTTCTTCTCAGCCACTTGGACCAGCTCCGGCCCAGGAGCCTCATCAGTGAACTGGGGCGAGCTCTGCTCCTGAGGAGATCCTGTGTCTTCATCATGGTGTCTGTACTTCTGCAGAGAACAACAGAGACCAATCAGAAAAGGTAAGATGAACACCATGTCATAAGGAGATTTGAGACCTTTTGAGATCTTAGTTTTCCTTTGGCAGCTGCTAGGTTTGTAGTTTGTACTGATAGTTTGTTCTTGGTTTGTACTGCAGTCTCAAAAACTAGGGATGCACAATACTGGATTTTTGCCGATATCCGATATGCCGATATTTTTCCATCTCATTTTGGCCGATACCGATACCGATTTTTGTTTGGAAAGTTTTTAGCAAGAATGCTGTATTATATACAATTGCTGTATTATATACAATTAAGAAACATTTAGCAAACACTAAGGTATCAAAAAAATAAAAAATAAATAAAAAATAAATAAATAAAAGAAACCCTCTATAGTGTAAAATGAGGTAAACAGTGAAGATGAAAACAAAAAGAAAAGTAAAACTAAACTGGCTGACCGTGACGGTGCTTTGCATGTGTTTTTTTTTTTTTTTTCTCCAAGAAAACTATGGGGGACACGAACAGGACATAATTAATTCCTACAACTTGTCAATTCGTTCCTAGATGTTAATTTATTAATTTGTGAAATGAGAGAACGAATTAATAAGTCGTATTAACGAATTCTTAATTTATTGCCACGAAATCTTTTATTTTCCACCCGCAATTTATCACAGTAAGAGATACAAAAACATGGATTAAAAGTGAAGCCAAATTAAAGGGTGAGACGGTGGGGATTTGGGAAAAGAAAAATATTATTGGCAATTCGTGACCAACTGGCAAAACGGAACACTTTTTTTTTTTTTTTTTGCACAAACATACCAACATGTTGACCTTCTTTGGTTTAACAAGTAGTCTTTTATTTTACTTGAAAACCAAATCCTCCGTTCGGCATTGTTTCCTCAATATTCGGGTCATTTTTGCCGTCACCACCACACTTGTGCAGACACTACAAATATAAAACAGGCTCTATGCCAAAAGCGCTCATACCGAAAGCGCCTCTTCGCGTGATCAGTGAAATCTGACTCTTGCCACAATGTGCCGCGGTTCTATAACTCCCGCTTTATGGAGCAGACGAAGCACTGCAGATCATGCACTCGTACAAATGCGACCACGTCAAATTTTAACTTGCACATTCTCAAAAAAATCATCTAAAATGCGACAGTTTTGGTCGCAGTCTAGAGCCCTGCAATACAAATGCATTCAACATGGAAAGTAATAGAAATGTAGTCACTATGTCATGTTTAATTATAATTTCCCCAGATAATTATTTCATATGGTACACTGCGCTTTGACAGGGCTGCGGGAGACGAACAGGGCATAATTTATTCCTACAACTTGTTAATTCGTTCCTACGATTTAATAATTTATTAATTTGTAAAGTGAGGGAACGAATTAAAAAGTCAAATTACATTATTGGGCGAATTCTTAATTTATTGCCACGAAATCTTTTATTTCCCACCCGCAGTTTACCACAGTAAGGAATACGAAAACATGGATCTTTTATTTCCCACCCGCAGTTTACCACAGTAAAGGATACGAAAACATGGATTAAAAGTGAAGGACAAGAAAATAAACCTGCGAAATTAAAGGGTGAGACGGTGATGATTTGGGAAAAGAAACTATAAATATTATTAAGCTCGTGGCAATTCGTGACCAACCGGCAAAACAGGACACATAGCCGCTTATGGCTTTAAATGTATGTGCTCGAAAGGCATGAATCCAAAAGCATGGTCGCTCTAACATTTGCCTGGTAACCAAATATTTATCTGATAAAGAATGCGTTGTAGCTCACTTGTGTCATAATATTCACATAAAAATGTTTATGAGCAACAGTGTGTTTTGCAGTTGTGCCGCCGGAGAAAGAGAATTCACTGACCGTGCGCCGTAATTACATTTGGGATCATTTTATTTTAAATGCCGATCATGTCATTTGCAAACATTGCCATTGTGTTTCAAAACACAACAAAGAGCACCACCAAACCATTTTGCGATCTAGTGACTGGATATAAAACAGCCAACAGTAAATGACTGCGCGCTTTCTCCAACGGCCGCTGTTGCCACTGCACTTGCTATTGCTACACCTCATTCTGTATGTGCATTCTCAGTTTAAATGCAGCGATCTAAATCAGTGAATCTATTCCCCATTGAGGCAAAACTTTGCTTTAAGAATGAGCCACACTGCTGACGTGATCTAATCCGTCAGCACATGCCAGTTAACATATTCCTCTTATCGGCAAGACATAGCGGCATAATTTTTCATATCGGGCCGATGCCGATATTTACATTTACAGCCATTATCGGCCGATTACGATATCAGTCCGATAATATCGTGCATCCCTATCAAAAACCTAAATTCCAAAACCCAGCGAGCTTCCTACAGCGGCAGAATTTTAAGCTACTCGTTGGAAATGAAAGTTGTTTTAAAAGGTACGTTAATTAATTATGCTGCCTCCAAAGACCAATTTGGCCTTTTCAGAGAAGGCAATAACAAAATGCACTATGACAAAAAGTAATTCCAAATTTGTTGCACAATACAAATATGATAAGCTCATTACATTCAATACCCAGAAGTTAAAAAAAAAAATAGCTCTGTGTAAACAAACAAGGATTATTTAAAAGTGTTTGTGCTCTGTTATTTAATGCTTATGATTTAGTGTTATCTTAGCTCAGCAACATGCTAATCTCAAATGTCTTTTGAGGATATTTGTGTGAGGAGTTCCCACTAACACAGAGTCACCTATGTGGTTCCAAGATTGTAAGATTAAAAATAAAGGTGTTTCACGATGCCATAGAAGAACTTTTTTTGTCTAAATGGTTCCATAAAGAACCTTTACCATCTGAAGAACCTTCTTTGTGGCAAATGAAGGTTCTTCATATCATAAAAAGGTAAGAAATAAATGGTTCATTAAAGAACCTTTGACTGAATGGTTCTTTGTGGAACCGAAAATGGTTCTTCTATGGCATCACTCTGAAGAACCTTTTAAAGCACTTTTATTTTTAAGTGTGTAGGATGCCTACAGAGTAGGCAGCAAGACATCTCACTAGGATTTGGAAGAAAGCTCAGATGTCTGAGACATGCATATAGACAATCATAAACAAGAAATTTGGAAGACGTTAAAAAAGACTGGAGGATTATGTTTTAGTTCATTATACCTTCAAAAGGATGGAAAAGTAATTTGGTTTTAGGGATGCCAGATAGGGTACAACGGAGCTAAAGGCACCCCCTACGAAAAAAATATGTTTTTTACTGTGGCCAGTGTATGATTGCAGAAAAACATTTGTATTGAATATTTATGGAGAAACAGATTTTGTGTGAAAATAAATTATACAAGTCGTTTATTTTGTTTAAAAATCCTAATAAATGTATGACCTGGCCTTTTACCACACACACGATAAAACACAATTTTATTATATGATATGATTAATAGCATGTTTTTAAATAAGATGATTTCATTCTAAACATGGTGATTATCTCTAAAATGGACACCCAACATAATATGATATCTGAATCTAACAATATCATGTCAACAAATGTAAAAGTCAGCCTTCTATTAATTATCATGTTAATTTTTTTTGTGTCTTTTAGCCCCAACAGCAGGGGCGCTTTTTACCCCAAATACCATACATTTAAATATACATTTTCATTTATCTAAAACAAAACTGAAAAATACGTTTGTCTCAAGATATTGAATAATTTTAGCAATTCTCTTTTGCTACTTAAATCTACAACATTTTTAAAAACATCAAATATTAGATCAAGTAAGCACAGGATTGACTTTGTTCTGCTGCTCGCGATCGCGTCAAGGATCAGACAATTTTGCACGTGTATGCTGAAAAGCGGATGTTTTGGAAAGTGCTACGCCATGTTTTTTCTGCCATATAGTGGTTTAGAGGAAAATATCAAAGACGCCTTTTACCCTGGGGTGCCTTTAGCCCTGTTCTACCCTACTATGGCAGATACTAAAATCTATGTAAATACTGGACTGAATGTAGAGATGCTGTGAAGTATTTGGTTACAGGACAGTAAGGGAACTGTCAGCAAGCTCATGTTCAGTATATATAAATACGTATGGCCTTATCTGCAAACCTGGATATGATTTGAAAGCAAACATACTAAAAACACAAAAGGGTTTTGAGAGCTGCAGTTAAAGAGAGGTTTTAAGGGTAATAAGGGCTTGTATTCGGAAAACTTAGCAAACCCAGGACCCAATATTAAGTCAATATACAGTTTGTTAAAGCTTTTTTGGAGCCTGAAAGATGCTGTATGATTTTTTTTTTTTTTTTTTTTTGCATGGGAAAAAGCGGCATCAGAGTTCTTTAAAGGTGTTCCAAAAACCTCGCTCAATATTATGCACTATCACTGCGTCTGGAAAGAACAGTTTGGGGGAAAAAAAATCATATAGCTTTGAAGCAAATTAATGGAGTAAATAATTTATACTCCCTCTTTTTTTATTTTAAGGTGAACGTTACACAATATACTTTTTGAAGTATCATATATGTTGTACCTAACTACATTTATCCACCATATTTTAATTATAGAAACACAGAAAACCAATCAAACCATTCCCTTGCACTACAGTAGTGCTTTCACATGACGATGAATGGGTTTCCCTTCCTCTAAAATAAACAGTGGTACATGCTGACACAGAAAGGTAGCTGATGAGCGGTTTCCACACAGGCAGAGGATGGCCACAGTTGCTATGGCAACAGGTTTATCAGATACTGCATACTTCTCACTGTAGGTAAGCTAGTGATTCAAGCAGCCTCATTTAAGGCTGAAACAAGGCTCACTGGACTGGTTTACCCACTTAGATGTATGCATTTGCATGGTGTATAATCAGTAGCCAGATAACAAAAAAAAAAAAAAAAAAAAAAAGAGCAATTAGGAATTAGGAATCTTCCCAAACTTCCAATTAAGAAAACACTTTCTTCCCATTAAGTAAAGAGAAAATTTATATATCATCCACAACATTTAATATATAAGTGAGATGAACATAGGCCTGAAAGAGTATTTCAGAAATAGACATGTATAGCAACAGGTTTTCAAACCAGAGTTCAGGGACCCCCATGGGACCACAAGAGGGCACTACGGGTTCCATTAAATTTTTTTGATATATTATAAAGCCTCCGGTTCCAACACTACAAAAAATGTTGAAGCTACGTCCGATATCAATCACTTGTTCATGCATTTACTATTTTCTATACAGTGCATGGCACATAGTGCACTATTTAGAAGATATTAGACAGTGTAATATGCTTTCCATTGGGGTGAATGTCTGGTTTTGCGAATTATATGGACGAGTCAGTACAGTCTACAAAACGTATCTGACCCAATTTAATTCTACACAGAATGCGCTACAGAGGAGATCAAACATCTCAAATGGTTAGATGACCTGAACATTATTAACAGCACTGGTGAGTAAAAGAGATACCAGTGCCATGCACCAACATAAATTACAAGCTTTTCAAACACAATGACTAAAAAAGGTTTTATTTAACCTTTTTTCTGTAGTAACAGTTTCACATTAAACTCTGGGGATTGAACTGAGCTCAAGCCGAGCCTCGGGTTCGAGCCTTCATTGTGGACAGCAAGCCAAGTTTGTTTACCATTACCATCAAGACTGGATGGGCAGGCAAACCTGGTGAAACACTGGTCAACCCCACCTTTAACTGCAGTGTTTCGTTGAACTGACAGTAAGTAATCCAATTACACAATACACTGTGACTAAGCCTTGTCGACATCAAGAAGTCACAGAGGTGTCCAAAGACATAGCTTCTTCTTTGTGCATCTGGCCACAAGTCTTTCCCTAACATTACCGCCATGTTATGTAATTCTCCTCCAACATCCATAAATGGAAATATCAGCAAGACTGGCATAAAGAATTGCTATCATTAAGATTGACTTGTAGGTGTTCAATGTGTAGAGCTTGTGGGCGAAAGCACATGATAGAAGAGGAGAGCTCACAGTCTTCCCTGATGATAGCATGAGGAGGAGGATCTCCTGGCAACCACGACCACTCACTATTGAGTCATGGTCCTCTGTGGCTGAGGTAAGCAGCTCACTATTCAATCTGAAACTTTCCTGGGATACACCGGATACTTCACCTCTGCAGACTGGGATCCAAACTGATCCCAGTCTGCACATTGTGTCAATATTCACAGCTTCAAATGAGAACACACACTGAAATAACCTGCTTTATATGGCAATTTGTCAGTAAGATGAAATGCTTTAGCCCCAGGTTTAAATTTCATATGATGAAACATCAAAAAAAAAAAAAGCACTGTATCGTTCATTAACGTGGCACAAACAGTGATGATATCAAACACTTCTAATTAGAACTGAATTAAATCAAATAAATTCTGTTCTAGTTAAAAAAAATAATAATAATAAATAAAAATAAAAACAGGAAAGCAGGTTTTTAAAAGAAAATGGAAAATATTTTTTTTTGGATGAGACTAGTTTTCTTGAGGATGTTGTGTAAATTCAGGTAGGCAGGTAAGTCAGGTAGATTCAGTGATTCAGGCATATATATGTATTAGGGCTGGGTAAAAAAAAAAAAAAAAAAATCGATATCTTGATTTTAATCGATTCTCATTTTTACGAAACGATATCGATTCTTAAATCCCAAGAATCAATTAGTCTAGCCTTTTTTCAGTTAATGGATGGAACATCCAATATGAAACAAAATCTCAGATTTCAAATTCTGTCCATTGTATTGCAGTATTCTAACAATAAACACCGTTTTGGCACTGTTTAATGTGGAGTGGCAGATTACTGTAGAGCCTCAATGAACAGATGCATCAGCGCGTAGCGCAACTGATCATCTCCTTCCAGAGCTCCAGACTGCGACCATTTTTTCTGCCGGTGCGACTAAATTTTGTGAGCGGTCGCACTGGCGCGAGCACCCATTTGATCAACTCATAAGCACTGCCACTTCTGTTTCATATGAGAAAGCGAAACAAAATCCCGCTGCTCGTTTGAGATGCACAGCACGGCCCGTTTATCAGCTCGGACCCCAACGCAATCAAACTTGTCCAAGCTCAGAACAGCTTTAACATACACCGTTACTGCACAGAGCTGCGAGATCTGGTAAGAAGCGTTTGAATTCACCGCAGAAGGCATAAAAAAGGCTGCTGCGAGATCTAGTGTGATGCATTCAAATTCAAAGTACTTTTCCAAAAAAGTACTACTTAACAATCCGTATCCTGTCTCTTGTAATCGCTCAATCAGTGTTTCAGCCGCGCAAAGACGTCAATATAACAGCTTGTAAACAATTCATGTAACATCACATTTACCTCAGCCTGAAAAATAAACTGTAGAGAGGAGCATTTTGCTAAAAATACACACCATATAACATATTCATTATAATTTTTTGCTGTTCTTTAATGTTTTATGTTTGAATAAATCCATCCCATTTTTGTTTCTATGTAAACATCTATTTAAATGTTTATACGTTAAAAAAAAAAAAATAACTGAAGTAAATGTAACTTTATTATAAAAACTTAAGTGTGATTTAAGCAGTTGTATAGCACAAATCAGTCAATTTTAACCTTCAATATTATAATCAAGCACCAACTGACTTTTTTTCTTGAGAAAATTTGGCATGTACTGTACCTGATATATATCCAAAATAATCGATATTGAATCGAATCGAATCGCAAGCTTGTGAATGAGAATCGAATCATAAAATTTGTGTCAAAACCCAGCCCTATATGTATATATACACACACATATACATAAAAACGAATCTGATAATAGACTGTACACAGGGTGAGGTGTAACAAATGTAATGTTATACATAGGGCTGTGACGGTGGCAGATTTTTTCCACCGCGGTGATATTGGACCACAACCAAAAAAAATAACATGGTAATGTACCAACTACCGTCGGTGGCACGGTGTTGAGGTGTGTGTGTGTGTGTGTGTGTGTGTATATATATATATATATATATATATATATCAAAATTTAAAACAAAAAAATAACAAACATGGATAACAAACGTGCGTGTCTATTTCAGCCTACAAAACACTAAAGTAAATATCAAAGAAATTATACAGTTAAATAAGAAAGTAGCCAAAATATGAACAGTAAATATTTAAACAAACATTTGTTGCATAAATTCGTAACAACCTCGCCCAACCCTTGTCCAACGGCTCATCAAAATTACCGGCTCGAGTCTAACTGGAGCCCAAGTCTTTTCTCTCTCTTTCCCATTACACTGTTGCATCCATTAAAATAGCTCAGTTTTGTTTTTAATAAGAACGTGGTTATATTTATTTTCGTTTCTTTATAAAGTTAATTTAGAAATATGTTTGGAACATTTTTTGTGTTAAATTATGCTTTTTAAATTAACAACCAAGCGGCCTATGTTTGATCAATTTTGCCTTCTCAAATCATCACGACTTGCCTAAAATAAAATCTTCAAACATATCACAATGTTATTTTAAACGTTTAACTTAGATAAATGCACGCTATTATGCACATACAATCCTTTTTATGGAGAGTGGAAGCTAAATGCACTCTGCAGGACATGGAGGCACCAGCGCAATCACTTGCGGGTAACACTAAACACGGCCACGGCAGAATAATTGTTGCAGAAACACTGCATTTTATGCTTGTTATAGATTGTGTGATGTCACGTGCAGTACTGCCGGCGGCAGCCGACCACCACGGTGGCAATCGACGACCGTCACAGCCCTAGTTATACATAATGTAAAAATATCAAAATATTGTATATGAAATAATCTTGTACATTTCAGATGTTTATATTTCAATATTTTCATTAGAGTGCTGTTTTTACCAGCATGCTACAAAAACTGCAAACTGTGATGTCTGATTTGAGGACAATTTTTTTTTTTTTTTTAAGAAATGTTCTTAAAGGAGTAGTTCACTTCCAGAACAAAATGAACAGATGTTCATTGTCTTTTTTCTTCGGTCACAAAGAAATTATGTTTTTTGAGGAAAAAAATATTAGAATTTCTCTCCATATAATGGACTTCTATGGTGCCCCCGAGTTTGAACTTTCAAAATGCAGTTTAGATGCAGCTGCAAAGGCCTTTAAATGATCCCAGCCGAGGAAAAAGGGTCTTATCTAGAGAAACGATTGGTAATTTTCCAAAGAAAAAAAATTACACTTTTTAACCTCAAATGCTCGTCTTGCCTAGCTCTGCATAATTCTGTGTATTCCGGTTCATGGTAGTTAGGGTATGTGGAAAAACTCAAATCTGATTTTCTCCTCCAACTTCAAAATTGTCCTACATCACCGTTTTACCTTTTTTTGTAAAGGGCGTTTGACCTCATGTTCACTTTGTAAACACTGGGCTGGTACTTCTCCAGTGATGTAGGACGATTTTGAAGTTGGAGGAGAAAATGAGATAGGAGTATTTCGACAAACCCTAACTCTCATGAACCGGAATACACAGAGTTACGCAGAGCTAGGCAAGACAAGCGTTTGAGGTTAAAAATTATATAAATTGTACATTTGTTTAGAGCCCTTTGAAGCTGCATTTAAACTGCATTTTGAAGTTCAAACTCAGGGGCACCATAGAAGTCCATTATATGGAGAGAAATCCTGCAATGTTTTCCTCTAAAAACAAATTTCTTTATGACTGAAGAAAGAAAGTCATGAACATCTTGGATGGATGGGGGTGAGTACATTATCTGTAAATTTTTGTTCTGGAAGTGAATGACTCCTTTAAGGTTCTTAAAAATCTGTCAAAAGAATTTACAAAGACATATAGACAAATACCATTAGGATCTTTGATTTCTTCTCAAATCAAGCGACTTGCATCACTTAACAGTTTGCAATCTCTGAAGAAAGTTAGCAGTTAGTGTCAGAACAAGTTTACATGTGCTTCAGAGATCTTGTCAAAATTATACTGGCAATATCCCACTCACTAGAACATAAGCTCATCCTTAAAGGATTAGGATAAAAAAAAAATCCAGTAGACAGAGTTTTCTTTTCTCCTTAACACAGGGAAGCACCCAGTGCCAATACTAGAACAATAAGGGGGTGGATTTGATCCATTTGAATCTACATAATGTAAAAGTTCATATCAGTCAATTCACTTTCATACTCTACTGATAAAAAATAAATACCATTATAAACACACATAACCAGGACCTACAACTAAATATACCCGTTTGAATGTATAATTTCTTGTAACAATTACATAATGCGTTTCAGCTCTACATCCGTCTAAATGCATTAACCAGCAAGATAAGTGCTGCTCTGCCATTATTACATGGTGCCTATATGGCAATGTTGTAAAGTAATGCTTTACGTTGCCTGTAACTATATCCTCACAAGTTGTCAGCTTCAGTGCTAAAGAAAAATCATCAGAAATTATTCGAACAACAAAATCTGGGGTGACATGACATGGCATTTGGGCAATCATCCCATCTGTGTGATCAGATGCTAAAACTGTGCTGTCAATCTGACAGTCCAGACAGCAGCATAAGCTCCTCTCAGCCATTATTTTTTCATATGCGGCTCTACTTGTCATCAAGAAAATCACATTAAGTACAGATAAATGGCTAGTTTTGATCATTCAGGTCTAGTCTGATATTTGCCAAATGTGCCAGCCCGTACCCATCTAAGGCCTTAGATCGCAATGAGAATTTATGAGCAGTAGACCAAAGAAACTGGACTCAACAGAAGACATAGATAGTAACAAGTGTATGTGTTTCTCTGGGTTAACTGTGTGTGAGGTGTGGTGCCGCTGACAAATTTAAAAATATATATTGACCTGCCATTATTACATAGATGGATCACGGCAGAAACACAGAGCAACAGAGACAAGAAACCTACCAAAGCCATCATAACCTCCCATATTTTCTAAAGGAACTAAAAATAGAAGCTGTGCATTCAGCCAGCGTGTTCTGGAACAAAGGACGATTGACTAAGAAATTAGTATTTACGCGAGCAGCAGTGCAACAGCCAGCATAGACTCCCTCATACATCACTGTCACACTGCTGTTTCCCCTCCAGTTTAATCAGAGAAATGCCTTAAGTCATTTTAAACAGTCATTGCTTAAAGATGACCTATAAACAACTTTTCCATGTTTAAACCAATATAATATCTACAAGTACTTGAATCCTCCAAATGGAAATGTAATATGTTCCTTCATCCAAAAAAGTCTGAAGATCTTCTAAACATGTATAGTAGCTAATCATATTGATTTATTCGTTACATCTCATAAATCAGTGTTAACACTGTTTTTGTGAATGTAAAATGTAGAACTTTCAAGAATGGCTAAAGTTTACAATGACCTTGTTGTACTTCAAGTTTTCACTAAAAGAAAAATAAATGTTTTTAACCGTTTTAACAATTGACAATGAATTCCAATTGAATCCTGAACAGAGCAGATGACATGTAATCCTATAGGCTTTGCATCAAGGATTTGAGAAGTTAATACCATGGTGGCATTGATGCCATACGGCACCCATACAGGCAGTAATCATGCCAGAGGCCAAAGGTCTCGGGGCATACGCTGTCTATTCCAATGACTTCTATCAGTTTACTGAGTAACTACATAATCATTTAAATTAATTTTGCCTCCATATGCTCGATTATACAAAAAATTGGGAACACTGAGACTGAATACTGAGCCTCTGATCAAAATCAATTCACCACAATCAGCTGTTCTGAAGCATTTACAAAAATAACAGTTCAACCAATTTCACGATCATGCTGTAATGAGCAGCTCAGTATAAAAATGAACAAGTTCCATACATGAGATTCTGTAAGTGTATGATCAGGAGGTTCTCATCTGGTAATGCCAGAGCTAACACATTACTATGACACGCTCTCATTAAGCACACACAGGCTTTACCCTGAGCTAATACAATGAAATGTGTGCAATCTCCATCAGTGTATGGAGAGTGATTACTGGTGAGCAGATTGTTAACCACAGTCAGAACAGAGATAAGCCAATGACTGATTAAAAGAGAAAGAGCTGTGAATAGAGGAAAGACACAACTGACATATTTACCGGCAGCCCTTATACTAGCAGTCAAGTAGTCAAACATGCTGGTTGTTAACATAAAATATCTTCAAAAAGTTGATGCATTTTGAGTTGTGACTTGGAAAATTTAATCTAAAACGAATGTAAACAAAATCTGACAATTGTTTTATAATTATTATGCATGACACTTTTATGAGCTCATGGTAATATAAACTAGGGATGACAAAAAGGTCTGTGTACAAATATAATAGCTGTTGGATCACAGGGGCCCAGGTGCGACCTGGGTCATGCCCTGTTCCCACTTCCCCTACTTTAATTTCAACACTTTTACCTATCTTCATGTTGGAAATATGGACATGTTTGATGACAGCACACTGTGAGAACATCCCTACTTTGGTGTATGTAGGATCTCTAATACTCAGCTCCTCTTATCTCATCAAGTTGATTGTATGTGCCTTAGAGACTCTGTACTCCTCAGATTTTTCTGGCAGCTGTACAGAAGAAAAAAAAAATTGGCAGCAACACCTGGATGCACATGCTGGACAGATTCTCACAGTCTGTCCTCTAGCTCTGACACAAAGCAAACCAGAGAAACTGAGCAGAGAGCTCCACCACCCACCTTGCATCCAAACATGAGCGAGATGGTGCTGTTCGTGCAGGCCACTTTGCAGTGGCACAGCATGGGCGAGAAACAGTCCAACTTCTTAATGCTGGGTGACATTTTCTCGCCACTATGGCAGCTGAGCCGCTCAGCCAGCGAAGAGCCGGAGACTCGCCTCCGTGAGCGATACTTGCTCCTGCCTCTCCGGCCACCTCCTGCTCCACCACCTCCCCCCGCACCTCCTCCTCCTCCTGCCCCTCCACTGCTGCTGCTGCTGCCCGCTCTCACCATCCACCCTCATTCCTCGTCTCACTCCATCACGCCAGGGAAGGGACAGCCAGTCTGCTACCTTCATCCAGCGAGTTTTCCACACGCCCCCCTGTCCGTCACCTCTGCTTCAGTATTCCGCTGTCTCTCAGTGCCGTTCTTCTTCTGCTTCACTTGCTTGCAATGAAGAATCTGTCTCTCCACCTTCCTACGCTCCGTCGTTCTCCTTCCTGACCAGTGACCTCACAGCTGTCAGTCACTGTGGAGATGTTTACACGGAGGCCTCGCAGGAGCCATGCTGCATGAAAGAAAGTGCAAGCTTTCGGCTCTTTTAGTCAAATCTTCTCCATCACACAAGAAACCAGACAACCGCCTCGTTCCCAAAAGAGAGGTGAAGAACGGCACAGTGAGCACAACGCAGTGAGTTGTGAGGAGAACGAGGGAAGAGGAGGAGAGATGTGAGGGGAGGAAGGGAGGGGACGGTAAAGCTGTTGCAGCGCGTGGTGTTTGTCACATGGGCTCCGTCAGACAGGAGTTGGGTTGAGTCTCTCTCTGTCTCATCCTCAGCGTGGGAGCTTTACGTCACCCGATAGATTGAGGGAAAGGAAAAAAGCTAAAGCAGTTACCAGTGAGAGGAACAGCAAATGAACATCCTCAGGGAGCACAGCCTTGCATGGAGGAGGAGGAGCATTAATGGAGTGGCTTCCTGCACGTTAACATGGAGGAGAGAAAAAGTGCAGGGGGAGGGGGAGCTCAGAGACTGGCCAATAAGACGGCAGAATGTCATTGGCAGCTGACTGGACAGTCTGGCTGTGACCTTCCGAGAATGGTGTCGTTTCTTGACGGAATCCACACGATGGAGAAAGTAGTCCGTGACGGGGCCAGCCAGAAAGCTACTTAAGCTTTACAGAAGTCTATTTTTTTTTTGTTGTTCATTGTAAGGTTTGATTAAGATGTCTGTGAAACATTCACACTGAACCATTCGGGTCACTGGGCAATAAGGGGCAGTAACATGGGGGATGGTCTGCAAAGACAAAGATCTCTCCCATGACTTTGCTTCAGGAAAATTTTAAATCAGCAGTCAAGCTAAGAGGGATGTAGCAAAATGCTGCTATACACACTAATCTAATCCTTAACACTAATGGGATCCTGTTCGTACGCAACGTGCGCCTACATGTGCTATATCCTGTCATTGCAGCAATCCTAGAATAAAATCAAAGGCAAAATATTGTTGTAATAAGCAGCAGCACATTTTGTTGTACAATTCTTTTGATTTCCCTAAAATCTTTGAGCTTCTTCTCTCATGCATATCTACAAATTGTGCAAATGTCAAAGGGCTCCAAGCCAGTAGTACTACTAGCGTCAATTACCCCCATTTTTTGTTACTTCGGCTGCCAGTGTGCCTCACCATCCAAGTGTGACTCAGATCCTGCCGTTCTCGTTATATGTATGCGTCACTCGGTGTGCAACACGACTAACGCTGGCAAACTCCATTCAGGGTTACCGATCACCCAAATGCTCGTATGTTGCGTCATGGAGACGCATATGACACGCTGCTCTCTGAACAGCACAAAGTTACGGATGCAATTAGTCTTATTTTAGAATGCTATTTCTGTGGCTACACTGAATTTCTGGGTAATTTTCATTACTCAAGGTGCTAGGTATAGAGTCACGAGTCTAAGGGAAAAAAGGAACTTGATAAGCGGTGATGTTTTCCTCCATTATTAATGGCCTATTCTAAATTGCAGCTTGCTTTAGTACTAGCTGTTCTGGAAGATCTCTGTCTCTGAGAGCAGGTTTAGTTGATTTAGGTGAATGACAGAACTTCTGATGGGTGGTTTTGTGTGGTCAGAGGTTTCTGACAACAGATAAGGAATGACCTCAGAGAAGGAGAGAAAATTACTAGAGCTCAACAACTGCTAATAAGCAGATAGCAGAGAAGTTTCAGAAAAATGTGATCATCATCTTATCTGTATATATACTTTAAGTATATTTAAAAAGGTACCACCTGTGATGACTGAAAAGGAACCACCTGAACCCCTGAAATAAAAGATTGTTCCATGTCCTTTAGTGACTATTTTATGACTAAGGAACTGACCATAATACTTGATCATATTATTTTATTTTAAGTCATCTATGGTGGCTAACATACTATTCTTAATTTTGGCTACGAATCAAAGTACAGACTGTTCGGGAGACTCTGATTTACTCCAAATAATTACAGTGAATCATTTCACAGCTTCAGCCTCTAATGATCACGTAAGTGCTTCCTGTGAAACCTAATTTAGCACAATTCTCACTACTAGCCCAACACTGTGACACAGTAGGCTTAATATTCACCCTCTATTCAAAGCAATTTATTTTTTTTAATCAGGCTCCTATTAAAATATATCACAAATGTAATCAAGGATTTGTCTGCATACCTCCACCTGAAAGCGAAGCAGTGATGGGCAGAAAACTGTTGCCCTTGGGGAGCATGAAATGAATGCACACAGCTCCACCCTGTGGACCATATCCGTATCTCATGAACCTATTGCTGAGTTTGATTTCTTCATATGTTCTATTTGCATCTGCTGCACATTGCTGAGAAAATGACACTGAGAGATTCCATGTAACTATAAAAGTAAATGATCTATTAGATTACTATTGGAAACAAGCATGTGCAGTTCATACAGTACAACCACACACACATTTACAAGAAGCTGGATGTGCCTTCCTTCAATTACTCCCTCAAAAAAAAAAAAAAAAAAAAAGAGGGACGCAAATGAACACAGAAGTCTTACCTACAGTGTCCAGTTCCCAAACTAACTAATAATTTAAGAATTTAATCAAGCAGACCATCCAAACTTCACAATTTCTACAAAAATGTAAATTGAGCTACAAAATTTCTGTCTTTTATGTTGTTGAGCATGCTATGCTTATGAACACAAACCGGTGATCTTGTCATATTCAAACACAATGCTAAAAAGGTTGAGTCAAAAACCTTTTTTATTTTTTATGAAACACTTTACTGAACAAACTATGGCTTTGTCTTTAAATGAAGTCTGTAATTACCGCTGCAGTTGGCTGCAACTCTTCATACTGCAGATTACGGTTCTGTTGTAAATGGGAGATTTAAAGTTTCTCCACGTTGGGATGCAAAATATTTTAGCAAAACGTATCTTTCAGTCTAGTTTAAAATGATTGCGCTCCATCTGTTTGACAAGCATGCATATGCTTCACTCCTTCAGTGAAGTCTGAATTGCTGAGTTAGTCTGACATTGTTATTATAAAGCACGTCTCATGTTTAGGACATTTTCCTCTCAGCATCTCACTTTGTGTTATGCATTTAATTTTCAGATGTGTTATAAATAAAGCTTTTAATTTTGTAATTAATACATGAAAAATAAAAGGCAGACTATTGGGGAGATTTTTTTACTTCTGAAAAATAATAAATAAAAAAAGGAAATAAAAAAAGAATGCGAGTTGTGGCCAAGTATGGTGTCCCATACCTGGAAATTGTGCTCTGCATTTCACCCATTTAAGCGCACATACACAGCAGTGAGTAGTGAACAAATGCTCACACAACATTACCACACACCCGGAGCAGCGGCCTCCATATTTTGTAGCGGTGCCCGGGGAGCAGTTGGAGGTTCAGTGCCTTGCTCAAGGGTCTCACCTCAGTTGTGGTAATGAGGGTGGAAGAGAGCGCTGGTCATTTATTGCCAAACTTTCTTCTCTCACTTTAGGAATGGAAGAAATTAAATAAACAACTTGTTTTTTCCAACTCTGAACTTGTAAACTCGTAAAATACACACAAAGCAATGTAAAAGAACCCCTATGATCCCTATTGATGTTACTGTGGGGCATGTCTAATAAGGAGCAACAAATCCCATGACTGTCCTCACAATGAATCTGTTTATGATCTGAGAAAAGTGAAAACACTGGAATGGTCTCTGTGGAGGTGCCAGCAGCTGCACTGCACAGGTCCTCCATTCCATTCAAATTCCCATGATACACACAACAGCCCTCTGGCAAACAAAGCAAATGATAGCTTCCTTTTCTCTAGTCCCATCAGGCTAGATTTAAATGCAACATTGCCTTTTAAATTGCTGAAACATGATTTGAACACAGCAAAAATTACATCATGACATAAAGAGGCAATGGTCTGATCTGGGAGAGATCTATTGCGTTTTTAATTATAGAAGGCACATCCAGTTTGGGAAAAATCCACTCAAAAAGACTGAAACAAAAGTCTATTGCATTTTAAATTATGGGAGGCACTTCCAGTTTGGGAAAGTTCCACTCAAAAAGATTGAAACATAATTTCAAAAGATAAAGCTGCACTACAAATAACCCTTACTGAGTGAACTGTAAATTTTTCTTCAGGTTCTATTTTCAGACGTCAAGAGAATAATATAATGCTTGATCTTTTAATGTGACCTGGTATAACAAGAATATCTATGGCAAAAGCTCTTTTTAAATCCACTGTATTCTTTTTTTTCCTCCTAATTAATTTATTTTTCCTTTGTATTCTGCTGTAACAATATGAAAAAGACAATATTGTGCATTTGGGGTCTGCCCTTCCAATTTAATTTACAAAATACCCCATAAATAATTCACTTGAAATGCAACAAGAAACTCTTGCTTTTCTTCCCCAAAAATCCTCACATCTCTTTCCAGTTTTGTTTTCAATCAAATTTTTTAAAATCTTCTAATCTTTTCACTTCTAATCCTTATTAGCAGTGTTTGCCAGAATGTTTATAAAGAATGTAAATGCAATATTTGTTATTTGTCAGAATGACAAAAATCACTTTGAAATATTATCACTCAATGTTAATGGCAATGGACATTTTTTTATTAAGGCAATGTATGTAACAATAATATTTATGGTCCATTATACTGTTATGGATAGAATGAAGAATTTGGGGTCATTCAAGGTCTGTTGAAAGTAATTACTGTAATTAATGCATTTATTCTTTAGATTTTCCAATTAATGTTCAGTGGTTGAAGGGTGAGTAGAATATCACCTCAATGTACCTAGTTTTTGAAAATGCTTATTGTGTCCATAGAGGAAATCTCTGGCTTATTGTTTACAGTTCAGCATAAGCTACTCCTATAATTCACAAAAAGCGTAATGAGGCATTTAAAAAGGTGGATACAAATGGTTATTAAAGGTCAGGGGTGATAAATCGATTTGATTCGATTTTTCAAATGCATCGTGATTCTCTCTGAAATGGATTTTGGGCTTAGTTTTTAACAGCAGATGGTGCTCTCGGCACTCTTAAATAATCACAAAGAAGAGCACTTGTGTATTCGGCTGAGTAATGTATATTTTTAAATGTACTTGCACCTCGGCTTTTATGCTTCTATGATGCAAGATTAATGCAAACACAGCCCACTCTTGTAAAGTTCGAAAATGCTTAAACGTTTTTATGAAAGATTTAGTTTCAAGAGATGTGTGTGTAAGGAAATAGACGCAGGCAGAGTACGGCTGTTCGTAAAGCACGCAGTACTATCTGCTGTTAAAAACTAAGCTAGGGCCCTATGATTTCTGCGATGCAGAAAATGCGGACGGAATCGCGGAATCAGTCATAAAAACGGAATTTACTGAATAACGCGGAATGTCACGGAATTTGTCAAAGTTTGAATGAATTAATCAAAAGTAGGTCATTACACTTAAATCAAACCGCAATACGGACTAGTATCTGTAAATATTATGCTGCAAAAATACAATTTAACTGTGAATCCTGCATGTTCTGCGTGTCTCTGTTTTAATGAATGGAGCAGACCAGCGGTTTTGTTTACTACACACACTGAAGCGTGCGTGACGCTCGCTGATTTCAGCATTTGACCGTACCATTTTAGGAAAACTAGCATCATATCATGCACACACAGAAATGTAAAGGTAGACACGGCAACCCGTCAAAATAAAAGGCCGGTTTAACTTGAAGACATTGTGCCAGAAATATATTACTTCTGTTACTACTACTACTACTACTAAAATGAAACAGACATTATTTTTTAGGGTATAATCACACAACATTTTTTCCATGTTTTAATTTTAATAGTAAATTCCCCTTTGTTTGCCAAAAAAAGTTTGCTTAATTTTCAATAATTAATTATTTGATTAATTTCAATAATTAAGTAATTTATGAAATTAATGTTTTATGCCTTCATTTGATAACCAGAACATTTTAAATACACAACACAGAATTTCTGAGGGTAAAAAAACCTTTCATAAGGCTATTTTAAGAATAATGCATTAAGTATGCATTCAAATAATTAGACATGCTAAAACACAGAATTTGATAACAATAAAACACGGTGAGAAAAAAAATTCTAACATTTCTTAGGGCCTTAATCATGTCATTTTTGTTAAAACTTTATTAAATTGATGTATAAGTGTCATGATTTTAATTAATTAGACATGCTCTTTGATTAATAAAATGTAATTTACCATTAAAAAGGAGTTGAGAAAAATTAAAACTGAAAAAAAACAATGGAATCCAGAAAAATTAAAACGGAAAAAACGGAATTTGGAAAAAAATAAAACAGAATTTGAGAAAAAATAAAACGGATTTCATAGGGCCCTAACTAAGCTCAGAATCGACTGAAGAGAGAATCATGGTGCATTCGTGAAAAATCACAGAATTGATCCACAAATCGATTTATCGTTAAACCCCTATTATATGTATTTGTGTAAAACAGTTTAAAAGATCAAAAAAAGTTATACTTTCAAGTCATGGCCATTTCAAAATTATGCAATTGTTCTGCATTAAAGGTTCATGAAATGAGGTCACTATCATTACTGAGTGGGTCATTCATATGAAAATGTGTAGTTAAAGATATCAGAATTGTGTTTTGTTTTTTTTGTTGTTTTTTTCATATATAACTAAAAGAGGAGCGTACTCACAAATATGGTCTCAATGCTAACAGGCATGGTCTAAAAGTCAAACATGCTCAAATTTGATTTCATTTGATCTCACAGACACTCTGAACATACACTCTAAGACTGTGATCAACTTTTAACTTAGTAAGACATGGACAATGGGACTGGAACAATCGGTTATCGGCAAAATTACACACCGAAAGTTTCCAGGTTGCGTCCATTGCTGGGAACGCTAACATAATACCTCAAGCGGTTAAAACAATGTGACATAAAGACACATAAATCCAACCCAAAAGTTTAATATCATGACTGTTACCATATTTGTGCAATAGTTTCTATCCATCTGGATGCTTTTATGCACGTTATCCATAAAAACAAATTTGCATATTTAAAGCTAGAGACGCAAGAAAGCATATGTCCATGCAGTCAACAGAAACAAATGCATCATAAACGCATCTGGTCTCAGTTCTTTTTTATCATCACCGAATACATATTTTGTTGTTTGGATTAGATAATCATCAAGCATTTTTGAAGTTGTATCAGTTATCATTGGTTAATGCACTACAAACAGACATGAATGATCAAGGTATAGGTTTAATTAATATATTTATGTTTATTTATATTTAAAAAGCACAGTACATTTTCGTGGTGTAGTAATGTTTAAGCAGTGCAGTCCAACCTAGGTATTGTTATCAGTAAAATCCACTATTGGTCAACCTCTACTAGACTAGGGCTGCAAGTATTCGATTTAAAAAAAATCCTCAATTGCATTTTGCCCATGTCGAGTAATCGGCAAAATACCAGAAATGGCGCATTCCACATATTAAACCCATTTAAAAATCATAAAGCATAACGCTACTAAGAATTCACAAACGCTACAGTTCAATTAAATAATTATATGCGTTGCAGGTTTAATATACGCACTTTAATTGTTTACATGCGTGTAGGTTAAGTATGTGCGTCTCAGAGCGGCTCCATTCACAGTAAATGCTGCGACACAAACTGTTATCATTTACATGTGTGGAGCGTCTCGACCTCAATATCTGCATGTTGTTAAGAGCTTGGGTTTATTATAACATTCATCTGGGAACGTAATGTGTGCTATTGCATCAGATTTGTACGGTAAATAATTTATAAAACTACGCAAAAACAGGAGAATACATGTGGTTGAGAGAATATTAAACAAGGATTAGATTGCGCAGTATAGTATAAAAACAATCGTCAGGCCGTTGGCGCCCTCTGCAGGCATTTGTTAGAATGCGTAATGTACGTTAGCTTTATTGTTTATAAAACAATGTATTTTAACAGTTTTAATAAAAACGTATGATTACTTGCTTTTGATACTTTATTTGAACTAAGTATTGCCTCTTTGCTATTATATATGTATTTTAAGTAATTTATTAATTGTTCACTTAGGTCTATTTTTATTACAAAAATATATATAAATCAAAATGATCTGATTACTCGATTAATTGTCATCGACAGATTACTGGATTACCAAAATAATCGTTAGTGACAGCCCTACATAAGATATTAAAAAATGCTCTTACTAATGAGATGTATTACTGTCATATTAAACAGTAACTGTTGCATCCTAACAGAACTATATATCAGGGCTCGACATTAACGCTTGTCCAACTGTCCGGGACAAGTAGATTGTGTGAAGTAACCTGATTAAAACATCAATAACAAACAATAATTAGGGCAGCACCAAAACTTTGGTGAGAATGATTCTGATTTTATTACGTTCAGTGTAAACGGTGACTGATAATGGACAGTATCAAGGCTGCATCAGTTGAGGCTAATGCAGCCTATCTGATAGGGCTGCACGATAAATCGAAAAAAAACGCGATCTCGATTAATAAGTGCGATCTCATTTCTAAATGACGGCAATTTACTTCCGTGTATTTCTCTGCATTCAGATCATGCTGCATTCACGCGTTATTGGTCACACTCACACAATAACTAAACAATATTAATCCACCAATCAATCATAAATCTCGATCACGTCTCTCCTCTCCCTCATTGGCCATGTTCCGCTGTCACACACGTGACGTGTAACAAGGCGGCAGACCTCAACGGAGTCAGTTTGCTTTGTGGATTTGCAGCGGTAAGAGGGGAAAAAAAAATTAACCCCAGTGTGGAAAATCCTGGTGGTGACGGTGAGAGTGAGGATGTACTGTAACAACATTGGTACAGGTTTATCCGCTCGGACCAAAGTTCAACCTGCTGAGCTGCCCGAGCCCACTATAGAAGTATCTCAATGTGGCGCGGACGTGCCTGGAAAAACCGAGCGCGTCGCGACCGCATCGCTTCCGTTATGAGCGCAGCTGGCGCACACCTACATTTGAAATAACCAACTTGAGCGCGCAAAAGACGCGATATGTGAACTGCTCCGTCACGCGAGCGCTAAAAAGCGCTGTGAGATCCAGTGTGAAACACTTGTGGTATATAATGGTATATGATTATAGTATGTGTGTATTTGTGATTAAGCTATAGCATGTGTGCATTTATACGGAATGTTTTTAGACTACCGCTTTTCATACAAATAGGCTACCTATAAAACCATGTAGTTATATTTTTACCATGGTATTGAGGTACCATTATGAGTGATTTTAACTGTTTATCATGATTTAAAATGTATGCTTGCTCCTATGGGAGACCAATGCTTAATTAAAAAAAAAAAAAAAAACTGGGTCAGAATAATTTTAACCATATAAAACTGAGGATGCTACAATTTTTACAGATGTTACTGATTGATAATGAACAAAAATTTACCTCTGCATCCTTAAGCTACTATCAAATGTGCATTTCTAAGAGACAAAAAAAGTGATATTATTATTATTATTATTATTATTATTATTATTATTATTATTATTATTATTATTATTATTATTATTATTATCACCATCATCAGACAACCCAAATCTGTTTCTTGATTTGAAACAATACAAACCTATGGTCTGCTTTATTTTATTATTGGTTTATTTATTATTATTGGTCATAATTGGTTTATTTATTATTTGTTAATGTTCTTGTAAGTTCAAAAACGTTTAAATTATTCACTTTAAGGTCTAAAATAAAGAAAAGAGACTATTTTCTTGTTACTCCAGCACTTTATGTCCTGTGTTTTTTTTTTTTTTGTTTTTCTTCTTGTACTTGAGTGCAGTAAATTTTGGTTGAAAAAATGAGAATCGTGTAAGAGAATCGTGATCTCAATTCCCATGGAGAAAAATCGTGATCCGCATTTTAGCAAGAATCGTGCAGCCCTACTATCTGACTCATGGAAAAAAAAAAAAAAAAAAAAAGAAAAAAAAAAAAAAAAAATCTAAACTAATAGGTGCAACAGCACACACTAAGAAAAAAACATGAACAAACATCCTACAGTAGAAAAAAAAAAAAAAAAAGATAAACATTGTATATTACATATGACATAGGTAAGCAACATCACACGACCAAGCACCAGCATGATTGCAAATGTGACATTGATTTTATACAACAGTAGTTCAATAAACAAGTAGTTTATATTAACTGACTTACATTTGAGACACATTATTGACCGTTTTTGCTAACCAAAATAGTTCTAAGCAAAGACACAACCGAACAGTTGTGCATCTCGGTGTTTCATCAGTAAATGATTCAGCATTTTTGAACAAATCGGGTGAGTCAGTGATTCAGTGAGCCATTCATAAAGACGGTCACTTGCTTTATTTTTTGAATGAATTACCTGTTTGAACTAATTGGTTGAATCACTCATTAAATGAGAAGTCCACTTCCAAAACAAAGATTCACATATAATGTACTCACCCCCTTGCCCCCTTGTCATCCAAGATGTCTATGTCTTTCTTTCTTCAGTCGTAAAGAAATTCTGTTTTTTGAAGAAAATATTTCTGCATTTTTCTTCATATAATGGACTGGTACGGTGCCCCGATTTTTAACTTCCAAAAGGCAGTTTAAACGCGGCTTCAAACGATCCCAAATGCGGTTATAAATGATCCTGAGGAAGAAGGGTCTTACCTAGCGAAACGATCTGTTATTTTCATTAAAATAATATAATTTAAATACTTTTTAATCTCAAACGCTCGTCTTGCCTTTCTCTCCCCAAACTCTGTGTATTCTGACTCCAATTGTATTTTCTCCCTCAACCTCAAAAATCATTTCAAAAATCATCAAAGTGAACATGCAAAGAAGATCAAACACCCTTAACAAAAAAGGTAAAACAGCGATATAGGACAATCTCGAAGTTGAGGGAGAACAAGGGATGGGAGTTTTTCGACATACCCTAACTGTCATAAACCGGAACAGACCATTCAGGCAGAGTAAGACAAGACAAGCATTTGGTATTAAAAAGTATATAAATTGTATTATTTTTATTAAAATAACCGATCGTTATGCTAGATAAGACCCTTCTTTCTCAGCTGGGATCGTTTACAACCGCATTTGGGATCGTTTGAAGCTGCATTTAAACTGCATTTTGGAAGTTCAAAATCAGGGTACCATATCAGTCCATTATATGGAAAAAAAAAAAAAATGCTGAAATGTTTTCCTCAAAAAACATAATTTCTTTACGACTGAAGAAACAAAGACATAAACATCTTGGATGACAAGGGGGTGAGTAAATTATTTGTAAATTGTTATTCTGGAAGTGGACTTCTCCTATAAGAAAGTGACTTGCCGCCACCTACCGGTGGTCATATTTAAAAGTATTGCATTTTTTCAACATTTCAGATTTACATGTTAAAAAAAAAAAAAGTAACATAATAATCTTATAACATTATTTATAGACAATTTTACTGTGTAAATGCATTTATGGAACCTCTAATCTTTATTAAACAGTGTAAATAAATACATCTAAACGGCACTTTCGATGCAGCTTCAGTGTTTCCTCTGTAGTGGAAAGATGGAGTTTGTTGATACTGATTTTATTTGAATGGTAACAACCATACAGAATCTAATTATTCTAAATGAATATATTGATAAAATGTAAGAATTTGACCTAACTTACACATACATTTAGTAAGGTTACGAAAATATTGCCCTTCATAAAGTTAAAAAGTGTCCTAGAAATCAATTTAAGGCAAATATCACAAAAATGCTAATTAAAGTAAGACCTCACAGAGCAGTGATGAGACTATTGCTTCAGATTTACATTTACGTTTACGTGCATTTACATTTACGTACACCAAACAAACAAAAAAAAAAGACATGGCAAGGCTTAATGTCAAGCCCTGTATATTCACAATATGTTTCAAAACTCAAAAATTCAAAGAACACTCAAAAACACTATTAATCCAACCCAGCATGGGTGAATTTAAGGCTTTATCAAGAGACTAGGCAGATAAAGGACCACATGAGGGCTTGTCCCTTTTTCAGCAGTAGTCACGCCTTTCGTCACACCACATCTTCACTGAGAGCTAATGGACCCATATGGACTAACAGCTGATGTGAAGAAAACATTGTGGGTCCAAATGAGTCCAGAATGTGGTTTTTTGAGCTACACTTTTACATTTACTCAAACAGCCTTAAACCTAGGTTTACCCTGTTAGTACACAGAGGCATTACTCCATCAGAGCTGACCAGTAGGTTCTTGGCCCCAAAAACAACCAACGTATTTTTAGAAGAGGTGATACTGTGTTCCAGGTTGATATCACAGAGCCACTACATGCATAATTCAGCATAAAGGCACAAAGAAAAAGAAAAAGCTTGACATCATCATCATGCATAAAAATGACAAGAGTAAGAGGGACCTGAGAGACATTAGCTACATGATACAGTACAGCACTTCACATTTAGACAACAATGGTGCTTCCTTCACTTATTTTAATATATTAATGCTATGAGACCTCTCAAGATATTATCAAGAACTAGTCATGGCATACCGACATCAAAGATGTTGTACATTTGAAGGAAGTGATTAGCACAGACTGTAATACCCAGAGGCGAACAGTCCATATCAGAGCCAATGAGTCATTTATTTGCGTGGATTGAGATAATGTGTAGCATGACATTTGATGCAGGCTACGCTACAGTGACTCCCACACAACCCCACTAAACCAGATTTAAACAGTGCATACACAAGCATAAATGAGCTGAATTACTTGTGCCTGTTTAATGCCTTAGGCGAGTCTATGGCTAGTTTTTATTACAGAGCTCTTTGGCACTGCTGAGTTTAACAGGCTTGCAGACTATTAAAAGCATGTAAGATTTAAACCCTAATTTAAATGTTTTAGAGCCCACATGGAAATCTATGTGCTTTTAACTGCAAGTCTGACATGCCCTGAGGCTGGCACCGACCAGAGGAGACATGAGCATGAGCAGTCATGCATGCAAAAAACATGCAGTCATTGCACACAACTGGAGCCCATCCTCTGTGACGCCTCAAAACCAGGCACAGAACAAGGGGCGGGTGTGTCAGGGGTTAGGGAGAAAGGGGAAGAGACAGAAAGCGAGCACTCTGTGAGAATTCCCAAACAGGGACACAAACCCTGCTCTCTTGAGCAAAAATAGCCTTATCTGCAACATTTCTGACAAAAGAAGCTCATAGGTTATTCATCGGTTTACTTCGAAATGTCATTTGAGTAGTCTATATTTAGAGATCATAAATGTACCCGTAACACTGTAGCTAAAAAATGATAACCATAACTCTTCAGAAATGAAATAAACAGCGGTTTGTGAGTTCAGTTCGGTGCAAAACATTACTCCAGGCTGAACCAAACTGCTCATAAACTGCTGTAGCTTGCACTCTGCAGTGCAATCCAACTTTACTTACAAAGTCATCAAAGGTGCAGATTACAGTCAGGACACCGTTTTTGTGTGTTACATTTCTGCAAAACAAAAAAAGTAGCAACTGGGGGCAGTCAGTTGGATATGATCACAAACTGTAAAGGTGCAGTCACATTTACCATTGTTTGGTGAGTGTTCATGGGTAAAATGTAGCAGTTTCAATCGAAAATTCGAATAAGGGTGAATGAAGTTTTCCCCATGAAGTTTTCACAACACGTTCAAGTTGGTCACGCATACATACGCCAAGCTGACCAACAGAAAGCTGCTTGATTTAAAAGTGACTTCTTTTTTAACTGTGCTTCATACACTGACATTAGACAATGGAAAAATTTTAATTACAGTGTTGGTTAAACAACCCTATCACCAAAAGAAACTAAATGACAAAATAGGCTTTAAACTTCCATTATCACGTTGTAAACTTGCATGAGCAGAGATATATTGACTTTCGACAACACAGAAAGCTGGTACCAGTGTCTTAAGTTTAATGCATTAAGATTAAAATTTCTTTTATGTGACCACACCAAAAAAAAAAAAAGGAAACTTATTTATCTCAAACTATGTGTGATAATGTAACAGAAATTAAGTACATACACATCAGCCACTGTTCTGAGCCAGTCATAACTGCCTGATACGGTCCTGTTTCCCAAGAGAAACCAAGACGTGTAGGGTTGGTAGATTATTATCAATTCCGATTCCACTTATCGATTTCGATTCTTTTCGATTCCCAGTTTCGATTCCCAGTTTCGATTCCAATGTGAATAAAAGATATCAAGCATATTTATTCAGTTTCTTTTTTTTTTTGCTAAACATTTAGTTGTTTTAAAAATCACATGTAGGCCTAATTTATAAGTAAATGATTCAGTGATTCACTCAAGATTTACTTGGTTCATTACTGGATGAATCAGTGTTTTCGAATGAATGATCAAAGACAAATACATTATTAACAGCACCCTTTCGTGTTTGTGATCTTTAAAGATCTGTTAAATTAAAATGCTTTGTCTTGTTGGTGATGACACATCTATTGCAACATGTTTAGCTTATCACAAGTATTATAGGCTACTTTGCTTTTTCGACTTCTGATCGCAAGTATAGCCATACTTTGGAGCGCAATGCAATTAGATTAGCGAGCAAGGTCCTAGCAGATCGCTAGGTTGGGTCGTCACTGATGGGGGAAAAAAAAAGAACCGCATATAGGAATCGATAGGCGGAATCAAAATTTTAATTTCACAAGTAGTATCCGATTCCTGACCTTAAGTATCCAATATTCGATTCTGATTCGATTTTCGATACCCAACCCTAGACATGTGTAACACTGACACACAATATCAAGCATGCTGCCTAGCAGTACTTTCTAATAAGTGACCCTGGACCACAAAACCAGTCATGGGTCAATCTGAAAGGATAGGACAATATTTGGCCGAGATACAACTATTTGAAAATCTGTGATCTGAGGGTGCAAAAAAAAAAAAAAAAAAAAAAAAATCTAAATATTGAAAAAATTGCCTTTAAAGTTGTCCAATTGAAGCTCTTAGCAATGCATATTGCTAATCAAAAATTAAGTTGATATATTTACAGTAGGAAATTTACTAAATATCTTCATGGAACATGATCTTTATCGTAATATCCAAATGATTTCATTATCCTAATGAAAAATCGATCATTTTGACAAGTACAATGTACTGTTGGCTATTGCTACAAATATACCTGTGCGACTTATGACTGGTTTTGCGGTCTAGGGTCACATATTAGTTTTTTATTTATATTATTATTTTTAATATAATAATACACTGGCTCAAATCAGTTTAACACACAATAAATTATTTTTACAGAAGGGACCAAAAATTCTATTCATATTTTATTTTGATTAATTTATTTTGTCATAGCCCAATATGAATCAAACAATAGGTATCTCTTCAGCCCACAGTTGAGAGACAGTAACAAAGATCAAAGACAGAACGTCAGCCTCCTGAAGGTTAAGATAAATGACAGCAAGGCCCTTGAGATAAACAGCATTAAAGCAGGGCAGAAAAGACTTGCATTCAGAATTGCCAGATGTTGTCCAGACATCCTGCTGCCATCTTACTTTCTCTCAAACAGAACAGCAAAAAATGAGCAATTCAGCACTGAGTGTTCACTCATCTATGAATATATATAAATGACATTAAGTACTGTAATAAAAGAACTGAACTACAGTACAGTGAGAAACCACAGTGGGAGGAAAGTGTTGTGATATCACACCAATGGTAATATAATCAGTCATTTGGACAGCACATCCCTAAAACTGTTGGTATTTGTAGTATCCTGTGCTACATGAGGATACTAGGAATGAAGAATGAAGATGGGATTTCTCTGATAGTCTCATGGCTTGTGAGCAGGCTGCTTCTGGATCATACGGGCTAAGTAACTCTGCTTAGCAGAGCACTAACGCTGAAATATGGGGATGCTATATGAAGCAAATTCTTGATGGAACGAGTTTAAAAAAAACAGCACATAGCCTCAAACTTGGTCTCAAACCATAAGTTTGCCAAGAAAACCAGACAGGTGATGTTGAGAATTGGTTAAACACAAGGCAATGACAGGGACACTGAATAGTGGTCAATCAACATAGGTTGTCAATGGCTGATTTCCTCTCCACAATAGAAATTTAATTACAGTGCTGGTTAAACATCCCTATTGCCAAAAGAAACTAAATGACAAAATAGGCTAGTATAAACTTCCATTATCACGCTGTAAACTTGCATGAGCAGAGATGTATTGACTTTCAACAACACAGAAAGCCGGTACCAGTGTCTCAAGTTTAATGCATTTCAGGGTGCTCAAACAGGACAAGTTAAGATCATAAAACTGCCATACGTAATTAATAAAGCACGGCTATTATAGCATGCACACAGCAATAAACCGAATTAATAACAATTATAAAATTCCGCAAATGCCTTCATTCCGATGGTCGCTGTAAACGACCGTTAATCTGTGCGCTTACCTTTGTAGTAACAATACAAATGCAGTCCATTCTCCCCTATCGGACAGATACCTCACGCCTCTCAGCATCTCATTTCGCAACTCTCTTCTTTAACGAGAATCAGCTAAATCCGTCAATAAATGCGGAGCTCACTGCCACTCCTTAAGGACCGAAAGTAAAATAACAGCGATCCACGTGTTTGTATTTCTTCTCCATGTTGGCCATGTCAGTGAAGTTCACAAGAGAGAGAGAAAGAGAGAGAGAGAGATGGGCACACGTCTCCAAATGATCCCGAAAGCGCATAAACGAGAGCGTGCTGCATCACCACGCGGGTTTGCTCGCACGCTGCTTCATCAAGCCTCTCACTGATGAAACCTTGCAGAGTAAATGCTTTTACTTCTTTGCCTATATCAAAACTGTTTAAATTAAAGCGCTGGAGACAATTTCTCTCTTTCTAGAAGTCCGTGTCCGCATTTATGGATTCTGCGCAAAGACAGGATAACTAATGCATTACAAAAGTGTCAGCGTCTAAAAACGAATGGTGGGTTTTCGCGAATGAAAGATAAAATCCAGTGGTCCGTGATATCTTTAATTAAAACAACATCTAGTGCGGCATGTTTGCATGCCCATACCACATTGCGATATAGATCTTATTTTAATACTTTGCATAAAACGTTACAATGACGTTGCATGAACTGCATGGATCACAGAAGGGTAATAACTCATATCAGTGCAAGCATTTTTCATAGCTGTCTGATTAAATGGCCTTGCTGAAACGGAAAAGACTCTTCAGGACAAGCAAAACTTTAGGAATGTACCTGTACTTTATCATGCGAGTAAGTGTGAGTAACAGTTTCTGAACATATTTCTCAACAATAAAACTTGTACTGCAATATTTCATTCTCAATAGTGTGTGCCACATCCTGTAAAGACTGACAAGTACAGATTTGAAAGTGACAACTCATACAGGAGAGAGAAATCCAGACACCCCACAGAGAAAGTGTTTTGGCAGATTTCAAGCATGTTCCCAGCAGATGCAGCCCCACCATCAGTCACCTCACACACATTTTAACACTGAGCCGACGGTGTAAAAGCAGCCTTTATATAGCTCATACTGTAGATTGTCCTGATGCAGTGTAAGAATAAATATTTGATGCACACAGTGATTAGACCTTCCCTTCAGTAGCAAGCCTCTACTAGTGCACGGAGCAGATGCATAAAGGGTTTTGGATCAAAGGAAACAAAAGAACACTGGGTAATAAACATCTCTTTCCCAGTTTCTATCAAAATAGTGCTGGTGGTGGTGTTTATGCTGAAGCTGGAACTTGGCCCGGGGGAAATGCGAAGCACTTTGAAACAGCCCACATTTCCTCTGACTTGCAAAATGAACGCTGACAATAACTACATCACTACACAAGACCACAAATAGACATGTGCGTTGTAATTTTTAGGAGTCATACAATTTTTTAAAAACATTTTAAACATAAGTAATTTCAACATTTGTGTGTTAAAAATATGATACTGAGATTCACAAAAGTGAATTCAAACATTGTATTTGCTAACAGTATAATAGAATATAATGTTAAAACAAAACATACTGAATTTGAGTATAAGATGTCTGATAATTGAGCTGTTGCTTGGGAGTGATTTAGCTTTTTGCATTTAAAGGTGCACTATGTGGAAATTTTAAATTGCTGTTTATAAACACAACATTCAAACTTGGCCCCTCCTTACCCCATGTAAAGGTCTCTGTGGTGTAGAAAAACAGCCGTTTCACAGTTATTATTCTTTTTCAAACCAGGATAGGTAAAGGTTTTATTCAGGGTTGGAGCTGAACTTTGCAGAACTCTCTAGGACCGAACTTGCCTACCCCTGGTCTAGATCATGAAAAGTAAAAATAAAATTAAATAAAATTAAATAAAATTAAATTAAATTAAATTAAACTTGTAAAAATTGTAAAAAAAATAAATAAATAAAATAAATAAATAAAAAAAAAAGGTGGACAAAATGTTTTCCAAAAACCTTTTTTTCTGAGTGCATGTATGGAAAAATTTTACTCATGTTCATTATGTACATTGTACATTTTCATTGTGAATACTAGCCTTAAAACTTTGTTGTGACAATTATGACATATTTAACTTTCTCATCCTTTAAATCTCAGTGTAGGTCTTCATCATAAAAGCTATTAAAATGTGACATAAGGCTGTGTGTCCACCAAAGCGTTTTTTGCCAGCTAAAAATGCCAGGCGCTCTGCTGAAAACGCTCAGCTGTGAGCACTTGAGAGCACAGCGTTTTTTTCCGTTGAGAAGTTGTGGTTGTTATGATACAAAATATCTGCTTAAGTAATGGCAAACACATGAAATGTTCCTCCAAGCATTACTTTTTACAACAATATTATGGTAGTCCGGCAATTCGATCTGATAAAGACATAAATACTCAGAGACAAGCAATGTTAACTTCTCCAATGTTGTTCATTCGTAGTATGAGCATGGTGGTCAGTATTAGTCCTGCCCCTCCTCCACTCTGATTGGTTAGCTGACCAGAAAATAGTGATGAGTGCAGCATTCAAAAGTTGAACATTCTTCAACTATCGGCGCCAAGAAAAAAAAACCTTGAATGCTCAGCGTGAAAAACACGCTCAACGCACAGGACGCTCCCGGCACTTTAAAAAACGTGGCGTTTCCATTGAGAACAATTGCAAAAATATGCTAGCCACGGGGAAAAATGCTTTGGTGGACACGCGGCCTAACTCCACTTAGTCAAGAGGACAGCACACTGTGTGAGAACCCTTCAAGCCGAAAACCTTGTCAAAAGATTTTCGTTGTAGTTTTTGTCACCCAAAATAAAAAAATGTTGTTGACGAAAATTATGACAAATTATTCGTCAACGAAATTAACACTGGGCGAAAAACGCCTGCCGTTTTAAAACGCCTTAAATCCAGGAAACGCTTTTGTTCTGCAGAGACCTCACACTCTCTCGCTGGTAGTACACTGTATGAATGAACAGTTACACTAATAATTAGATGGCTGGCTGTAATTTACAAGCAGTTTACCCATCTTCAGTCTAGCTCACTGATCTATAGACAATTACATTTTCCTGAAAATTCTGCATAGTGCACCTTTAAGTTTTATCTTATTTTTAGAAGAACTAGCTGTTTTTTAAAAAAAAAAAAACTTAAACTGACATTATTCCACGCCTCTAGCTTCCACAGACCCCACAATCTCCCTTGACCTGGGTTTTTTTTTTCACAATTCCAAGTTTGGAACATGAAAGTGAACTATTGCATAATAACATTTCATGGGAGATATGGTATACATGGGAGATCATAGCGTATATTAGCATAATATACGAAATGGAAATGCGAAATGGGTCAGTAGTGAAATTTTAATTTGACAAGGACATCAAGATATAATCATTCTACACAAAAGGCAAAAGGTCAACAATGCAAAATACATTTCGGTATTAAAAAAAAAAAAAAAAAAAAAACAGTCCTTGGATAAGAGATTTAAATACACATTGGTAAAAGAAGATTTTTAAACTTAAAACACCAAACTGACATTTTCACAATTATATTAAATATATATTTTAAGTTCAGTTCCACAAATTATGAAAAAAAGTTATCTGCTGTATCCAGCTGATCACATTCAGAAATGAATGTCACATTTCAGAGATTGTGAATTTAATGCAGCTAACACATTTTGAATAAAGTTTCAGAATTGTGAAAATGCCACCCACAGCTTGGCCACCAAAACTTGCTTTCCCACCGACAATGCTGTGACCTTTGTCCACAGCAGACCCATAAGGCGAGCCTTAATGAATGGAGAGCAATGACACATGAGTCCCTCTATTCTTGGAGTAAACCCCATCGACAAGGCTTGGGGAACGAGGTAGGAGAAAATGAGCGGCCCAGACATGCGGCCATGGGGGATGCCCAACCCACCAGACCCGTGCCGGTATGATACTTACTTGGTCCAGCTCACTGGGGGAGGATTTCGCTTTAGCGAGCACATGAAGGATTTCATTTAGAAGGGGAGAGTCCTGAGAGTGGCCATTTTATTAACAAAGAAAGAAACAAGAGGGAAAAGAAAAAGGACATTGAAATACACAGCAGAGGTACAAGTTAGGTTACAAGTTAAGTTTATGTAAAATTACCTATATTCCACTAGTATGAAGTTCAAAAGCTTGAAAAAAAAAAAAAAGCAACAACTAATATTTTGTTTGCATAAAAACAAAATATTAGAAAGTACTGTAAGTTACAGTGGAAGACAAATGAGAATAAATCTGAGTAAGTGATTATTGCATTAATGGTAAGACGGATCATTCCAAGTCAGTTCTTCAGGGCTCCCATTTCAGAGTTGTAGAGATATAAAGGTTTACCATTTTATAGAACCAGATCAGTTTAGTTACCCACAGACAAATAAACAACATTTTGTTTTGTGACATGGATCATTCTGAAAATGTCATGTTGTTAGTGGGATATTAGTTAAATCGGTAAAGGTCCTTTTTTCAAACTAAGCTAATGTCTAAAGACTTTGCTATAAACAGTATAATCTGTTCTTCTATAGTGGCTATTCAAGTTATACATGTCTACGCACTGCAGGCAGGTGGTGGTATTGTGACAACTGCCTTCCCAAAACAGACTGGTCCAGCTACAAATATACATATAACATCAAATGCTTTACACATCTAAGTCTAACATGCTGTTTGAATCTTTTCATACGGTGAAAATCTGTAATATATCTAACTAAAAATTCACTGGAAAACCCTAACCCTAATTTGATGTAATTTTGAAAATAGAATATTTTTATACAGTTTTTGGAAGTAAAAAGAACAATCCCATAATTTACAATGAAAAAATGTAAACTGACACTCCCAGAATTCCCTGTGTGATATTTCACATTTGATATTTTTCACTGAAATGAATGTTTCTTCTTAGCTTTTTCTTATCATTTACATACATTAGGGTGCCATGTTTATTTATGTAAAAATGTATGTTTATTGCATTATTTTATGTCATGTATCAAAAGGATATTTGACCCAATAATTTAAATTTGTTATTAATTATTAATTTACTCACTGTCAGGCCATCCAAGATGTAGGTGTCTTTTTTCTTCAGTAGAACAGCAGGGCTCTACAGTGCGAAAACTACTGCGTGCGACTATGAAAAAATATTTAGGAGCACCATGTGCGAGTGACCCAATCAGCATATTTGTGTTTGCGCTGAGGGGAGCTTCAAAGGTTTCTATGCGTTTTTGCAACGCTGAGTAATGCATCACAGATATATCTCATGAATCCTTTCATAAACAAAGTGTAGAGAGAGTGTAAATAAGAGATTGATTGTGCAGTGTAGAGAGCTTTGTTGATTATAAGGGAACTTTGTGAGATTGCAATGAACTACGATGAGTGACAGCTTTTAATGATTTTTAAATAAGATATTGATTTAATACAACAGTTCAATAAACAAGAAGTTAATATTAAGTGACTTACATTGTTTAGGTTATGAATGAACGTGCGTTTTTAATTGAATCTAGTGTCAATGGTTCAATTTCCCATTCATAAAGAGAGTCACTTGCTTTATTACTGAATTAATCAGCCCTTTGAACAAATCAAATGAATGATTCAGTAATTAAATCAGTGACTTGCTGCCACCTACTGGCAGTTTTAGTTAGATAAACGTTTTTTGTATCTTTTTAGTTATATAAATCATTTCATATTTCTGTATTCAAAATGTTATATTTAAAACATTAATCTCAACATGAGTTTATAAATTTCATTGCACTCATATCACCTCTGAGCCTCATTAAACATAAAAATACACCTACAAGCCACTTTTGTGTTCTTCTGTGCCACTTCTTTAGTACAAATCAATTTTGTTAATACTGATTTCATTTGATTGGTAACTTATTCTTAATTAAAATTAATTAAAATTAAATTGACCTAAAAGATGACATACTTTTAATAAAAAAAAAAAAATGCCAATACAAAAGTAAAAACAATATTTCCCTGTAAATCACTTTAAGGAGTCAAATATCACCTCGTAATGGGAAGGCTAATTTTTTTTTTATCAGATTTTCTGATTATTGATTAGAAGGTGCTCCTGAAATTTTGATTGCGTTCCTGAATTTTTTAGGTTAGAGAAAAGTAAGCATAGAGCCCTGAACAGTAAAGAAGATTTTTAGCTGAAACCGTGGTCCTTGGTCATTCATAAAATGCAAGTCAGCAGCTACACGCATTTCAGAATTTTAAAAAAGCACATTAAAGAACACAACATTAAAACCTGTGGCTCCTGACGATGTATTAAAGTCTTTGGTCTGTGCAAGAACCTGACCATTATTTACAACATTATTACCTGTAACTCATAGCCTCAGGCAAACGGATAAATGCTTGCATGTTGTAAATCACAAAGGACTACAGTTTCAGCTAAAAACTTCTTTACCTTCTACTCAAGAAAAAGAGTCACCTGTCTTGGATTGGCCTAAAGGTGAGTAAATTAACAGTAGATTTTAATTTTTCCCTTTTTGGGGTGGTGGGCACACTACACTTTTCATTCCACTGATTTCCATTCATACGCATGCAAATGTGGGAGACAGGAAACAAACTCAAGCGAATTTTGTGTGTTCCAATGTTCAAGTTGGCGAACTCTTTGGTGACTTGCAAATTCGGGTCATGTGAAGATGTGACTAATATAAGATCGGTATGACCCATGTGAGCTGAAATAAAACAATGCTACATTTAAAACTACAGAATTGGAGATGGAGAATTCCAGAAGTGGAGTGGACTGCAGATTCTTACATTTTGAATGTATTATATATGGAATCACGTGTTTTAAAAAGACAGAGTATGTGATCGCGGCTTTACTATGATGCCATTTTTTTGTTTGTTTGTTTTTTTGTTTTTTTTTTTAAATCAGTGTGTATGACACAGTGCACGTTCTATTTTAGTATTTACTTCAGCTTGTGGAAAAGCTACTTATGATAAACTTCGTGGCTTTCCTTTTACAACTTGTGTAACTATGGTTGTTGTCAGTATATGTTAAAGGTACAAAACAGAGTTTAGTACTGTAGCAGTGTGGTTATACATATAACCAAATATATATACAAATATACATTTTTTACATTTTTCAGCTGTAAATATTTACAGGTTGTTCTGTAAAGTGTTTTACATTTTTCTGTATTTCTTTTACAGAATTATTCTGGCAACACCAGCTGCCAGTTTTGTTCTTACAAGTCACTGTCCAACCTCAATTTCATTATTACAAGCGATTAATTCATGCAGTTTTCGAGAAATGAGAAATTAGGTACAAAGCATGTTTGCTTATTTTTAATCCATTTAGTTTGCTCACAATTACGTTAGATGTTATAGTAGGGCAAAACGTTTAGTAAACTTTAGTAAAACTTTTAAAAAAATAAATAAATAGTAATTAACTCTGCAAAACTTCAGGAATTACCTTAGAATTCCAAAGCTTATCTGTCCAGCAAGTAAACTAAAAATTCCATAAAAAACATTCAGTCATACAGGAGTGTTTCTTTAATATTATAAAATATAAATTTCCTGCTATGAAGCTAGTTTCATGGCTAGCATGTTCACTGTTCACTAGTGATATTTTCCATTTACCATTAAATTACAGATATAAAATTATCAGTGTGCAATGAATTGTGAGCATACAAAACCACATTTAATACATTTGTTCATTTTGTTGCGTGCATTACGCATTTGTGAGACATTTGTGAGTAATGCACAACAGTGCATTACGCTGTTGTGTTCTCTTCTCCTCTCCCATTCACAGCTTACCACGTCCACTTTTTTCCACATTTTTCATAACTGTGGTGAGAAATGACCGGTACTAAAACAGTGACACTTTAAGCAAACATCAAGCAGCAAAAGCCTGAGGGTTTCTGTATATCCACACATGCATTCAAAAAAAAATATTTTTACTGCTTGCTCATTTTAGTTACTTAAAATGAGTTAATGCAGCAATTCTGTCACAACTTATCTACCTTGTTATGCTCTTAAGAGGTCATTAAATGCCTAAAAATTGCTTTGTTTTCGGATATTCTGCATAAGTACAGTATTCTGTTCCTCTGCATCAGGGAAAGTGAACATCTGCTACTAAAGTATTCAAGTGCACAAACAGCATGCATAGAGACTGCAGTTAGAGCCACAGAGCGTAAAGATCCATTCGTCGTATTTGTTTTCAACAGCAGCACGCATAACTACTTAGACCAATATGCTCTCGCTGAATCCAGGAGGATAGTGTGTCTTTTCCGACAGTTTCTGTGAAAGTGTCAATCTATAAACGATTTCCAGTAGATACAGTAGGTGGATTACAGTAAATTTCAATATCAAAGGATGTCAACTTCTCAGAAAGGTGTGGGTGTGACAGCAAAAGCATGTGCCCATTTTCCATTCAGAACAGTTACAAATGAAGTTAAAGATTGCCATTAATCCCCAATAAACATGTCAATCAACCACAGGCCATGTTTGATTGTTGCTTTGTATTCTGAATGCTATCTGAATGCTATGACCATGTTGTGGCATGACTTGTTTTATGATTTGTGAAAAACAAGCAGCATACCATTTTCTGAATTTCTTTAAAGATATTCAAATGTTTTACACTGAGATGTTTGTGAGATGCTAGAAATGCGTTTGCAGACATCAAAGGACACACAAAGTTTTAAACACAGCATCAAGCTGACCTGAAAAAAGCTGAAAAAACAGCAACTATTTCAGATTATTAGAAATTGAAGCACACTTACCTCTATGCTGGTGCTAAGGCTGGGCAGGGTGTCTGAAGTCACCGTTGTGCTTTGAATGCTGGAGAAATCCCACAGGTTCACTGGGGGTATTGCATCGGGCACTTTCACTGATTCCCCACATCTCTGATTATCCAATAAGGTCACTTCGTAAAATTCCTGGATATCTGTTAAAAAAGAAAAGATTTCCTTTTTTTCTATAATACCCATATCCGAGAAAGCTTACTAAAAAAAAACATTATTCAGGAAAAGCATGATACAGTGGCCCCGCAAAATATTAGGACTCTTAGGCCACATGCAAAAGTATGGATTTCACTGCATAAACAATTTTGTTTCAAAAAAAGTCATTCTCGCTTTTAATTCTAAACAACCAGTACAAGTGTGATTTTTTTTTTTTGTGAATCTATGAAGTCAGATCCACAAAGTCATTTCCTCTCAAATTCACATAGGGTGTAGCAGCCACAGGTGTAGTTTATCACATTAACTATGAATATAAAACTCTTACATTTTTAATTGTCTCTTAAATGTTTAAATATCTTTTAGGTGGGCACTGTATTTTCAAGACAAATAGAAGTGTTTTGAAGGTCATTCAAGGACACGTTTATTGTGCAGACTAAAATCTTGTGAACGCTTGTTCATTAATGATCAAGGTCTCTTTACTAATGTGATTTAGTAGCTAATGGCATGCACCTCTGAATACACATCCTAAAGTGAACATCAGTTTAAAGATTACAAACAAGAGTGTGCACTGAAGCTGGAGGTCACTGGAGATTTAAAGGTCGTTCACAGCTGTTACAACATTCGCCAGGTTACAATCGTAATGATACAAGGGTCAGCAAGCATGCTTTCAACAAAAACAACAGATGGACCCCACAGGAACTTATTCTGAACGTTTATAGCACTTATTTGAAAGCCACCACCCAGTCATGAGTAAACACAGTGCATATTTATGTATGTACATGGCAGATAAGACAGAAGCTCACACCACTTTAAAAATCAAACAAACAGTAGCAATCCACACAAAAGGTATATGTGCAGCTTAAAATAATTTAGGGAACTAGTCTCTTCCACAAGTAGAGGGGAAATGACTGTTTAAGAGAATGGCGTGCTGTGGTTGGCTATGCCGACACTCGGCCAAGAGAGAAAATAGCAGAGGGCTAGTTCTTCTATGCATGTCAGAGATTGGGTAACAGGTCTGAAAATACATGCTGGATCACATGGAGCTACACAGCAGTGAGAATAAATATTTTTATAATGCACACTGGTGGGGGTGATTCCCTCATCTCTGGTTTCCCTTTGAAATACTGAGTCTAGTGACTTCACAGCTGAAAAACCACTGCAGGCTTGTAACCAATCTCCCCCTAACACAGAGTGAGCATTTGTCCTATCTCTATTAATAATTTAGATCTAGCATATTTTATGGTCCCTATGTTAAAGGTAGAGTATGTAATGCTTTTCATAAACATTTTTTGTTATACTGGTTGAAAGTCTCTTCACAGCCTGGATATCAACAGGTTCTGTGGAAGTCTCAGGACTTGAAATGTTCAGTCAATTTTTGTTCAGAATGCAATGACAGGAAATCCTACCCGCCTGTCAACCTATGTTTCTGCATATCTCCAAGCACCCAATTGTGAGAGTTTGGCACATTGCTACTGTCCAGGTTAAGCCAGAGGGTGTTTAGCCAGTGTGGAAAAATAAATTTCGGATACCGTTACAGAAGTGCAAACCAAAATTCGAAGACTTGCCAAAATACACAGACACGTCGGCACCAATAGCCTCACAGTTAGTGTGCAGACTAGGGTTGGGCCGACAGACAATGTCATTGTCAATCGCTGATGACTGACAGACATCACGATGTTGGGCCGGCATCGGGATTCCTCCCACAAACCCGCCGAATCCATATACTGTTTTCGAAAAGGAAATTATGTGTACTACGGACTTCTAAAGGGAATAAATACATGATGGGAGGGAATTTTTTTTTTTATACTTTTTCTCACAATTACAGTTGCAATCAAAATTACTCCACCCCTCAGAGACTGCTTCAACATTGCTGCTTTTAAGTCACATATTTGTATGGTGGGGAACAAAACTGTCTTAACACAATTAAGCCTTTAGAAACTCTATTAAAAACAGAATTAGCTTGAGCTGTTACCCATACTTAAACTTAGCCCATGCATGTGCTGAACTTGATATAAATGATTTTCAGCATTTCTTCTCAACAGGCAAGCTACACTTCAAGTTAAAAGTTTTCCTAGTATGTTGGAGCTTTTATTAAAAGTAGCCTACTTTTACCTGTCAAGACATGCCTTTACTTTTAGAGACCCATGACACACAAAAGGGGCGTTTGCAAAGAGTGTTTGAAAACATGCTGTGACGCTAGAAGTGCAGAAACTACATACTCCACCTTTAAGGTTGGCCAAAAATAAAATAAAACGTTGTCCCAAAGACACAAAAGTTCTGGTTGGGTAAACTAATCCAGGATTTATTTCTTGAGATTAATCGCTGTTCTTTCACTTGTCAGAGCCCCTGTAAGCCTTAGAAAAGTTAGAGATTGTCACAGAATCCTACTATTTAACATCTGACTGACCTCTCAGTCATGCAAGTACTCCCAAAATAAAACAAAAAAGGGAAACAAATACTGAGTCTGTTTACTGAAAACTTAAGACTGAAGTTATTCAGGTGAAATGTCTTTTTTGGTCTCCAACTACCAGGAAATTCAAACGTCTAACAAGAAACTGAAATTTCTGTGCGTGCCAGTGACTGACATTCCAAAGCATGTCTTGTTTATAACATGTAGTGACATCTGATAGCAGTAGAATACAAAATGTCAAGAGCTGCTTCAAATTTACAAATCAACCTGTCCAAAAACAGGAAAAAATATGAGAACTTTACTATCTTATTGAAAACAATCTGAGACATATAAATCGAAGGTCCTAATGCTAACATTCAGATTTTTCAAGAGCTGAATCATCATGCATCAAACTAATTAAAAATGCATTATATAAGAGTGTGTGTTTACACAGCACTCTAGCTGATTCAGCTGCATTATGAGGAAAACATTTCATAACTTCATTTGTAAATCTCATTGAAGCACATCAGGAAGCAGATGGTGAAAGACCCTCTATTTGCAAGCAAATCATTAATGTACAGTTATGTACTAACCTAGTATAACTGACACATTTTGTGTTTTTGCTAACAAATTTTATTATTTAAACTTGGTTTACACATTTATTCCATTTACACTTGACCACATAATTCAGTCTCTGCAAATGGACATTAATCTGACCTACTTTTCCTGCACTATAGAAATCTAATCAGAATTCTGTTTCATAATGATGTTAATGCCAGGCAGCAAAGGTTCTCTCATCACCTCATGTTGCAATTACAGTTTGAGATTCGAGTTTGTTCCATCCATGGCTCTCCCTTAGGTGTGGATGGTGGGGCTTCCAAATTTCTGTATACCACTATAGGAGGAGTAAAGGTCGAGTTGTATCTTGTATTTGTCTTAAAATAATTCCTAACAGTAACTACAGTTGAATCTATGGACACAGTCATATACGAATTTTAGATTAAACTTTTTTCCCTGTAAAGGTCTGTTGCATTCGTATTTTACAAATGATACTTTGCTATTTTAAACTGCAAATCAAAGTTTGTGTGAAGAAAACATCAAACTGAAGGGCAAAACACATACTGGATTTCTACTAACTACTGGGGAAATCTGTGAGAAATTCATTTCAAATGGATAGGCGAGTGAGACTGTGCCGTATGTTTTTTGCAATGCTTTTCACATTTAGTTTTCAAACACCGTAATTAGCTACAGCTAAATTTCTCATTGTGCTGCTTGGTGAATCTTTTGCCAACGTTGAGTAAAATAACAGTTGGTGGTTTACATACTATTGAAATCCCATTTGACAAAAAAAAAAAAAAAAAAAAATCAAATCACAGACTACTCAAAGGCCACTGGAGCAGTAGTGTCAGGTATGATCATCATCTTAATCATCAAATTAATTCATGCCCTTAAAGGGTTAATTCACCCAAAAAATTTTAATTACGTCATTGATTATGTCAAACCCGTAAGACCTTCTTTCGTCTTTGGAACACATATTAAGATATTTTTTAATGAAATCAAGAGTGCTTTCTGACCCTGCATAGACAACAACACAACCACCACATTCAAGGCCCAGAAAGGTAGCAAGGACATTCAGAAAATGGTTCATGTGACATCAGCGGTTCAACTGTAATTTTATAAAGCTACCAGAATAATTTTTTGTGTGCAAAGACAACAAAAATAACAACTTTATTCAACAATTTCTTCTCTTCGATGTCAGTCTCCACTGCACATTCGCGAGAGTACCAAAACGCATGCATGTGGTGCTACTGATGCTGGAGCCACCATCCTGATGTAGAACATCCATCTCCTCTTAGTTCATCATCTGTACATTCTGGTTTAGGGATCCTCATTTTAACGGGTTAACCGTTAACCGACTGAAAGAATTTTGACCGATTAATACAATCAGTTTTAAAAGGTAATTTATTTATTTTATTTTTTTTTAAATTTATCAAAATATTTCAAAACGTTTGCTGGATGGTTAAAATACAAGGAAACTGCCTTTTTGAGAGAGAGAAAAAAAGATAAATCGGGTAGGCCTATAATGTTAAGTCGCATTTTATTATTACATTCAGAAATAGGCCTGATGCTGACGCGAAAAGTTTACAAATACTATAAACATATGCTAGGCTCCTTCCAATTTACTAGTATTCAGAAAAGAATAAGAATGAAAAATATAAGAAGCTAACTTTGGGTCTCTCATACGACACAAATCCAAATGTTTCTGTATTCGAGATGTATTTGAATGCCAAAATATTATTTATTATGCAAACCTAGTTTTGTACTTCACTCGCATTCCAATATATCACATAAAACAAATCGTTTCGCATAATATCATGGCAGTACGGTGATAACGATTAAGCAGTGTGATTTTTCCAAATGTTTGGCTGACTGTATTTTATTATGATAATAGAAATAGAAAGCATTGTCAAGTTAGCAATGTCTGCGTGCGGTGCAATCACTTGATTTTTTTTCCTAACAGTGGAAACGACTCCTTCTAGTTATACAGGTAATCGAAACTGTAAACTGTTTGCTTTTATTTGTGTACATTCACAATAAAAACAAATCTTTGTGCTTTCGCAAAATAAAAAAAAAAATAGGATGCTGCTTCAAGGCGTCTTCCTTTCACGCAGCACAAAAGTGAATCAAAACTCTGCTTGTTGCACAGTTTTTTCTTTCGTTTTAAGTAAAAATATTTATCGTATAGGCCTATTCATTATATGAAGAGTTCAGATGCAAAACCAGCTAAAAGCCATCTCGGTCAAAAATGAGATAATGATACTGAGTGAATGCTCCTTACACATAGTATACGTCCATCAAATATTTTTACTTCAAACTCGCTAAATTCCAGCCTCAGCCCAAACAGAAGTACCAGTACTTACACAGAAACCTGTACAAAGTAGCCAGAAAGAAATGCTCATTTTAAAGAAATACGTCAGATGGATTTAGCTGGTTTTGCATCTGAACTCTTCATATATAGCCTAGCTTTATTAGGTTTTTCCTCTGATAGCAGAAGCGCTGCAAGTGCGTAATGTGAATCCTCATGTTCTGTTGTTTTCTGCTTCTTGCGCATGTAAAATTAATCTTTGGAAAACAAATTTTGATATTTTAACTTGTCACAGACACTTATCTTTTCTAAAATAATTAAATTCTAATTTTAAATAATCTTGTCGGTTAATGGTTAATAATCAGTTAACAAGCGTCGTCTGTCGGTTAGGAAAAATAACCGAAATTAACATCCCTATTCTGGTTCAAATAAGTAAGGCTGGGCAAAAAAATTGCAAGTCATCCTCTCAATCACAATCTGCAGACAGCTTTACAAAGACGTTTTATGTACTGTGTCCCTTCTTCCTGCATGTAAACAAGGTGCAGTGCATCCAGGTTCTATGCAGAACCTGCAGGTTCCTGCATCAAGAGCACCACACGTGTTGTGGTATTCTTGTAAATGTACAGGAGGCTGACACGGAAGAGAACAAATTGTTGTTATTTTTTATTTTTTTTTTTTTGCAAGTATTCTCGTAGCTTCATAAAATTACTGATAAACCACTGATGTCACATGAACTATTTTACTGATGTATTACCTATCTTTCTGGGCTTTGAACGTAGTAGTTCCGTTGCTGTCTAAGGTCAGAAAGCTCTTGGATTTCACCAAAAAAATATCTTAATTTGTGTTCCGAAGTTGATTGAAGGTCTTTTTAGTTTGAAATGACATGAGGTTGAGTAATTAGTGACAGAATATTCATTTTTGGGGTGATCTATCCCTTTAATAATGTACATAATGTAATTACTGTAATCATAATCTCATATATAAATTGTTCATTTGAATGAGATTTGTGATGCAAATATTACCTTCTGTATGTTCCCCACAGGCCATATTAACCAGACACAGAAATCCCAATCCCATCCCTAATCAGTGCATGAAACTGCAGACAGCTTCTATTAATAATTAATAATATCCCAACCATCACTGTAAAACTAATCCCAATCAAATGCGCTAAAAAGAATCTCTCAAATCAAGCCTTTAACTCCAAACCCATTATATCTGTTTGTTAGCAGATGTAAGAAATATGGACAGCAACATGGATGTCCTCAAGCTTTGGTCAGCCAGGACAAAACATGCATATGATTAAAGAAAGTAAGGGAGCTTTATGAGTTTGATCCTTAATCTGGTCTCTGGGGGAAATCAGTCTAGCATCAGATGAAGTTATGACTGAAACAAATTACTAATAAGCATGAAATTCTGAGTTAGGTATACAGAGTTTTAATCATTGTTTGAGAATCAGCTATTAAGAGGTTAATACTGAATGCTCTACTTTGCCCTTAGTATAATACCAGTGTCATTATGAGGCGTGCTGTTTATTCATGTGAGTTCAGTGACCCCATCCATGTTCTGTGAGTACGCAATGTGCGTGATAAAAATGGAGCTCTTTTAATCTCTGCCTGTTTTAGTAGTACTACAATGACACATCAAACCCACTAATACAAAGGTTCTTGTTTTACACAAAATCTTTATAATATCAGCCCAAATGTGTTCGATATCAGTCTAAACAGGTGCACTGCTCAGAACCATTATAAACCACAAGCTGCATCAGAAAGTATGGTGAATTAAAATTATTTAGAATTAGGTCCACACAATGATCAGTGGAACCATCACAAATAAATCTGATAGAGATATGGTCTGCGTGAGACCCCAGACACTTGAACTCTTTATGATCTTTCATAACTAAAGTTTAACAAGACAAAGATAAAAGATTTAAAGAAAAATGGTAGACAACAGTGGATTCATAACAAAATGTAAAAAGCTGTTGCATTAACATAACCACTATGTTAACCATAAAGACTGTGTCTTAAGAACTAGTCTGACCAACTAGTAGCAAGGCAAGAGGTATATATTATAATGACTCATCCCTGTTCCTCCCTGGTCATTGTTGCCTATCAATGACATAATATCCCTACTATCCTCGGTTTTCTGCTCATAGAAACTAAAAAAATAAATAAATCTGCTGTACAGTTAACTAAATCCGTAATGGTTGTCACAAATACAATTAAAATGAGATTAAAAATGTTGACTGCAGCATTAAATTTAGATTCTTTTTACACATTTTTACAGTGTTGCGCAATATAATCTTAAGCTTATGAACACAATGGCCAATCGGAGGCATCCAGATGAGTCATCATCATCACCAGATGAGTTTTGTTGATCTGTGTATGTGCTTTGCTAACTGAACTCTGCTCCCTCACAAATTCTCTCACCATAAACAAAGTGAAGATGTATATATGATGTAAGTATGAGATTTATTCATCAAACCGTGTATAGACAGCTTTATGGATTATAAGGGGAGTTTTTCTGAGAGTACTTAAAACTTGTGCTGGACTGAAGCCAGTTATAACGTTCTTTACTCGCTTTCTCTGTATAATTTATTCACTGTTTGAATAACTATGGAAGGTACAGGTAATAAAAAAATAACTCATCCGTGAACATGATTCATGAATTCCATACATAAAACGACATCTTCATAGCATCATCAAGCTTTGTCTATTGTTTTGAAAAACCAACCTCTTGCGGCAAAAACCTTCATATTGTGCCTTTAAAAAAAATATTAGATGACTAACTTTTTAAGACTAGTCTAAGCAGTTTATGCAACCGGCCCCTGGACTTCTTTTCTTTAAAGGGGTTCTATTATGCTTTTTCACTGTGTATTTTTGGGCATACAAAAGATCTACAAAGTTACAAAGTCCACTCCAAAGGGAGATATTTTGTTTTTTAAAAAATCCCTTTTCAAGAACTACAACGAAGGGCTCCTTTGGACTACAGCATGTGTTCTCCGGATGTTATGATGTCACAACCCGACCCATTAGAATGTCATTAAAATAAATCCCGCCTACTGAAATTCTAATGGTTGGGGGGTGGGTAGGGACGAGGTGGGGGATCAGACTAACTTTAGCGCTGCAGCGCGGAGAGCCACTTCTGGGATGCTTCAACGAGCCGCAGCGGGTATAAAAAACAAGCATTGACTAAAGTGACCGCAATCATCTCCGGGGGCCATGTCGGAGCTGTGCCGTAGATGTGTGCAGTATAGGGGGTCGAAACACATGCAGGGGTGCAGCTGATGTAAACACAAGCATTGACTAGCGTGACCGCGATCATCTCCAGTGGCCGTGTTGGAGCCACACCGCAGATGTGTGCAGTGTGTGGTAAGAGATTTATTCATCATACAGCGTAGATAGCTTTACTTATAACGCAAGTGTTTTTTAAAATGCATAAACTTGCACTAGACTAGGCTAGGCTAATCAGTGATGATGTTCTTTGCTCGTTTTCTGTAGCTGCTTTTTGAATAACTATGGAAATGTAAGCATTTATAATTAGTAACTTACAATATTTTCATTCAATTGTTATGTTAAATACAAATTAGGTCATATTAAAAACATTAGGCTTATGCTCGAGCTGGTTTCGAGCAATGAAACTAAGTATGTAAATAATTAAATAAACTAGCACGATAATACATGTATTGGCGATCTCGCAGGCTGACGATAGGACCCAACACTACTGTAGCGTATTATTTACTCGCCCTCCACGCATCCTAGGTGTATATGACTTTCAGATGAATGCAATCAGTGTTATATTAAAAATTATCCTGGCACTCTCAAGCTTTAGAATGGCATAGATGGGTGTTTCTCTTTATCAGTCCAAAACAAGTCCAATAAAGTGCATCCATCCATAATAAAAAAAAGCGCCTCACATGGCTCCGGGGGGGCCAATAATGGCCTCCTGTAGCTAATCAATGCGTTTTTGTAAGAAAAATACAATACACTTTAATCTAGCCTGAGCTAACAGTTGTACATGGAGCTGCTTTGGAAATTGGCATGGCAGTACTGAGCCATTTAAGCTGTTTGCTTACACAATGCACTGGGACAGCTAACCAATCACAACACATTTTGTTTTTTGGAAGGCAGGGCTTCAGCAAACACGGAACTAATCGAGCCATTTGTGCCAGGCTGGGTAGAAAGCTATTATAATAATGTAAATTACGTGAAAAATAATGCGTTTTTCAAACCACCAAGAATTAGAGCATGTTCTACAACCCCAAAACAAAATCAAGACTTTGTAAAAGAGCATAATAGGACCCCTTTAAATTCGCTATATTCCACAGTGGATACGACCGTTATAATTCATGGAAAATGAGCCCTCTCTATTAAGCCAGTCAAAACAAAGGTGTAACTAAGTTTCTCTAAGTCTCATGTTCACTCTTTTGCCTCCAGAATGAGATCTGTGGTAAGGCAGCCCTTAAAAAGAGTGCTGTATTGACGTCCAATTAACAGACCTCTGCAGCCACAGGATAGAATTTCCGCAGTTCACCAAGCCTGCCGGGTCTCTTTAACTCTGACACATGTCTTCATTATCTGATGGCTTATTTAAAGACTTTGGAATGCTAATGCTTTCTGTAGATAATTAATAAAATGATTGCGATGATCAACTTCAGAAATTACAATCATTTACAGGACCACAATCAGCCACATAAGGAAATCATTAAAAAAATATAACATAGCTCAGTTTATATATATATATATATTTTTTTTTTTTGGCTTGATGTTCGCCAAAGTGATTGCAATGTGCTTTAGGAGATGCTTCCTTTCTACTTGAGTTAGTGATTTTAATCCATTACATATTCTGTTACCCAGTTTCAGACAGGACCTCTGAATAAAGATTAGGACAAGATATCGGCCTGCCTGTGTGATATCAAATTCACCACTCCAACTCTTTATGAAGCACTAAGAGCTTTTTAAAAAAGGTTCTTCTGTGTGTGAACAAAACCTGGCCATTATCTACTTTAATCTTACCGCTACTCTGAGTCTCATTTTCAAAACAATTAACTAGAAACTCATGAGGCAGGTGGGTTCTGTCAAGGGTAAACTTGGTCTATCTTGTGACCCACATTTTGCATGCAGGAGGAGACCTGCCCTGCTCTGGTTAACTCTTCTTCTCTGGCATCCAGGGAGGGATCTTAAGGCTCTAATCATTGAGATACATGCACTGAGTCTGCAGTGATGCTCTCTCAGAGAAACCATCATAAATCATCAGCCTACGGATTAGGACTAGGGTAATCATGTCAACAGACGGATTACATTTTGTTTGTCCTTTAGAATACATATCTGAAGAAAAGTCAAATTGGAAACCGTCACTCCAGTGCATTTTTCATTAGCGACGCTCTTAAAAACATGCATGCGGGACATACACGAGAAGAGGGATTTCTGCAAATATGAATGACGCTATGCATGAAGGTGATTACACATGTATGTTTCATATACTTATCAATGCTGAGCACAAAGATTCGCCATGGCAGCTTAGAGTAAGATAGTTTTCTAAGATACAGAACAGTGATGAGACACTCATACTGTGTAGCACTTCGGCCTGGACAATAGAAGGAAATATTTACAGCTTGTGGTCTTGTGATATCCAATTAAAATGTCTGTTACGTTCCCCCATCTACTGCCAAGTTTTCCTGCTTTTTACAAACCAAGTAGGCTTTTAAAACTGAAACAAGACACGAGTGAAATACATTCACCAAGAGGAAGCTGACCAGCGTTTCTCCTTAAACATGTGACCATTTCAGAAGACAAATCTAAATAAGTAACTAAGCATGCCTTAACTAATACTCTTTACTTTCATCCACCCAAGCAAAAGCTTCCATGTTTTTTTTCTAAAGAATAGGAAGCAGAGGATAAAATTATTACAGGAAGCCTCCACACCTTGAGGGTCAAACACAGAGAGTGGCACATGGCCAGTTAAACCCCTGAGAAACTCAAACAGGCTGTTCAGCATTCCTCGTGGTTGCCTTCTTTGCCTAGTTTGCAATGGCTGGCTTAAGAGAACTAAAAACACTATATTGCAGCACCTCGAATAAACTACCAGATAAAACAATGCAGATCAGATTCCTTTATACAAGAACATCCTGAAATAATATTTTCAACAATAGTTTACAGTTAAAACAAATATGAACACTGCTTCAAAACATTAAGTTGCAATTTACCTTTTTAGAACAGCAGTTCTCAATTCCAGTCCTCACGAACCCCCGCTCTGCACATTTTGTGCATATCTCTTATCACTTAAGACGTGTGTTCCATTTGATCATAAGTGCCCTGTGAAGTGGACTTCACAGGATATTCTACCATGATTCCAGTTCGAAGGGAGCGTGTATGTTCAATTTGAAGGGCATTTAAGTAAGACGTGAATTTAAATTGAATTTATTTACAGAGGTATATTACGTCACACTTCTCTAGTAAGTTTTTTCTGCGTGTAAAGATGCTTCAGGCCGTGGCATAGGGCAAATCTGTGAATGAATGTTCCGAAGTGAAGTAAATTTCAACAGATTTCCTGTGCTCAGGGAGTAGGGAGCAATGAACACTGTGTACAGACCATGTCAATCAGAACAGTTCATGCATGAAGCTCTCTTCTAACAAGTTGATGATCTGAATCAGGTGTGATAAACAAACACGAAATATGCAGAGCGGTTTGGGGGGGGGGGGGGGGGGTGTGATTGAGAACTGCTGCTTTAGACAATATATGTGAACAGACAGGAAAGCTTTAAGGTCAGGAAACAAAGTTAAATGCTTTAGTATCATGGTCACCTACATGTTACTAAGTTCTCGCCTCTCTGAAAACGGAGGCAATAGTTATTAAATAACAGTATAGCTTGAGTAACACATACCCCTGATTGACTTTTACTACTCAACACCTCTGTGCAATGACAAGCACCCACCAAACTTTTGGAGGGAAAATGTCACAACCTCCACAGACTTAATATGAACACCCCATGAATGAAAAAAAGAACAGATATTGATTATTTCCTACAGTGCTCATAACAACAAAGTTTTGTCACTTGTCCTGTGTCTCCTTACATGTAAAAATAAAATTGAAAGTAACATTAAAATTAAATAGATAGATAAATAGATTTCATGCAACTCTTGAGGATAAATAGTCACACTCACAGCATGACACAGTACTTTCATTATTACTAGGGCAGTGCTGAATGACACATTGTAGTACCTATAAGCGCCTGGAAGAGGTTACTCTGGAAGATGTCAATGACTCTCTGGATGGAGTTTCTCAGCTGTCTGTCTTCAGTGTTACTGAGTTTTGACCGGTATTCCTCCAGCAGTAACAAAGCCCTCTGTGCATCTAGACAGGGCAGACATAAAGTTTTCATGAATTCCATAATTACACGATACTGCAGCAGACAGTATAACGCGAAATATCTTAAAAATAATCTCTAAGAATAAAGCCTAAATAAGACGCAAATGACTTTGGTATAAGTTTGGTATAAACATATGCTGTGCTAACCGGACAAAACAAAAACGTTTGACAGTCCTCAATTACAAAGAGTTTTAGAGCTTATATTCAGTTACCTTAGAGATACAATTCGGTAAACAACAATATCTTAATATTTTACAGTCTGAAATAATCAGTTAAGCCGCAAAATAGTGAGTTAGCAACTACAATGTCCGACTGTGTATAAGCATATCCTAGTTTTAATGAGAGTTTTCTCAGGTTTATCTCACCTTTTTTCCTTACTGGCATGTTTCGCTTGGGCTCTTGCACGATAACCAACACAGCAGAGCTCGCGATAGAAATTAACAATACACACGATAACAAATCGCTCTTCTCCCAACACGAGCCCGTCCAGAGTGTCTATGAGGGTAAAGTCAGACGCAGTTGGCATGAAACTCAAATGTTTATCCGGTAAACATGGGGACGGTTCAGGCTGATATGAAAATGAGCCGCTGGGTTTTGGAGTAGAGCGAGAGCTGCACTTCTTCAACCTGACAGTCGCTCGACACCACAGAATTGAGCTTGACTCCACTGACAGCCCTGCGCTTCCATTCAAAAGACACAGACGCTGCGACTCAGCCTCCACCGCCAATCTGCTCCGCGTCTGCGGGGGAAAAACTGAACATATGTCGCCGCCAGTTGCAGGAGGGCTTCCAAAACTCCCCAAACTGAAAATATACACCTCCCTGCCGTGCGCTTGCAAGGGCTCAGTGTGAACACAAGCGATTCAAATCCTCACGTCCGCAGTTTGCTACATTCTTCTTCGCCTTCAGTGGAATGAGGATTGTTTTCCTAAACGTCAAACTTCTTTCGTTATCTCCTCCTCTTTTTTTCTTCCTATGTGTCAGAAATTCCAAACTTTCCTCCAAAATGGCGTCCCAGGGTTGGAAGAATGTCACGTGATCATAGACCCTACCCTTGACCGCCCAATCATGGGACTGAGCTACCTTTCAGCTCAGGGTTGGGAAGGTGAGACTTGACACTATCTTAAAGGAGACTCACTAACTCAAGCAGGCAAGTGGTATAAACAAGGGTCCATATGAGGATATAGGCTCTTGCAAGTTCATGCGGGACATATTGTGATTGAACATTGCTATGCCTAGACTGTGTTTTCAGTCCAAATAAAACGTTCACAAGTATGACTAGTCTGGCTTTGACTTAGAAGTTGTGGTAGCTGTTCACGTGGAAGTTCAACTGAGGGGGCATTATGTAAAGCCACACTGAACCTGATCTTGAGATGCAGCTGCAGAGAGTTCTCTGTGTTAATCCAGGGGTTTAAGGGTCAACCCTATAGGGTGGAACTATTTTGGTACTGGTATTGCAAAACATCATATATATATATATATATATATATATATATGAAGAGTTAATTTGCAAAAATAGATAACTCCGTTTTTTCAAACAATTTTCAAACATCATGTTTTTTCATTGTGCATTCCAGTTAATCTCAGTCAAACTGCAGTTAGGTTATTTTGATTAAGTAAAAATAAAAAATACAGCTAACTAACACAATAAAACACAATGATAGCATAATAAAAAACATGATTTTTGAAAATGTAAAAAAAACAAAAAAAAAACATAAAAAGTAAACTATATACTATATACTAGTATACTATATAGTATAATTATACTATATTTTATAATAAAAATTGGACATATTGTACTTTTTGTGGGCATTTGTTGCAACATGCTGCATTAATTAAAAAATAAAAATACAAAATAATCAGCAGTGAAATAACCTAAACCAGGTTAAAACAAAAACCTCCTGTTGTACTCCTCATGTATTAATGTTTTTAATCCGAGAATGCACAATTAAGGTTGTCTGACACCACAAACACTCAATGAATCAGTGTTTAATGGTTCAAATGTATCAAATCTAACATATATCAACAAAAACAACCAAAGCAGTGGCCCAGATTAGAAAGTAGTCATGGTAAAAAGAGGATTTTATTTTTAGACGGTCATGTTTTACGAATGATCCTCTCTGATCTTGAAGAGGCTACCTCCTCCTTGCCACAGTGTACAAGAGCAGTCAGGTTTGCATTGTATCTTATGAACATTGGATTTGCGTTGAGTAGTTATTTAGATTTTGCTATTAGGCCAGCATATCAATCTTGGCGACAGACGTGCATGCTTTGAGTACAAGTTTTTGGGACTCTGGTATTTTTGTAAAATTTTTCATACATTTTCATTTGTTTAATATTAATGAACTGTGTCAATGTAATCAACATGTATTACCATTTGAGACTGGGCATATTCTCTGTGACAGAATGTGGATCTGTAAGCAATATGACATTGGCGCTTCCCAGCACATGTCCATCCCGTCTGGCTCTCTCATACTGAACAGTGATTATAGCAGCTGTTTTTGCTGTCATCTCTGGACAAATTGCTCACAATTAATCTTGGCATAAATCAGGATTTTGGCAGCAGTGTTGGTGAGCGTAGTGACATGAAATTTCATCAACAACAAGGGAAATAAAACTAAAAAAAATCAAGTAGAGGAACTTCTCAGGGACAGTTAGAGCTCCATTTCTGTAAACATTTATGACAGTTTAGTTTAGATGTTTTTGCTTTTGTTTGCTGCTTTAATGTGATGCTGTTGCAGTTGCTGCATAGAAGTCACTATTACAAGCATTGCTCATTTTATTATAATCAATCTTTTTGGTATTATGATAATCATACAGCAGCATGGCGTGTAATTTGATTTTATTCTCTTAATGTGATGATGGCCTATTAAACAAATCCCAGCCTGTAAACAGATAATTCTCTGGCATAATTTCAGTGGGCTGTCAGAATGCCAGGACATGATCGATCCAGAGTAACAGCTTATCTTTCATTTGTGCTGCATCTCAGTACATCAAAGGTACTCTCCCCATGAGAAATGTCAGTTGTAATGCCAACACTTGACGTTTTCAATGATGATTATGTTGTGATTCCCTGAGAAGTCAAATTTAGTGATTGTACATGCACATTTAAATGGATTAATTTCGAAACATCATTTAATGACGGAGCATTCATCCGGGGATCCATAAAAGTCCTGCCGGAGGCTATGAAGGTATAAATAAAACATGTAAGAAAAAAGAAAAAAAAAAACATCCATACTTTTTCCAAACTTCTTGTTCTATGTAGGGTTGCAGGGAAGCTGAAGCCTATTCCTGTTTCTCAGTACATAGGCCAAAAAAAAAAAAAAGCATTTAAGGATGTACACATATTCACACTCTCTACAAATTTATTGCCTTTAGTTCACCTATCCTGCATGTCTTTGGATTGTGGGAGAAATCCAGAGCATCTGGAGGAAACCCATGCAAATAGGGAGAACATGCAAACATTTTTGTATCTTACCTACCCCTAAACAGTACATATTAGTACCTTAAAGGTAAATTTTAGTACTTTGAAAGTACATATTGGTCCCTTAAAAGTACATATTTGTACCTTTTCACTTTGTACATTAGGGTACCGCTCCAGCGACAGAACTCTCCCTTTTTTTTCTGACAGTGTATACAAAACCCACAAGTCAGGTCACCTTTATTTTAATATTATGTTATACAATACAGATTGTGTCAAAAGAGTGTAGAGAGAGTGTGAATTGTAGAGAGTGTGAATATGTGTCCATCCTTAAAGGCTGTTTCTTTGCCTATGTGTTGAGAAACAGGAATAGGCTTCAGCATCCCTGCAACCCTACATAGGACAAGACGTTTGGAAAAAATTATGGATGTTTTTTTCTTTTTTCTTACATGTTTTATACAATACAGATTGTGTCAAAACAACTTCACAGACATAAACAGGAAGTAACAGAATCAATTATGCAAACTCAGCTATGGAGACAGTTCAGATTTAGCAGCTCTAAAAGACAGTAGTTTCATTATTTAGCTCAAGTCAGCACAAATCAGTAACAGTTTCAGGTTAATTCAATGTTGATTCAGTTCAGTTCAATAACAGTGTTGATGTTGCAAGATGCAATTCAGCAGGCAGCTCTACAGAAACAATAGTGTCGCATCCAGCTTAATTTAGTTCAAATTTTGTTGATCCGATAGTGACAGGATGGATATAAAACAAATTTAAAACACAAAAGTATAACAAATATAAATAACACAAATGTAAGCATGAGATGTTTTAGAATGGTATTTACATTACAGTATCTCTGTTTTAATGCTAACAGTGTATATTCATTCTGTGTTACACTGTAAAAAATGACCATGAATGTAACGGTGAAAGACTGTAAAAATGCTACAGTAAAAACCTGTTAAATGGTTAACAGTAAGTTCCCCTGCTATATATGGTGAAAAACTGTATTGGACATTTTACGGTAGTATACCGTTTTTTATAAGTGGAAAAAGTAAATAACCATAAATTGACATTCCCCGAATTCCCTGCGTTACATTTCAAATTTGATGTTTTGTTGTTGTTATTGAAATAACTATATTTCTTCTTAGTTTTTTTCTTATCAGTTTTGTACATTAGGGTTGTATGTTACATCTCATATTGTTAAATTAATGTTTACTGCATTATTTCAGTTTCATGTGTGTTACCATGATGGTGTTTAGTGTTTGTGTGAATGACACTGTGCACATTTTATATGTGTTAGTATTTAAAAGCTGCTTGAGAAGGGCTTTGGTTTGTCATGTGACTTTCACATCACCACCTGCTTTTGGTGGTTATCAGTGTATTACAAAGGTACAGAACAGATTCCAGTGCTTCAGTAGGTTGGTATATTAACATTAAATCAGTTAATGAAATTACGGTTTTTAAATGTAAATTTAAGTTAAAACCTAAAACGTTTCTACCGTATTTTTTACTGTAAAATTCTGGCAACCACAGCTGTCTTTTTTTTACTGTAAATTTTATGGATTTTTTTTTTTTTTTTTACAGTGTGTATGATCAGTAATATATGGAAGCCCATTTCTGCCACTGAATAAAAAATTTAAAAAAAGGTTATTGTGACTTATCTCACAATTCAGATTTTTTTTTTCTCAGAATTGCATAATACACACTCACAATTCTGAGAAATGAAGTCAGAATTGCATGATATAAACTCGCAATTCTGAGAAATAAAGTCAGAATTGCGTGATATACACTTGCAATTCTGAGAAATGAAGTCAGAATTGCATGACATAAATTCACAATTCTGAGAAATAAAGTCAGAATTATGAGATATAAATTCACAATTCTGTGAGCATATCAGTCTTTTTTTTCTCCACAGAACTGGACTTTTGTAACTCACAACTGTGAGTTTATATCTCACAATTCTGAGAAAAAAAGTCAGAATTGCGAGATACAAAGTCTGAATTTATTTCTCGTAATTGTGAGTTTATATCCCGCAAACGTGACTTTATAACTTGCAATTGTGCATTTATATCTCGCAGTTCTGAGAAAAAAAAGTCAGAACTGCATTTACCTTTTTATTTATTGTTTGCCAGACTTAATTATGATGGTACTTTTTTTTTTTGTATTATGATTTTAAGTTTATGAAACATCTCAGAGGGCTGGCCAACAATCATTGAACACATTCTTATTTAATGAAATAACTGACTAAGGTGGTGGAAAACACTTGTACTGTGTGTAGTATTACAGCATTACAGAACTTTTATAATCACAGGTGTAAAAAAGAAAATAATTTGCTACTTGCGCCGAAAGACCAAAGATGCTTACAAAATATATATTTTTTTGCTTTGTCCTCTGACAAACATTTTTGATATGATTTTTTTCAACATAACAAATATCTATAATTATACCCAAGTATTTATATGAAACAAACTGATTATTTTACTTCTTAATTAACTTCTTTTTAATGAATTAATCTTAATTAATAAGAAAAGAGTCATACTATCATACTATATTTTGCTTGCATATGGTTTGGTAGTAGTTTGACTCTCAGTATGTGAAGAGAGATTTTCTTGTAATCTATTCCAGCCCCTTGGTCATGTCATGATTAGATGATAGGGGAAGGGGCTTAGAGTGCTTGTGAATGGCCAGATGGCACCCTACAAATCCCACCTTACATCATAAAATAAGTCTGTTAATGTAATCTCCCACAGTAGTATTAATACACAAGACAGGAAGTCTTAAGGCCCAACAGAGCACTAGGGAGACAGTAGCACATATTCTACAGTAGTATCTGCAAAAACACTGTACAATAATTGAAGCAGAGGGGTCACTATGCAGAAAGATCACACTTGGCACAGGTGTGCTTGAAAATTGAGAAAATATACAAAAAATAAAAAAGAAAATGAGGAAGTTAGGAAGAAGACATGGTACATGGTGTCATTCAAGAATAAAGTATTATTAAAATAAAATATGAAAAATAGAAATGCATTTTCTTTTTTTAGAGGTGCGTTTGTCGATAAGTTCAAAGCAAACGTTTTTTGATCAGTGCTCATACATTACTAAGCAGTCTAGAGAATTAAACATATAAGAGCTGAACATCTGCAAACTGGTGGGACAGATATTTTTGCACAGGATACAAAATAAGGGAAAAAAATAAATAAATAAAGGCTAATTGTGTAAGTGTATAAACACTAAATTTTGCAGTAATTAATGTGGGTTTATTTGGGATTATGTAAGTATGGTACTATTCAAGACATTTTTTATCACTGATAAAGCATTATCAGCTGATTTTAACTAGGCATGGCAGATTATATCTTGATCCAATTTAAGCATAAAACTGAAAATAAGACCATCAAGTGCAGACATAACAGAAAAGAAGAAAATTACCCTGTAGAGGGCATCTTCAATGAAACAATGAACACATTAAATATTAAATATTACGAGCCTATATAAAATGAATAGCCTTATTAATAGTACACCACTAATTGGAAATTCAATATGCAATGTATTATAGCAGTTTTAGGGTCTAGCCTACAGGAACATAAAAAGTAGGTTAAAATATTTTTTAAAAATTTACAATTATCCAAGAATGTAATAAAATTGTATTTTTTTTTTTTCCATAATATGAAAGTCAACTGGGACCAGTAGCAGTATCATTCTGTAGAATATGATCTTGTGTGTTCAGCAAAAGAAAGACAGTCATGCAGGTTTGGAATATGCATATGCCTTTTCTAGAAAAATATAGGAACTAATAAGAACAAAATTCTAAGCTTTATATACAGTAGCAACTTGTTCTCTCAGAAAAGGCCTTGATTTGTATTAGTTACTGTGAAGTAGCACAGTGAATCCAATGTCATTATATTTCTCAGTGGAGCTCAGTGATAAATGGTGTGACTCAATTCAATGAAAGAACAGTAAAAGCATGTCATATCGCTGATTGTTTAACATGGACATATGACAGATGGCATGTTTAGAATAAAGGGAAACAATTTATTATTGTGAGTGACAGTCCTGCCTTTATTGCAGTGTAATCTGAGCACGCTTGATTCCGCTCTTGATTTGAACAAATCCCAGCGGCGGACAGATAATGGTTTGAATTAGCTTCTTTGACCTCAGGGATTAATCCCAGAATAACAGAGAACACAACAATAGGTCAAATGCGTGTGAAGAAATGAAGATAAACTAATGCAATAAAATAGATTTTTATGGATTATATTGTGGATTAAATATGCATAGATCTCTATACACGTCTAACCGTGTATAGAGAGCGTGCACTGCGTACACCTTTATGAAAGGAAAAAGAGTATTTTGTTATTAGAAACAATACTTTGTCAGATATTACAAGACATTTTGCTGTTAAAACTGCTCTAAAAAAAAGTAAATTGGGTCTATTACACTGAGTGACTGCATTAAAAATGCTATTGTAAGAGATTAGATCCATTTCTGGCACAGTATGTAACCTCACTCCTGCACATCAGTTTCATTGTCCATCACGTTTATGGGTCAGTGCTGTCTAACAGCTTTTTTCAACAAGGCTTTTTTCTTTTCTTTTCTTTTTTTTTTTACAGAAGGGATTTGCCATATTTTACTGACAAGAAATTAATCACTGTGACCTATCAACACAGCATGTATCTATAATGCACATACTCATCTGACTTACATGTTCATTCATATAATACTTATATATAACATGTATTCTCATTCTGGAGAGACCATAAGGATTAGGAAAATCAGTATATATTTTGTAATATTTGTAGTATTAAAATATATATAAGATGCGAAACATTTGCATCCGAAGTGTACAGAAAAATCTCTTACAAGGGCCATGTCATCACCAGATCTTAATTAGCAACATGGCCTCCTCATGGCCATGATCTTCAGTGGCTTCCTAAGTCGGTATGCTCACATGCTTGAGCCTGACAGACATGTTACCAGATTGCATGTAACATTTATGTATGCAGCAGACAGGTCCATAAAATTAAGTTTGAGAGAGAGATATATAGTCCATTAGAGTTTTTCTGTTAAATGAGCATTTTTATCAGGCTCCTATATTTCAACTGCCATTTTAATTGTCATTAAAGGAGAAGTCCACTTCCAAAACAAAGATTCACATATAATGTACTCACCCCCTTGCCCCCTTGTCATCCAAGATGTTCATGTCTTTCCTTCTTCAGTCGTAAAGAAATTATGTTTTTTGAGGGAAACATTTCAGCATTTTTCTCCATATAATGGACTGCTATGGTGCCCCGATTTTGAACTTCCAAAATGCAGTTTAATGCGGCTTCAAACTATCCCAAATGTGGTTGTAAACGATCCCAGTCGATCTACACTGTAAAAAATAAAAAACACAATTTGTTGAGTCAGCTTAAAATAATTTGTTACCCTGCTGCCTTAAAATTTTAAGTTCAGTCAACTAAAATAAGTTTAGTCATCTTAAAATGTTAAGTTGTACTAAGTAACAATTTAGATATTTGTGTTCGCTAAACTTAACAGATGGGTGTGTAACCCAGCTGCCTTACAATTTTAAGTTGATTCAACTCAAATATCTAAGTTGTCACTTAGTATAATTTAACATTTCAAGTTGAATAAACTTTTTTTTGAGTTGACTGAACTTAAAATGTTAAAGCAGCCAGGTTACAAATTATTTTAAGTTGACTCAACAAATTGTTTTTTTTTTTACAGTGTAGTGTAACAATCGGTTATTTTCATAAAAATAATACAATTTATATACTTTTTAATGTCAAATGCTCATCTTGTCTTACTCTGCCTGGACTGTTTTTTTCCGGTTCATGACAGTTAGGGTATGTCGAAAAACTCCCATCTCATATTCTCCCTCAACTTCAAAATCGTCCTATATCACTGTTTTACCTTTTTTGTTAAGGGTGTTTGATCTCCTTTGCATGTTTACTTCGCAAAGACTGGGTTGGTACTTCTGCAGTGATGTAGGATGATTTTGAAATGAATTTTGAAGTTGAGGGAGAAAACACGATTGGAGTTTTTCTACACACCTTAACTGTCTTGAGCCAGAATGCCCAGGGAGAGCAAGACAAGACGAGCGTTTGAGAATAAAAAGTATTTAAATTGCATTTTTTAAAATGAAATATCCAATCGTTTCGCTAGATAAGACCCTTCTTCCTCGGCTGGGGTCATTTACAACCGCATTTGGGAATGTTTGAAGCCGCATTTAAACTGCATTTTGGAAGTTCAAAATTGGAGCACTATACCAGTCCATTATATGGAGAAAAATGCTGAAGTGTTTCCCTCAAAAAAAAAAATAATTTCTTTATGACTGAAGAAAGAAAGACATGAACATCTTGGATGATAAGGGAGTGAGTGGCCTGATTTAAAAAAAAAAAAAAAAAAAACATTAAAAGAAAAGCTTCAGTAACAAAATGAAATTCTTGGAGAAAAATTTATTACATTCTTTTATTATTATTACTTAGGGGGAAAAGGTTATCTTTCCATTATTAGAAAAGCTTTTGGTTCCCGCAGAATCATGTAGTGCAACTAACATGCACTAACATCAAAGGCTCCTAATACAACCATAAAATGCATTTACCGGCCATGATGGATACAAAAGATGGGTCATTTACAGCCCAAACTATTTTATTTTGGAAGTGGACTTCTCCTTTAAAGCGGTTCAAATATTTACTTATATATTAGGTCAAGCAGGCGTCAAGAGCAATGCTCCATAGGCTACACCATCCCATTTTAATCAATGCCTGTTTTAACCTTTGTGTCCTTTGAAGACATGGCCTTTAAAGTCTACATCTTTTAAAGAATGCAGCCTCTGAATTGGGATACAGCTAGTAAGTCTCTTAAAATATCAGATAATTAGACTGATAATTTTTGAAAAGGCAAGGTTAGTAAAAGTTGTAAAACTGTAAAATGTCATGTGGTGCAACTTATATTTATTAATTAATTATTCATGATATTTTAAAAAAAAGAGAAGTACTTTTTTACTCTAAAATGTTAAAAATGAAAATTATGTAATAATGAAATAATTAAAAATAAAACTAATGTCTATTTAACTAAACTGCTTGCTTATGGTATAATAAGGGTGGCACATTTCAGTCGCAAGTCTGTTGTGTCTTAGACTTCATTTTCCACTGAGCTCAACGAATATTGTCTAGGCACAATACGCTAATCCAAGCAAAAAGGCAGAGCCAATCCTAGTGTGTGGTGTGAGAGTGTACTTTGGGCGTTGACCCAGTCTGCGCAGCTATGACCACATCCCACATAAGGAAAAAGAGGCCTTGTGCCAGTAAAGCCAGTGAATGAGCACTGGTCAGAAGGCTGTTTCCACTAATGGAAGGCACAGAGAGCCCTGGTGTCTGGTTGCTGTTGAGAAAGAGTGAATGGAAGGGGAAAAGAAAGCAGCACCACTGAGCCGCCTTGGCAGTCTCGTCTCGGTAACCATGTACCAGGCTGTACAATAGCTTCCTCTGTTCAAGAGAGAGAGCACTAAGGGCTGGGCGCATTGTATGAATGCAAGTGTGTGTTAATGTGTGAGAGCTTGTGTTGCCTTGCACACATATTTGCTTAAGCATGCGCACCTACACCCGAACACAATGTGCACCAACACACCCTTTAGCGGCTCTTACAACAGCCTCATAAAACCCTTCAACTAACCTAGTTCTCTTCTAAACTAATTTATATATAGGCCTAATCAAAATCCATGTCACACTACACCAATGCATCATTTACATACACCAGTCTGTGTTTTCTACTAAATGTGCCCATGAATTCCCACTGAGCTGTAGCACAATGTAGTGAGGACAAACTTCAAGCCTGTTTCTCAAACAGAGCTATTGTGAGTGACTTCAGTAATGTGATCTAATGGCAATAAGGTGGGGTGGCCCCTCTGAGAGAGGCCACTGAAGTGTAAATGTGTAAACACTTGTAATAGGAAGTTTGCTGTCAGTTTGTTTGTCCTAAAGGGTTAGTTCAACCAAAAAAAAGTCAGAAATCCAAATCAACCCCATGTTGTTCCAAGAAGAAGACTTCTTAGAAGATTTCTGTCCCTCCACTGAAAGTTCATCTCATCAAAACTTTGAAACTTCAAAAAGTTAAAAAGAACAGACCATACATCAATGGAAAACTTATTTATTCAGCTTTCAGATGATGTATAAATCTCAATTTCATAAAACCTACCCTTATGACTGGTATTGTGGTCCAGGTTGGTTGAACTAACCCTTTAAATAACATTCTTGATGAGGTAACTTGACTGCATTCAAGTGAAGTTCAATTAGGCCACGATGTACACACTGCAATTTTCAGGAGTGACAACTGCATTTAAATGGGGGAGTGAGTCCCGTAAATTATCGTTTCATGTGTGTACAGAACAGCAGTCAATATATATGAGGGTCATTCTGTAATTAGGGGTACATTTAGAATTTGATATGTGAAGAAAAAAGTTTTCCTGTTTCCCAAAAACCCAAACATGACTTTACATAGCTGCTTTGAAACAATCTATATTGTATAAAGTGCTATATAAATAAAGGTGATCTGTAGGAATATGTGCATAAAATACCATCTATGTTTGCTACGTCCATCATGTTACCTTTACTGGGTAACACAGTTGACAGGTAACTTAGTTGACATTTTTAGTGTTTTGGTCCTAAACTCAACATGTAAGCCTAGCACTACTGAGCATATGGTATGTTTAGAAATATATTTTCATAAACAAAACATAAGTTTTGGTTAAGTTGTCTTGTTAAAATTTGCAGCAATAATACTTGTTTAAAGGAATACTCCACTTTTTTTACTAATAGCTTAGCATAGATCATTGAATCAGATTAGACCGTTAGATTGAGCGAAATGCTAACGGTCTAATCTGACTTAATGATCTATGCTAGCTATTAGCAAAAAAAGTAGAGTGTTCCTTTAACACTGCTGACAGTCAATTAATCCACTCTTGACACAGGTTTGATAGTTTAACCAATATTAGGGGAAAGAGAGAGAACATAACTTCTAGTGTTTCATCCATGTGCTTCTAGAGGAAATATCATCATACTGTGCAAATTATGTGAGAATGGGACAAACCATTCCTTTTTGAGGGGGGGTTTCTATTGGGTAACTTAGTTGACAATGGTTTTTCACACAAATAAAACAAGTTATATTACAATAAACACTTGTTATTTTTGAAGTACACACCCAAATGTCTTGATAACCTAATCTAACTGAAGGCAAAACTATGAAATTAATTTATATTTGAGGTCATTTTCATGCTTAAATGCAGAGTAGAATGAGCAATTTTACAAAATCAGACAGCTAAATACCAGGGTTGTATGTGATATGAACATCATTTTTGAACAAAAGCTATGGCTTTTTCAACATATAGTAGTGTGACTGGAAAAAATATAATTGTGTACTAGAAAATTAAGCATCGGGGCTTTATATTGATGAAAATATATTGAAAACAGACTTCACGGACATGAGATGTACCCACAATTATAGAATGACGCATGAATAAATGAATAAGCCGTTTGGTATCTGCCATTTTTTGGCTAAAGACTCTTTTTTCGTCAGTTTACCTCTGATAGACGTGCTGTGTTTTGTTTATGCTCGAGAGGCTACTTTAGAGAGCGTCTTGCCATGTCCTCATATTTACAAGCGCTTTTAGGTATGTTGTTTGGGCTTAGCTCATAAAGCTAGGCACTTTATGGAGTTAATAAAGTGGTCTGTTGAGGATGTGAATTTTTTTTTTTTTTTTTTTGGTGTTATAAAACAAAACATTTGGGGGTGTTTTAGTGTTTTTGTGCTTGTCCTTGTTTGTTGTTGTTGTTGTTTTCTATGAAGATCTGGCATCACTGACACTTTAGCGCAGGGCTCGTGAGCGCAACTAGCCCCGTGTCAAAATATGCTAAGATTAAGGCTTTTTTCATTGTTATTTTCTTGCGTCTTACATACAGACGGAGATACATTTCTGATGTGCGTTTAAATACATCATTAACAACTAGTTGGTCAGTTCAGTTCCGTACACACTGCGTAGAATTTCTGTTAATACGATTGTTGCCACCTGTGTTTTTCGGGAGTTGTCGAATGTGGTTGTCGAATGTGTATTTTGGTGAATTTTGTGTGTACAGAACATGATTGAAGAGTAAAAGTTGAACTGACAACCGAATTTAACTGTAGTGTGTATGTGGCCTTAGAAAGCTACAATGCCCCAAACAGTTCGGACATTTATAAACATGAATGCTATTGACACCGCAGTAGATAACAAAATATAAAACCAAGTGACATTTATTTTAAAATAAGACATCACATTTGAAGCATAATAATAAAGTATAAATACATCGACACAAAAAGTGTTGACTTTCTGGTTGTCAAAAGTCAGTGGAACATGTTTAAGTGATGAAGTATACAACTTGTAGTTTTTCTAGTTCTGAAAAAAGGTCTAGCAGTATTTGTTTGCAGATACTTGGTTTGAGATCTCAATCTCAACATAAATTCACCATATCACATTTAGCCTACTTGTAAAAAAAGCACTGTAATTTAGTCTGCTAGTCATAACACTCTAATATTTAAACTACAACAAATAGTAGACCCCTCAAACCCAGATTTTGCTCTCATCTGACCCGCCTGTTTGAGCAGAACCAGTTGTTTGATGTAGCCTTTGGTTATGCTAATCACAAATTGCCTCTGCCTCCTTTTCCCCTACAGTGGAAATGAGCCATTCATTGTGTCTGTTCTCTTACATGCACTTCTCCTCCATTCTATTGAAGTGTGCCTTTGAAGTCCTGCAATTGATAAAGAAATAAACTGAAGCAGAATGAAAGCATTCTAATCCTCTTGTGCTGAATTTTTTTTCTTATAAAGAACAGAAACCAGAAATGTATTTTGTTTAGGATTTAGAAACAGTATTGACCATTCAGTCACATTACACTGAGTTTCACACAGCAAAACAACACTGAAAAAAAATCAATGAGTTTTAAGCAAGAGCATGAACATTATGTACAATATATACATCTGCTCATGCTAGACCAGGGGTGGCGAACGTCGGTCCTAGAGAGCCGCAGCCCTGCAGAGTTTTGCTTCAACGCTAATCAAACGCACCTGAACAAGCTAATCAAGGTCTGAAGAGTTACTAGAAAGCTACAGCCAGGTGAGTTTTAATTAGGGTTGGAGCTGAACTCTGCAGGGCTGTGGCTCTCCAGTTAAATGTCTAGCACCCCTGTGCTAGACATTTAAGCTTACCATAGCAACCACAGGGGGGTGTAGTTACCTCTGTATCCTAGTTTCTCTCATTTTGAGGAGAAAAAAAAAGCTATAGAGCTTTTAACCTAGGCATTTTATATTAGCATCCAATTTCAATCCATTATCCTTTGGATGGTCAGGTTGAGTGCCATACTCTTAGCATTGCAATACTTTAGAATAATATCAAGGACCATTTGCTTATCATAAATTAAATATCAGCAGATACTGTGTGGTCTGCAATCTTGCTTGCTCATCAAAAGTCTTGATTACTATAAAAAACAAAGTTCATCATTGACTTTATACCTGGTGTACTGTAAATATAAAATCAGGTATAGAGTTGACATGCTAATGATGGCTTGACAATGTAAGCATGATGTTCTAAATCACCTAATCAGTTCCACAGATTTCGGGTGGTCTTCAGTTCTACTGACTTCTGACCAAAGCGGCAAAGCTGCTTATGATGACACGGACAGTTCAAAATCCTCACTAGGCTTGAGATAAGCTGTTTTCACCAGACTTTAGACTCACAGGACAAGGAAGATGAATTTGTGCTTATTTGTGATGTGCCGAATTGTGGATGGCATTTAAAGAGTCATAGGTGTCTGCAACCTGTCTTCTTCTACTAATGCACCTCGGTAAACTGATTCCTGTCAAGATGTTGATTAAAATAAGGTGGGCTTGACTAATACAAGGCTTGGTTTAGATTGGATAAGCTGGTGGTGAGAAACGCATGAATTACCGTACTCCATATTAGAAAGTGACGATGTTGCTCCTCCCAGATATTTCTGATCAATAACTGTTGCTCACTGTAAAACTGTCTTTCACTCACAGTATGGTATTGTTATGATGTATTCATTGTAATGATGGCCATTTTAATACCATTAAAATGGTCATGACATTTTTTTTTTATTATTGTTATATTAATATGTTATTTGAGGTTTACATATAATTTTAAATAAATATGTGGAAAAATGGTTATTTTCAAGTTCAACCCTCAATCTGACCCTCTGTCTAAAATGACCTATTTTTAGGGGGCAGGTCCTTTAAGGCTTGTCAGTAATCGGCCACTGTTATGATTGGCTAACATAATTGCATAGGAAACATGTAAGTGTTTTAACAACATAAACAAAATAAAATGATAATTTCCAGACAAAGCATTATGAAATAATTTACTTACAGTTTGTGATGCAGCTGCAGTCAGATCTAGTACTGTTTCATCTTTCAACAAATGTTTCTTTGTGAGCTCTCCATGACACTGTGCCTTGTTTACAAAACAACATATTCCAAATAATACTCTGGCATGTCCATTAAAAATAAACTATCCACTTGTTCCTTACGCAGGGATCCTTCTGATATCTGTACAAAGATGTGAATGAGCTGTTCACCAAAATGTGTCAAAAGAACGTTCTTTCACTCCATTTGTCCTATTGACGACAGACTAAAGCACATGGACTGTGTCAGAAAGTGAACGCGCATCAAGTTTTGAAAATAGCGGCAGTTATTGTAATTTCTTTTGCCTTTGATGCAACGCGACACTCACATTGAGCGTAATCAAGTGTCAAGCAGTTAACCCTTTAACTTTCACCCCTAAAAGGAGCTAATGAAAAAAATATTTAACATTAAATTCTTATTAGTAGACATCTAATAAATAGCCTCATGCACTTCTTTTTGTTTAATTTATGTTTTTATAAAACTCTACCATACAGTTGAGATGTCAGTCCATGGTAAATCTCGATTTAAATTCAAAGAACTATTTCATAGTTATTTTGCAATAATAAACATTCCTTTAACTTTATTAGTATCTTGGATACATCTCATAACCTTCAGGGTCCGCAAAGTTAAAAAATATATTTTTTTAAGTGTCTGTATAATATATTTAGCCATATGGCAGTATATATACTATACCATGTCTTTACTGACATATCAACCGTACGGTCACGCATGATTTGGATAATTGCTATAAATAAACATTTCTGCATTTCTCATATATTCTGGTATATTTCTGTTCTCTACCCTCTACTCTATTCACAACAACTTTATGGTTTCATCCCTACTTCCTTGATTGCTTGTTTGACCCTATTATCTGATGACTGACCAGCACCAATCTCCCTTCTGTGTGACTGACTGAAGTTTGTAAACTGCTGCTCTCACTTAAAAACTAGAAATTTCCCATCCCTCCATGGAACCAGCAGACACAGAGATGGGGCAGTATAGCTGTGGAAAGATTAATCTCTCATCTCTTCCTTTTGATAGATTTATTCCCTATCAAATTTATCTCAACCGTACAGCAGAGATATCAGTTAAAGGCGACTGAACGCCAGTGGACGGGGCCTATAGTGAGAAGAAGGCTATTCGTCGATGTCTTGCTCTGGAGGCAGTGTTTATGCAAACAACTGGACCCGGGTGACGTCACCCTGGCACCGCGGATCCAAATTAGATGTTTTTCTTTTATTACATAAATGTAAATTTTATTGATGATGAGAACATTTTAAGTTATGAAAATTGCAGGATGTATTAGGCATACAAATCTTCTATGTCAAAAGATCAAGGGAAATTTGGTTTCTCATGTGATGACCCCTTTAACAGCTAGGGCTGGATTTTTAAATTTTCCATCTCTAAAGCCAGACCCGATGTGAATCTTGAAAAAAAAAAAAAAAAAAATTCATGGATTTCTGGATGTTTATGAAGGAGTGCTTGAGCCTTAACGTACATGCTCAGAATGCAAGAGGTCTGCCACTTCAGCAGTGTGTTGATAAAAGGTACAGCAATTGTGTACAGTCCATGTTGTTTTGAGTGCCAAAAAAAAACAATTTTAACTAAGCCACAATCTAGCCACAATTAAAGTGTCTCCCCCGAAACATCTCTCAAACAGCACTTGAAATCTATTTTAAATACAGCAATATGTAACAATTTGATTTAAGCACTAAATCTATCAGAAACTGCAACAGTGTTGGCAGATTTTTTAAATGTTCATGACAAACGTCACTTCAAAGCAATTAGCAGCTATCTGACAATTTTCCCTTTCATTTGCACAGTCAAAGATGTGATATATGTAATATATATGTGATGCAAACACCCAACGCATGGTGAAATGTTAGCTTTTTTAGGTTTTGATACCATATGAAAGGGTTCAAGCCCTTTCAAAACAGTTTTTATTTTGTCCATAGCTTGAACAAAACCAAAGTTATGGGTATCTTAAGCTGGCTGACAACTATGATTTTCAGGAATGGAATTTTGAGAAAAACAGGCTTAAAGTGCGACGACTTTCACTTTCAATTCACAGGTTTAACGAAAGCTGTCTGTCAAGTCAGGAGCACTATACTGCACCATTACACAAACAGACTAGTGTCTGTTTTCCGTTGTTTATCATGGATATAGTCCCCGAACTTTTGATCACCCCTTGTAGTTTAGAAAAGCGAGCGCAGTAAATATTTATTTACTGAGGCTTGATGAATTTTCTTCTGTATAAACAAACAGTCGTATTCATCATGAACAAATAAGCAAAGGCTGGTGTCAGTATGACATAACGGTAGTTAGTACTCACTGAGTGTCCACAGCTGACAGGCGACACAGGCACACTGCACCATAAAATTACCGTCTGCTAGCTACAAAATCCGAAAACATTACAAAAAATATAAATCTCTAAATATATAAACCTCTAAATTTTCAACATAACTGAACATTAAAGACTAACAAAAAACACATAAAATAATATTTAATCCCTAAATTTACTCTCCTAATGCAGTCCCTTGTAAAGCATCCTGGGAACTATAGTAAACGCAGTAAAATTGTTACAAAATGTTAAAAAATCATGCTACTTTTGATAACTTTAATTAACATAAGACATTAAAAAAAAAAACATTTTAAGTGCACAAAGTATGCCTGATCTTTTTGACATTCTCACTTCCATTTGCTCCACTGTCAATCCTCTGTGTAAGCATGTTGCTTATCTTCTGTAGATGAAATATTGACAACACCAGTGCAGTTCCACGCACTCTGCACCAGTGGTCATTTGTGGCCCTATGTCCTACTAGATGCCAGTCAGCAGTGATGTGGCAAGCTGGGACATGTGCCATTACTACAATAATGTGATATTCACAATCAATGACTTGCTTGTGTGGAAACATTGATTGTGTTTCCATGGGCCGTGCTGACCTGTGCTGACCCCTTCCTGAATACAGTTAATCTCACAGCAGAGTGAAAGCAAGGCCATTTACAGTTCAGTTGTACAGCTGTTCTGATTTTTTTTTTATTATCTTCCTTTTTTTATCTCACATCAAATGGATTGCAATCTGTTTAAGCACCCCTGACTGGGCTGGACATAATAACCATGGCTCGACCAATACTGTGAGTTTGGATGGAACTAGCTGTTTGTCTAACCAATAGCAGATAGGGAGTGCTTTTGAAGCATTATTGCTATTATCTTCATTATTATCTGCTAGTGGTGCAGAAATGACACACCTTTAAGATTGTACAGTTTGGTCAATTAAGATAAAATCAGCAGTGTCTGTGGAGGTTCAGATGGCACACTCTGCTGAGCTCTCTGCCCACTCAACTGGATCAACAACCTCTTTAAACTACTGGTCCACTGACCTTGAAAACATTCACCCTCACTCATTACACATCTCTTACCTTTTACCTTTATGATACCAAATCATTTTATTTAATAAAGAACGAGCTGGGCATTGTAATTAAAGAATTCGGTAACACTTTATTTTACGGTTTCTTAACAAGTCGTTTATTAGCATGCATACTACTAGAATATTAGCCGTTAATTAGTACTAATTAAGCACATATTAATGCCTTATTCTACATAACCTTACTCTACATCCCTAATCCTACCCAATACCTAAACTTAACAACTACCTTACTAACTATTAATAAGCAGCAAATTAGGAATTTGTTGAGGGAAAAGTCGTAGTTGATAGTGAATAAGTGTTACCTATTCTAAAGTGTTACCAAGAATTCTTATCCATTCACATAATCTATTTCTTTTTATAATGAAATACGGATACAAACCTAATTTTAATCTCAGTATCTCACATCATCATGTTATGTGGGGAAAGGTGATAACTCATTTTTGGTGCAGGAATGTGACTCCTTTGGTGAATGTCTGGGGGAATATCCTTCTGCCCTTCTCAAAGTGAATTACTGCATTTCACAGGCTGTTTTACTGAGATGAAGGATATGTTTTGGCTACACGCTGAATGTCAGACATCAGAAGATACAGTTTTTGACAGAAGATACTTAGGGTTAGGTTAGGTGATCTCTTGCTTGAAGGAAGGCCCTGTGGGATATCCAACTACCGAAATTTAACAGAGACTTGGGTTAGCTTCTTTTGACATTTGCCATTAAGTAACCAGCAAGAACATCAAGCAAGATACCAGATTACCAAAGCAAATGCATTCCAATGGCCTGGCAACCACTCACAACATGTTGCATCCTTGTGTTTTTCACAGGCAAGCACCACTAATTTTAATTTCAAAATGTTTTAACATGTTGCTAGCATGTTTTAGCATGTTGTTAACATGATTTAGCACATTGCTAGGATGTTTAAACATGTTAACATATTCTAGAATGTTACTAGCATTATTTAGCATGCTGCTAGCATTATTTAACATATTGGGTCCACTTCAGTCAGCTCCCTAGCTCCTGAGCTTGTGAATCAGTACTATATTGTGTACACAAATCCAGTCACTGTTAAGTACCCTGGCTCACTGTACATTGGGACAGTAATTACTCCGGTAATTTCCGGCGACTTGGCTACATACAGCATCAATCAAAAACACTGTAAAATGTCACCGCTGGAATGAATCAACAACAGGCAGGGCCAATTTCTTTCTGATATTTTTTTTTTTATTAAACACACTGAAAAGTTACATTTCCTTACAACATCTCAACCAAATTTATTTATAAATGTTAACTAGATGTGTTCACTACCTGTCTAGCAATGTGTGTTTATGATGAAAAAAAAAAAAAAATCAGATCTTCTGTCATGAATCATTATATTTATTGAGTTGGCTTGTGTGGTTTATATTTCATGTTTCAGAAATGAGATGCAATTTCCAAGAAGGGAGCATAGTGAGCATTGTTGCTCCATAGTTTTTTCAGTGCATTATAGGATTTTTTTTTGAATGGAGCGAAAGTTTCAGTGCACTGGAAGGATTTCGTGATAGAGACAGCCCTTAAAATGACTGACTACCTGATCAGTGCCCTGACTACTGAACTAGGGAGCTGATTGAGACACACCCATTGTCATAATGTTTTAATACATTGCTAGCATAATTTAACTCATTGCTAACATGATTTAGCACACTGACATCTAACATTTAACATGTTGTTATCATTAATTAACATGTTGTTAACATGTTTATAGCACATTTCTATCTAATTTAGCACATTGCTAACCTTTTTTGACATTTTGATAGCATGATTAACACATTGCTAGCATGAATTAGTATGTTGGTAGCATGGAAAGCCCAGGGAGGCAATGACAGAGGAGCCAGACGCAGGAGGAGCCAGGTAGGGAACTAGAGTCCAGGCAGTAAGTAGGCCCATGGTGGAATCGAGGGAGGGAGAAGACATGGTGGAGGTTTGATGACACCAGGGGGACAACTGATGGAGACAAAGCCATTGGAGGTGGAGACCCAGGTGGAGCCAAGGAGACGGAGAGACAGGGTGACACTGGAGGTCTGGAGGGCCAAGGTGAAGCCACAGCTTTGCAGGGCTGAGGTGAAAACAGGGGCTTGGTGGGCCAGGGCGAAGCTGGTGCCACAGAGGACCAAGGTGGAGCTGGAAGGAAGGAGGAGCCCGACTGAGCCAGAGGAATGAAGGGACAAAGCGAAGCCAGAGGAGGGAGCTAGAAGGAAGGAGGAGCCCGATGGAGCCAGAGGAATGAAGGGACAAAGCGAAGCCAGAGGAGGGGAAGATCATAGAAGAGGTAGGTTGACAACTGACCAAAGTGGAGCTTGAGGGAGCCTGGCGGAGTTTGAGAATCAACGGACCCCAGTGAAACAGATGGAGCGTGGAGTCAAGGAAGATCCGAAGGGATAAAAGACCAAGGTGGAGTCCAAGGCTCTCTGTCTGTGGCAGGTTCTGGCAATCGATTTGTCCAGCCAGGTGGCTGGGGATTGGGGGATTGGGAGTGAGGCTGGTGGTGTCCTCCTCAGTGGGGCCAACGGTAAAGTGTCACCAGCAATCACTGCACATAAGCTGCAAAGCTCCCTTGAGGACCTTAGGACAGCTTAGCCTTTGTCGAGGGGTTCAGTCTAACGTAATAAAATGTGCACAGACAGCTGTCCAGGCAGTAAGTCACATATATTAGATCTAAAAAATCCCTTGTGTGGTCCTTGAGGGAGCGATCTCCTCGAGCAGAAGATGTACAACAGGTAAATTCATTTTTATTTAATAATGTGTTGTGCTGTATAAATCCAAAACAAACTATTTTTAATAATATTTCCAACAGGAATACACAGGTGCTAGCAGGAGAGAGCACAACATCTGAAACATATACAAACAATACCGGACAAGGAACTAAATAAAACTGAGGGATTAAATAAACAGATGAAATGGTTCTAACTAAAACAGAACAGGTTCAATTAATCAGAAACCAAGGATACTAACAAGTGGAGGGAAAATGGGAAAAAGGAAAGGGTTAAATTAAACAAGGAACACAGAAGTAAACCAAAACAGAACAGACACATGACAACATCCTGCATACATCACCACAGAGGCTGCGTTCCACTTCGCCTTTAGACACACACTCACTTCCCTAAACACTTCCCCTTGGGGGAATCCCCACTACCATTTTGAAGTGCGCTCTACTTTGTGAAGTAGATGAGGGAAGTTTACACGGACAGTCCCTTGACTAGTGTTGTCACGGTACCTACACTCTAAAAAATGCTGGGTTAAAACCACCCAGCGCTGGGAGAAATATGGACAAACCCAGCAGCTGGGTTAAACATTTAATCCAACCTTCAGGGTAGTTTTATTTAACTCAATTATTGCTTAAAAATGATTATATTTCTTTCTTAAAATGAACCTAAAATAGGTTGGAGATTAACATTTATTAATATGTTTAATAAATGAACATTTATAATAAGCTGAATAAATAATAATTCATTCATAAACCTTTACATTTACAAACTATTTTGGGCTCATTTTAAAGGTGACCTATTGTACACCTTTCTGGAGTTTTATTTTAGGTCTTGAATATATATTTGCTGTATAAGTACCAAAAACCATCTCAATATATTTTTACAGCTCCTCCTTCAGTAGCTCTGCTAAGAATAGGTCGATTTTGGCCTGTCTAATTAATATTCATGAGCCTCTCTTCTGATTGGCCTGTTGTTTTCTGAGTGACGCATGGTCAGGCCAACCACAGGTAGGGTCATGTATGCTGTAGCCTGCTGTGGTTTGTTGATTGATACTCACAAATAAGGTCAATAGATACACCGGTAATGATGCGCACTGCTGAGGGAAATATTGTCCAGCCTTACATAACATGTTTGAGCCGAATCGGCGACGACATGTGACAACCAACCACCTCCTTAAACACGCTTACAACATGAATTTTCTTTTTCAAACACCGAATGCAGAGTAAGCTATGTAACTATTGCTTTCCTACTGATACAGTAAAGCCCCTTTCACACTGGCTGTTGATTCCAGAATATTGCAAGAGTGCCTTCTGTGCTCAACACGTCTGAACTAACGCACGTTACGCGAGAACATATGCTGCAAAAAGATGCTCAAGGTAAACTTGTTAATAATGTTTGTTAGTCTTGCAAAATGCATTACATTCTGGGGGTGGTGCTCGGGGTCGTGACTGAAGGCGGTGACTGAGTAGATCGGGCGTCATATTTTTACGTAAGTCACAATGGCTTGTGAAAAGGCACAGCTATACTTTAGGCAGACTGTGTGCATTTTGCTGTAGATTGACTGTATTGAAACTTATATGGTAGTTACATAGCCCCTAGACCTCAGTTATCATGAAAAAAGCCAGGAAATTTTAGTTTTGACAATATGGGACCTTTAAGCCAGCCATATAGTAAACCCAGTCATTGGGTTTATCCATATTTTACCCAATGGTGGGTTGCATTTAACCCAGCATTTTTTAGAGTGTACATTTCAGTAGTCAGTACAAAAACCAGTAAAGAAAAAAACACAATGATGATCAGGTTCAAAAAGGCTTTAATAATCCAAATACAAAAATCCATCAGTCCAACAGGCTGGCGAGCAAACAACTTAACAAGACCAGACAATTGAAGAATGCACAAGGCAGAACTTAAATACAATGGTGATGACCTAAATGATGAGCAGCTGTGAAGACTGAGTAAGTGTTCATAGTAACAGATAATTGGCAGGAAACTAGAACAAAGGAAACATGTGACTGAAGATAAACTAAAAGTCCATGAAAATGGGTTTAACTGAACATAACTGTGACAGTATGTCCCCTACTGGTAGGCTCGACTTTTCACCGTAACAAAAAACATGGAGGGAAGGTTGGGGCTTAGGAGGAGGACGAGGAGATAGTTAAAACAAGCAGAAGAAACCATGGAGGAGCTGATGGAGGCAGCAGCCATGGAGTAGACGTGTTGACAGGCCAGATGACTCAGAGACTGACCAGGATGACAGTCCATGTTGGAGCTGAAGGAGGGAGGAGCCACAATGTTGACTTGGTAGGCAACGATCAATGGATGAGCTGGTGTGACCGAGGGTGAAGGTGGAGCCTGAGGGAGGGCAGAGCTTGCCAAGACCAAAGGAGTGGAGGGCAGAAGAGAAGTGGACGGACTGCAAGCCCGCAGCAGAGGCATGGCGATGTTCAACCCAGGTGGAGCTGACAATCCAAGGGAGCCCACTGAGGCTGAAGGTCCACGCTGGAGTCGAGGGAGGATGGAGCGCCAGTACAGGAGCCAGGGTGAAAAGTAGAGGTGGAACAGAGCACACTGAGGCTGGAGGCAGAGCCATGGACTCATCCTACCCAGGAAAAAGTGGCTCCCAGCAGGCCCACTGTATAATGACACCACGGAGAGGAGGAACTGAGTGACTGATAGGGACGATGATGACTGGGTGGCAGGAGTCTCTAAGGACTGAGGAGGAAAATGGAGAACAGCACAGAAACCAACAAAAAACAGAAGATTCAAAATGGCAGTCTGGAGAGGTGATCTCTGTGCTTCCCATTCATCACTTTGTTTCCAGGTGGAATGTTAAAGAACGCGACACACATCTCCCGGAAATCCTGTATAATTTAACCAATCTGATGACGACTTCGAAACTCCTGAAGTGTTTCTAGATAAGTGTGCCATATGCATCAGACATTTAGCCAACGTTCCATGGGCGTGGCGTCTGAGGCTAAGACTATATGTCTTCCGCCCGCAACGGCTTCTGCGTATGACAGTTAGCGCAGGCTAGAGAAAAGTGATTACGTTTTAATTATGGATATTTTTCTTACAAAAGTACATTGATTCACTACAGGATGCCTTTATTCAGCCCCCCGGAGCCATGTGAGGCACTTTTTATTATGGGTGGATGCACTTTATTGGACTTCTTTTGGACTATTAAACAGAAACACCCACCCACAGCCATAAAAAGATTGGAAGAGCCAGGATAATTTTTAAAATAACTCCAATTAGACTCGTCTGAAAGAAGAAAGTCATATACACTTAGGATGCCTTGAGGGTGGGGAAATCATGAGATAATTTTTATTTTTGGGTGAACTAACCATTTAATTTACTCTCACTCCAAATAACTCTATGATACATTAATATATATATATATATATATATATATATATATATATATATATATACAGCCCAGGCATACTTACATACATACAGAATTTTAGATCAAACAAATTTGCAAGGGAAAGTGTAAATAATGTCATCCAAGGTCTTAGGACACTCTATAGCAGTTCATTGCAAGGGTTCCACCAGTAGTGGGCACTTGTGTCAATGACAACAGGCTACATCTGAGTCAAAGAGATGGATGAAAGTTAGTGAGCGAAGGGCATGAAAAACAAAGTGGAGATGTCTGTCGCTTTCACCAGAAGGTCCAGTTATGCTATTTTGAGTGAGAGAGGGAGAGAGAGAGTGAGCAAATCAGATATAGTGAATTTTAATTTAATGCTGACTTCAATCAATTGAGTATAATTATTCAATTGCTCATTTGTAAAAAGTCATTTGTCGCCACCTACCGTTGTAACCTACCATAATAGTCACTGAAAAATCATCACCACTAATGCACTTAACCAAGCAGAGTGATGCAAATAAAGGAAAGTCCCAGTGCAGCTGGTCTAAAATAGATTTAAAATATTTATTAACTTTCATGGCATTAACAAAAGAGTCTGGTCCTGGATTAAAAGCTGGCTTCTACCTGCAGTATATCGTGGCATTTTTACTTGTGATCTGACAGCAAGATATGACAAAAGCATTGAGACGGAAGGCAGAAGACACAGACATGCAAGGATATCAAGTAAGCCGATTAACAGCCAAGCTTGGAATAGGATCAGTGCGGGTGTCACACGCACAGACGACACAAACACTCAGAGAGACACAATCCCATCCATGAGCTCACGTACACATACTCACACGTTCACACAGCAGCACCTGGAATCCTACCAAAATCTAATATTAGAAAGCAAGAGTCATTCCCTGTGGTTCAGAGGTGGGAGGAGATGACGTCATCTACTGTGATCTACCCAGATCGCACCATGCATGATCATACGGGTAGGAAATTAGTGGAGGGTCCTGGATAATTCCAAGGGAGGATTAGTGATGGTCCCTGTACAGGAGGGCCCAATGTCTAAGTGCCTTGAACATCCATTATTGTTTCATTTCATATTAGTCAATCAGAAACCCAACCTTCCAAAAACAAAACATAACAGAGGACCCCATATTTTCATCACTGCCTGTGCAGTGCATTATCCACTGTTGATATGTCATATATATTTGAGTTTTCATCAGCATTCCTTTTCCCTGGCTTGCTTTCTAATCTAGTTGTCCAATAAAACTGGTGTTGTATATTACAAATATTTTTGGCTTTTTGACAAATTGTTTTTGTTCCTCTTTTGTAAATCACTTTGGATAAATGCACACAAATAAAAAAAGTAAATATTAACTAAGATGTAAATCCTATACAGAATTAAACAAAACAAAAAAAGTTACATATTTGGTTTGGGAAGGCCTTGTGACGTCTGTGCCAATTGTACAGTCTCACACGTGATGATCCTATGAGAGCTGTGCAAGTGTACCACCTAGTGGTCATATGTTTGCACGACACAACTTGCAGAAAGAGAGGAGCATCTCTGACTTCTTTACATCACTGTAATAAATCATATGTATATGCATATACATAGGCATAGACATATATACAAATATGTAGATCAAAACAGCGTTCTTTTTTTATCATAAACCCCTAAAATACATGCATAAAAATAATCAAGGTTATTCAAGTGAGCTTTTCAGCCCGTGAATTAAGTTGGTTGCTGTGTTCATTAATCCTAATTATTTCACCCGAGCTGTAATACGAGGGGACCACTTACTTCTCACCTTTATCTCAAAGCTATCGTGTTTCACAAGGACACTCATTACAATTAATCTCATTGGGCTGGACAAGCAGCTACAGCTTTGCCTTCAGGGGCAATTAACAACGTCCCTTGTCATTTGCTTTCAGTGGCACTTGCCGTATCCAACACAAGATGTCCCTTGACTATAGGCTGCGTTACTAAGCAAAGGACGCTTTGGTTCAAGAAAGGTGGGGTAACAAAAGACAAGCTGGTGTGCATGTGTGATGGGGGTAGAGGCGGTGATGGTGGGGGAGGAAAGTAATGATAGTGGTGGTGGTGGTGGTGGGTTTGCACCCCTCCCCCAATCCCCAATTGAACGGGTACAGCTGGTCATGTCTGTTTTAAAAAGCAACTGGCCACCTGCATTTGTATAGGGTTTGGAAACAAAGACTTTAGAACTTACCATGGCTAGAATGTAAAGTTTGACTAACAATTGTTGGGTAAAGGCTGGAAGGAGAGGGGCTAAGAAAAAGTTACCACATACTTTTGAAGTACTGTTTTGAAAGACAGTCATACAAAGACGTTGTCAATATGAGAATTGCTGTCTAGTCTAACATTAAAACTTACTGTAAATCTTATCTCCAAATAACATATTACAATTCGTATTCTTGTTTTAAAAAATACAATTCTTAAATTTATTTTCAAACATGATGAAACATGATAATTTTGCATTATGTTCAGTTTAAAAAAGATATCAGTTTTTATTTGCGTTTGTTATGAAATGTACTTTTGATACTGGTCACACTTTTCAAGTTTACAAAATAAGTTTAACCTTTCAAAACGGCCCTTACGAGACCCTATTTCTATTCCTCGTATAGATTGTAGGCCAAGGATAGGCAACGTCCTGGATTGCCTATATCCTGCAGAGTTTAGTTCCAACCCTGAAAAAAAAAAAACCCTCACCTGACTGTAGCCCTAGTAATCCTGAAGACCTTGATTAGCTTGTTCAGGTGTGTTTGATTAGAGTTGGAACTAAACTCTGCAGGTCAAAGGCAGGACCGACGTTGCAGGGGCGGATCTAACGGGGTGGCACGGGGTGGCAAATGCCACCCTAAGAAAAAGCTGTGCCACCCCACCTGCCACCCCAGAAATAACACAGAATAAAATATAAATGTAAGCTTAATATGGTACTTTTCAGCTGCGGTGATGACAGCGTAAGGCAAAATATATTGGCAAAAAACACGTCTTTGAATAAACTACACGATGGTTGCGCACGCAGCGCGCCCAGTGTAGTCGGCTTCATTAACAAATGACTCTTGTGAAGTAACTAACGATTTGTTTTTACATTTCTTGGTAAATCAGATAATTACTGCTTCTCGGCTAACTCAGAAATCCTCTGAGAAATCTAATCCCATCCGGATATGTCTGAGATTCATCGCGTAATTGTTTGGTGATCCGAGAGTTAGGTAAGGATCTAGTCGTACTGCAGTTTGTTTTTAGTTGGCCCATCTTCCCCAACCATTCATTCAGTTCTCAAAACAAAGACACATTTCTCAAAAAGTTTAACAAGTTAAACATTAGGTAGCAAAACTGATGACACGCCAATCAGAATCTCTGCATCAAACAATGGAGAGAGGAGAGAGCTGAACGAATCATCAATACAGCACCAGTACATCAGATGATGGAAATGTCATTATTCTATACGTACATTAAACTGTAGCACATGTTGTACACCTTCAAACGTGCGATTTTATTTGCAACAAATTTTATGTGTACTGCATTTTGCAGAACTAAGAAATGACTGCCTAAAGATAGTCTTGTTTCAGGAGACCAAGAAACTGCTATAGTATTGTGTACTGTAATGAAAAGAAAAGTGCATTTCTGAGTTATACATCGGTACCTGTAATTTAATTTATGTTGTATACAGTAATAGACATTGAGCTGCAAAAATAATTCCTGATTCCCAGTAAGAGTTTTGTGACTGTTATTGATCTGTTATTGATGAGTGTTCACTGGGTAGGAAAGTTGTCTGTGTATTTGAATTGTATGTAAACATTTCAGAATACCTGTAATAACTAGATTAAAAAGTTTGAAAGACAAATTTATGCTGGTTTGTCTTAAAGTCTTGTTTAAAAAAAATCAAAACAAACAAACAAAAAAAAAACAAAAACAGAAAAAACAAACACAAATAGTTTGGTCAGTTCTAGATGTTTGCTAAAGTGTTGCTAGTTGGTTGCTAGGCCCTTGCTATGCAGTTGCTGGGGTGTTGCTAGAGTATATGGTTGATAGTATCTGTGTCTCATTTCGGAGGCTGCATCCTCCAGATATAGTCCACATACAGTGATGATATTATTATATTTCTTTCTAATGTTAGGAAATGCATGTCTTCTTTAGTGATACAAGCTCAGAAACATGTATAACCTGTTGAAGTTTTTTTATATTGTGTATTGACTTGGTGCCATGATGGATATTGAAATGTTATTTATTTTTCATTTTAAACAGTATAGATGATTACTTAATGGTAATGCAATATTTGTGAACACAGCTGTGTGTGTCAGACCATAAATCCCCCAAAACTATGCACATGGTCTTGCTTTGGTGTTGCCACCTCATAGACCCCATGTCACGCCTTGCCACCCTAAAAATTATGTTCTAGATCCTCCCCTGCGACGTTGCTTATTCCTGTTGTAGGCTGTGCAATGTGACGTAGCTGATGTGCAATAGCTTTGGTTGCCAGTAGGCGGCAGGACGGTGAGTTTTAACGAGACAAACGGTTGACGATTTGTTTGTATGGGATGCGCTTCACTTTGTCATATCTACCGAGAACTCGAGCAGTCTGCAGGTTTGCGCACTGCATGCGCTCATTTAAATGTCACTGAGGATATAGACCAGTTATTATTTTAAACATGAACCTCAGCATGACATGGATCGTGTCTTACCTGTGATTTGTCCGTTTTAATTATCCGTAGAGTGTTTTAGTTTTTCATTTGGCTATCGTAAAGAAAAAAAAAAAAAAAAAAACATTGATGTGGACAGATTTTAAACGGATATCCATCGATCCGGGCCGTTTTATTGTGTCTACACATGTGGTAAGTTTTCTTTAAAATTTTAAATTGTTAACTTAATTGAACATCTGTACCCGAGGCAGATCTTTTTAACTTTGACAGTCTGCAAGCGGTTTACATAGTGCTGGATACACTGTTAGTTGCATTTCCACTTTTGTATTTGTTAACCACCTTTGCTGCTGTTTTTCAGTTTTAAATGCTCACTTCCTCATTTCCAATTCATCCCTAATGGTAGTAGAAAGGTCTCTACAAGTGTAAGCATCACCAACTTAGTAAATGCATACTGACTTACTTAGTATGCCTGAGAACCCCGTTGTGCTATGTCAAGCTAGACACGATAGTTCACGGAATTTCACTTGCCAACATGACGTGCATTAACATGTTGTGTTTGATAGATTGGCGTCATGCTGTTGTCACATACCATCAGTGATGCTTCTGGAGCCTCAAACACTCAAGCTGCTGCCTGCACATTGAGATGCACTTCAGTGAAGGCTGGTCGACAGCTGCCATCCGGTCTAGACTAAGCAGCTCCTCACTTATCAAGATCAAAGCACATGTTTGCCCTGAAAACTGGGAAATGTATGAGAGAGGTGCAAGGTATGAATTGGTAAGACAAAATGTGAGGTGAAATATGAAATTCCGTATGTACCAAGTGGAATATCTGGTATTTTCCGATAAGCTGCTGTTTTCTGAGCTGAATAGTGTATTTTATGGCATCATAGAAGGTTTGAGGATTTTTATTCAAGTAAATGTCTCTGTAGAAAAAAATGGCATAATATGGCTGATTAGATTTAAACACATTCACACTCATTTACTTGCTCTACAGTCTAGACCACAAGTATTCACTCTCCTCAAACCTGACCCTGACATATAAGCCTGAAATAGACACCTACTTAGACATGACATCAGCCAGTGTTTTAGCCAAACACACACTCTCAGTACATGTCTGCAGAGCCAAATGACCTGCGCTTATAAGTCTTATGGGGAAATCTCAGGCAGCTGGGCGAAGGCAATGAGGACATAGATGTAAGAGTGTAACGTGTTAAGCGCGTTTAAAGCCTGCTTCCGGCAGGATCAGACTATCATTCCGTTTCTATAGAATTAAATGCGTGTAAAATTAGGATAGAACACCTAACAGAAAAACTGCTTTTTGAAGGTGTTAGATCTGCTGAAGGACATACAGGGAAGAGGATGGCTTTTACAAAAATGCTTTTATATGGTTGTGAACTTTAAAAAAAAAAAAAAAACAGAACTGGCACTTTTTTCTTTTAGCTTTTCCAGAGTGCTGCAAATGATTAACAGATTTTGTGAAATCATGTCATTTTGCACATCTGTATGTTTTTGAGAGTAACTTCATAAATCATATTCTGTGGTTTGGGAGATCTCATAATCCTGCTTTTACTGAACCATATAACATCTATTCATTTTTTTTTTATTTATTCAAGTCTAAAAAGTAATTTGGAGAATGAGAATAGTGCTCTAATTGTTAAATTTATCATGTATCATAGTTGAGTGTTTCATGAACTAAATCAGTGGAGCATCTACAAATAATACTGAATGACAGGCATAATCAGTACAGCTTTGCATTTTTTTTTTCTAGCTACACCTAACTTGTATTGGTCTGACACAATGAATGGCAAATTTGTAATTTTGAAACAAACCAACAAAAAGAGGTGTAACTCACAAAATAAAAGTTAAGTTTATTGTTGAACAACAAACTCCATACATACAACAAACAGGCCAAGGTAAAACAAATAATGTAGACAAAACAAAGTCAAAAGAAACCAAAACTCCTTTTCTTTGGCCTAGCCCTCCCATACAAAAACTAGTTTATGGTACAACTAAAGTTCATACATAAAATTTACTGGAATGCTCTGAGTTCAATGGCTGTTGATTTTATACATGTTGTCTTTATGTTGAAATCTCGAGACATGGTCGAACAAGTAAAATTTCCATAAAGAAGCACCGTTTTGGTCACAGGAGATCATGATAAAGTGGCTGATCTCTTCACAATATGTACAAAAATATAAAATGTAAATAAAAATACAAACAAATCCTTGTCTTGCGCATTTCACTGTGAATGCTGAAAATCGGGAGTTGTGGTCGGTCCTCTAGAAAATTTTGAATTGGGGGGTCAAGTTGGTTGACATGGGTGACAAACTTGAAAATGACCATGTTTTGTGTATTTGAGTCCTTTATGCCACTGGCTCCAACGGTTTGGGTTAAAGCAGAGGCATCTACACCTGCTCAGCAATAGGAAACATTTCTTTAATCATCATCATCCTCATCTGTCTTCTGCTTCTTGGGATCAACCTCATCCTGAAAGAAATAAGGGCGTTATTTAAAATTACTTGCACTACAGGGACACAAGATGGTAAGCAAGGATCTTGGATCCAGTAATATTTTTTAGGTAACAATTTATGATTGTACCTCATCTTCATCCTCAGCACCCCGTTTTGTTCCTCCGCCTAGCTCATCATCGTCATCTTCATCCTCATCCTCATCTTCATCACCTATTACCATTAGCCACATGATTAAAACATCATCAAATCCATGTGTCACATCAGGAAAAAACTTGAACATCAGTGTTGCACCTACCCTCTCCTTCCTCTTCATCTTCCTCATCCACCTCATCGTCCTCTTCATCATCTATTTCAGGCTCTCCGTTTTCTTCATTCTCCTGTTCACACAAAAAAAAGGTAATTGTAAAAGTGCATAATCTCCATTAAATACTCACGTAGTTGAATAATAGAGAGGTCAAGAACATTGACCAAGCATTTACCTTTCCATTAGTGGCATCTTTTCCATTTTCCTTCTCCTCAAGCAGCTTCTTCTCTTTAAGGTCCTACATTAAACAACAACAACAATCAATAAAAAAAAAACCTTGATATTTTGAAACATTTAACTTCGTCAGATTGGAGCCATGTGTGTCCAATAGGCAGACTCCATGCAGATTACGACTGACGTGAGCAAAACGCCCCCTATGCGCACAAATTTAAATTGCATCTCTAATGACGCCCCTCTGACATTGACGCCTCATTGGCTGCCGCAGAGAGTTTAGCTGTCCATCAACAGCTCCTGCTCCCGCCTCTTACCGAGTGAGCTCGTTTGTAATCTGACACTTAAGTGAGATTCGGCGGCTGTGGGTATTGTAAAAGGTAAAACCAATAAGCAACCATATTTTGGCGTGTGAGCGCACGCTTACTTTGCGGCTCCGGAAAAACAAGAGCTTAAAACGCCAATCAAGATGAATAATTCAGAACCACTAAACTGTGGTACAGTGAGCTGATGCCGAACTCTAATGAAGGACAAAGAAAGCGCACGCATGGCTTTCACGATCTGTTTATTCCGAACACTACAGAGCTCGGCATGCACGCCACCACCGCCATCGTCACGTTAACCTGGATATAGTTCGCGCAGTCGCAGAATTGACAAGAAACCGTAAGCCAAAAAAAAAAAAAAAAAAAAATAAAAAAAAAACACAACCTGTCATAAACGGCAGATTATCATGGGCTCTTTGAATTTCGGTTGACGGGTCTCGGTTCAGTTAAAAGCCCAACCAAACGCAGTTCAACGAGCCTTACCTATAAGAATATTTTCATTAATTCGTTTATATAATCTTTAGCCCTTAAGCCGTTTATCAACCACATCAACTAGGACCGCCCCCTTAAATTCACAGACGTCTCTGGCTTCAAACTAGTAAACCAACAAGCCCACGTTGCCGTAACACACGGAAAAATATCAACTCCTGGGAAGGCATCAGAGAGATTCGATGTTTGAGCTTGCATATAAACTGCGAGTATCTGAGAGTTTAAAGGGCTTTCGAGCGGGAAACAACGGCACCGCCAACACATTATATTAATATAACATTTCGAGTATACAATTTTTTCATTCGTTTTTTAGCAATAAACTTCCAAAAGAAATTGCTTCTGAAATCCGATGCACCGCAGCGTCTATCCAAGTTCCGCGTATCGGCTGCCTGCATCAGAATCAGTCGTTACTGGACACGGAGTTAAACCTAAATTCGATACTAGTAATTCGAAATTACTTGTAAATGTATATTCTTCTTTAATCCCGTCAAATGTGTGGCCAGTTTTATTATTATTATTATTATTATTATTATATTTGAGATTTCCTGTCGATTGAGGCTTTAAGCTGCCCAGACAAACCGGCAAACTTTCAGCCCCGAAGCCACCGACTGATCAACGCGTTGTCAAACCTGCCGTAATGTATGTAAGCCACAAACTAACCGGCAATGAATGGGGGATTTGGGAATAAACGAGTACCCAAAACATAGTAGAACGGAAATGTACAGAAGCCATAAAAACCATACCAACAAACAAATGTGCCTATCGTGTAACATATTATATAGATTTAAGAACTACAAGAAATTCAAAGAATTACAGGTTTACGGATTTATCATGGGAAAGCAGTTGCCGTCCACAACGCACATCGCCGCTGTTCAAAGGGGAACCGACACGCTTGTATAAACAAAGAACCCGCGCGCGCAGACTGTTACATTCCGGACAATGAGAAATTGCGTTTGAATGTGCTCTCATTCCGCACGAGCTGAAAAGCTCGTTACAAATGTATCCATTTAAAAGTCCCATTACATTGTATCGATTTAAGTCACTTAGAGAGCAGTTATCGCATACTTTGTTGTAATAATTCGTCAACGATTCTTTCCGGTTACAGCCAAAAATAGCCTACACGTTCACGTTAAATCTGAACCAGAATACAAATGAAAGAGAGAACATGTTTTTGAATGAGAATTTCGTTTATCTAGAGGCATCCATCCTTACCTTTGCGGAGATTTCTGTCGCTGAGTCAACCTTCGTGTCTGCCATAATTTATAGTTTGTACCAAAATTCAGAACGCAGGAAAAAACAAGAATAATCCGCCTGTATCCTCCAACAATCACTATTGTAATGAAGCTTTCTTATGCCGACGGCATGTGATGAAGGAGGCTTTATTATAGATTTGTGGGCGGAGCACGAGAGGCGGTCGACTGTGTTTGATTGGTCAGCGGACTCCGAGGGGGTGTGTTTTTAAGGCAATAGAGTGGAACAATGGAAAGTATTTCTAAGCGTAATAGGACACACCCCCACCCGGTATTTCACCAGAGAAGACACACCTCCTACCTCCGCTTTTCTCGCTACAGACATATCTGTGCAACGCAATTCCACATTTCTTCAACAAATACGTTAATACGATATATTAAAATATTAAGTCATGCCTCTCTTCATTAAAATCAATAAGTTAGCAAATCTCCTATGTCCATGAACTACGTAGACTTACTGACCCCTGAATCACCTCCAAACACAGCACCTACATTTTTTATATAGGTAGGCACCATGCCGAAGTGTGAAAGCTGCTGGCACATTAAGGAAATGTTGTTTTCAAAGCATGTACAGGGGTAGGGGCGGCATTAGAGAAAGGTTTTTTTTTTTTTTCATGCTACATGCAGCCCCTCCCCTTTCCGTGAATTTCGCACTAAACTTAGCACTGCGAGTAAACGCAAAAACAGTTATTTTCACAAAAAAGGGGTGCGAAAACACACACAAAACAGCCAAAACTTTACCAGGTATGCCGTTGTTGTTGCATAACTTCTTACAGAACAAGAAAGCCATATTTAGTTGATGATCCGATTTTTATTACCGAGAAAGAAAAACTAACCACTGGATATAAGACAGCGCAACCCCTAGCGTTTATATCATATATGTTTTAATGAAAATGCGTCTTTCTTAAGTTGGGGTCTGTAAATAATATTGTTGGAAAATGTATTTTAAAATCATTAAAACACACCGTTTTTTATTCAGGATGAGTAGCATTTAAACAAAGCAGAAGCCATAACCTCGCCGGCGAACATAGAGGGGAGGGGAATTTCGGATACTTCATCATAACCTACATTCAAATTCTACTTTGATGACGAGACTTCTCGCAGTCGGGCGCATCTGATTGGATACACAGACGACCAGAACCCACAGTTGACGCTTTGCGCAAAATTATTGGATGCCGGAGATGTCAATAAAAGAAATGACCCACAGCGCGCGAGAAAGCCTGGAAACTGGATTCCGGAAGATTTCTGGCCTGGACGGCGATTTATGAGATCAAATCTTGTGGCGGCAGTGTGTAAATTAGTGAAGTGTAACAAAATTGTTAAAAAAGAGGAAAACAATTCACTTGACCTGGCAAATAAAAAGAGGGCTAATTGTATTTATAAACGAAATGAATAAATATTTGAACATGAATAATACGGGAGAACGTTGGCTAAAATGAAATTAATAATAACTTGGCATATCTCTTGCAAAAACCTATTCCAGCAATAAATACAGGTCATCTTGCCAATCTAAACATATAGGCCTAGTTTTAAAAAAAAATTAACCACCCATTCTTGTCTAACATTTCTAGATTTCAATGTGTCTGTCGTTTTATGAGCTGCTTTTACAGCCATTGGATTATGTGTTTGTTTAACGTGTTATAAACAGTATAAATATCTGATAATTTCATCAGTAAAAAACAAATTATAACCTGCTTTTACCTTAAAGAGGTGCCTAAATATTAAAATTTGAACACTTATCATCCTTCACACCTATAATGCTTCACATTAATTCTAGTATCAGGCCAAATTTCCTGTTCTCAAGCTAATCTTCCCTGGGGCAGAGTATATATTGCTGTACAAGATAAGGGACACAGAGAAACACTTCCTCATGAGTAGGCAGGGAAGACTGTGCATGCGTAGACCTGCCAGGGAGATGTGGAGGAGGAAAGCACTGCTGTGAAAGAAGTAACACAGATGATTGCGTCTGACTCTCTGAGGTTTAGACAGGTGTATTCTTCTAGCAAGAACAGATAATTGCCTGTGCAGGACATCCAGGCAGACACCAATCATGAGCAGTGTCCAGTGTTATCTGGCTTTAGAAAACACAAGCCAGCTATCACTGTGCATTCCTTCACCATGAGGTTCTCCTCCTAAAAACAAGACATGGTCCTCATCAAATAAGGCTATTTATTTGCATCCCACTTTTTTTTTTTCTCATAAAAGTGCCTTGAAGACAGGAATGTGTTCCCTCTAGTGGAAAAAACATATCATAGCAGCTACTGGCACTTTCTCCCCTGTCTCACAGTGATATTAATACTAATTTATTCTCTTGTAAGTCTCTGTTTCATCTCTCCCCTCTTTGCTTTAATCTTTGCTTTCCTAGAAGAATATGAGTTTCTGAGAGTGGCACTGAACTTCCCCTTTAGGAATGCTTTGGAACAGTGATGCAGTTTCCGCAAGGAGAAAGTGCTCATTTGAAAGTAATAACACTGGCCTGGTGGTGTATTTTAAGCATAATGAAAGCAAGCACACTCTGCTGATCCCTAGCAGACAATTACTGTACAGTAATGATTTTGTTAGAGGCTCCAAATACTTCCTAAGAGAGGACAATTTTACTTGTATACATTGTGATATTAATATTATGCCAATAATATTGTTACCACTTTGGGCATAGTAACATAGTATTATAATTTACACACTCTCAAATAACTGTGCATACAATGATATTAGCATTAGAAAAGAAATTGTTACCATTTTGGGCATAATAATGTACTGTATAAGTCACACGCTCTCAAATATCCAGACGTCTCTGTGTTTTTTGTACATTCAGTGAAAGTTAATGTGATCCAATGAAAACTGGATGCATACAAATAAACATGGCACAGTACAACAAACAGTATAGAAAAAGAAATTCTGGACTTGAATGGTTCAGACTGGGTGAGGTGAAACCCAATTCTTCCTGTCCTTCCCACAAGAGTGTGAAGTCATAAATTAGGCATGGTGCCCTTGGTGAAATGATCGATAACAAGAGAGGGGGAATGGATAGGATGTGAGAGACCTCTACAGAATGCATGCCAGTTTTTTTACTTTTTAACCAAAAATATATAGAAGGTTAACAGTTGAGCCTAAACTGTCAGAATGTCAAATGATTTTATAACCCGTCACTCATAGTCAATAATAATTCATTGGCTTTATGAAAATAGTGGCCTCACGTTGCGCCATCTCCAAAACTTGAGTGTCAGTGTTTACTGTCTAGATCTACCCAATGGAAACAAAGCAGGGCTGAACTGTTTTGACTGCTATGATTTACAAACTACTAGTGCATTCAGATGGAAGTAAAATCATCTCTGTACCTTTTTTCCTGTATACTTTCTGGATTAATACAAGCAAATATGTAGATTCTCTCCGGGCCTCTACATAATTTGTTATAACAGGCTTGAATCCATGCCATTACCAGGGCCTGCTTTTCTACTCTCAAGATGTAGAAAATACCCATGTGCCAAATCATGTATTTTATTAAATTATACAAATAATGATGCTGTTTGTTATGATTAGACATTCATAAACAATTATTTATTCAGATTTAATAATAATCATATATAATAATAAATAATTTGGTAACACTTCAGTATAGGGAACAGTTCTCACTATTAGCATGCCTATTATTAAGATATTGGCTGTTTATTAGTACTTATAAAGCACCTGTTCTGCATGAGCATATTCTACATCCCTAATCCTACCCAATACCTGAACTTAACAACTACCTTACTATTAATAAACAGCAAATTAGGAGTTTATTAAAGCAAAAACCGTAGTTAATGGTTTGTTAATAACGAGAACTGAACCTTCAAATAAAATGTGACCAGTAATTTAATAAAAAGGCCTACTGTATGCTTTAGAGATTTCTTAATTCACATGGGGTGGTGAACGTTTTATTTAGGGAACATAAAGAAATCATATATAAAAGGTTCAGCAAACTTTCCCATCCTTTTTTTTTTTTTTTTTTTTAAAAAAAAAAAAGAGCTCTTGTCCGTTTTGACAGTGAAATTAACTTGAGAAGTTAGTTGTGGTTATGATGTAATAGTAGCAATTGATAGGTCTCAAATTTAGGACTTTAGGCAGATCTTTTTGTACAGTAAAGCCGACTCAATGTATTTATCCCAGGCTGTTTTCATGTCGCCTCAGTACTCTATTAATACATATCATCTAAATTTACACTGCTCTGTTTCCCCATTCTTCTACGTCTAAAGTAAAAGGGGGTGTTCACACAGAACACATTCTAGCACAGAGGAATTAAAAAGAGTGCATGGTGTCTCAAGATGCATTTTTCTTTCAAGCTTATATTCTATTTTAATGCAGTGGTCGTATGCAAGATGCTGAAAGAGCAGCAAAACGGGTACAACGTCAAAGGAGGCCGTCGTATGTTAACACAGAAAAATCATCAGTGCACTGGGACGAAAAAACATGTTTTGTGTGGACCGGTCTACTACATCAAATATTTCAATCACATTTGCGCTACTTATTAACTTTTTCTTAATTTCTAAAATTTTAAATGAACATAGGCCAATTTTAATCCACTATATCCTTTAAAATAAACAAACAAACAAAATAGTGAACATAAAAATTATAGGCCTGAATATAGACATTATAATTTGTGGGAAAATGCTTGTTCACACATTTCTGTTTATAGTGTGTACCTTTTTTATTTTTGAAGTGGTTGAGCTCAAATTACTTTATGGTCTAGCATAAATTGCACTAAAGGATTCGGAGTGCCTGAAGCTAAAGAGTTTTTACATAGCTGATCAGTGAAATGCACTAACCTACAGTACATATTCAAAGTGCCACATACTCATACAAATGTAGCTACCTTACAGGAACGATGATCAAGAAAACACTGAGAAACAGAATAAACAGAGCTGTGACAACATATTTCATTAATATAACTTTGTAGACTGAAAAGTGGACCCAAAAAGATCAAATGTATTAATGTTCGAAGAAAAATGGATCCCACTTAAACATGAAGCTAAATTCATCGTATTTATTTTTATTTACTTATTTATTTAATTTTCTTTGAAGTGTGACAATTTATTGTTTATGAATGTAGCAGTTTTTTTTTTTTTTTTTTAAATAAACCTTCTCTCCCTAAATTTATTTGCCTCTTCTTCCGATTTACCTACACCATTTGCAAATACTGCCCTCTTTTGTTCATCTGCCACATGCAGTCTGGTAAAGTCACAGACAGGGATGTTGAAAATAGTTCACAGAAGGGTCGCTAAAATATTTGTCTAACTAAGATACAACAAATAGTATCAAAATATGAAACAATTCCCTCTACTGACAAGGTTATTTTCATTCCCAGGACACTGAAGAAGTCCTCTCCTCAGCTGCAACACACATTGTGTGAAGAAACTATAGGAATGTCACAGGCATAATGGCTGCATTGTGTATTTATTCATTAGTTTTAATAAGAAGCATTCACAGTCACATAGAAAACAAAAATAATAGAGGGAAACAGCGACTAGGCATCAGGGACAAGAACTGAGCTTATACACAAGTCCTTAGAGTAGAGAGAACCATTGTGAGACTATATTTTTCAGTTTGTCCACAAACCACATTTCCTCACAAAATTGTGTCACTAAAAGACACATTCTGCCCATCCATTAGGAGTCAATTGGTTGATTATAGTGTACAGTTATGATGAGTAGTTTGTAGGATGTCTGAAAAGTTTGGGTCCTTTCACATATTGGAGCAAAAGATATTATGGAATGCATAAAGCATTGCAGTAAATGTATTCCCCTAGTTAATATCGCTTCTTCCCCAACAGCTCAGGTCACTGAATGAGCTACGTCTTGTTCCTTCACAGCAAGGCAAGAAAAAAGTCACTCTCTAAAACTTTAACCCTCTCTGTTGTTCTTTGGTGGAATGAGCTGCCAACCTCCCCCCAAACTGCTGAGACCATCTTTCATAAAGTTATGATTCTCTGTATTCCTCCTTTTCTCTAGCTTGCTTCCTAATCTAGTTGTCTAATAAAACTGGCATTGTATATTATAAATATTGCTAGCGCTTTGATGAATTGCTGTATTTCTCTTTTGTAAGTCACTTTGGATAAAGGTGTCTGCTAAATGCATAACTGTAAATGCAACCGTAATATTTTTCTAATGTGGATACCGACAGCATTTTCTCCCACAGTAACTGAGGTTAGAGGACGAGGAAGAGGAGCAGAGGACTTTCCCATGGATCCTATCACAACAGTCTTTCCTTTCAGATTAAAAATTAACATTGTCTCAGTTTGGCCCTCAATGCCATGTATATCTTTCTACAGCTCTCTCGCACTGGGGAAATAATACATTTTTCCTATTTATTGTAGTTAAAGATATACACAGTTTAGTAATATTTAATGATTATTTCAGTTCTTTAAATAAATACACAGGTGCTATTTACCAAGGGTTATTACAGCTCTTAAATAGATGGTAGACACTGTAGTCTACCATGTATTTAACACGGGGTGGGGGATAAAAACTTAATTTTTTACTAAAGCAAAGCAACATACCTTGATCAAACTGGAGCAATCAGACCATGTTTGGAGCTCATTCAAGTGTGCAGGAGTTGGACTTTGTACATGTAATGACAATAAATAAACTACCAAGAACAAAGTCACCACTTTAGGCTGAAATGTTGCTTTTTCTTGATAGATTCTGTAATTTAATTCCTTAAAGAAAGTATGCAATATTTGACTAGATGCTTTGAATTTTGCGCAATGATTAAACCCAAGAGCAAATTAACAGTGACTGGCCAGTTAAACTGCTATTCCCTCCCATTAACTCCCACACTAGAGTCTGAGCTCATAAAACATGCTGCCACAGGAAGAGCAATAAAGACTTAAAAAGATTTCCTTTTTTCGTTACTAGTGTGATCTAAAAGGCCCAACATTCATGAACCCATGTGTACTGTGAGCTCAGTACTCTGGCCTCCTCTTGTGGCCAGACAGAGCAACGCATAAAGGAAGAAACTAAACCTCTCACTTGCACCATGAACTGAAACTGACTACGATAACACCACACAAAACAAATAGTACTAGTTTGTGAGCCAGGTGGAACCGTTCCTGCACTCAGTTTGAACTTTGGCAATAAAGACATACGTGACCCTGGACCACAAACCCAGTCTTAAGTAACCGAAAAAATGGGTCAAAATTATAGATTTTTCTTTTATGCCAAAAATCATTAGGATATTAAGTAAAGATCATGAAGATATTTTGTAAATGTACTACCGTAAATATATCAAAACTTAATTTTTGATTAGTAATATGCATCGCTGAGAACTTCATTTGAACAACTTTAAAGGCGAGTTCCTCAATATTTAGATTTTTTTGGCACCCTCAGATTTCAGATTTTCAAATAGGCCTAGTTGTATCTCGGTCAAATATTGTCATATCCTAACTAACCATACATCAATGGAAAGAATATTTATTCAGTTTAAAAAAGAAATTTAACTGATTTGGTCCAGGGTCACATATACTGTAATGTATTTAATTATGGAAGCTGCTGTTCATAAATACATTACAGAATAAGGTATATCAAATTGACAGTCTATAGCAATCAGGTATATTATGATGGATTATATTTCTAGGCTTACTAATAATTGTACTTGAAATTCTAAATCCAGCAAAGCAACTTATTCTCAGAATGTAGTAAGTCAGTACCCAGTTTCTACCAATACATACTGTGTATTCCCAAAGAAAGTTTTAATAAATTTTCATGAGGACAAAATACAGTTATCAAATGTAGTCAAGAAAGCCAAAACCTTGATTATTTGCATCTTCATTGAAATTAGATTTTATTTTTTAATGATGATGGGAATGTTAACTATTAATAAAAAAATGAAAACCAGCAGTACTGAATGGGCTTACATTTGTTTAAGAACTAATTTGCCTGTCCAGTCTTTTATTCAAAATAACACACCAGCCTGTCCTCTGTAGCCTACAAGTGTATCAAGAAAGACAATTTAGTCCCATCTAGTGTTGTCTTTGTGACACTACATGAAAAGAATTACACTAAAAAATACGTACACAGAAGGCCATATAGAAACATGGCAAGATAAATTCTAGTCTCTTCATTTTTGAAGACAGTTTTAAGGACAGCAACTAACTGATGTTTAAAAAATTATTTAATAAATAAAATGGTGTGGGATTATCTCTGCAACCAGTTCCATATTATGCATGAAAGGCAGCAGAGAATGTCTGCTTGTTAACAGCATGGACTGTGGATTACTGGAGAATATCAAAGTCTACAGTGCTGCTTTTTTTTAACCAACTTTATTTCAGATCACAGAGAAAAATATTATAAAAAAAGTGGAAGATTACAAGCAGGCAATAGAGAATTGATTGTAATGACAACTGAGGAAAAAAAAATCTTTTTGTTCAAAAAGTTGAGCTCTCTTCTGAATATTCATTCAATTCTATGTGCTTTGTTCAAAAGATCAATGCCTCTACAGCAATTACCTTAGAATGCGGTCTGCCTGTCTTTCCATTTAAATACATTCATGTGAAATGCAAAATACAAGTAGAGAGACAACTTTCCTTGCTTTTGTAATGTAAAAGGCTTAGATCTTAAGACAACAATAAAGGTTTTAGCAACCTGACTAAAGAATTTTTAACCCCGCCCAAATGTCAAGTGCTCAAGTGCTTGAATAAAATACTGAAGATATACCCAATAACTAGTGAGAGAAAAGCATTTATTTAGGTACATGATTTAGCATGCAAATTTATACCTCCGTTGGCGGTTAAGAAATTCTCAAATTGGAATAACCTTACAGATTAATGTGGTATATCACAAGACGACGACTCTGTTTATTCAAATAGCCTATGCTGCAACAGTAAAACATTTATACTAGGACTCATAAACTTGCAAGTTACAAACATCGCCAGTCAAATTGGTACTGGCATTATTTTATTTATTCATTTTCTCATTATTTCCCCAAATTCAGCATCTAAAAGAATAATTAACGTCAATTAAAAAACGACAAAAAATGGCTTGATCTGTTTATTTCCGGTACTGGTTGTAATCTCAAAAGGGGTGCAGAATCAAAATGAACAAGATTAAAATGAGAAACCGCTGTTATCATTCATATTTTATCGGCATGCGAGGCGTATCGTGTTTTTCGGTGTGTTCATTATATCGTGCACTGCCTCTTCAACGTTTCCACTCGTCAGCTACACTGAAACAAAGACGCTTTATTGTTCTTCCATGACGCGACTTGCGATGAGCCCTGTGGAACGACGCGAAATGGCGGACAGAAGCGAGCAAGAGGACGGTGAAATCCGACCCAACAATTGTAGGCAAACGCAAAAACACGGACAGGAGCATCATCTGGATCCGCTTCATTACTGACTTTAACAACACGTACATACAGTTGCAGTGGCAGACCGTGATTATAACAACCTCGAAACTTTTAGACTTCGCTCGGAACGGCGTTTTATACTAATTGATTCATTTTAAAAACATGCCCGTTTTAGTTTGTATGTCTGATGTTATAAACCTCGATTAAATCAGCTTTACACAATACAGTAGAAAAATCAGTTCACCTGTGGGTGAAAGGAATGTTACAGGTGCAGTTCATCATGTTCTTGCATGTTGTGTTCCTGTGCAGTTGAACTCATTTTTGTGACGAGCTACAATTTATCTTTAAAAACGTACCCTGCATATGGTGTTTGTTGTGTCTTGAAGGTACTTAATCTTACACATTTGATCCCTTCCCCCATTACTTACAAAAGCAAATGTACTATGCGAAAAGGCAGTCACAGGAAATAATAATAATAATGATCTCTAAATGAGGTGAAGGCTGGGTCCATAAGTTTTAAGAAATCAAAGATGTTGTGCTAATTTAAAATGTGGCATATGGACAAACACCAGAGAGCTACATTATCTTTAGCATTATAAATCAGTGCAGGAAGTGCAAATAATTCTTTAAGCTCTCACTGGATAATTCTGGGACCCAATATGTATAATTTGCAAAAATAGATATGCAACACAATGTATGAAACATACTTAAACTGGCATAGAAAAAAGGAGGGAAAATTTGCTTTGAGTCTAAGGGCCTTTCTCCTTCTGTGGCCCCTCCCCCTCTGGTTGTAAGTTGAAACCCTTGGGGGCCAGCAACAGAAGCATGGGAGTGTCCTGCTGAACTGCTCATTAAATATTCATCATAAGTAAGAGTTGAGGTGATAGTTTATACATTATCACAGCATGGCTAAAATAATAATATTTGTTGGCTAAATCATGTGCAGTGTTAATTGCAGTCATTATTTTTATGAACATAAGAGCTGATTTTGAGGCTCAAACGATTATTCAGTATACGATTATTCACCTAATTAGAACAATGGGTTTTAATGACAACTAAATGTGCCCCGTTTAATTGTAAAGTAAGTCATCATAGGGAAAGTCCTCCATATTGGCTTTGGGCCATGTAATCACACAGGGGAAGAGCCCTGAGAGACTCTGTTAATCAGCCTTGACTCAGTGTGTCAAAGCCTGGAGACCCTCAGTGCTCACCATCTGTGCCAAACACAAAGTCATTAGTGGGAGTAGACCTGATAAACACACAGGGGTCTGTTTAACCCAAAGCAGAAGGAAGGTACGATGCCACAGATCCTATGACATGTAACATATCTTGTACCTTTCCACTAAAAGACACATAAAACTGTAATCTGACTGTGCATCTAAGCAGATTCAGTGCTATGATACGGAGCAGTAGTTCATAGAAAGCTCATCGTAAAATGAACAGGAAAAGTCCTAACATAATATGGAGGCTGTAGAAAGAACTGCCTTAAAGTGATGTCACATCAGTGAAATTTTGCAGGCAAAAAGGTACACTGTGAAAAGTCCATTTGCTTATGTTTCATGTTTAATTTTATTTAACCTCATAATGTTTCATTAAAATGGACACAATCGTCCAGTGAAAACAATAGACTTTATGTGTACCCAATTCTCCAGTCATTTCATCTGCATAAACCCTGCACCTCCTCACGATCAACTGGAAGCTTCAGTTAAGATCTGCCACCATCCTATCCAAAGTATTTATTTATTTATGCTAAACTTACAACTTACCTAGATGGAAAACCACTCTCAGAATAGCACCATTAGCATTTTGTGACATTGTGAGGAGTTGAACAGGAAAATGTCACAAGCTGACTGATGTTAGCAGGGCCATTGTGCTAATCACAGTCAGTACTGAATAGCAGCTTGTCCACACTGAGGCTGGCCACGTGCAACGAGGCTGATGTGCAGACGCTCCACCTGTGGGAACCGACATGGAGGGACTGAGGGCCTATTTCCTGACATACAATGAAAGAGGAAGCTGCTGCTGCTACTATGGAAAAATATGATAAAAACTAACTAGCTTTGTATTTGTAAGAATGCCGGGAGACAGTTTCAACTAAACAAGAAAGATGTGCAGGAATATACTTCAATGGCTTTTTAACAGTTACTTTTTTTGTAGTACAGGACGAAAATATTCCTCAATAAGCATGTGGCTAATGTACCATAACATACACAAAAATAAATATAGCTGCAAGCAGCAATTACCGAGGTTGAAGCGCTTAAGGCATTTTAGGGCACAAGGGGAAAAAAATGACATATTATTTAGCAAGGGTGTACCCACCTAAATAAATGATTAAAAAAACATTTTTGGCAAATCCAGGTAAGTTACCATAGAAATATGTTTTTGTAATGTTTATGACTGTTACAGCGCCAGCTGTGGTCCGATCCCCCAAAAAGTCTGCATGCTTGTTTAGAATTACCTGTCACATGTGCTCAGCAGGTTTCATGAAGTTTTGAGTTTCTCCTTTAGGCTTTATAGAATTTAGGGGAAATTTGGCCAGGCTCCTTCTCTAAATGACCCCGTTATAGCTTCCCAAAGGGTAAATTTAAATTTTTTTTTATAATTTTTTGATAATTTTGATAAGCCCCCCAGTGGCTGATTTTTTTCAAATTTCTATCAAGACCTTTGGTGCAGTGAGTCGAACAGGCCCACCGAGTTTCGTTCCGATCAGCCTCCGTTAACCTTGTCTAACAGGTGCTTAAACTTCGCTGGCCAATGGCGGCCATGTTTTTTTGAGATATGCAAATGTCCTTGTTGGTACTTCGGACCAAGCCCATGCTTTCTGATTTTCATGTTGATAGGACAAATGATTGCATAGTTATAGTAATTTTTATGTTTTTTCCCTCTTATAGCACCAACAAGTGGCCAAGCTCTGCAATTTTTCCCCTGTTACCTCAGATTGAGCTCTTACATGATTGTTCTGAGTTTGGTGGAGATATCTCATTCCGTTTAGGAGTTATAGGCATTTTACTAATAGTGGCCTGCCCCTTTCAAAAGTTTTGACACCCCTTTGCAACAGTGAGTCTAAAGTTAAACTTTTTTTTTTTGGTAATAATTACTGATATTCACTCTCCAGAGAATATTTCTTCACTGTTTGGTTCCAATCGGGCAAAAAACCTAGGACTAGTTTGCAAAAGTATGTTTTTCAAAAAATGCGAAATACCCGAAATTTCACTAGGCTCACAATCAAATGTGAGGCGTGTTTTGTCCGCCATTCAAGGAGTCCAATGACATAAGACATTTGAGCCTGCGACTGATGGTTTAAGAGTTATGAGCAATTTTGTACTTTTGTTCACTGTAGCGTCCCGGTCAGGCCAATTGGGGCGAGCCTTGGTCACATTGTAGGCAATGTGAGCAGTACCATCCCTCCAAGTCTCTTTGACTTACAGTTTGGTCTGCATGATCAGTTTTACATGGAGATGACTAATCCGTGACCATTCTAACAAATACAATAGGGTTTGAACTCTTAAAAATAGGATTTTGTTGGTGTTGCTGTTGTTATGATGCCATAAAGAATTTTTTGGGTTCCGAAAAAAAAACCTTTTGGTGAATAGCTCTTAAAAGAACATTTTTTTCTTAGTGTGATATTGAGAACACTTGAATAAAGATCCTTTTTCGCAGTTGAAATATTCCATCGATATTAAAGATTCTTCATGACACAATAGAGGTCAAGAAAGTATCTTTTTTTGGAGTGTTTAATCATTGTTCATGAGTAGAAACTAGTCATATAACAAACTAAATATAAATCACAGACTAAAGTATTCAGTCCAAAATTAGCCTTAATTCCTCCTGTCCTTTAAAAACTCGTACACTCATTGCATAACACCTCTCTCCATGATGTGAGAATCATCGCTCCTCACATAAAAAGGCACGATTCAAATATTGTACCTACTTGTGAACCAGAGGCTAAGGTTAACATGCTTCCAATATTCCACTTAGCATTCCTGTTCTTTTAACAAGAAACAAAGACACGAGTGTTTCCTTAGGTGGCAGGAAGCATAAAAAAAACCCAGTACACCCATTTCTCAACTTGTGTTTCAGAGAGTCTATGGATTTGCAATTAGAGCACACTTTTAAATAGGGGGGATTGTCTATGGAAAGGGTGCACAGAGAATTCAGGCACCTACAAACACCAAAGCCAGGCCGGATCCCTGCATAAGTTTACCTCGAGTGTGACCTAAACGATGGCAAACGGAGGAAGGAAGACAAAAAAGGAGCAATATTAACCAAACTAGGGCAAGCTTTCCAAATCCCTTTTGACACCATAATGAGGGTACCACAAAAAAGAAACAGGTTAATTAAATCCACTCAGTAAATTAATGTGGAGGCCTTCTCTGACTATGGATGGCACCAATTCATCAATTCATCTCCAGGGGAGCGAATTCAACCTGGAAATGAAAGACCTGTAGCTTCTGTATCACCAAGCATTACTTAACTCACCTTAACGTAAACTGTGGTTTATGAAAGCCACCTATACCGGTTGGTTTTACATTAGAAAATATCCTGTTAAAAAACTGCACTGGGGAGAATGCAATGCATTTTTTGTTATTTTACAACAAGTTGTAATAATATGCCATAAGTTGTTTCCTACAATTCTTGAATCTTCATTAGCTTGTTATTAAACTTAACTAAGAGGGTGGATTCAATGCACTAAACATTGGATTTTCTCAGGCTGGCCATGCTCAGTTGTATTGTGAACATATTCAGCTGCTTTCCGCCATATGAGGTGCATGTATTCATGCTGCAGGTTTTTTTTTGGGGTATGCTTTTTATACAAGTAAAATATGAAAAGATTCTACAGTGCAAATGACTAAGCAAATACTTCAGTGTGCATTTCTATAGATCAGATTCTGAGGCAAGGACACCGCAGACAAACTGCAGAGCATCACGACTTTGAAGTGGGATGTAGGTCACACATCTAGCATGAGCGCACAGTTAGCAAGCGCTAACATGGTTCTTGAGCTGCAGCACGGCAAATAATTATCTGCAGCACTACAGTGCATGGTGGGAAAAAGCAGCATGATCTGAGAACGTTGTGCTGTTGACCTCCAGAAATAGCAGCAAAGCTGCTGGTAGGTGCATCATTGTATAGGTAAGGAGAGACCAAGTCTACTGTCCTGGCGAATCGCCATGGTGACTGGCCCAGATCTCTCGTCCCAGCATGAGGTCAGTGTTTCCATGGAGATGGACCAGCTGAGTAGTAATCTGCTGTTGTTTATGCATGGCCAGGGAGGGGAGGGGCAAGAGAGGATTGAGGAAAGGGAGGGTGGGGGTGGTTATGTGACGGACATCTCCTCTGCTCAAATTTGCATATTAAAGCGTTCACCGCAGCACGTTCAGCAGATCAAACCGGAACCAGTTTAGGCATAACCACACAAATGAGGTTAAAAGAACAAACCCACTAAAATGAATATATTCCATTAACACAAATGCCATAGGCAACCTATAAGACAAAATGCAGCCTCTCACTCATCAAAGGTTCCCGCATTCAAAAAAATACCACTGAATTCTATAGGCTGAGGTAAAAAAAGGGGTGTGGTCTTATGCAGTATTTCACTGGCTCCACCCTCTCCACACTCTCCTCCTCCACATGAATATTACCAATGGGATAATGCATTAAGCCCCCTCAAACCCCTCCTCAAAAGTGCTTGCTCTAATCCAGTGAGATTTTAATAGTCACAAGAGACCCTATTTCTGAGGATCACGTTGAAACATGCTCTCAAGCGTTCAGTAAATCCGTGGGTCTGTGCTGTGTACCGCAGAGACACGCACACAAGCAAGTCCCTTGACACATCTCTTTCTCTACATTAAGATTCATCTTTATCTCCATGGTTCCAGAATTCTATGTAAAGAACATTTTCAACAAGGAAATGGTGGCTTTGTATGTGGCGCCACCCACTGACTAAACATCCTCTTTACTAAAATCAATGTCTGTTTACGCATGTTGCTGTCTATTACTCAGAATCCTATTTATAGGTTTCTCTTTAAACATTGCTCAGTATTACAGCACCAAAAATCCCAATTTGAAAAAACAAACAAAAAACAAAACAATAAATAAAACTATAAAGGAACAAAAGTCTTTTAATACTGAAAAAAAGGTTAAATTAGGTTGTTTTTTCAGTATAATAATAATAATATGCTTGTTATAATTATGGACATCTGGACAGACGGTCAGTTTCAGCACAGGGCTAACATGCTGCATGTGGATGACAATTCTGATTCAACATTTCCAAAAAAATAAATATCACCCACAAACTTGTCTTGAAAACACATTATTTAATCAAAATTGCTGCAAGTAGTTTAATATACGTCAACAAACACTTTATAAACTGGAAACGTATACAGAAAATTAAATTACCGCAGAGGAAAAAAAAAAAAAAAAAACTTGGGTACACAACCAATCAGCAAATGTTTAGCTATTGGTCCTGGTCAGAATCTTATTTGTGTGTCTTCATAGTGACATTTAGGAATAAATGAACAAGTGACCATTTATTGTTTCCAGTGTATATTTTGTGATCACCATTAGTATTTAAAGCTAACTGATACCAAAACTCCAATTTTTTGAGCTGAACGTGCCATGACAATACTCCTGAATGATTGAATCACTGTGTATAAACAGGTGTATGTGAATCTGTAAGGCTGTCTGACCCATGTCTTATCTGCGCCCCAGCAGAACTGCACTTTGAGAGAGGCTCTGCTCACAGTCACGTTTAGGAAAGGGGCATAAATATAGTGGCTCAACAAACACTGCTTACATATGGAATGCATATGTTCTTCATGGATGATGCTCCTCATTTCCCCAGTGACAAGCTGACAGAGAAGACAAATGCAAAGATTACTGCTGAGGGAACCATGCTAACATACAGGCATTAATATAAACACAAAAAAAGAATACTTTAAGACTAAGTAATAAAACATGTGTTTAGTCCATTGAGTATTTACATTTAAGAGAATATAAAAAAAATGTGAGAATAGTAGTAGACTCTGTTAGGTCAAGTTGCCCTGCTCTCAGATCAGAGAACAACACGCTTCATGAGAAAATTTTCCTCTTAACTACAACTGGGAATGTTTCAGTTAGTTTCGAAGATCATGGTTGACTGATGAGAGGACATGTAATGCTTAGAATTATGTGAGGATCATTGTTTAGGATCTTACTTGTTAAAGGAGCTGTCCTGGAGATTCAAAACAAGGCTGTCTGCATTCAGATACACCTTGTTCTGAGAAGCCGCAACCTGGTGATAAAATAAGGATAGAAACAAAGACTTTGAAAAATACCATACTATTACATACTACATATTATATAAAGGGATGTCAGCTTAACGCGTTAACTTAATTAATTAGTTATGAAAAAAAATAACGTGATTAAAATATTTAAGTGCAGGTAATGTGCTGGCCCCGCCCCCAGACCTGTAGATCATTATCATGATTATATTGCATACAGTTGACTGTTGACAAATATGATACAGCGCAACAACTCCATAAATGCAGTTATGCTATAAAATTCAAGATATTGGGGGCAAACATGCTTCTGTACAAGTTGTTGTTTCATATTTATATACATCACATTTCACACAATATCACACGGGCAACGGGCACAAGTGCTGATTTTGTCCTGATCTATCACAAGCTAAAATGTGATTTTATACAACAGTTCAGTAAATAAAATTCTGATATTGTGTTATATTTTAAACACAATATTATGTGTTTTTACTCAATTTTTGCAGAGAACATATCTTTGAAGCCAGAGCAGAAGTTTTGCACGTCTTTGAGCAAGACAGCAGTGTTTAGTTTCTGAAAGAATCCGCGTTTTAAAGGAGAAGTCCACTTCCAAAACAAAGATTCACATATAATGCACTCACCCCCTTGTCATCCAAGATGTTCATGTCTTTCTTTCTTCAGTCGTAAAGAAATTATGTTTTTTGAGGAAAACATTTTAAATGCGGCAGTTTAAATGCGGTTTCAAACTATCCCAAATGCAGTTGTAAATGATCCCAGCTGAGGAACAAGGGTCTTATCTAGCGAAACGATCGGTTATTTTTATTTTAAAAAAATACAATTTAAATACTTTTTAATCTCAATTGCTCGTCTTGCCTTTCTCTCCCCCCGAACTCTGTGTATTCTGACTCAAGACAGTTAGGGTATGTCGAAAAACTCAAATCGTATTTTCTCCCTCAACTTCAAAATTAATTTCAAAATCATCCTTCATTGCTGCAGAAAAACTGACCCAGTCTTTGCAAAGTGAACATGCAAAGATGATCAAACACCCTTAAGAAAAAAGGTAAAACAGTGATATAGGAAGATTTTGAAGTTGAAGGAGAGCATGAGATGGGAGTTTTTCGACATACCCTAACTGTCATGAACCGGAAAAAAAACAGTCCAGGCAGAGTAAGACAAGACAAGCGTTTGGCATTAAAAAGTATATAAATTGTATTATTTTTTTATTAAAATAACCAATCGTTACACTAGATAAGACCCTTCTTTCTCAGCTGGGATCGTTTACAACCGCATTTGGGATTGTTTGAAGCCGCAAACAGCATTTTGGAAGTTCAAAATCGGGGCACCATACCAGTCCATTATATGGAGAAAATGCTTGAATGTTTTCCTCAAAAAAGAAAGACATGAACATCTTGGATGACAAGGGGGTGAGTACATTATATGTGAATCTTTGTTTTGGAAGTGGACTTCTCCTGTAAACGAATGCGTGAACCAATGATTTACTGAGAGCCATTTACTTAATTCATAAATGAACCAGCCATTGGAACGAATCGAATGAATTACTCATATAGACATTGACCCCCACCTGCTGGCAGATTTAGTTTCTTATTTAGAGCATCATTTCATTAATACTACTAGTACTACTACTACTACTACTAATAATAATAATAATAATAATAATAATAAAGGATAATTCACCCAAAAAATGTCAATTGTCATCATTTACTCACCCTCATGTTGTTTCAAACCTTTCTTTTGTGGAACATAAAAGAAGGTATTTTGAAGACTGTTGTAACAAAGCTGTTTTGGTAACAAAACTTTGTGTTCCATAGTTTACATTAAGCCGTTGCAGCCTAAATGTTTATGTGTAATAAATTTTATGTTGAATCAAATAAAATATTTCTTTTTAAAGCTACAGTTTGTAACGTCTTCTTGATACTTTCTCATTTAATACGAAAATAGCTTTAAATAATCTTTTGTGGGTATTTTCAGAGTCAAATTTATTTTGGGATTAATTAGAGTAATCGAAACATCATGTAATTAATTAGATTACAAATTTTAATAGACTGACAGCCCTAATTATATAACATACTACGTACTAGTGTAATAATAATAATAATAATAATAATAGTTGATTATTTCCTTGAAATTGTAATTGCGCTTATTAATTACAATTATTACAATTTACATTGAATGATGTTTTGAATAGCTTTATACCACTGTTTGAAGCACTGCATGCCACCTTTTTGTATATAGTTTCTTCTTTAAATATAAAAAAGTAAACATTTAAAAATCATTGTTGAAATAAATAAATAATTAAAAAAACCTAACCTATATATATATATATATATTTATTTTGATTTGATTTTCAAAAGACAAGACATTTGTAAATTTATTCTCAAGGTAATTAATCTTCTAACTAGATGCATTTATGTGATAACGTAGCATAATATTTTTTTTAAACATTGTTATATGATTAAAACATTGTCTATTTTTCCACTTACAATGTTAAGTAGACAGAACTCAGTGTCCACTGTGCAATAATAAATCATAAGTCATTTAAGCTATTTGTAAGCTACAGAACTGTGATGTGATGAAAAAGCTGAATTTTCAGCAACCATTACTCTAGTCTTCAGTGTCACATGATACTGAAGAAATCATTCTAATACACTGATTTAGTGCTCAAGCAACATTTCTTACTATTAACAAGGTACTCTTAACAAATCATTTTGTGGAAACTGATATTTTTTTTTAACTCCTTGATGAATAAATAGAAAGTTTAAAAGAACAGCATTTATTTGAAAATTAAAACTTATATTACATTATGAATGTCTTTACTCTCATTTTGATAAATTGAATGCATTCTTGCAGAATAAAAATCCTAATTTTGATACTTTTAAAACTGCAAGCTTATGACAAATATTTGAAATGGTAGTGTATCAACATCTGTTAACATGAGCCAATCAATGACTTGTTTGAAATTTTTCTTACCGTTTTGGCAATATTTTGAGCTGCTCTGATACGTCTGAGTTTTAGGTAGCCAGGGTTCTTCGTAACAGCGTGACCCAACTGGAGTGCACAAACACAAAAAAACAAAAGCAAATTACTCTGTACCCTTAGTTGAGCCTTTGTTTACCGTCAGCAGACAGCCATTGACCTGCGGCCTGTTTTAGAAACAGAATTGCATCATATCAGCAGGAAAGGATCCAACTGCAAAGTCATTTCTGAAGACACCGAAAGTGCAAATGCTGAAACATGATATAAAAAAAACCACACAACACAGAACAACTGAGAAATGTCAGTGCACAAACAAAAAAAAAAAAAAAAAAAAAAAAAAAAAAGAGAACAAATGCTTTCAAATGTGTTTTGGTTGCTGATAGCTTGTTGAGAATGAGGGGGCAACAATTCAAAATAGCCTAGATGTATGACTGCAACAACTGACTGTGGCTTAATTAGCACAGAAGCAGTATTCATTAATTATATCTGATAATTACAGTAATTTACCACTCACAGATCTCGAACATAATAACAGGGAATAATAATTATATGAAATGAGGTGCTTGTAGCTGAAAATAGTGCATTTGGGACATTTGAGAGTAACCACAGAAACCCCTTATAGTTTGAATAAAACAGACATTGTTTCAATGATTGTCAATATGCGTGTTGAAGTGGAATGGAAAAAGCAGCAAGAACATACCATTTTAGCAGCCTCAGCTTCACCCTCAGCCTGTATAATCTTCTGTTTCTGGTCCTGTTTGGCCTTCTCTACATAGAACTGAGCCCTTTGGGCCTCTTGCTGGGCTACATGTCAACAAGAGAGACAGGTTATTTAAAAGAAAAAGGTCTCACACACAGATATTCTCCTTTTTTAACATGCTATTTCAGTACTTATTCAAACAGTTGTGTGCAAGTTGTATACTGTTGTTTGGTCAAAAGAGAATACTGATGAAATAAAGTCATAGAATGACCAGAGTGCCTTCTAGTGGAGAACATTAAGATAAGCAAATATCAATCTGAAAAATACTCTTAATGCTTTTAAATTCAGTCCTGGAGTGCCACTGTCCTGCAGAGTTTATCTCCAACCCTAATCAAACACACCTAAAAAAGCTAATCAATGTCTTCAGAATTACAAGGGCTACAGACAGGTGAGTTTTTGTTTGTTTGTTTGTTTGTTTGTTTTTTAAGGGTTGGAGCTAAACTCTGCAGGACATCAGCACTCAAGGACTGATCCTGCCTATCCCTGTTTTAAGGATACTTGCAAGACATTTGAGTCCATACCATGAGCTAATATTTTTTCTTTTAATTTTTAATAGGTAATAACCAGTGTCTGTTTTTCCTACAGTTGCAAATCTCACATAATGAAATGCCACAAAGTGAAATCAGAAATAAAAAATAAAATATAATAATATAAATAAAATAATATAAAATAGCAAATTACTTAAATTTGAAAAATAGACCTTGATATTATGTACTACTTTCAATATTAACGATTTTGTCACCAACATACGCTACTATTCATGGATTCATGATATTGGATTTTTGCAGATAACAGATACGCTGATATTTTTCTAATTTTGGCCGACATTACTCATTTTAGCCAATAGCCGATACCGATACCGATATATTTCCCTTTGGAAACAACACCAAGTCTCTCCTGTGCAAAGATTAAAACAAATTATTTTTCATTTTGGTTCCTTTTGAAAAAAAAAAAAATTATTTGTTAAAATTAAACAATAATGAAGTTCTTGAGCGTACATTGAAAGCTTTGGGAAAAAAATAAATAAAATCAATTGCTGCATTTTCAGACAGATCCAGTGGTGACCTTAACATTTTATTTAAAGATATAACATTTGTAGATGGACTAAAGCAAAAGAGTTGTCAAAATTCTGAAAATCTTTCAGAGCTCATAATCTTTTTGAAAATAAAAAAAATCTGCATATAGTGGACTTTAATGGTGCCCGTGAGTTTGTACATCCAAAATGCAGTTTAAATGCAGCTTCAAAGGGTTCTAAACAATCCCAGCTGAGGAATAAGGGTCCTATCTAGCAAAACGATCTGTCATTTTCTTAAAAAAAATTAAAATGTATATACTTTGTAATCTCAAATGCTTGTTTAGCTCTGCCTTGCGCATGCGTACCCTGTGTAATCAGGGTCAATACAGTTAGGGTAGGTCTAAAAACTCCCATCTCATTTTCGCCTCCAACTATAAAATCGTCCTACATTGCTGCAGAAGTACCGACCCAGTGTTTACAAAGTAAACATGCTAGGAAGGTCAAACGCTCTTTACAAAAAAGGTAAAACAGCAATGTAGGACGATTTTTAAGTTGGAGGAGAAAATGAGATGGGAGTTTTTCGACCTACCCTAACTGTATTGACCCGGATCACACAGAGCTCGCATGCGCATGGCAGAGCTAGACAAGATGAGCATTTGAAGTTAAAAAGAATATAAATTTTTTTTTATTTTTAGAAAACAACCGATTGTCTCGCTAGATAAAACCCTTATTTCTCAGCTGGGATTGTTTAAGAGCCCTTTGAAGCTGCATTTAAACTGCATTTCGGACCCTCAAACTCGCGGGCACTATTGAAGTCCACTATATGGAGATAATTCCTGAAATGTTTTCTTCAAAAAAACAATTTCTTTACGACTGAAGAAAGAAAGGCAAGAAAATCTTGGATGACAATGGGGTGAGAACGTTATCTGTAAATTTTTGTTCTGAAAGTGAACGAATCATTTAAATCAAAACATACACGTGGTTTTATGACACAAGTTACTGCTTTATTTATTCAGAAACCTTAATCTTAGTTGTGTATTTTACTTTAATTTTATTACAAGTAGGCAAACAGCGCCCCCTAAGTAAATTAAACGCATTACCAGATGGGCATTAGGACCCGGAGGAGGCTGCCGCTGCTGCTGCTGCACATGCTGTCTGTTTTGCACAAAGGATGTGTCATTCTGCACGTGCAGTGTAAATGCAGTGATCTAAAACAGTGAATCTAATCAAAGTTCCTTTAAGGCAAGTCATTTCACTCGGCGGCCCTCTTTGAAACGCCTTCTGAGGCATGCAAGTGCAGCTCCTATCTCTTTGAATGGGGAAACATCAAATTCTCCAAAACTGTTCACCAAGCTTACGATTAAATTTCATATTTAAAAATCACCAATGAAATCTGACAGCAACTGTATCAATGTCGCTGATTTTATAGAAAGCAGGACTTCTAACGGCAGCTGCAGTGATGCGCTGACTGAACCGATTAGCAATTGGTTCTTTTATTCTGAAGGTGGGGCTTCCTGCAATAGAGCTGCCAAACCCCAGAGCTTTTATTTATGTATTATTCATTTTTTTATTGAATCACTCACATTCAACATTTTACAGTAGCCAGGGGGTGAGGAGTCTGACCCCTGAGCACTGCATTTTTCCCCATTCAAAACTATACGAACTATCTTGGGTATTCTATAGTCTTTGATCTAATCACCATTCAGGCAAAAGTTTGCTTCTAGAATGACCACACTGCTGACATGATCTTATCGCTAGCACACAGCTATTCGTCTTATAGTCAAGACATATCGCCATAGATTTTCATATCGGGCCGATGCCGATGATTATATTTTAAGCCATTATTGGCCGACCCCGATATAGTTTTGATAATATTGTACATCCCTACTTAAATACACATTTAAACTGATCTAAATTGACAGTAAACTTTCACATTGGTACAAAAGATTTATATTTTCAGATAAACACTGTTCTCTCTCACTGTGTTGTGTTTACGTAGACAAGAAATACATTTAATTAAACCTATCTGAGAATCAGCGTATCAAGTTGTCCACAATCTAGTTATACAGTTAAACAGGGGCTGTTTCTTCATTAGGGCGATGCATCACCAAAGTGTGAAAGGGTGGGACTTTCCCCCCCCCCCCATTTTATCACTGTTCTAGACTGTTTGTTCTGCCTCTGGATATGTAGCCTAATCATCGTCAAGTCACATTCATTCTGTGGAGTAGCACCCCTTGTTGGGCAATTCATGGATGACCACTGTAATGGAGGTAAAGACGATTACAGTGACATACAGAAATTGTAAAATACCAGACACAGGAGTCTTATTATTAACGTGCAAACAAGCAGTCCAAGTATGTGCGCTCTCTGAGAGCTTTTTGCACAAGCACATTACTGTATTGTCGTATGTCTGTCAAGTGTTTTATAATGGATGCTCGCTGAAGAAGCATCTTTTTCTAGGAGTTTGCAATGGTCAGTGGTGTTTATGTAGACACTCAAACACAGACATGAACACTCACTCTGACAGAACTGTTTCCTTTTTTTAATTTGTGTTTTGCTCTGTTTAATAATTCTGAATGGATTCCTGTGTATCTATATACAGTCAGGTTGAGGCAACTGGTATAGTGATTTGTTGGCATCTCTGTGTGGTCCTGTTTGGTACTGCAGCTTAACTTGTAGTTAATTATATATAAATTGAAAATGCTCTAAACAAATGTAACATTTATATTATTCTCGCAGTTTTCGCTGTTGCATTGTATAGATAAATTGTGAATTATGAAAAATGTTTTAATTTTACTTGAAAAAAGCTTGCAGAAAATAATTTTGTGGGAATCATCCTCAATCTTGAACTTGGTAAATTAATTATCTTTATTTAAAATGTTTAAAAAGTCTTTTGTTATACTGGGATAAATCATACTGGGATGTATGCTAAAATTGTTGGATGTGGCACTCTACCTAGAAAAAATTTCCCCGGCTGCCACTGTAGTTAAATATTTTGAATAATAAGAAAAAAGTGTAAACTACTGTCAAGTGGTAAGCTTGCTCATCGCCATGTAAATAGAAAAGTGATATCTATAATACTGCTTTTAGAGCAGTTATTAAGCTAAATAAAAAAAAACAGCAACAACTGTTTTTTTCAGTCTGTTTAGAAACTACCATAGATAAAACAATAAAACAAGATTATGAGAGTTTTAAGATATAATGGTATATGAAGTTTGTCATTGCCATCAACCAAACCATAACCAGTTTTTATACCAGTCTATCTTATTGATTACTTATATTTGCTGGGTAAGATCCAAGACAAAGAGTGAGGCATTTAGACCGGTCAGTATTAGGGAATTGTGTCAAATCAACTTTATGAAGAGGCTTGTCTTATTTATCCAACATCCCATTTCCTATTACTAGGTGACGAGGTACAATGTAATTTTTGTTAGATAAGAAAGCTTAATTTAAGCTAGTTTAGGAAACAAAATATGTATTATCATTATCAAGAGTGCATAAAAGGGTGCATAGATTATTTATTTCGGTACTACTAACCGACTTGTTTGGCCTCCACAGCAGCGGTGTACTCTTTGCTGAAGCTGAGCTCTGTGATGGCCACATCATCCAGGATGATGTTAAAGTCTTTAGCTCTCTCAATTAGATCTCGCCTTATTAGTAGTGACACCTGAACACCAAAATAAAACAACACATGAATAACATCTAGGGTAATTTTCTCAGTAACTGATCACCTTATTTAAACCATCAACAGAGATGCAAATACATACAATAAGGTCCAAATGTGAAAAAGCTTATATTTAGAATTGTTCTTATTTAATACCAAGTTTTTCAGTATATGAGTATACTAGGTAATTCCCATGTCCTTCTGCTTTACTGGCAGTAACGTTTAAGCTGACATGAACTCCTACCCAACTCAAACTCATGTTGATAAGACAATGTTACAAAGAGCATCATGTGCTTCAATAGAATCACAGATTCGTTGGACCCCACTGTAGAAAAAATGTGTTATAAAACTGTTATACATTTTGGTCACAAGTCTTAATTTCTAGACTTGACCAAACAAGCAGATAATTTAATATGAAATATTTCATCTAGTGTGTCTCAGCTCTTGTATCAGATGAGAGCTTGTGAAATAACAGCCCTCTTTCCTAAATAGCTCTGTAACTAAATAAAGGCAGAGCTTCTTAGCCTCCGCTGATTAATCATTTCTGTCTCACACCAGGATCAGACCTGAGAAGCTTCTAAGGTCAAAGGTCAGGGGCAGAGGGTGAATGTATGGGTTAGGAATGAAACTTGCAAGAAGTTACAATAGAACCTGCATTAAGATAAATACCTGAAGCCTGCTGCATAAAGCAGGTTTCAGTTTTTACCCAGGCAAGTTTGCATTTAGTTTGACCAAATTAGTTTTCGGGCTCAAGCTGGTGGGCTGGTTTTAAGCGGGTTTTGCAAAGTGACATATATCTGATGCAGTAAAGCCACTCCCCCTCTATCTCTCACTTTAAAAAATGTCTTCTATGAGAATGTCATTCCAAACCTGTGTATGACTGACTTTCTTTCATTCAAAACAAACAAAAGTCGTTCTTTGCTGAAAGTGCTGAACATTGTTGAAACCCTGTTGACTTGGTGAAACACAGCCTTCAGTCATCATACTATACCTGGGCTCTCTGTGTGATCAGTTGGGAGGCATTGAACTTGGCCACCACGCTCTTAAGCACCTCATTGACGATAGAAGGAAGCACACGTTCATCATAGTCTTTCCCCAGCTGCTGGTACATGATTGGCAATTGGGAGGCAACAGGCCGAGACAGCACACGAAGAGCTATGTTCACCATCTGAAGATCTGTGATGGACAGAAGTGGCACAACCTTAATGTGTTGGTTATTGAGTAGGGCAACAGTGAGAGACAGGGGACGTTGCCTAGCAACATCTTTCAGGACTTTATCTCGCAAATGTTTAACATTTATTGCATTTATGAGAATCTGATTCAAGGTCACCTTTGCTTCCAGTTAGGGATGAAATCTTTCTTGGCCTGGCTCGAATATCATAGATGATGGGGTACTGGAACCACGGTATCCTAAATGTAAGACAGAATTATTAAAGGAGACTTATTATGCCTCTTTTTACAAGATGTAATATAAGTTTCAGGTGTCCCCAGAATGTGTCTGTTAAGTTTCAGCTCAAAATGCCCCACAGATAATTTACTATATCATTTTGAAAATGCCCATTTTGAGTGGAAGCAGAAACACGCTGTTTTCGTGCATTTCTCTTTAAATGCAAATGAGCTGCTGCTCCCTGCCCCCTTTTCCAGAATAGGACTGTGCCTTTACAGCTCGGATACTTTGCTAAAAAACATGTTAGGCTTTGATTACTATGTCTATCGCGCAGAAATCGTGCATGTTAAACCATTTTAAACCATTAAACCAAACTTCTGATATAAAGTTTTCTTCAATTATCAAAATCTGACATTAGTATATTCCATAAATATCTGACATAGAATAGTTGTAATGTCTGCTAAGCTGGCAAATAGCTTGCCATTAAGGTTGCTTCAAGGTGAATTTTTCACGTCACAACCCTAAACAGCAGTAGCTACAGCAGTACTCTATATGTACATTCATAGTCGTACAGTACATTTACCTCTAGAAATGTGTTAAATGTAAACTGAACATTCACAGTTGCTTGTTGTGGAAGAGCAATAGGAAGATATGCAAGAATGTGTGGTTGGTGGTGTTAGAGGAAGACAACAGAGTGTGTAAAAATGAACAAACAATGGCGAATACAAACATTTATACAAAAATACATGTACTGTATAAATAAAAATGTTCTTTTTGTGTGCTACAGTATTGGCTTTTACCAATATCGTTGAAATCTGCATCTAAAACACTCAGTGTGATACAACCAAATTGACATTCTCGTACAGTTTAGAAAGCAGTCTGTCAACAAAAAGTAGAAAAACTAATATGAAAGTAAATTGCATATAACAAAATGAAATTTGCATAAAACAAATATTTCCATGATGAAAAACCTGTAATCATTTTGATCCGTGTGGGACATATGATGACAAAAATACTTTTTATTTTGGTGGCACTGGCCAAGTCATTGACACAATAGTCTCGCGTAGCCAGAGTGACGGCTGAAGGTCTGGAAACTTTGTCCACTTTGAATGGCCAAGACTCGCCAAAGAGGCCATCTGACTGACAGGTTAAGCAACCAATCGCGTTTTGTTTTGTGGCGCATCATGAAATGTTGGCACAATAACAGACCGGTGTGTAAAACTCTTGGACATATTTTAAAGATTCTATGCCGCAAAATTTTAATACTTCACATACTTTTGAAAATCCAGAGTTTAGTTGATACTGATAAGTGCTCATTGTCACAGTTCGATGAGGGAGTTTGGTGTCACGGCATCTTTGTTTCCAGGCAGAATGCTAAAGAATGAGAGAGACACGTCTCCTGGAAATCCTGTATAATTTAACCAATCCGATGATGACTTTGAAACTCCTGAAGTTTTCCAGATAAGTGTGCGATATGCATCAGACATTTAGCTAACGTGGGTGTGACATCTGAGGCTGAGGCTGTTGACACACTAACTAGGTTTTGAAGCAAGAATACAATTTTTGGATGAGTTACTACATTTCGCAGACATGTAATAGAGTTCCTACTGTTTAGAGAATATTAAGACTCATAGATGCAAACTCATCATGGGTGAAAAAGGTGAGAAAGACAAGCAAAAACAAAGAAAAAAATTTTTTAAGACACTTACAATATTTTAACTATCCAGTTGTGATGTAAAATTCACTTTAAAGGTGCACTTTTTATTCATGGAGATTACCATTATCCAGTAAATGGCAGCAGAGCATGGCTCATTAGCTCAATTGGCATTTCCACTCCCTACTTTTCATGTCTTGATTTTGAATTTATTATAAAATGACTATTATAACAAATTTTAGTAAAATTAAATAATAATGCATTAAATATTCTGAAATATTTTAGATTAAATTTAAAAATGACGTTTTTAAACATTGCCTTAAAAAGGACACGTCAAAATGAACTAGTTTTAATTTTTTCTGTAACTGTAGAAACTGCTAAATACATTCAGCCAACACAGACTCATTGCTGTTGTAGTTTTGTTACTCTAAGTTTACTCTGTACACACTAGTTCTGTGCTTATCTGTGCAGCCAGATAAGCACAGAACTAGTGCTCCAAGCGTGGTGGCTCCAAGTTTTGCCATGGCTTTAAAACTGGTACACTGCTGTCGCTTGCAAAAACAAAACTGATGCTTGTTTTTTCAAATATTTGCAGAAAAAGGCTTACCAAAAAAAGTTACTGGGTTGTCCTTTTTCATGTTTTCTCATTTGGCAGATGCACAGGGGACCTGATTATAGCACTTAAACATGAAAAAAAAAAAAAAAAAATCTAATTTTTATGATGTGTCACCTTTAAAGTAAATGGTTACTGCAAAATGTAACTTTTGGCTTCATTTGCTCACTCTCCTGTTGTTCTACCCCTGTATTATTTTCTTTCTTTTGTAAAACATAAAGTGAGAAGTTTAGGCAGAATGCTTAATTGATTTATTCTGCCAAGCTTTACAAAAAGCACATTTAAAGGAATAGCTGTGAATATTTGGGTTATTGTGATCCTTTTTGTGGATCATGTGGCTGTTGAAAATTCAGCTTTGTCATGACAGGAATAATTCACATTTGAAAAACTATTCAAACAGTAAAAAAGGTACTCTATATTGTAATAATATTTCATACCGTTTCACACTTTTTTTGAGTGTATTACTACTTTTACTGTAATAATGAAAGCTCATTGCTCTAATAAAAAAGGGTTGCAGTTAACATACCTGAAGTGCAATCCTTCTGCAAGCACAGTGTCCATTTGCATCCCTCCAATTCTGCTGAAGATAATGGCTCTCTGGCCACCCTCCACTACACACAAAGCAATACAATTAGCTATTAAACTTCCAATAAATCATGAATTTTTTCCTTTTGTGTTCTACACAAGTAGGAAATGTGTACATTTTTAAGACATGTAAGTAAACTGACAGAATTATTGTTTTAGGGTGAACGTTAAATTAATATTTAATTTTGCTAACTTAAAAGAGGCAGTCCTAACTAGGTCATTTTCTTTATTTTTCAACATGTATTTTACCTGTGTATGTGGCTTCTTTGACACCGTAGGCAAGAGCTCCAGCTCCAATGAGCAGTTTCACACCCAGTCCAGCCCCTCGCGGGCCAGACCCCATCCTGCTGGCAATCTGCCTCAGCTGCTGCAAAAAACCCTGAGACAGACATGTAAAGTCAGACTTTTTGAGTCCATATTAAAATAGTAATTAAAATTATATGAATGACGTTGTCTGATATCTAGACAGCATATCTCATATTCCACATGCTTGATCCTCCTACTAATATATGGACATTGTGTTTAAAAAGATTAACAATGAAGAGGCAATGCCATAGCAGTGAGTAAAGTGTACATGTACACTTTAAACCTGATCTCAAGTCAGATTTTTGGCTAGGCTATAAAAATATATAACAACAGATATATAAACAAATCACTAATAACATTTCTGTAAGGTCCCAGAAATGTTATTAGTGATTTTTGTGCAAGATGTCAGTAACTTGCTAAAGAGTAAGACTCCTGTGAATATATTAATCAATTCAAGTGTGCCAAAATGACCTTGTCTAGGACAGATGAGGGGCAACATTAAAACACTGTTATAACTAAACATCACTAACACAAATTGTGATTTTGTGAGTGAGCTATAGCATAACAAACACATTTCAATGAATATCACACATAAAGTTATACAAGGTTGCATCATAGTGACATAACTGAATCTCGCAACACTAGCACACAACTAGCATAGCTTTCTTTAAAACGTAAATAAACACATACGATTAAATGCAAACTACTAGACGGCAGTTATTTGAAATGCAGTTATTATCCGCAAACAAAATATTTCTACACATTTCTAATACTTTCTTTAGATTATAAAATATTAACTAACTTACTCCGGGATCTTTACTCGCCATGCTGTCCTTCTCTCCACTGTACGTCACCTGTGACAGTCCGAACACGTGATGCTACAAGTCCTGGTTTACCCCCTTTCACCATGGGAGTTGTAGTCTTCTACCGAAGCTGTTGTGAAACAGTGAAGTGGACGCGATGAACGTGATTAAACCGCAAACATTTTTTAAACAAAATTTTCATTATAGTCTTATGGAGAAGCTTTTTGTTGTGTAGTTGTATTTAACTTTAATTACATGCCACTTTACACGAACGTGTCAGGAGGTGGCAGTAGAGAACTCTTGTTTACATAGAGTCAGGCTTTCACATAGGCTACCTGAATTACAGATAGGCCTATATGATGGTGAATCTTATTAAAACATCTCCAACCCCAAATTTAACCCAACTTATTAGATCAATCGTAGAGTCGTAGAGGCTCTTTAGCACTACACATTTTGCAAAACTCCCTCATCTAACAACCCTGATTCAACTCGTCAGCTCATTAGTAGAGACCGCAAAACCTGACTTGGGTGTGTCAGAACTAATGTGCGGTGCAGGTTTGAAAAGACAGTGTAGGACGAGCTTGAAATGGCTTCTAAAATGGCTTTATATTATTACTACAAATTATAATTTCTTATTTTTAATATTGTTAAAATAAAATAATTTATCATTTGTGAAATTCAGCTTGATTTGTACAAATTTTACAGTTGTAGTAGTTTGTTTTTGTAGGGTATGTGTGACATATTGGCCCCTTCACATGCCAAACTATCTATTCTAGGCAACCTACCCAGGAAAAAACTGCAGAGATCACAGACTTTGTACATACCATCATGGCTGAGTAAACTTTAATTGCTTGGAAATGCTGGAACATTGAAGCAAAGAAGACTTTTTAATCTTCATCCACAGTTCATGAAAATCAATTCCATCAAATACAGAGTCAGAAATAAGTATAATGTATTATGAAGCAAAACTGTCTGCTTCTAAACCATCCTCATTTTTTCTCAGTTTGTCATAGACCTATTCCTAATCATTCCTGCTAAGATGGCTTTCTTTATCACTCAAAATACTTTGAAAATGTAATTTTATTTCAAAATCTTTTACACAAGTCAGTCTGGTTAATAGGTTTCCCACATCATGTACCGCACACAGTGTATTTATTTCTATGTGTCAGAGATACCTGCCATGATTGACTTTTCTGCTCCAAATCCTATACTAAATCTGTCACTTTTTATCCCTGCTTGTCACAGTAGCAGATGGTGGGTGTATGAATTTAACACTGTGACAATAACACTCTGAACACCCATGTGATGCTCACTGCGCTGTCATTGTGTGACCTTTGACTAGTTTGACATCAGCCCATCTGGCATCTCCTGGGCTCAGGCATTCATTCATTGGCATTCACTTCAATGCAGCCAAGTGTTGGCCTGCAACCTCAGGTCAAGTGAGTCAAATAAAAAGAAGAGCCAATAAGATCAGCTGGCATTTCAAATGTGATTTTATAGTTTAATAAGTGTTAATAGTGTTTTCTCAGGTCACAATAAATGTGCCTCATGGTACCATTTAAATATAAAACAAATTCAAGTCAAAAAATATTTTTGTGACTATACATCAACTGGATTACATTAAGTTACTCCAGTGGAAGTAATTTTTAAGAACGATCAATTGTAAAATGCACAATGGTTAGTTCCAAGCTCCAATTTGAACAGCAATGGGACTGTTTTTGTGTTCTAGACGGTGTTAAAACTTTGTAGAATTGTATAATTGTGTTCTAACAATGTTAAAATATTAGTTATTAGCACCTTGTTTACTGAATGGTTTTATAGACTCTCAGAACTGAATGAACACATGGCTGTAATTACCTGTGGTAATTAGATATTTGATACAGCCAAATCAAAAGCTACAATAGTTGGAAGAGCAACACTGCTTGTATGTTATTGCATAATTACATGACTTAGGCTGGCTTGTCATGTGCTTTTATAAATGTGTCCTCTTGCACAAATTTACATTTCAAAGTAATCTTCATTGATTTAGGTTCTGCTCTGGGACAGAGCATATATATAATCCTTTCATTTTGAGCTTCGGTCATGAATCGGTTCACGCACAGGAGAACACAAGGACATCTGTGCCAAGAGTACAGAGAGTTCGAATTGAACTTTGATGATACATATTCTCTAGCTCTGGGTGGAGACGTGAGAGTAGTTTGTAAAAAAGATGATGTTAGGCAATTAGCATATGAATGTCTGACATGGAGTTTTGTGGGCTAAGTTCAACTTAGCCTAAACTGATTTTTTGTATGATGGTTATAGAGAGAGAGGTCTGTTAAAATAAGTGACTCTCACAAGCAAGTTCAAAAAAACCTTGAAAAATGACTCTTGAAAAGATTTTTTCTTTGTCATGACAGATACACATTCAGTGAGGTTCACCAATTGCGAGTGTGCACTTGCGCTTTAGCAGCACTCTGAACAAAGCCAAAAATTTGTTTAGTAAAATTGGCGTCTTTTGAACTGAATGTAAAAGCAAATATATCAGGTTAAATAGTGCTGAATGTCTTGATGTGTTGTACTGAACTTTTTATTAGAAAAAAACAAATAATTACATAAAACAATATTAAGTTTACACATTTTGCATATTATATCTGCGCAAGTATGATATGCTATATTTCGCATACTCTTTAACATAAAATCTTTTGCATATTCTTAATAATGTGACAATAATTTTACATATAATTTATATAATGTAATTGCATGTGAAATGTAAATTGTAGAAGTATTTAAAAATGAAATGTAGAAGCATTACTGTGTATTAGTCTGGTAGGAACTTCATTAGGAATGTATTAGAAATTGTATTGTGTTTTTCTGTTTTTTCTGCCAAAATGCAGTTTCATTACAGCTTCAAAGGGCTCTAAACGATCCCAGCCGAGGAATAATAATAATAATAATAATCTGGGTCAATACAGTTAGGGTATGTCAAAAAAACTCCCATCTCATTTTCTCCTCCAACTTCAAAATTGTCCTACATCACTACAGAAGTACCAACCCAGTGTTTACAAAGTGAACGTGCAAAAAATATCAAATGCCTTTTACAAAAAAAGGTAAAACAGCGATGTAGGATGATTATGAAGCTGGATGAGAAAATTAGATTCTTTTCGACATACCCTAACTGTATTGACCCGGATTACACAGAGTTCACGTGCGCATCGCAAAGAATAGACAAAACGAGCGTTTGAGGTTAAAAAGTATATAAACTGTACATATTTTTGGAAATTAACAAATCGTTCCACTAGATAATACCCTTCTTCCTTGGCTGGGATAGATTTAGAGCCCATTAAGGCTGCATTGAAACTGTATTTTGGAAGTTTAAACTCGAGGGCACCATATAAATCCACTTTATGGAGAAAAATTCTGGAATGTTTTCCTCAAGAAACATAAATTCTTTACAACTGAAGAAAGAAAGACACAAACATGGATGACAAGGGGGTGAGTAAAGTATCTGCAAATTTTTGTTCTGGAAGTGAACTTCTCCTTCAACAAAAACAGTCCCATCTAACACCTATGAGCATGAATATAAATATTTTCACATTGCTCCAACTTCTCCCAACCCCCCAAAAAAACTTTCATGTCCTTTAGAGATGACCTTCAGGATGGACAGAATATTGGATAAATTCCTTCAAAGAGGAGTTCCTGAATTCCCACTGCTAATATCAGGGCACACATGAGTAGCCACTGTGAGGTCAAATCAGCCAGCACATTAAATAGCAGAGTGACTGACCTGAACTGCTCAGTCAGTGAAGTGAGACAAGTGCAAATGAGCAAGTGCTTAATGACACTGAATAATATCATAAAATGATTCTTTTCTCATGCAGAAAGAGTACTGTGCCAACAATGCATGACCCAAATTAAGTCCCAAAGAAAAAAGAGAAATGCACACTGAGTAAAAAGCAGTTACATCAGTTATATCCAGCATATGTGGGCTTCCTTATAAATATATGAATTATTCATACTAAAAGTTTAAAGCCATCTTTTAGTTACTGAAGACCTTCTGAGATATAACCCCTGTGACAAGATCCTTAAGTGAGAACTAGCCTTGGTCTCTCCTAAATACTTGCAATTAAAGAGGAACTGAAGAGCTAATGCAAATGCTTATATTGTATTACACATAAAAGACAACAGACATTAAATTTGTCACATTAAAATTTTGCTGGAATAATTTCCAAAAATACATGAAAAATAAATTGGAAGGAAAGAAGACTAGAGGTTTGCAGTTATTGAGGATTTCTATGGCCTGACCTTATTTGCTAGTCATGACTCAGGGAGAGGAAATATTTGATTACATGTCAGCTCATTAATTTGAAGCTGACATACAGCATAGAGTGGATGACTTCTAGTGAATAGGTCATTGTGTGTCTCTCTTGTGATTAAGCTTGGACTGCTACACTGAGCAAGAGACAATCGATCAAAATGAATGCCTCCAATGAGACAGTGATGGAAGGAAATGAGTACCGTAGGTCCAAGCAAGGAAACTATTTCCATTACCCCTAGTTTCCACTACAGTAATACAAAATAAGGGAATGAATGACTAAAATACTCTCTCTTATCAGATGCCCTCTTATCACTCTGCAGTATAAAGTACATTAATAAAAATATACAGTAGTATACTGACGCAGCAGCAGCACATCTTGAGTGCTGTTATTTATGAGTGGTGGCATACTGCTCATACAGCTTTATATATAATCACTGAATTATGCTAATTGTGACCCTGGACCACAAAACTATTTGTAGCAATAGTCAAAAATACATTGTATGGATCAAAATGATCAATTTTTATTTTATGCCAAAAATCATTAGGATATAAAATAAAGATCATGTTCCATGAAAATATTTTGTACATTTCCTACCGTAACTATATCAAAACTATATCAGGACAACTTTACAGGTGATTTTCTCAATATTTAGATTTTTTTTTCAGATTCCAATCAGATTCCAGATTTTCAAATAGTTGTATCTCAGCCAAATATTGTCCTATCCTACTGGTTTTGTGGTCCAGGGTCACAGTTTACATAAAACAGTGGGAATCCTCAAGAATAATGGTTAATCAAAAAAACACAATGCATGAAAATAATAATAATAATTATAATGTCACTAAAAATGTGATTATTTTTATTATTTATTTATTTTTTTAAATGTGCTTTAAATCACAAAGCACTGTAAGCAGAGTTCAGTATGTAACTTAACAATAGTGCTGTTAAAAAATTATAAACACAACACTTTTGTTTTTGCCCCCATTTTTCATGAGCTGAACTCAAAGATCTAAGACTTTTTCTATGTACACAAAAGGCCTATTTCTCTCAAATATTGTTCACAAATCTGTCTAAATCTGTGTTAGTGAGCACTTCTCCTTTGCCGAGATAATCCATCCACCTCACAGGTGCGGCATATCAAGATGCTGATTAGACAGCATGATTATTGCACAGGTGTGCCTTAGGCTGGCCATAATAAAAGACCACTCTAAAATGTGCAGTTTTATCACACAGCACAATGCCACAGATGTCGCAAGTTTTGAGGGAGCATGCAACTGGCATGCTGACTGCAGGAATGTCCACCAGAGCTGTTGCCCGTGAATTGAATGTTCATTTCTCTACCATAAGCCGTCTCCAAAGGCGTTTCAGAGAATTTGGCAGTACATCCAACCGGCCTCACAACCACAGACCACGTCTAACCACACCAGCCCAGGACCTTCACATCCAGCATCTTCACCTCCAAGATCGTCTGAGACCAGCCACCCGGACAGCTGCTGCAACAATCGGTTTGCATAACCAAAGAATTTCTGCACAAACTGTCAGAAACCATCTCAGGGAAGCTCATTTGCATGCTCGTCGTCCTCATCGGGGTCTCGACCTGACTGCAGTTCGTCGTTGTAACCGACTTGAGTGGGAAAATGCTCACATTCAATGCCGTCTGGCACTTCGGAGAGGTGTTCTCTTTGTGGATGAATCCCAGTTTTTACTGCGCAGGGCAGATGGCAGACAGCGTGTATGGCGTTGTGTGGGTGAGCGGTTTGCTGATGTCAGCGTTGTGGATTGAATGGCCCATGGTGGCGGTGGGGTTATGGTATGGGCAGGCGTATGTTATGGACAACGAACACAGGTGAATGTTATTGATTGCATTTTGAATGCACAGAGATACCGTGACGAGATCCTGAGGCCCATTGTTGTGCCATTCATCCACGACCATCACCTCATGTTGCAGCATGATAATGCACGGCCCCATGTACACAATTCCTGGAAGCTGAAAACATCCGAGTTCTTGCATGTCCAGCATACCCACCGGACATGTCACCCATTGAGCATATTTGGGATGATCTGGATCGGTGTATACGACAGCGTGTTCCAGTTCCTGCCAATATCCAGCAACTTTGCACAGCCATTGAAGAGGAGTGGACCAACATTTCACAGGCCACAATCAACAACCTGATCAACTCTATGCGAAGGAGATGTGTTGCACTGCGTGAGGCAAATGGTGGTTACACCAAATACTGACTGGTTTTCTGACCCTGAAATAGGCCTTTTGTGTACATAGAAAAAGTCTTAGATCTTTGAGTTCAGCTCATGAAAAATGGGGGCAAAAACAAAAGCGTTTCATTTATAACTTTGGTCAGTGTAATAAAGAACAATGCTTTGCTAATATCTGCTTATTTTATTGGACTTGATACTTTTAGTTGGGATCATTATTCTTGTAATAAATAAAATTATATTTTGGACTTACGTGGCTAAATATGTTGAACACCGTAAAATGCTATCAATATCATTAGATAAACATATCATATGTCCTGTTATCACTCAGGAGTATAAAGTAAATTAATAAAAGTGCAGAGTAGTGTACTGACACCCTCCGGCAGCAGCAGCAGCAGCAGCAGCACATCTTGAGTGTTGATGTTATTCATGGGAGGTGGCATACTGCTCAATGAGGCGTTTCCGTGCTCAAGTGGGCTGGGACTCGAACATTTCCACTAAGGAGTGGAATAACCCGAGGAAAAAAGAGGAAGACCACACTGCTTTAGCCGTATCACGCACTGAACCCACTACCTCGAAGCTCACGGCGTAATATGAACGTCAGAAACTCGGATGCACGGTCTCGTGAAAGGTCCTGTAAGAGGAATCCTCACGTGGACGCAGCTGGAGCATGAAAACATCTCAGTACCCGAGTATCAGGGATAGCTCCACTTCTCTTTCTCCTCCTCATTGACAATTGACAGTAGTGGTATACCAACACAAACGCCGGTGTTTTCAGCACTTGGACTGAATATGTACCAGGGACATTCACAGGTAAGCTCGCGTGCTTCTTTCATTTATTATTGGCCAACGGCGCGTGAAGCATCTTCTCTACCGACACGTGCGCATGTCAAAACTAAATCATCCTTAAACTGAGGAGTTAATACTGTTTTCACCTGTCAAATCTCACTCTATAAGCTGCATGTTTAGCATGTGGGCAATGGGCGAAACATATTTTACGACATAAGCATGAACTGCATGAGAAGGACGTTAAGTCTGAAGAAAATAAAGAATGTTTTAAGCCAGTATTTTGTCCAATTTAAACGTCTGTCTGAACATTGTGTTCTGCTTGTATTTGACCTGTGCATTAAATAAACACACTATTGTTTTAAATGACCTCAGAATAAGGTCCCTGTGAAAACTCACTAAGTTTTTATATTAATATTACTTTTAAAAGGCTTTCCTACTATATGGTAAAATACACTTCCCTACCATAATCTAATTATTAGGAATTATATGCTTCATCCTCAGTGTTTCATTATGTAAATTTCAAGATGTGTTAGTATAAATGTGTTGCACAGTTTTTAAAATCAGTAGTCACATTTGCATTAACCAGTAAACAGTTTGTGTATATATGTACACGTAAGTGTTCAGGTCCAGGTATGCACATGCCATTTATATCATAACAAAGTGGGTCTTCTTAACGTGTCATTTCAGCATTTTGAAGAACTTTAATCTGTTTTAAATGCATTTATTTCTTTTTAAAAAATAAGACTTTTTTCGACAATTAAAAGTGGATGAAACTAAAATGAGCATTGATGTCATGACCCCTGCATGACTGCTGGCTCAACATCCATGTTTTGCACTTGGAAGGAATTTGACCTTCATAGAGTCAGATGAACTTAGATATTGCCTGCTGCCGTTCACATGACTGATGATGCTGTGCTTGCACTTCAGGGAACTGCCATCAAGTGTGGTTTGCTTCCGAGTCTTCAAGATAAATGTGTCTTCTGTCTTAGCAAGCTGTAAATCTGAGTAGGGTATTAGACCACAGGTCTGTGTCCCATTCTGTGTCCCATTTCTCATGATCGGACAAAGGAAAATCGGTGATTGCGATAACTGTTTGAAACTGTGTATTGTATGTTTGCAAGTAATTTGCTGCATCACGATTTGTGGCTGCTTATTATCCTTATCCGTTCATGTCTGGTACTTTAGATGTGCAGTATGAGGAACAGTTCTGATGTTTTTGAGTCTGTTTTTAAATTTCAAGTTGTGTTTAAAGGCTCAAATGGTGCTGGGTTATGGATGTCACACAGGCTTCCCACAAATCTTTGCCACTCACAGCACTGCATGCTGTCTGCATATAAGACACAGAGAGTAACTATTTGTATAAGGAAGAACTTAAAATTTTTCCTAAATTCTCAGATGAGAGTGTACGTTTGAGAGGGTGCCATTAAACCCACCAGAAACACTTTTCTTATTGCTATGCCCATGTACACAATAGTTGAGGCTTTGCTTTCTGAAGGTGCATTAGTTCAGTCTTGCGTGGGGTTGTGAGAGACTGAAAAAGAGAAGTGTGAGAAAGCCCTTTGATGTGCCTTTCTCCTTTTATCAGAGAATTTTCTGCTTGGAATGCTGCTTTTGTCCTATTTATGTTAGAGGGCTCAGATGTGTAGTTATTAAAGAGGTCATCGGATGCTAAGTTCACTTTTACATGTTGTTTGAACATTAATGTGTGTTGGCAGTGTATGTACAAATCTACCCTATAATGATAATCCATGCAGCGGTTTTTAATTAATCTGTAAAATTAATATCCCATTTTTCAAATCGAGCCATTCTCAAATGCCTGTCATTGTGGTGTCACACCGACAGAGGCCGCTCCCACGATAGTTGATTGACATGAGCTTCTTACCTTAGATCAACTGTAACAGTCCGCCCTCTTTGTTTTGATGCTGGAGCAGGGATGTAAGTTAGACAAGAATATCTCCAACTGAGCGATTGAGTTGTTGTTTTGCTGGATTTAATAATGAACATAGTGGTCGTCGTTTACTCCCGACATCTGAGCAGCTGAAAATGCAGTGGATTACATTTGTTTGTGAAGGGAATGCGCCTCCCGATCTACATATGTCCATCTGTGTTCGCACAAATCATTTGTGATCCAGCTTCACTTACAGCAGAAGTGAGTATAATGTTTTTTTTTTTTTTTATGAATCTTTGCGATCGCCTTTCCTAATAATGTGCTATGGCTAAACATGCTAAATGTGGCTAAAGTAAACAATCCCTCAGAGCAGCAGAGAGAAGGGCGGGGCGAGCAGAGCTCATTGAGATTGAGATGATTTTTGCAGAGCTGATTTTGGCAAGGTAAAAAGGGTGTTGTTTTACACTACCATTGAGAATTTTTAACCTAAGTATATTATAGACTTTTCATTAAGACCCTAAAGAATCATATCAACTTGTGGAAAATGGGCATTCGATGACCCCTTTAAGCATTTGAGATGGGTAAAGCAAATTTAAAAGAGAAATTGAAGTATTTTTATATATTCATATTTTTACTATTATAGTCTGCACATAAGTGGTACGCAAGTGCGCGTGCGCAACCAAAAAAAAAGATGCGCGTGGTAAATAATGTTCAGATCTCTCATTTACGTACTGACATGGTTGACAGCTGTTAATGCACAATTACCATTTTAGATGTGTAACAAGGACGCTGAGGCAGAATTTGAATCCATATGCAGTCGTTTATTAGTGGTCGTGGGAATAGACAAATACAGGAAAGCAGGCAATGGGTCAGAAACCAGAAAGGCAGTCTGATCGGTAAACAACGCAACAGGGTAATCCAAAGGACGATAGTTGTAAAGGCAGGCTTTGGGTCCAAACCGTAATATCAGTCCAATCTGGCAAACAATACAAAAGGGGTTATCCAGGAATTTGTGAACCAAAAAGCAAGGCAAAATCATAAACAGGGTATCAGGCAGAGTAGAAATAATAACGCTCGTTAAGGCAGGTTAACTGGCAATACTTCGCAAGGAGCAAACGCATGGTCACTTGTTTAAATACTCCCAAACAGGAAGTGAATGTAGAAGCAGTGAGGGCTCCCTCTGCTGGCTTGGCATTACAGAACCCCCCCAGAGAGCCAGATGGGTAGTGGTTGGAGGAGGCCGGAGGGCAATTCTTTGGGGCTGAGCACAGACTTGGCAGGATTTTACGTATGTTGTTACTTCTCTGGCCATTGAGGGCCACCAGAACGAATTTTGCATCAGTTGGAGTGTTCGTGATATGCCAGGATGTCCAGCACTTAGGGAAGAGTTGACCCATTGCATTCCACGCTGACGTAGAGTTTCAGGTACATGATGTTTATTTGGGGGGCAGTATGCAGGTGGTGGTTCATGTTGCTGTTCTCGTTGAATCTCCTCCATGATGTCCCAGGAGACGGGGGCTAGAATGACAGTCGGAGGAGGTATAGATTCAGGGATTAGATGTCCAACGGGAAGATCGTGTAGCCTCGAGAGGGCGTCAGCCTTGCTGTTCTTACTGCCTGGTCTGTAAGTTACTGTGAATTGGAAGCGGGTGAAGAATAGGGCCTAGCGAGCTTGGCGAGGATTTAATCGTTTGGCACTATTAATATATTCCAGATTCTTCTGATCAGTTATAACTTGAAATGGGTGGGTGGCGCCCTCCAGCCAATGTCGCTATTCCTTGATGGCTGCTTTCATGGAAAGGAGTTCCTTGTTTCCCACGTCATAATTCCGTTCAGTGCTGGTGAGTTTCCTGGAGAAGAATGCACATGGGTGTAGCACTGCCCCGATTCCACAGTCTGAAGTGTCCACTTCCACTACAAAAGGTAAATTCAGGTCTGGGTGTTTTAGAATGGGTGCAGAGGTAAACTTTTCTTTTAGGGCAGTCAGTGGGGATGCTACGGTGCTGTAGTTATGAATGAATCATTTGTAGAAGTTTGCGAAACCTAGGAACCTTTGTAATTCTTTGACAGTAGAGGGTTGAGGCCATTCAGTGACTGCCTGGATCTTTGCAGTATCCATCTTGACACCTTGGTGACTTATGTGGTAGCCTAGAAATGACGTTTGATTAACATGGAACTCGCGCTTCTCTGCCTTTATGTAGAGCTGATTCTCTAGGAGCCAGAACAGTTCTCAAATGGTCAATGTGTTCTGCCTCAGACTTGGAATAAATGAGAATGTTGTCAATTTAGGCTATTACGTACTTGTTGAGGAGGTCCTTGAAGATTTCATTGATGAATGATTGAAATACAGCAGGAGAGTTGGCCAGCCCATAGGGCATAACCTGATAATCATAGTGCCCCCTGGTGGTAAGAAAAGCAGTTTTCCATTCGTCTCCTTCCTTGATTCTAATGAGGTTCTAATGTGCTTCTTAAATCCAGTTTTGTTTAAATGGTGGCTTCCCATAGTTGTAATGCAGATGGTACCAAAGGAAGTGGGTAACGGAACTTGAGAGTCACATTATTAAGTCCCCTGTAGTCAATACAAGGTGTTAATCCTCCATCTTTCTTCTCTATGAAGAAAAAACCTGCTGCGGCTGGGGAGGTAGATGGACGAATATACCCTGAGTTGAGGGCCTCTGTGATATATTCTTCCATCGCTTTTGGTTCTGGAGAGAGGGTAAACCTTGCTCTTGGGAGGCATGGCATTGGGAAGCAGATCGATAGCACAATCCCAAGGGCGGTGGGGAGGAAGTTGTGTCACTTTGGCTTTGCTAAAGACTTCAGAAAGGTTGTGGTAACAGGTAGGGATGGCCACCGTCTTGTGGGTATTGGGACTTTCAATGCTGGTAGTGTAACATGGTTGGGATTTTATGGGAAAGCAGTTGTTGATGCAGAAATTAGACAAGTGGGTCAGCTCACCATGATACCAGGAAACGTCAGAGTCGTAAACTGAGAGCCATCCTAGAACAGCTTCATGCTTGGGAGAGTCGACGACATAAATGGTGATGGATTCTTGATGCAGCAGACCAACCGTGAGTGTGAGAGTTTTTGTTTGATGGGTAATTCCTTCACCAATGAGAGCGTCATTGATGGCCTTGATCTTGATCGGTGGGGTGCATGGTTGAATAGGGATGTTGTATTTTTCCACAATGTTCTTATGAATTAGATTCACCGCCGCTCCAGAATCTATCATCGCTGTCAATTCAAGAGACAGAGTATCATTCTTAAGAATAATAGGAAGTGTTAAAGTTCAGTTACTGAGCAGGGAAAAGTGGTTAATATTTACCCTGGGGTTGGGATTTATGCGGGCATCCAAGACTGCGATGGCCTGCTTCTCCGCAGTAAAAGCACAAGCGATGTGGTCGGCGCCTCTCCTTCTCCTCCTCAGACAGCCGTGAAACACTTAGTTGCATAGGTTCTTCTCGTGGATGCGTTACAATCGTTGTAGAAATTTGTGAACTGCGTGGAATTACCATTGTCTATCTTATGTTTGGGAGCCTGTCTCATGAGGTTGTCGATCTTAATGGTGAGAGAGACGAATTCAGAAAAGGAGGTGTCCTCTTTTCTACAAGCTAGTTCAGTTTGTAGATCGGGGTTGAGACTGCAGTAAAACATAGCTTTCAAAGAGACATCATTCCATCCACTTTGAGTGGCCAGCGTTCTGAACTTGACGGCAAATTCAGCTGCGGTGCGGTTACCCTGTTTGATGTTAATTATTTGAGTTGAGATATCCTAGCCCCCAGTGGTCAGGCAATGGGTCAGAAACCAGAAAGGCAGTCCAATCGGTAAACAATGCAACAGGGTAATCCAAAAAAACGATAGTGTAAAGGCAGGCTTTGGGTCCAAACTGTAATATCACTCCAATCAGGCAAACAATACAACAGGATAATCCAAAAGACGATAGTGAAAAGGTAGGCTTTGGGTCCAAACCATAATATCAGTCCAATCTGGCAAACAATACAAAAGGGGTAATCCAGGAACTCATGAACCAAAAAGCAAGGCAAAATCATAAACAGGGTATCAGGCAGAGTAGAAATAATAACATTCGGTAAGGCAGGTTAACTGGCAATACTTCACAAGGAGCAAACGCATGGTCACTTGTTTAAATAGTCCCAAACAGGAAGTGAATGTAGAAGCAGCAGAGGGAGTGTTGGCAGTCAATACTCAGGTGAGGGCTTCCTCTGCTGGCTTGGCATTACAAGATGACAAACTGTACTGTAAAAGATTTCTATTCGAACTGAAAGCATAAATCTAGGCTACCCGCTGCACACTGCAAAACTGTGATATTTAATTCACTGACACCCTTCAATCGGCTAAACCCGCCAAAATAAAAGTGTGAAAATTATGAAAATCCATATAAAAAAGTAAATGTTAGCATTTTATTTTTAATTTTACTATTAAATAATTTAATTTTTATGTAATACTTTACTATTTTGTTCATTATTTAAAAAAAAAAAAAAAACGAAATAAATAAAGTGCAATAATATTATCTTCTATTATTAATACATTTTTTATAGTTATATTTAATGGGTCACACTATGTGCAGTGTGAGGACCAAACCAAATCTCCAGGTGCTCTAATGATAACCAGGCGGAAAAACTTATGCATCCCTGATTATAGTTGACTAACAATACACATCCCAGGATAGCCCAAATGAATTACAATGAAAATTAATACTGAAAATGCTGAACTGTAACATTAATGAATCGTTTTTGGCACATATATTATCTGTTCGCAGCCTTTTGTTAATTGTCTTGTTCATATATTGTCTCCACAGAGTATCTCAAAAGAAACTGATTATTTATTGCTACAAAACCCAATTAAGGAGCCATAGTTAATGAAAGAACATATTGTACTTTTTAATAATTTTGTTTCAAAATTCTTGATTTGCACCTAATAATTTTACCCTGAGAAGAAATATAACAATGAATAGTATGGTTGGAAATTCAATCTCATGAGTTCAACCTCTGGAAAATGGCTTGCATGAAAAAAAAAAGAAATCTAACAATAACAATGGACGAACTTGATATAAACTTAAGGCTGAAAATGAACACATTTTAGTTTTTAAAATGAGTGTTGTTGCCTTGGAGAAAATCATGAATGGATCTCAAGCAATAATAGAGCCCGACCAATATTAGGGAAGTCTTTATGTGTATATTATAGTAGAGTAACAGTCAAAAGTTTGGACACACTTCCCATTCGTGTGTCTAAACTTTTGACTGGTACTGTATATAGAACATAGTATATACATAAACAGAATGTTATATATATATATATATATATATATATATATATATATAATATTTTTTTGCAATGATCACTTAAATGTGTCAACTTTTAATTAGTATTAAAAGTTGATTAATATATATATCTATATCTATATATATATAATATACATAAACACATTTTTTTGCAATGATCACTTAAATGTGGTAATCAAGGTAATCAAACACTGAAATGGAGGCAGGGTATTTAACTAGTATTTAAATAGTCTTTTTGCAGTTTAATATTCAAAGACACTAGTATCGCAATTCGATTTAGCAAACAATGGAGCTCTGCTTAACAAACTAAATAATCACACCATTTACAAGCATTTTATCTGCATTATATGTTCTGTAAAAAAATTTTCATATTGGTGGCATATCTGTGGCATATGTCCGCAGGGTCTTAAAAAGTATTAAAAGTTGATTAATTTAAAGAAAATTAAGGCCCTTAAAAATATGAAAAAGTTTTAAAGGCCATTTTCCAAGGTATTAAATTTCGTATCATCTTTTCATATAGCCTATATTTGTCCAAAGAGGTTGCATGCTAAAGTTTGCCTGAATTAAATCATTGCTTAGGTGAATAGTGGGATTCTGTGTAGTTTGTCTATGGAATCCTGGTAGATTTGACGTCATCTGTTAACGCGCTCACTGGCTGACTGCACTACTGCAGGTTAGAGCCCTGGAACAGGTCAGAAACTTTCTGGCCAGTCAAATGTTTGTCATGAGAAGTGTTCCACAAAAGGGCTATGGTTTGCAGACGGTTATAAGAGTTGATGTTACGAATACATCTTTTGAATATACTGTGTGAACTCATTGTCCCGTTAGCTTGGAGAGCTTTATTTTCCCTCTTCAATGAGTTTTGTCAATAGACCAATTCGATGTTTGCAAACAGTGATGACGTTTTTGTGGGCGGAGCCATCTGTTGGCAAACTCGGTATTGTTGAGTTAAATCGAGTTATAAAGTCTGAAATACAAACTTTTGAGAGGTAAAAATTGCTTGAGAGGTAAAATAGCTAAATGCTGTAGGGCTAATATAATATGCAACTGTGCATATTACTGCAAATGTGAATATTATTTATACTTATTGTTTAAATTAAATTTATGCTTTAAGAGTAGGATAATCATAGCAGGTTTCATCCATTAGTCTGTCCGTTTAAACATCTGCATTTAGCTTCAAATGACATCTTTGACGACAGTATACTATAAAGTGATTTGCATTCTGATTCTGGCATCCAATGACACAACAATACATTTTTTCTCTTATTCCATGGATTCTACCCATTTCCCTTTACTTGTTATCAGTTTTTTCCTACCACCACAATGTGCGCACAGCTGCAAGTGATGTAACTGTGATGTCTACTCCAATTTGGTTTATTGTTTTGTTCATTGGTCTAATTTTTGTTTCTGGTTTCGCTTTCTAATAAACCTTGCATTGGGTTAGTCACTTAGTTCATTCTCTTGTGCTTCGTTCTCACCCTTCTGAATTATGTTGCACTGATAAGTTATCACAAACTAAAACTGTTTAGTTGTGCTATCTTACAATCAATATATAGTAATCTAAGTTAAAGTGTCGCCGATTTAACCTGTTAAAACTTGAAATGACGATAAGGTCTTAAAATGTATAGAAAGAGTCTTAAAAAAGGTCTTAAAAGGTATTACATTTGACTCCATGGTTCCTGTATGTACCCTGTATATACGGCGATGCAAATATATCTGCCCATATCAGGCCCATATCGGTTGGGCTTTACAAAAAACAACTGATTGTGACTTTATCATGATAAGAAACAGGAACATTTATTGCAACATTTAATACAGTGATGTGGAACAGCTTTATTCTTTCACATGACAAGCCATATCAAATCCACTGGAAATGTAGAGAGACTGATTGATAGATGGTTAACAGCCTTCCGGATCAGCGTGGTCTATATTGAAACATTAGAAATGCAATGACTGCTTGTGAAAGTCAGTGAAAGTTGAAACGTACCATAAAACATTGATCAACAGACATTGTGGACTCATTTAGCTCACAATATTCCAGGAACCTGAGATATTTTCAAACTGTCACCAACTGTGAAGTCTATAGATAGAGCACTATTGGATGGTAGTTGATCTTAAATTGTGCTGAACTTGCCAGTTTCAATATAAGCTAATGGATCAGTCTCATTCATGAACTCAGTATGACAGTATACTTAAATGTCATTGAATCCTGGGAGAACTGAAGGCAGGCCACATATGCTTGCTCGCTATGGAATTCATTCTCTCCTGCCTTCAGAAAGTGGGTCAGATGTGAACCCTTAGGCAGGTTGCTCTTCACTGCAGCTTAAATTGCTAATCACTTAAAGCATCTGGATTTGGCTGATGACACCGCAGCTGTCGTGCCACTTTTCCTGAACCGGATCACGCGCCACAGACCACATATCACCATCTGACACAGCAGCGGTGGTGGATGGCACACATATTCCCTGGTGAAAGTAGGTGCAAAACGCAGAGGATTATTGTAAATTGAAAAAAGCACAGTGCAAATAGCACTGGGTTTTTCTCTCTGACCTATAAGCGTGGCACACATGTGCAGATTAAACTCACATCCTGTTTTGCCTCAAATAATGTGTGTCGTCTCATGGTTTGCACAAATATGCTCTATCTAAACATTTTCCTCTTGTCACTGCGAAGAGACAATTGCATGGATGCATATAAAACTGGGGCTTTTGTCTAACTTTGAGTAGAGTGTGGCTGCTGAAGGTATGATTAATGCTAATAAGCCTCTGGTGGGCCGCAGCGGAGCCCACACTGACCTCAGATATGAGCAAAGATTGATGCAGCCTTAGGCTGCTTCATTCTCCAAGGTATTGCTTAAAGGAGTTTCAAGGTAACATTTTTTTGTTCCTACCACAAGCTGTGATCTTTGCTTGAAATGTGTGTAGTAAACTAGAAGTTTGGAATTATGTTTTTCTTTCAGCTATGCAGAAATCACAGGTTTAGCATGTAGGTGTAAAGCCTGTTTAAAGGAGAAGTCCACTTCCAGAACAACAATTTACAGATAATGCACTCACTCCCTTGTCATCCAAGATGTTCATGTCTTTCTTTCTTCAGTTGTAAAGAAATTATGTTTTTTGAGGAAAACATTTCAGGATTTTTCTCCATACAATGGACTGATATGGTCTGAGTTTGCACTTCCAAAATGCAGTTTAAATGCGGCTTCAAATGGTCCCAAATGTGGTTGTAAACGATCCCAGCCGAGGAAGAAGGGTTTTGTCTAGCGAAACGATCGTTTATTTTCATAAAAATAAGAACAATTTATATACTTTTTAATGTCAAACGACCTCTGTTTTTTCCGGTTCATGACAGTTAGGGTATGTCGAAAAACTCCCATCTCATGTTCTCCCTTAACTAATTGTCTTATATCGCTGTTTTACCTTTTTTGTTTGATCTTCTTTGCATGTTCACTTTGCAAAGACTGGGTCGGAACTTCTGCAGCGATGTAGGATGATTTTGAAATGATTTTTGAAGTTGAGGGAGAAATTACGATCAGAGTTTTTTTGACAATACCCTAACCGTCTTGAGCCGGAATACACAGAGTTCAGGGAGAGCAAGACAAGATGAGCATTTGAGATTAAAAAGTATTTAAATTTAATTTTTTAAAATGAAAATAACCAATCATTTCGCTAGATAAGTCCCTTCTTCCTCAGCTGGGATCGTTTACAACCGCATTTGGGATCGTTTGAAGCCACATTTAAACTGCATTTTGGAAGTTCAGAATCGGGGGAACAATATCAGTCCATTTATATGGAGAAAAATCCTGAAATGTTTTCCTCAAAAAACACATTTTTTTACGACTGAAGAAAGAAAGACATAAACATCTTGGATGACAAGGGGGTGAGTACATTATCTGTAAATTGCTGTTCTGGAAGTGGACTTCTTTAATATTGAATGAGTCAGAAGTGTGATAAAGGATGTTGTATGGAATCTGGGAAAGCAGTAGCATTACAGGATGTTGTTCTGGGACGGGCATTCGGGTATGTGGGGTGGGCAAATCTGGAGAAATTAAGTTTCTTTTTTTTTCTTTTTTTCTTTTTTTCCCCAGGAAAATTTATTTTATGTTGAAATGTACAAAACACTACTGTCACAATGCACTTAGTTCACTTAAATCCACCTGGTCTCATTGTTTATATGCAATTATTTAATTAGTATGTTAGAATGTAACTAATTTCAAACCCTGCATAACCTTAACTCACTCTGTCTGTAGCTTTCTTTTATTAGTTGTCTTTTAACATAATTAGATGAGAAGCTGAGGTTTGTTATTAGCAGATTGTTAAAACCTTTGAGCTTTAGCTTTAGCTAATTTAAGCAGGTATATAGCAAAATTAATAATTAGACATGCAAATTTATAATTTGATGTGTAAATAGTTGGATAAGCTGACAAGATATCAAAATCTAAAAATTTAAAGTCTTAGACATAAGTTATCTGTGCTGTAGATATGCTGTGCTGAAATTACAGTGATGTACAGCTTGTGTTAGCATTTCCTGCAATTCCTCTGCTTGCAGATCCTTTCTTTGGTGTGATCAGTTTTCACCCAGTCAACACAACCTGAGTCCATCACCATGTGTGAGAACTGAATTTATCACCTCACAAAGGAGGCAGTTATAATTATGACATGACATAGCACAATTTTTTAAACATTTTTTTCTACATAAAACTCTGCTGTTCACACAGGACATATCCTTGCATTTTCAGTGTGAGCTAAAATATACTGTAATGCCGATGTTAGACCATTTAAAATGTTAATTACACAAATAAATGTTTAGTGTATATAGACCTAAATAATATAATGTTTAGTGTACTGTCTCTCAAATAAATCTGCAGTGATTGATTATTCATTTATTGTAGCCTCTATTATAACCAAAGCAAATTTTTGCTGATATATCAACATTAATAAGCCTGAAAGCTATGCATCTGTAATAATTATTTTAATTATTTCAATATAAAAATGATCATCTGTATTGTATAAAACAGTGTTTATTTGAATATTTTGAGAAACAATAAACGTGTTAAGTATATTTTTTAAAATGAAAAATGTAATTATTATTAGTCAGTGTGCTATTTAATGCAAATATACACAATTATGTATATTATATATTATTTTCATATTATATTAAATTGAACATAAAATACAAATACTACATTCAAAATATATCCATTATATTCAGACCTTACACATTAAATTTAAAACACACAAATGTGCACTCTAAAAGGTGCTGGGTTAAAAAATAACCCAACCTTAACCCAGCCGCTGGGTAGACTATGGGACAGAACACGCGTTGGGTTGTTTTGACCCAAGTGCTGGGATTAACCATTTGACCCAGAATGCTGGGTTGTTTATTTGAGCCAACCAGTGGGTCAGGTTAACTGTGTTGCTGGGTTAAACATAACCTAAACGCTGGGTTATTTGTTGTCTTATTGCCTTGCTACCTTTATATTTACCAATAATAATAAATAACAAAAGAATGTAAAATTATTACTGCTGTTCTGTAATACAATAACGCAAAAAATGCAACTGCAAACAATTTAATAAGTTTTATTTCCAATTTTCAAATGGGTGCAGCTGTCACACATTTTATCCAACCATTACAGACACATAAAACAACAATTTTAGTAGATCAGTTACTTTAAAACACAAAACTGTGTAAACTAGGCACTGTAGATTCCGATTCTTTGTCAACATTGCAGCAGCAGAACACTCAAAAATTATTACCACATGAGAATCGTTCCAAACATTGTGCTATTAAAACTAAGCCAAAGTGTCCACCAGACAATACATATGACAATTTAAAACGTTACAAGTGGCCAGAAAAAAAACTCACATATGAAGACTTATGCCCATCATTATAATATACTGCAAGCTGGAGAAATTCCCAGGCAACGGGTCCGCTTCAGTGGCATGGCCCGTAACAATGGCAAAGGTCTGGGATGTCGATGTCTCGTCCCCAAGGCACAAATCCACCATGCTGGTCCCCACCTGTTAATTATACGACACTTAGTCTTGAAGACAATTTCAAACTGCACATTTTTAGTCTTTTACATCTGAACACTTCATACAGTGGTGGCCAAAATGACTGGAACACTAGTATTTTCACCAGCTAAAAAATGGTTTTAAGTCAGTGGTTTCTATTTTTTGCTGTAGTGTGTCAATGGGAAATATCAGTTTGCAATTTCCAAAAATACATATATATATATACACATACATATATACCTGTATGTATGTATGTATGTATGTATATATATATATATACACATACATATATACATGTATGTATGTATGTATGTGTATATATATATATATATATATATATATATATATATATATATATATATATATATATATATATATATATACACATACATATATACATGTATGTATGTATGTATGTGTGTGTGTGTATATATATATATATATATATATATATATATATATATATATATATAGAAAGAAAATCAAAACTTACAGGTTTGTATGTCAATGAATGCCTTCCAGAATTCTGTGGTTGTGGTTCTGTGGACCATGGGCAGGACTTTAAAAGCACTCTCCCCTTTAGCATCTAAACCATAAGAATAATAACTTGTCTCATAATCAAAACAACACATTGAAACACTTTCATATGAAAATTTCTTCATTCCTTTAAATAATGAAATTATAATAATAAAAAAAAATTATAATGGTATTAAAGCAAATGAATCCCCACCCCCATTCAACTACTGCAGGTTAAGTTTAGGTATGGGTTGGGATTCAAGGATGTAGAATATGCTCATGCAGAATAAGGCATCAGTATGTGCTTTATAAGTACTAATTAACAGCCAATACACAAACCAATAAGCAACTAGTTAAGTGTTGCTGTACCATTGTATTTACCAGTTGATGTGTCAAATACAGTTGAATTTTGTTTCTACAGATTGACATATTATAAGAAATACCTTACCTGAAGTCATGTCACCCAGCTTTTAATGCACCTTTCCATCTTGCTGGGCAGAGGCAACAATTTGGTCTGCAATTGTAGCCCAGTCTTCTAAAAGTCTGCCTCTGGATGTAGCTTCCTGAAGTCTTGTGAAATCTGATAAAATCTGAGAAGAAAAAAAAACAAACAAACAAAACACACACACACTGTCACGAATCTGGTCGGTGTCCCGTTGTCCGCTCACCACCAGGTGTCACTCTCACCTCACCTACACACTCTGACTGTTGCACCACACTCCGGACTGCGTCTCCCATCCTCCACCGCACTGATTGCGTCAGCCCCCGTGACCAATCAGGCGTTCTATAAAACCCCCGGTCCTTTACAGTGCACTTCACGGATTGTTAGATTGTATTGTTGTGTTGTTAGCGTTCCCTAGTTTCCAGAGTTCCTAGTTTCCTCGTTCCCGTGTTTTGACCTCCCGCCTGGTTCTCTCGTTCTTCGACCGTACGCCGCCTGCCTTTTCGGACTCTTGCTCTTTGGATTATTCTCTACGTTTGCCTGTGATGTTCCTGTCTGCTCCTGTCTCGACCCCGCCTGTATGACTATGTCTCTGTCCTGTGATTTAAATAAAAGCTCGCATATGGATCCGCTCGCCTCTCGTCATTCACTCTCGGTAACAGAACAATCCGTCACTACAGGATCCAGCAGCTTCACCCCTGGACAATCAGCCGATATGGACACAGACAGAACTCTATGCCGGATCAAGCAAGGACCAAACACACTCGAACAATATACCCGTGAGTTTCTGGCCATAGCCAACTATTCCACCCTCCCGGACAGTATAATAATAGAAATATTCTGTGATGGCGTAAATCAGCCTTTGAGGGCGAGGCTGAGACGCGAGGGTCCGTGTCCATCGCTCGCGGCATTTTTGAACTTTGCTTTGTTGTGTGTGGGTTCGCCGTGCACCGTTGAGGTCGCGAAGGAGGAACGCGACAACGTGGACATGGCAGCCGCGCATCCCCCTCGCAGATTGGCGGTAACGCCGGACCACTACGCCACAAACAAGTTTTCCGCCTGGATCGCTCGTGAAATGGCGGCCGTGGCGGAGCGCGCTCGAGCAATGGCGGCGACGGCGGAGCCCGTTCATACAGTGGCGACGACTGTGAATAGCGCTGCTCTAATGGCGTCGACAGCGGTGCCCGTTCACAGGATGGCGGCCGCGCCGGAGCGCGTTCATACCCTGGCGGCGACAACGGAGCCCGTGCGCAAAATGGCGGTGACTACAGAGCCCGTTCACAAGATGGCAGCGAAGACAGAGCTCCGTCATGTCACGGCTGCCATACCAGAGCCATATAGTGTTGCAGCTGCGTTTCCTGAGTCAAGTCAAGTTGCAGCTGTGTTTCCTGAGTCAAGTCGAGTTTCCAAGTCAAGTCAAGGTACAGCTGCATTTCCTGAGTCAAGTCAAGTTTCCAAGTCAAGTCAAGTTGCAGCTGTGTTTCCTGAGTCTAGTCAAGTTCCCAAGTCAAGTCAAATTGCAGATGTGTTTCCTGAGCCACTGCACAAGATGGCTGCCACGCCAGAGCCACTGCACAAGATGGCCGCCGTTTCCAAGCAATGGCACAAGATGGCCGCCGTCTCCAAGCAACTGCACAAGATGGCCGCCGTCTCCAAGCCACTCCACAATATGGCCGCCATTACAGAACCTGTGGTCAGCACCCGGACGCCACCTGTGGTCATGATGGCCCACGTGCTGGACACACCTCTAGTGACGGTATGGGCAGCAAAAATGGTGCTCCTTCATGCCGCGGCGGCTACCCCAGAGTCAAGTCAAGACACAGAGTCAGGCCAAGTCACAGCTGTTCTTCACGAGTCAAGTCACGTTACAGCTGTAGTTCCTGAGTCAAGTCACGTTACAGCTGTTGTTCCTGAGTCAAGCCATGTTGTTCAGGAGTCAAGTCCCGTTACAGCGGATCCATATGAGCCAAGCCAAGCTGCTGCTGTTTTTCCAGAGCCAAGTCAAGCTTCAGCCGCTGCTCCAGAGTCAAGTCAGGCTACGGCTGTAGCTCCCAAGTCCAGTCAAGCTCCCAAGTCCAGTCAAGCTTCCAAGTCCAGCGATGCCAAGGCTGTTGTCCCTGAGTCAAGTCATGTTACAGCGGATTCCCATGAATCAAGCCCTGTTACAGCTGGTCGTCACAAACCGAGTCAAGTTACGGCTGATCTTCATGAGCCAAGTCAATTCACTACTGATCTTCACGAAGCAGGTCAAGTCACAGTTGGTCACCACGAACCAAGTCACATCCTGCCCGACGGCTCAGAGCCCCATCACGCCTCGTCTGACCGCTCAGAGTCAAGTCACGCCTCGTCTGACCGCTCAGAGTCAAGTCACGTCCCGCCTGGCGGCCCAGAGCCTCTCCATGTTTCATCAGACCTCCCAGTGCCTCGTCATGTCTCGTCTATTCGTCCAGAGCCAAGTCACGTCTCGTCTGACCTTCCAGAGCCGTGCCATGCCTCGTCTGATATCCCACGATCACGGCCTATCATGATAGCTGGTGTACTGGACCCACCACAACCTCCCGCTCCTGCTCTACCTTTAATGGCGGTTGCCATCTGGTGTGTGTGGGCTGCACACTGTGCCCCTGAGGTCACGTCTGTTCACAGATCAGCCCCTGAGGCCACGTCTGGTCTCCAGCCTGACCCAGAGCTCCCGTCTGATCTCAAGCCTGCTGCAGAGCTCTCGTCAGGTCTCCAGCCTGCTCCAGAACTCCCCTCTGATCTCAAGCCTGCTGCAGAGCTTTCGTCTGGCCTCCAGCCTGACCCAGAGCTCCCCTCTGATCACAAGCCTGCTTCAGAGGTCCCGTCGGGTCTCAAGTCTGCTCCAGAGGCCTTCCCCATCGGAGAAGCTGCGCCAATGCCTCCAGAGGTGTCGGCGCCCGCCGTAGAACCTCTTATGGAGGGGGCGTTATCTGCTAAACTCTCTGCTTCTCCCTTTTTCCTGTCTGCACCCTCTGTCACTGTTCTCCCCAGGTCCCAGTCTATGACGCAGCCTCCTGTTCCGCCCCGGAGGGCTGCTGCGCCTCCTGTTCCGCCCCGGAGGGCTGCTGCGCCTCCTGTTCCGCCCCGGAGGGCTGCTGCGCCTCCTGTTCCGCCCCGGAGGGCTGCTGCGCCTACTCCCCCTATTCCGTCTGCCTCCTCTGTCCCTGCTCTCCCCAGGTCCCAGACCGTGACGCAGATTCCTGTTTCGCCCTGGAGGGCTGCTCCGCCTCCCGCTCTGCCTCTGGTTCCGCCCTGGAGGGCTCTGGCGTTGCCTGCTCCGCCCTGGAGGGCTCCTGCTCCGCCTCCGCCCTGGAGGGCTCCTGCGCCTCCGGCTCCGCCCTGGAAGGCTCCTGCTCCGCCTCCTGCTCCGCCCTGGAGGGCTCCCGCGCCTCCTGCTCCGCCCTGGAGGGCTCCTGCGCCTCCTGCTCCGCCCTGGAGGGCTCCTGTGCCTCCTGCTCCGCCTCCGGCCCCGCCCTGGAGGGTATCTGCTCTGTCGGTCCTGCCTCAATCTCTGGGCCCCCCACATGGACCTGGCCCTCCAGCCCTCGCCCTGTCTCGCTCCCACCCCACCGCTCCCCTGGACTGTTGTTCCCTTCGAGCGTCTGGAAGCCGCTCCTTGGGGGGGGGGCTATGTCACGAATCTGGTCGGTGTCCCGTTGTCCGCTCACCACCAGGTGTCACTCTCACCTCACCTACACACTCTGACTGTTGCACCACACTCCGGACTGCGTCTCCCATCCTCCACCGCACTGATTGCGTCAGCCCCCGTGACCAATCAGGCGTTCTATAAAACCCCCGGTCCTTTACAGTGCACTTCACGGATTGTTAGATTGTATTGTTGTGTTGTTAGCGTTCCCTAGTTTCCAGAGTTCCTAGTTTCCTCGTTCCCGTGTTTTGACCTCCCGCCTGGTTCTCTCGTTCTTCGACCGTACGCCGCCTGCCTTTTCGGACTCTTGCTCTTTGGATTATTCTCTACGTTTGCCTGTGATGTTCCTGTCTGCTCCTGTCTCGACCCCGCCTGTATGACTATGTCTCTGTCCTGTGATTTAAATAAAAGCTCGCATATGGATCCTCTCGCCTCTCGTCATTCACTCCCGGTAACACACACACACACACACACAAATGTGGTTAAATAAGTTAAAGCTTTTAAATGTTAGACTGATTGTTTGATTTTATTGCCATACAAGTAACTATGGTTATTTTAATGAAAAGATCAAATTCTAAAACAAATCATGGTTATTAAATGTTTTTGAATGATATAACTTACCTTCAAAGGTTTTAACTGTTTTTACAATTACTTATTTTATATAGAAAGCAGGTTACTGCGTTTACATGCAGCACAATCATTTAAACACACACTGAAAAAAAAAATCTGTTGGATTAACATAAAAAAAAATATGTACATCGGTTGCGTGTATTTTTATTGTTCTCTCAACATAATTTATCTCCGTTTATGTTACGTAACTTGTGTTTGTCAAGTGAACATGATTTTTTTATGTTGTTTTTATGCTTTTTATGCCATGTTACCTTGTTGATTTAACATGATTTTTTTTTTTTTTTAATTAAAGCCATATGCAGTAATGCTTCAATAAATTACATAAAACTATGATGTACAATAAATCCAGATAAAACTAATAACAAACTAATAAAAAAAACTTTGGTAAACTACAAGTATTACATTTTTAAATAAATAATAGCATTTTAGCAACCTCAATATTGTAGATTTTTAAGCAAGGCAATAAGCAAAAACATTTTTTGGAAATTTTTTTTTTTTTTTTAATAGTACACAACAATCCATACAGATTACAAATTTACAGAGAAGCATGTGACATAGCTCATTTGCTTGAAATGCATCTGTTAAAATATAATATAACCCCATAAAAAAGCAAAATCCAAAAAAATAAAAAATAAAAAAAAATAAAAAAGTACACTACTTTGCTTAACGTAATACAATATTACACAATAAGAACAATAACAGCATAAATAAAGTAATAAAAAATGTCTACATTTTTTTAAGAAGGACTTTGAAAGTGTGCTGATTTTAAGGATTCACCATTATACTCCTCAGCAGAACAAAGAAATTCATACAGGTTTTGAACAACTTGAGGGTATGTAAATGATACCAGAATTTTCATTTTCAGAATTTTCAGTGGTTGAGTGAATGATCCCTTTCAATTGGATGGGCAGCTGAATTTTGCAGTAGCTAATGCCAAGTTATCCAAATCAGTGTAAGATTATCTGGCCCTCACTGATGATCCTGATGTCCCCTGGTCTATCATGGGCATTGTCTCCTCGGTGCATCTTGGGATGAGGGCTTCATCTGCAGCCTGGAAAATGCACAGTTAAAAAAATGAGATTCAGTACTACTCTGGAAATATCAAACTTAATTTCAATAATTTAGTAACATCAGTAATCTAAGAAATGTAAACTTGAATATAATAAGAACCAGTCATGGTCAACAAAGACTGATTACAGATAACTTTTAGACCTCATTTCTAGGATTGTGAATGGTAAATCAAGAAATACAATACTGTCTTCCTAAAACAAACTGTAAAATTATATAGCACACTTCGAATACGTACATGGATAATGGCAGAAATGTCCAAAGTGTGGATGTTTTGGATGTTTCGGTAACTCCAATCTCCAATCTCCAACTGCTACTGTGCACCCTTAATACACTGACACATTCAACGGACAGGGAGAGAGAAAAATAATAAATTAATATTAACATTTGCAACATCGTCAGACAAACAGATTTTAAAAGTAGCAAAAATGTGAGTTTCATACATACCATTAATGTAAAGGCTTTGGACTAACAGTGAAGTGGATGTCAATAAGTGCACTCGTCTGGTGAAATATCAGATATCTGTAAAACATCAGAAGTATGCATCAGTTTTAAAACAGTTATTATAATTAGGAGTATTGGATTATGCTTATCAAAAAACAAGAAGATGCACATCATTCAAAGCATTAATCAGAGATGTATGCATGTGAAACAAAAAAGTATAAGTTTTTAATAATACTTACTACTACTAAACAGCATTCCAAAAAAAAAAAAAGAGAGAGAATAAGAGGTCTTCACAGGACAGGAGAAACCAGACATCTAAACAGAAAGCATATTCAGTGTTAATTTTTTTTACAAAAACATGCATTGTACTAGCTTTTTGATTGTCTGTAATAGACTGCACTTTTTTTCCACTCGTCCCCTGACTGCAGCTGCCTAACGTTACTCTCACCTACATTTCAGCTAACGTTAGCATCTCAAACGACCCCATCCTCTACACTGGATGCGGCACAGCGCGACAAATCCCCGACAGTTCAAGCTCTCTGAAACAGCCACTTCGTCGCGTAACGTTAACGTACACCGCTTCAAGCTGCTGCGGCACGACAAGGCAACGGTAACGGTCCGGTGTACACGGTTCAGTTTCTCATCATTATTCTGACTCGTCTAGTCAACATACCGACATGCAAAGAAAAAGATTACAGGCATTTCAAATACTCAAACGGTGATATACACGACATTTTCAGAAGAGGCTAAAGCTAGTGTTAATGTTAACTAATGTACAAACGCATAAACGTAACTTTAAAAAACAATGTTGTTTGATATGACAAGTACATAAAACCTGAGTGAAAATATGCACATTCAAATACTGAATGGCTACTCTAAACTAAATTTTATTTTTAAGTTTTAATTAACTTACCTCAGTGCAGAGCTCAGATCCCATCCACAGCGAGAGACAAAATGGCGATGGGTGCGAATCGGTTTCCTTTGCAAAGAGGCGGGGTTTATGAAGAAAACATAACTACTTCATTTAGTTTCAACATGATTAATTCTATAAAATTGAACATCCTTACAGAATAAATACATGATACATGATTAAAATATGTTTAGATGAGAAGCATAAATGAATCATGTAAGTAATGCGAAATGCATATTTAAGAATTCAACAATCTCCCCATTGCCTTTTTTTCTGTGCAGATCAGTTCTATTATGCTGATATTGCGAGAATTTTAAGCATTTTAACTCGCCTCTTCAAGCATTTTAATATCGCGAGATCTTAAAAAACGTTTTGCACAGTAGTGCCAAATTAAACCAGTTTGATTGAATTGTTGTAAAACTTTGGCGATCTTCAGCGTTAGAACACAAATACTGTATGCACTGTAACGTTTGTCAAACACGGTGTTCTTGCATGCTATGATTTTAAAATGGACCACTGCTTTGATGTCTTAATTGTGACACGATTCTATATTATAAGGAACGGTTGGCAAAGGCAACCCAAGCTAGCATCTCACCACTGAACTGCATTTATGTCAATGAAGGGCAGAATCGACACTGTCGAAAAAAAATGAGACGGCATACCCATTTAATTTTTATACTTGTTTGCTAGTTTGTAAAGCAACACAAGGATTCACTAAAATAGAGGAAGAGTAAAAGGACCTCATAAACAGTGGTGTCTGGAGAAGTGGGTATACGCCCCAAATGCAAAATACATGCTGAAAAGAATAACTTACTGACGTCTGGACGTGATTCTCCACAGTCTCTGATTAAATCGGTCGGGTTTTCTCTGTGTCAGAGCCTCCCCTGACATGCCCTTGCGTATGAACAGGCAGCATGTGGGTGGAGGAGTGGACGGCGCGGGTGCATTTAGGCGCAATCATCAAACATGTTTCAAAGGAAGCCTGCGCCACGGTTCTGACCGCATTACTGTCGTTACCAGGTGTTTTTAGAGAATATTTACATTTACTGACATGTGATTAAATTAGCTATTCATGTGGTGGACTGTCATGATTTTGGCTAATGCAGGACACTACTAGATGCGCAACAGAGGGGATTTAGAAGTGGGTACACGCAAAGCCAGCTGATAAAGAAGTGGGTATAAGCCGTATACACTGCACTACACCACTGCTTATACACCACGAGAGTTATTAAAGTAAGAGTTAATAAAGTAATAGCATAGCTAATGCAGCTAACTTACCTGAGGAAAAAAAGAGCGTGAAAATGCACAACATAAAAATGACGGATATATCGAACTTACCCCGTATTTCTAACATGTTTTCATGAAGCGTTAAAAAAGGGACATGTGTACTGTATATAAATAAAACTTTGCACGTGCACACACACAACTTTTATTTAACGATAAAGCGATTGTTGAGGCAAAAAAGTACCTCACTATAGGCTGCTACTTAACGTTCATTAATCATTCACAGAATAAAACGCTAACCCTGCACAGCGACATATCAAATATTGCATTAAACAGTGAAATCACTGTGCTTTAAACCACAACTTATATTAAAAAATAAAGGTAAATAATCATATAATCATATAATCGCATATAATGCGTGACCGTTCGATTTAGTGGAAAAATAAACAAACCGGTTGGGTTAAAATAACCCAACCCGTGTGTTCAGTGGTGAAAGAACCCCTAGAGTCCATTTGACCCAGCATGATCAACCCAACTGTTTGTTTACAGTACCTCAAACAACCCTGAATTTTGACCCAGCACAATTAAGCCAGCAATGTGTTTACAGAAATAACCCAGCACTTTTTAGAGTGTGCACATACAGTCTTCAAAACCTACACAAATATACATGAGGTACAAAAAACAAATTGAAGACATACACAAATGTGACCCTGGGCCACAAAACCAGCCATAAGGGTACATTTTTTTTTTAAATTGATGATTTGTTAGGATAGGACAATATTTGGCCGAGATACACCTATTTGAAAATCTAGAATCTGAGGGTGCAAAAAATACTGAGAAAAGTACCAAAGTTGTCCAAACGTTCTTAGCAATGCATATTACTAATAAAAAAATAATTTTTATATATATTTACGGTAGGAAATTTACAAAATATCTTCATGGAACTTGATCTTTACTTAATATGCTAATGACTTTTGCCATGTTTTTCTCCTAAAAACAGTCAGTTGACTTCCTCGTCCCTCCCTCAGAAATTCGAAATATTGAAGACAATCGAGCAGAACCTATGCAAGCATGACTCTTATAGGACGTTTCAGAATAGTATTTTTTTTTTTTTTTTTAATACGCTGTTATTTGGAAAATGCTACTGCTGTTTATCTTGTATGGTTTTATCCTTACTATAGATTTAGTGCTAAAGTTTACTGCAGTCCTCGTAGGGATCATTTGACTACAGACTGCTGATCTACAGTGATCGCTAGTGGCTGTATGCACCTTTAGTTTTGTCCTTGTAGCCAAATATCTGTCATCAGAACTATGAACCCATTAAGAAGACTAACCATGGCTATACTACAGTGGCTAAATCAAACACCGAACCATAGCGTGCCTGTAGCTAAATGTGCAAAAAAAAATGTAATCAAAGAATCGATTACACTGATCACATAAACACCAACAAACACCACCATTCGAAGTTCCCTGGTGGGATAAACAAAGCACTTTTGTTTATTTCTGTTTGTAAACATTTGATGGATAAGTCTGAATTAGAATTTTGCTAAATGGCTAGCAGAGCTAAACAGCGTTGCCCTTTGTTTATGCTCTTGCTACAACATAAAATGGCCCTACCTCTTCTGTTACGTGCTCCTGGGAGCAGGGTATATGTAAATTGCAGGGTTTGTGTGATGATTATTCCACTGAACCCAAGTGCAGCATTTATTGAACACAGAAGTGACATCCAAAATACAAAGACTTGACCAAAAACAGACTTGGCTTAAATAGACACATAGACTCACCAACAGAGGATTACACAAACAAAGCTGGACAATGATACATGAGGGCTATATATACCAAACAGTGGGAGAACACATGACAAGAACAACCAATGAACAGACAGAACTAATGAACAAGAACCAGTGAACTAACAGAACTGATAACCACCTGACAGGACAATGAACCAATAGGTGTGTTCGACTTGAAGCACAGCTACAGAGGGCAGTAAACGAGATTAGCTGAGAGCAGTGTTGAAAACAGAGCCGTCAAGTCGGACACTTTCTGCTCTCGTTAGTGACGCTCTTGCGGTGTTTGCATGCTCTATCACAGATGAAGTGAATTAAATGTAATATTTACCAAATACACAGACGTTTCAGAAGCATTTTCATGAGCAACAGAAACACTTTTCATATGCTACTTAATACAGTGCCATCTGAACAAGAATAAAGTTCAACATAAACGTGTAATAAAGTGGGGTTATATATGCTTTTATCAGTGTTTTATGGTAAATGTGACTCAACATAACATTACGACTACAGTAAAAAAAAGAAAAAAAAGCTTTTACTGTTCTAAAACACAGATTTGTGAGCATTATTGGATTACGGATGTTAGAATAAACCCGAAACACACATGATCGTTGTCATGCAGTGAATCTAGGCCTAATGTGAAACAGCTGTGTCGTCATCAGAGCTCCTGCAGCCGCTCTGGAGAAACTGCGGTGGCTGAGTTAGCCGGCTGCTCTTGAATTGCTATCGCGGTACTTTGATTCCACATGTAACAGTCACGTGGTGGTCTCAAAGCGGACAAAATTTCTAAAGGGCATACACTGCTTCAAGTCAGAATTTGATCGAGCTGCCAGCGCTGCGTTAAAGGAGAAGTCCACTTCCAGAACAAAAATGTACTCACCCCCTTGTCATCCAAGATGTTCATGTCTTTTATTTGTTGTGATTTATTAATGAACAATTCATCATAGATGTTTCATCAAAACATTAAACACAGTTTCCGATGATTAATCGGGTATGAAGAAACAAGGAAAAATGTTGTCCTGATATTCCGACGCACATTTCATGATTTAAATGGGAGCGCACAAGCTGCATATGCGCAATACTTCAGAGACAGACCAGCTTTTTATTTATCAAGATCAAGATGGCGCCGCACATGGCAGCCACGGTGTTCGGCTCTCCAGTGTTTGTACTGTTTTTGTTAGTTTTCCCTGTTTTTTGTCTCTCAAACACAATCAGTTTTACTAGGTTTGAACTGCTGAACATTCGGCAGAACACACCTCGAAATATCTTACTGGTTTTCGATTAATCGGACGTTTTACTAAACGTTGTAGTTGGCTGAGCGGCGGCACTGATCAAACGCCTCAGGACGCGCAGACGGGGAAAGCGAGCTGGCGCTCTCGTTAAGCTTCGACAGCGCGGATTTCGAATGGCGCTGCCTAGCATCCATCTGGCGAATCTCCGCTCTCTACCCAACAAAACGGACGAACTACTTCTGCTCACTCGGACAAATAAGGACTTTTCAAACTCCGCTGCTCTGTGCTTCGCGGAAACCTGGCTGAATGACGCGATAGCGGATGGCGCGCTCCATCTGCGGGGCTATCAACTGTTTAGAGCGGATCGTGACACAGAATCAACGGGGAAATCGCGTGGTGGCGGGACGTGCTTTTACATCAATGAGAGGTGGTGTACAGATGTAACAGTGTTAAAGAAGATGTGCTGTTCCAGAAGCAACTTTTCATTGACTGTAAGGTGTTCTATTCGCCGCGAGAGTTTTGCTCGTTCATTCTCATAAGTGTACACATTCCACCGCAAGCGAACGTAAGCCTGGCTCTACAGAAACTCACCGATCAGATCGCAGACACGGAGCAAAAACACCCGGACTCTGTTTTAATCATTCTTGGGGATTTTAATAAAGCTAATCTCTCATGTGAACTGCCAAAATACAGTCAGCATGTTACATGTCCCTCCAGAGACAGTAATATACTGGACCATTGTTACACAGTAATTAAGGATGCATATCGCTCTGTCCCACGGGCAGCTTTGGGACTCTCTGATCACTGCCTGGTTCATCTTATACTGACCTACAGGCAAAAACTTAAATCTGCTAAACCTGTAGTGAAGACTGTAAAAAGATGGACCAATGAAACAGAGCGGGTTTTACAAGCCTGTTTCGAATGGACCGATTGGAGTGTTTTTGAAGCTGCTGCAAATGATCTGGATGAGCTCACAGAGACTGTAACATCCTATATCAGTTTTTGTGAAGATATATGCATTCCTACCAGGACTTATTTAACATTTAACAATGATAAGCCATGGTTTACAGCAAAACTCAGACATCTTCATCAGGCCAAAGAGGATGCCTACAGAAAAGGGGATAGAGTCTTGTGCAATCAGGCCAGGAACACACTGAACAAGGAGATTAGAGCGGCTAAAAGGACCTATGCAAAAAGGTTAGAAGATCAGTTCGCTTCAAACGACTCAACCTCAGTGTGGAAAGGTCTGAAAGCCATTACAAACTACAAGACACCATCCCCCAGCACTGAGGTGAATCAACAACTTGCTGAAGACCTGAATGAGTTTTATTGTAGATTTGAAACCCCCCACACTCGTTCTGACCATCTCCTTACACAACCATTAACACCTCCAACAAACCCCCCCCCCCACCCCCTCCTGCTCTTCAGATTAGTGGAGAAGATGTGCGCCAGGTCTTCAGAAAGAACAAAAGAAGAAAGGCACCAGGCCCAGACGGTGTGACACCAGCCTGTCTGAAAACCTGTGCTGATCAGCTGGCACCCATCTTTTCACAGATCTTCAACAGGTCTCTGGAGTTGTGTGAAGTTCCATCATGCTTCAAACGCTCCACCATCATCCCCGTCCCAAAGAAACCCAAAATTACTGGACTTAACGACTACAGACCTGTGGCGCTCACGTCTGTCATCATGAAGTCATTAGAAAAACTGGTTTTGGCTTACCTGAAGGACATCACTGAACCCTTACTGGACCCCTTGCAGTTTGCTTACCGAGCAAACAGGTCTGTGGATGATGCAGTGAACATGTGGCTTCATCCTGCAACATCTGGACAGATCAGGGACTTACGTGAGGATCCTGTTTGTGGACTTCAGTTCGGCCTTCAACACCATCATTCCTACACTCCTCCAGACCAAACTAAACCAGCTCTCTGTTCCTAGCTCTATCTGTCAATGGATCACCAGCTTTCTGACGAATAGGCAACAGCTAGTGAGAATGGGGACATTAATGTCAGGTAGCCGCACCACCAACACTGGCGCTCCTCAGGGATGTGTTCTCTCTCCACTGCTCTTCTCCCTGTACACCAACGACTGCAAGTTTGCAGATGACACCACTCTCATCGGCCTAATTCAGGATGGTGAAGAGTCTGCTTACAGACAAGAGGTTGAGCAGCTCGCTGTCTGGTGCGGTCTTAACAACCTGGAGCTCAACACGCTCAAAACAGTGGAGATGGTCATAGACTTCAGGAGAAACCCCCCTGCACTCCCCCCTCTCAGCATCATGGACAGCACTGTGGCTGCAGTGGAGACATTCAAGTTCCTAGGATCCATCATCTCCCGGGACCTGAAGTGGGACACTCACATCGACTCCATTGCAAAAAAGGCCCAACATCCTTCGACAGCTGAAGAAGTTCAACCTGCCGCAGGAGCTGCTGAACCCCCCCCCCCCAATTGTGCAATAAAAATATGTGCAATAACCTATTCTATTCTATTCTACTCTACTCTATTCTATTCTGTTCTTTTTCTATCATCTGTAGCACAACTGTATATACAATTTATTTATTTTCTTAAATCTTATATTGCAATTTTTGTCTATTTATATTTACATATGTGTATTTTTTTATTCTCAACTTATATTATTTTCTCTGTGCTGTTGTTGTCGTCTCTGTGCACTGGAAGCCTGTGACACCAAAACAAATTCCTTGTATGCGTAAGCATACTTGGCAATAAAAGCTGTTCTGATTCTGATTCTGAAAAAATGCACGAATAGCATACAAACAACACATCACATTAAAGAATAACAAAATCGGACAAGCTTATCTCATAAAACATTAACCACGATTAGACTGTGCAAATTAAACAGAAATAATGTTAGCACTGCTTTCGTGCACTTACTTTGCTTTTTGATACAGTTGTCACGTATTAAATCAAATCGGAGTTGTTCAAATAAATTTATATTTTTCATCCCAGAGTTATTCTAAGATAACTGGTTATCATCTTAAACGTGACATAGTAGTAGTAATCACTGCGCAAGAATAAAAACAATAACATTAAAATAAAATTAAAACCATATATATATATATAATATATATATATATATATACAGTACTATGTAAAAGTCTTAGGCTACTAATATTTTCACCAGCTCAAAAAAATGGTTTAAAGTCTATATGTATTTCTATGTTTTGCTGTAGTGTGTGAGTAGGAAATATCAGTTTGCATTTCCAAACATTCATTTTGCCTTTAATTGTAATAATAATTCAGTCAGATTTTTGTTTGCACAAGAAGTCTGACAACAGCCAGTGCTCCACACAGAGATCTGATCTCATCATCATCCAGTCTGTCTGGAATGACGTGAAGAAACAGAATAAACTGAGACTAAATCCAGAAACCGTGGCAACGTCTCCAAGATGCTTCAAGAAACCTACCTGCAAAGTACTGTTAAATGTTTTAGCCACATGTGTAAAAATGCTGTAAAATGAAGATGCTGTCAAAAATAATGCCATAAATTGATTTTATTTATCAATTAACTTCTATTAACTAAATTAAATCAACATTTGGTAAACCATATTTGCGTTTAAAACAGCTTTTGCCCTAGATACATTTGCGCATAAGTTTTCAGGTAGCTTTGCATGTAGGATTCTTAAAGCAACTTGGAGATGTTGCCACAGTTCTTCTGGATTTAGTCTGTCTCAGTTTGTTCTGTTTCTTCATGTCATTCCAGACAGACTGGATGATGGTCAGATCAGATCTCTGTGTGGAGCACTGGCTGTTGTCAGTCTCCTTGTGCAAACAAAAATCTTGCTGGATTATTACAATTAATGGCAAAATGAATGTTTAGAAATGTAAACTGATATTTCCTACTGACACACTACAGCAAAAGATAGAAATAACTGATTTAAAACCATTTTTTTGTTGGTGAAAATACTAGTACTATATATATATAATACTATAAGACTTTTGCACAGTACTGTGTATTTATATATATATATATATACATATACTGTATATATATATACAGTTATTTTACATAGTTGTGTAAAATAACTTCCGCTGCTGCCATTCATACAGGCTACAGCGGAAGTTATTTTACACAACTATTTGATGCTTTCAGGTTCCGAATGCAGACCGTGAAAAAGGCTAATTGGGTTCCTTTCCCTTGTGTCTTTGCTGGTTCGTTTTGGTGTTTACCTGTTTCTTGGTCCAGAATATATCCTTTGATCTCTTGCTAGTTATTTTGATCTGCTCAAGTCATTTTGGATATCTTATCTAGTTATTTTGTTTCCTCGTTTCCTTTGTCTTCTCTAGTTCTGTCTAGTTTTTTTTTTTTTTTTGTGCATTGTAATCTTATTTTTTAAGTAGTTTCTCTTTTTGATTTAGATTTTCTTTTGCCCTGTTTTTGCAGTTCCAACTCCTTTTGGTTCCTGGCTTTGTTTTTACTCTTAGATTCTTTCTTTAGTTGGATTTGGTTGTTTATTGCCTTTGCTCTTTTTGTTCTCAATTGTCTGTCTTGTGTCATTGTGTTGTCTTCAGTCTCGTCTTGTTTGTTATTGTGTTTTGTCCTCTCCTGCCCTCACTCAGATGCCCTGGCCACTGACCCCTACTGCCTGAAAGCAGCTCTCCTCTCTAATGTGTCAAGTCTCTGGTTCTGGTAGAACCTATCTGGCGGCTAGTCTGTGGGACATCTGAGTTTCTCTTCAAGCTACGGTTTCCCAGTGTTCCTGTCTAGTTCTTCCTCTGGAGCTGCCTTCTCTGTACCTAAGACCGTTGCCATCTCTGACAATCTCCGGGTCATACCTCCTGCCCGTATTGTCACCTGCCCTGCCTCTCTGTTTGGACTGTTTCACTCCTCATTCTCCCTGCTGTTGTAGTCTACATCTTGTTAATAATATCACCTTTGTCTGCTCATTTGCATTTGGGTCCCATTTCTTGCAGTTTCCTGACAGAACGAACCAGCCACACTCAGGACCCAGCAATGAGCATCCGTATTTGTTCCTCCCAATACCGCCAAGGGGAGACTGCAACTCCAGCAGGCAGTGGCATCGCTCCGCCAGCAGGGCCGGGAGGTGGGTTCAGTTGCCCAGTGCTTCTGGACCATGGCAAGGGGCTTGGAGTACCCAGACTCAACTCTAAAAGTGGCGTTTAATCTCTGCTTGGATGACCCCCTACCCCTATGGGAAATGGAGCAACTAAGAGGCCTAGATTATTGGACATTTTCTAAGTATTTGCACCATCGCAAAGACTGGCAGATCCTTACACCACCAGAGTCAGCCTGCAGAGACTATACCACCCTCCTTCTCTCGTCGAGTCAGATTCAAGACCCTCTTCAGTCTCCTACATTAAAGCATAGACTGAGGAGGAAGAGAGCAGCTAAGACTGCTGTATCTGTTTCCAAGTCCACTGAGTCAACTGCAGTCAGTGTAAAAACGATCACTGCAGAGGATCTGTTCCAGTTATCCCAGAGTCTGTCAAGTCTTCTCCAGTCATTCCAGAGCCAGACTGCAGTGCCCAACCTGTTCTCTCACCCTCACTGAGTCAAGTCCCAGATCATCTTGTGACTCCGTGGAAGCGTAGGTCAAGAAGAAAGGGAGCAGCCCAGAACGCTGCATCTGTCTCTGAGCCCGTTGAGTCTACTCCTTCCATTCTAGGTCCAGTTGAGTCCAATCCTGCCAGTCCAGGGCCACTTGAGTCCGCACCTGCCAGTACAAGGTCAGTTGAATCTGCTCCTGCCGGTTCAGAGCCAGTTGAGTCCACTCCTGCCAGTCCAGGGCCACTTGAGTCTGCACCTGCCAGTACAAAGCCAGTTGAATCTGCTCCTTCCAGTCCAGATCCAGTTGAGTCTAATCCTGCCGGTCCAGTGCCAGTCGAGTCTGCTCCTGCCTGTCCAGAGCCAGTCAAGCCCGCTATAGATATTTCAGAGCTAGTCAAGACAGATCCCGTCATCCCTAAAATGGCCAAGTTAGCAGCAATAACTTCAAAGCTGTTTAAGTTAGATACAGTCACTTCAGAGGCAGCCATGGCTGCTGCTGTCACCCCAGAAGCAGATGATCACACACTGCTGTGCCCCCTAAAGCCAAAGCGATGGAGGGCCCGTGTTGTGAAGCTTGACACTCCCTCTCAGGGGGATCCAAGTCCTATGGTCCAGGAGGGCCCAAATCAAGAGATCCCAGGCACGTTGGTCCATGTGGGCCTGAGTCAGGAGGCCCCAAGTCCAGTGTCCCAGGAAGACTCAAGTCAGGAAGCCCTACCTATAGTGGTCATGGAGAACCAGAGTCAGAAGGTCCCTAGTCCAGTTGCCCAGGTGAACCCAGGTCAGGAGGCCCAGGGTCCTGTGGTCCTGAAGGAACCAACTCTGATGGTCCAATATCCAGTGTTCCCAGATGTATGTAACCTGGTAGAACCATACCCAAGGGTGCCCACTTCACCAGTTGTCTCTGCACTAGTGAAGGAAGCTCTGGCTGTCCATCTAACTTTACCTGAATCACCTGTTAATCCTGTCATGCCCAAGAAAGGCCTGTCCTCAGAGCCTGTTCTGGTTCCAGATCTGGAGGCTCTTCCTGAGCGTCCTAATCCGCCTGCTATGGCCAAGAAGGCCTTATCTGTGCTGCCGACTAGTCATGCCATGACCACAAAAGGGGATGCTGTCCGTCAAGTCATGTTTTTTTAAATCATTCCTGCTTCAGTCATGGATGCCTGCCCAGAGCAGCCGAATTGCTTTGCTATGGCCATGGAGACTGACTCTGAGCAGTCCACTCACCTTGTCATGACCACTGAGGCCATTCTCAAGCAGCCTGCTCTCACCGTCCTGGCCACCGAGGTCATGTTCATGTAGCCCACTCTCTCTGCAATGGCCACTGAGGCCATCCCTGAGCAGCCCGCTATTATTACCACACAGGCCAATCCTGAGCAGCCAGTTCTCTCTGCCACAGCTCCAGTCCAGGAGCCTCCAGAGTCCGCTCCATTCAAGGAGTGTGCATAGTCCGTCAGGGCAGACCAGGAGGGCACGTCAGAGTCAAGCCCTATGTTTGTCCCTGAAGCCCTGGAAAGTGCTTCCAAATCTGTACCTGAGCCTGTTCTAGCAACTCCTGAGCTGGTTTCCCAAGGATGCCCCCTCTCTGCTTGTGCAGTCTTGGCCCCTGAGTTTGTCCCAAGGTCCTTCACGAGTCAAGATTTGGCCTCGGAAGCAATGAAGGCTATTCCCAAGACCCCTCCAGTGAGACGAGCCCACGTCTCTAGAAGGACCACCAACAAGATCCCCAACCCGCCCTCCCAATTAGCTAGCCCTCTTGGATCCTCCAAACCAGAACCTCAAAGTATTCCCTGGAATTATTTTCCTCCCTCCCAGTCCCACCCCTGTGTTTCCTGGCTACCCTGGAGTTCCAAGTTTTGTTCCCCTGCTTGATTGTCTGCACCTGGTCCTCGTGTGTGCTGCTCCATATATTGGGTTCCTTTCCCTAGTGTCTCTGCTGGTTCGTTTTGGTGTTTACCTGTTTCTTGGTCCAGAATATATCCTTTGATCTCTTGGTAGTTATTTTGATCTTGCTCAAGTCATTTTGGATATCTTATCTAGTTATTTTGTTTCCTCGTTTCCTTTGTCTTTTCTAGTTCTGTCTAGTTTTTTTTTTGTGCATTGTAATCTTATTTTTTAAGTAGTTTCTCTTTTTGATTTAGATTTTCTTTTGCCCTGTTTTTGCAGTTCCAACTCCTTTTGGATCTTGGCTTTGTTTTTACTCTTATATTCTTTCTTTAGTTAGTTAGAACTCTTTTTGTTCTCAGTTGTCTGTCTTGTGTCATTGTGTTGTCTTCAGTCTCGTCTTGTTTGTTATTGTGTTTTGTCCTGTCCTGCCCTTACCCAGATTCCCTGGCCACTGACCCCTACTGCCTGGAAGCAGCTCTCCTCTCTAACGTGTCAAGTCTTCTGGTAGTACCTATCTGGCGGCTAGTCTGTGTGACATCGGAGTTTCTTTTCAAGCTACGGGTTCCCAGTGTTCCTGCCTAGTTCTTGCTCTGGAGCTGCCTTCTCTGTGCCTAAGACTGTTGCCATCTCTGACAATCTCCGGGTCATAACTCCTGCCTGTATTGTCACCTGCCCTGCCCCCCTGTTTGGACTGTTTCACTCCTCATTCTCCCTGCTGTTGTAGTCTACATCTTGTTAATAAAATCACCTTTGTCTTCTCATTTGCATTTGGGTCCCATTTCTTGCAGTTTCCGGACAGACTTCTCAAACACACCTATTCACACCTAGTGAAAACAAGACACATGAACAAAAGGAACACATGGTAGGAACACATGACAGGGTAGGGAAACACATGACAAGGCAGGAACATGAAACATGGCCAAATATCAAAATAAAAGACATGAAAACAAACAAAACCCAAAACCGTTTACAGTTTGTGATGTCACTAACCAAGGAAGCAGCTGGTTGCAGTTAGTGATGGGAAGTTTACTGACTCAAATCTTTAAATCTTGTTCATCAGAATGAACGAATTATTTTTCAAGTCATTTCGTTCATTTTGTTCACTTCAGCAGAATATAATTTAAATGTTACATGTTAATAGCCAAATACCACAACACATCTACTTATACATGCAACATTTTGAAGAAGACTGTTAATGCAATAAAACAATAATGATACGAATAATCATATTCAACTGAATAATCATCTCTCGAATCTTCGGGTTTGAGTCATTTGTTCCCAACCCCATAGACCTTAAAGGTATGTAGTCCCGGAAACAGAGTTGATTAGTTCATCTCACAAGTCTTTGAGTTCGAGTCATTCGTTCTTTTGTCACGTGCCCGCCTCCCGGCTCAGTCTCTTACAACGAATACAAACATGACATATTATTAACTGTATGCTGTTATTATGTAAGTGTCTTTGCTTTAGCAAAGTGATTTTTCTTCATCATACGAGTAAAGTTTAAAGCCTCTTTATTACCACTAGGGTTGTGCGATAAATATCGTCTGCAATATATATCAGCTGCTGTAATATTCCTGAATGATTCAACTGTTTAAATGATTCGGTTCAATCACTATGACTCACTTATTAACTGTGACTTGATGCAACATACTGTGGTTTTTAATTCCATATTTAAAGTATCTTTTTATTATTTAAATAATATTTCAAATATCAGTATGCAACGTTTTATGTTTAAAATATCAAAACATTATTTGTGCATTTGTAACTGGAGGTTAAATGCATTCATGACCTGCAAACTGTGTGTAAACTTCAGATGCAGCTTCTGTATTTCCTCTGCATTGCAAAGATGCATTTTGCTGATACTGATTTATTTTGCTTGGTAACAGCCCAAATGTAAGAATTTGACTCAAAAGATAATGCGCACTTTTAGAAAAAATGGCTTTAAAATGGTTCAAATGGCCATAAAAGGTAAAAATCAATTTAAACTTATTGGAAAAGATTAGTTACTATCAGTGTTCCAGAAAATAAAATCCCAGAAAATATTGAGATATTTTTTGTCAATGTCGCACACCCCTAATTACCACATTCAATTACAGAAATTTTCAAATGTATAAATTGTGAGAAATAAAAAGCTACAATTTGTGACCAGAAACACATCACTGTAAATGTGTTTGTAAGGAAGGTTGGGAATTATTAACTAATTTCTCTATCCAGTACTGCTGTCACGTAACAAAAGAATGAACGACTCGGACCTGAAGACTCGAGAGGTGAAATAATCATTTCTCCTTCCGGTACAGACTGCGTAGCGTCTATGGGGCTGTCACGGGATGAACGAATGACTTGAACCCGAGCCAGAAGACTCGAGAAGTAAACTAATCATTTCTGTTTGCTATGAAGAATCAATAGGATGGTGCATATTAAAGATTATTTCAAATTAAACAAATCGTTCATCAACGACACATCACTAGTTGCAGTCCCACCAGTCATTTGTTGTAGGCCTGTTATACATCTAATACAGCATACTACATTTCTGCCAAAATCTCATAATTACAATGAATGTTACTTCAGTAAATCTGCAATCAATGTTGTTAGGAAAATCAACATTCTTTTGTCTGGGTTTTGGACTGTATAACAGAGAATTCAGCAAATTCAAATGCTTCTTACTGAATCTCACAACGCTGTTGTGTCTGTTGCGTAACTGAGATGTGAACTTGAGCTGTGTATTAATTTTTTTTTAAATCAGTTGTAATCATAATGTTATAAGAGTTATATATATCATAAAATTATGATGTATAAAAAATTATATGATATATATATATATATATATAAAAATCATAAGGCAACATTTTTATTGAGAGAAAATTAAATAAGACATGAGACTGACCCCCCCCCCCCCAAAAAAAGAAAAAACAGAAATAAGACAAACAAATGAAAAAGCAAAATATATAGTGCAAGGAGGTTCCACTGGCTTTTTTTTTTAGGACCCTGTGAGGTCAGTAGCTGAAGCATGTCATATCTTGTTTCAATAATAAAAGAGCCCAAAGTGCTTCATTTAAACAGATCAAACAAACAATGATAAATGATGAAATACCAACCAATCACATCAGTGTCAATGGGTGACCCAAAAAGCCTTACATAATCTTGGGTTATTACTTATGTTCAGAAGTAAATAATTTATCATAAATGGTTTAGGTTTTCAGAGGATATTAGAAAATGTACAGATTTATTGTTTCTGAAGTTTGGGTTTCTGCTTTATATTGGGATGGTTAAATATAATGGGATGGTATGTCCCAAATGTGCTCTTTTGCAAGACCTTCTTAGTGTGTACTAAAGGTCAAACATGAGCTTGATGGAGTAGTCGTCAAAGTTAAAATGATGCTTAGTGTGGGTTTGTGGGAACTTTATGTTAATAAAGACATGAATAATCATAGACAGGCTTAAGAGAAACCACACAAAGAAAAGCCAACTCTGTGCACATAAATATCTGACATTTCCCCCCTAAATAAAGGCTATCTTTGCCTTATGGTTTGTGTTGTCTCCTTTAGTACTTAGCTGACTTTCAAACAATAATATCCTACTGAACAAATGCCTGACCTCTGATGATGAATCATGTAAGTGAAGACCAGTTACCTGCAAAACAAGCTACCATGTTCCTCACACTGTTCACATAATTTGTGATGTCTTTAATGCCAAAAGCAAACAAAGAAAGAAGATACAAACATAAGCTGAGATATAAGTGTTTTTTTGTGTATACTATCACTGGGTGTATGAGGAAAACACAATTCTCAAAGAACATATAAATAGTCTAATGTAAATTATATTATTGGTGCTTGGATGTATTATTGGTCTTACTACTAAGTATTATTAGTATGAGCAATAAAAAGTCCTATGCTACAGATGGCATGAACATAGCTTATGACTATGACAATTTACCTAATAAAACACATGAAAACATGAGCATAAAATGGAATAGACATGACAAAAGTGATTGTGACTCTTCTGAAGAATTTAAATAATCTTTTGGTTCATATAGATTACTTTTATGATCTTTTTGAAGTGTTTAGGACAATAAATGGAATTTCAATACAGCGACTGAAATCTCTCAGATTTTATTACAAATATCTTTATTTGTGTTTTGAAGATTTATAGGTTTTGGATGACTAGCTGTGTAAAAGATGAAATGGGGTTAAAACCTGGCATGTGAAAGCAAGTGATAAACACCGTTAGGGGGACCATTTTGATCAGTGTTGTGCTAAAGTAGTGGTTTTTAAACCCTGGTTTGTGACCCTCTGGTGGGTTGAAAGACAAAAAATCTTTCCCCCATGCTATATATATATATATACTGTCCAAAAAAACAGTTTGTGTAAAAGAATCAGCATTGACAGCAAATTTTATTTTTGGGTGAACTATCTCTTTAAAATGTAAATAAATATATAAATATCAACAACTTCATATATAGTGTGTGTCTAAACTAAGGATTGAGGTCTGTCAGATAAAACATCAGCTTAGTGATGCTTCAGTCAGACAGTTGTTTTATTCCAACCAGGGGTGTAGCCACGGGTGTGCCAGGGTGTGCCGGTGCCTAAAAATAGATGCAAAAATATATTTTTTTATAATCTTATAAACATGGGCGGCGCTAAACAGGGGCTACCAGCTGCTTCAGCACCCACACGAAAGCAACCCCATAGCACCGACATACATAAAAAATTAGATAAAACAAATACATTTGACTCATTACGCAAGCATAGCTCCTGTATTGCAGTATAACCTGACGTGATTAGCAGGCGCACTTTTCGAAATGTCACAGCATTTCATTTTAAAAAAGAAAAATGCCAAGTAGGCCTGCCCCTGACTAAAGATTTTTCTAGTTAACGATTCACACGTTTATATTTAAATTGAAAAATATAATAACATACTAACCATCCTTAAATATATAGGTGTATAGACTATTCTGCACTCAAGCGCGTGCATAAAGACTGCACCAGAAAAAGTATTGATTATGAATGTATTGGGGGGGGGAGGAAACATTTAAATTATTTGTTAATAAACTAGTGCTTTTTTCTCAGTCAGTGTCGGCTGAAAAGATGAAGTTGCCGAATGCCGACGCTGCACTGGTAATCTCTGCATGAACGTCTTTAATAGAGGAATGTGCCTTTTCATTCTGACTGCGTAATCAGAGTGGTTCGTTTAATATAGACTACATTTTAAGCGTTCTATGGATTTCTTTGCAATGCAAGGGATTGCGCTGGCGCCTCCATGCCATGCAGTAAGCGCAACAGGCAAATAATCAAGTTGATATGCGCACGTACAGTGCATATATATTCATCTAAAAGAAGCAGCTGTGGGGATGCCTAAAACAGGACCTGAATGTGGAACAATGGAGAATTCTCCCTCTTTATTGTCTTTCTTTCTTTCTTTCTTTCTTTTTGTTTGATTGTTTACACACTTCGTGTAACTTAGTAGGGGAGCGTGGGGCACAACCCAGGGGCATTTCTAGGATTTTAAAACATTCGGGGCTGGTGCCAAAACATCAGGGGCTAGTGGTGGTGGATGAGCTAACATCATACTTATGTAAAATTTTGTTAGACACAGGTGGGTGAACCTGGATCCTTCTAGGGCCATGCAAAATTTGAGATATTTTAAATGAAAATTTAAGAGTTTTAAGGTGCACTTTAAGAGTTTAAAAATAAGAGCTCCAAGTTAACCCATGTTCAGTGTGCAAATTAAACAAAGAATAAAAGTCAGTGACCTGACTCACCTCTCTTCCGATACTCTGAAAACATCGGATCATGAACTTATCATGTGAGCAAAGTCATATTGTGCTTTTGATTTTAGTTCATTTGACCGATACTTTGCCAAAGCAGTGGCACAAAACAGTGTTGTTACACTATAAAAAATAGTATAGTAAATAGTAAATCAATGCAAATAGCAAACAAAAGTATTGTAGTAAAGTAAAACAAAATTATGAAGTATTATAACAAAATTATAACTTTACAAAAATACATTACACAAATACAATAATAAATTTGAAAATGTATTTACAACTGTAACAAATATATATATTTGCATGCAAAAATAGGGCCCCATTTTATTTTTTCCAAATTCATTTTTTTTTCTGTTTTAATTTTTCTGGACTCCTTTTTAATGGTTAAATTTAATTTTATTAATCAAAAACAACAACAACAACAACAACAAAACGTGTAATTAATTAAAACAATGAAACTTTAACATCAGTTTGTCAAAAGTTATGTTTAGGGCCCTTTGAAATTGTTACTAAATTTGTTTTAGCATGTCTATTTATTTGAATGCATAAAACAGCTTTATTTATTTCTACAACATCCTTATGAAATTCTGTGTTGTGTATTTAAAATTTTCTCGTTATCAAATAAAGGCATAAAATATTAATTTATCTTTTAATTAATGAAAATTAAATTTTATTTTTGGCAAATAAAGGGGAAGTACTATTAAAATTTAAAAGATGGAAGAAATATTGTCTAACAAAGTTTTATTAATTTTTCAACAGTAGCAGTAGTAGTAGTACTATGGTACGTATATTCTACTGAATGATAAAAGTAATATATAAAAAAATAAAGTAATAAAAAAGTATAAAGTAATATATTTCTGGCACAATGTCTACAAGCTAAACCAAACTTTTTTTGACAATTCCGCGAATTCCTCGGAAATCATTTGGCGATATCAACCCATAAAAACATTTGGGGCTAGAGAAAAATCTTTCGGGGCTCGAGCCCTGAAAGATTAGCCCTAGCGACGCCCCTGGCACAACCTAACACTTTTTGAATTTCTCAGTTTATGTAAATCCACGTGGTGTTCAGAGGATAATTTTTCGTCCACGTTAATTTCATACTTGACTTGTACAAATATGTCGCTTTGTTTCATAATTACAGTGTATACGTTTTCCGTTATTTACCTCAAAAGAAAGGAAGACATAACAAAAGTGATTGTGACTCTTCTGAAGAATTTAAATAATCTTTTCGTTCATATAGATTACTTTTATGAACTTTTTGAAGTGTTTAGGACAATAAATGGAATTTCAATAGAGCGACTGAAATCTCTCAAATTTCATTACAAATATCTTTATTTGTGTTTTGAAGATAATAAAAAATCAGTTTATAGGTTTTGGATGACTAGCTGTGTAAAAGATGAAATGGGGTTAAACCTAACACTTTTTGAATTTCTCAGTTTGTGTAAATCCACGTGGTGTTCAGAGGATTATTTTTTGTCCACGTTAATTTCACACTTGTCTTGTACAAATATGTTGCTTTGTTTTATAGTTACAGTGTATTCGTTTTTCGTTATTTACCTCAAAAGAAAGAAAGTGAAGAGTGACAACATGCCCCCTGTCACGTTGTTGCTGGTGCTGGATGGAAGACAGGATACAACGTACGGAACAAATCTAATTTTAATTACTTTCACGAGGAACAGACAGGAACACACTAATCAACAATATGCAACGACATGCAACGACAAAGACCGAACGGGAACTAAACACAAGGTGGAACTTAAATACACAAACTAATCAGAACAAACACAGGTGAAGACAATGAAACACTCAGGAAGAAACAAGGAGGGCGTGACTAGGGTGACGAGAGGGCTGAGTCCAGGGAGCACATGGTGAAATCACAACAAAAACACACGATGACAATAAGGATACGTGACATTACCCCCCCCTCTCACAAGGCGCGACTCGCGCCGTAACACATACACTGGGGTGGGGGGGTGGGCGCCCTGGAGGTCCGTGCTGGACAGACATCGGGTACTTAGGGGCGTACCTCCAGGGCGGATCAGGGAGTTCAGGAGGCCATGGTGGATCAGGGAGTTCAGGAGGCCATGGCCGGACAGACAGTTCAGGTGGCCATGGCGGGTCCGGGGGCTCAGGAGGCCATGGCCGGGTAAACAGTTCAGGTGGCCATGGCGGGTCTGGGGGCTCAGGAGGCCATGGCCGGGTAAACAGTTCAGGTGGCCATGGTGGATCTGGGGGCTCAGGAGGCCATGGCCGGGTAAACAGTTCAGGTGGCCATGGCGGGTAGCCCCCCCCCAAAATTTTCTTGGGGAAATTTACAGTACTGCCAGCCGTAGGGAGCGCTGGATGAGGTGCTGGCTCAGGAGGGCGCGCTGAAGGAGGAGCCGGCTCAGGAGGGCGCGCTGAAGGAGGAGCCGGCTCAGGAGGGCGCGCTGAAGGAGGAGCCGGCTCAGGACTTTGTCTTGGCTTATGAAAAGCACCAGGAACTTGATTTGACTCAGGAGATGTAGCCGTGACGTGACTTGACTCAGCCGTGACGTGACTTGACTCAGCCGTGACGTGACTTGACTCAGCCGTGACGTGACTTGACTCAGCCGTGACGTGACTTGACTCAGCCGTGACGTGACTTGACTCAGCCGTGACGTGACTTGACTCAGGAACCACAGCCGTGGCTTGACTTGGCTCAGTAGCTGCAGCTGCAACTTGACTTGATTCAGGGAACACAGCTACAACTTGACTTGACTCAGGAAGGCTGGGCGGAACCAGCGGAGGGTTAAGAAGGCTGGGCGGAACCAGCGGAGGCTTAGGAGAATTAGGGGAGATTATAGGAGCAGTGAACTCCATTGGGATTGCCCTGTCCATAATGTTCATTCCAGCACTCATGACTGGGGACTCAGGCTTGGGGGCAATCTTGGCTTGGGGCTCAGGAACGGAGGCCATCTTATGTGCAGATTCTGGCGTGGCGGCCATCTTGCTAGCAGGCTCTGGCGTGGCGGCCATCTTGCGAGCAGGCGCTGGCGTGGCGGCCATCTTGCGAGCAGGCGCTGGCGTGGCGGCCATCTTGCGAGCAGGCGCTGGCGTGGCGGCCATCTTGCGAGCAGGCGCTGGCGTGGCGGCCATCTTGCGAGCAGGCGCTGGCGTGGCGGCCCGAGGGACAGGGCTCTGGGCGGTGGCCGGCGGCCGGCGGATTAGAGCGCGGGGATGAGGCCGGCCGCATCGGGCTGAGGACAGCGGTGGAGCTCTGGAGGATGACTGGGGATTTGGGACTGGGCTGACGGTTCGAGCCGTTGACACGGTATGTGGAGGTTCTCGGCTTAGGGCAGGCGGGCGCATGGCGCTGTGTCTGGGAGGAGACTGGAGGATGAGACCTAATCGGACTCTGAACTTCTTCTACTTCAAAATCAGATCCGTTTAAATAGAGAATCAGATTGATTAGCTCGATCAAGGGGAAACTACAAGTGGGAAGCTCGCAGCGTATTGTCTCATCATCCAGCCCCAAAACAAACACAGCGCCAAGAGAAGTTTCGTGCCAGCCTACCTGGTGGGAGAGCTCGATGAATTCCTCCACATACCGTTCCAACTCACGACCGTCCTGCCGCAGTCTCCACAAAGCGTCCTCAGCCCAACTCATCTTCTCTTTATAAGGTCGGTCTTTCTGTCACGTTGTTGCTGGTGCTGGATGGAAGACAGGATACAACGTACGGAACAAATCTAATTTTAATTACTTTCACGAGGAACAGACAGGAACACACTAATCAACAATATGCAACGACAAAGACCGAACGGGAACTAAACACAAGGTGGAACTTAAATACACAAACTAATCAGAACAAACACAGGTGAAGACAATGAAACACTCAGGAAGAAACAAGGAGGGCGTGACTAGGGTGACGAGAGGGCTGAGTCCAGGGAGCACATGGTGAAATCACAACAAAAACACACGATGACAATAAGGATACGTGACACCCCCTATGTGGGGTACATTGTAACATGCGAGGGGCATGTTGTAACATGACCATATGACAGCTTAAAATGTTATCTGATAGAATGAAAAAAATATACATGACAAACTAAATTATTTTATCAATAAAATAAAATGATTAACTTTTTCAAATAAAATAATGCAGTTTTTTAATTTAAAAAAAAAAAATCAAATTTTTGAGGTTCACAGTGAACACATCGCAACCATGCGTGAGACGGCAATGATAGCAAAACACGGCTATACAATATGGTTCAAAACAATGTGCGCAAATAGATGAAATGCATTCAGACATTCAAAAAAAAAAAAAAAAACACCCCCCTCCCTCCAAACACAGCTCTCATAGAACACCATACACATAAACGAGCCAAAATGCTTTACATTTCTTGAAATAATAATTTCCTCAACGTTAAACATCGACAAAAACATCATTGTCAATCTTTATTCACCTGTTTCTTGTGGTTTCTTTTTAAAATCCATAAAAGTAAATAGTGAAAACTACATGGCTAATGTCATAGAATAGCATAGTTTAATATAGCGGGGCAGATTGTAACGCAGTGTTACAATGTTCCCCATCAGCGCGATTGGAATATAAAAGTGGTTAGTGTCTTCTGATGACTTGCCAAGCATTAATAAACTGATAAATAACAGATTGGCGATTAAAATAATAGCATATTTGTCTCATTTTAAATGAATACTAAAAACTGAGAAGAAAAATGTACTTCAGCCAAAAATGTTCTTTTACTATAGTAAAATATATATTCAGCGATATCATCAAAAGGCTTTTGAATTTTGGCGCACTTTTTTCTCTGTGTAGTGTTGCTATGGCAACTAGTAAATTCCCTAAATTTGGTTATGCTAGTGTGCGTTGAAATATTTAAACCACGTGTGTTACAGTTAACCCTGTGTTATTTAATACAAGTTTTATCTGTAAGTAGGCCTACTTGTTCACACAGCCACATGTTTACAGAATAATTGCATTTATTTTCGTTAAATACAATTCTTAATACAACATGTTTTACCGTTTAAACATCAAGGGTATGTGAACGTTTAAACTGCTTAATTTGTGTGTAAAAGCCTATTATGTGAAAAAGCTTATTCTGGCCAGTATAAATGCAACATGCTTTTCTTGCAGTTTTTCTGAGGCACACCCAAAGTCTCTTTTCTGGCTACGCTACTGATTCCAACCATTAATTCTGGTTGGATGCTTCCATAAATATTTGGTTTACATGGAGTGACTTTTCAACAATGTTTAATGGTGCATTGAAATATTTAAATGATTGCCCATTTAAGCCACAACTAGGCTAGGTTTTACCATATTCACAGCTAGTACAGCTGGCCTAGACTACAACAGAGACATGAGGTGGGCTTTTTCAGCTTTGGCCTGTAAGCAGTCACTTAGAAACCACCTTACACAACCTTTCATATACTCATGAGCACTCATGAGCGCCCAAGCAGCGCTAGTTCAGAGCAAAAACTTATCAATAGCATCTTTTTTGAAAGTTCTTTTGTTTCTTATATGTCTCAAGAGTCTAAAAACCTTTCTTTGTAGTGTTTTTCTATTGGTGGACCCTGGAGTGTTGCTTCATTGATCACTATAAAACAGCAGTTAGATTATTTTGGATTGCAATATGGGACCAACAGTGTAGTTGTTCAACTCAGCAAATACATTGGGGTTTAAATGACATTCTGCAGTGTTAAACATTGCCAGTGAATTGCTTCCACTCCAGCTCTCAGTGTCCCAGTGGTGGCTTAAGTGCTTAGATCTGTCTGAGTGGAGTAGGGACTGTTATAAGCACAGTTGTAAGCCCCATGTTTCTGGCTGGTGTCTAGTCAGTGTATCCCTGAATACAGCAATGCGTTAACTACTCTGGGTACTGTAGCATGTTTTTGCTGAGGATAAGTAGTTTTATGTTGTGACAAAGTTTTGTCAATCAAACCTCTTTTCATATCAAATAGAACTTATTTATAGGGATGCACTAATATTACTTGTCAGTTAATAATTATTTTCATGTTGTAAATTAATGGTCAGTATTAAAATATATACCAATTAGTCTACATAAATTAACAATAAAAAAGCTAAAAGCTAAACTCAGCCATTATACATATATACATATATGTACAGTATGATTTTTTTTAACATAATGTAAAGTTATAACAGTGTTATTAAATTTTAAAACTACTAAACCATTCCTACTCAAATTAACTGATTGTCCAATATCAATAATAAAAAAAAAAACTTATTTGCCAAAAAATATTAGCCAAGAAACAATGTTATACTTATATATAGTGCATCCCTACTTATTTTGTGCTGTAGAATAGATTATAGCATGCTAATTGTGCACATTGCTTTGTGTCAGTTGGGTAAATGTAATTTTTTTCAATCAACAAAATATGACTTAAAAAGCAAGAGGGTTTTTTTCTTGTAAGCCTGTAAATTATCATTTTTTTTTTTTTTTTTTGGAAATTGGTAATGTTTTATTAGTGTTTTTCAAGGAACCCGCACAATTGCTGCAGGACACAAACTGACACAACTCACTGTTGATTTCACTGTTGTAGGAGAAAGACTCTAGGGCGGTTGCTATGGTGCTGAAGGAGCTACCAAGTAAGGCATCCTCAGATGGAAAACCCCTGCTCACCGTGACAACCAAGGTGGGCTGAGCACATACACCCACCAACAGGGAGCACCAAGCGTGAGTGTGACTGTGTGAATAAGTAAAACCAAGGGCTTGGTGCACCCTGTTTTGAATATCAGTTAGTGTTACGTGACACACATGAGCCATATGTGTGGAAGTGCTGAAGTTGCTTCTTGTTGTTGAAAGCAAGCTGCTCTATGGGGTTCGAACTAGATGATGTCATAAAGACCCATGACAATGGGGTGGTCCTTTGGGACCGTCAGTATTTCACAACCCAAACAAGAGTGGCATTTGCTTAACGTGAGTGCTACTCTCCTCATAAGCAGCTGCAGAATGTTCTGTTGCTTGAATGTTATTTCTGTTGTTGTTTTGGCTTTGAATCGCATGTTCGTTACCTGTTTTATACCGAATCCAGAGCTGCATGTTCATGTTATTTGCTGTTTGTTCACACACAGGGAATCATTTATTTGCAGGAAGCAAATTAAATGTGGATGGAGAGTCTTGCCGCAATGTGGGGAGGCTTATGTTATTTATTTATTGTACTGCCATTCTTCAGTTATATGAAGTAAATAAATGGATGTCATTTTTGGCTGTCTGTAAAAGGTTTACCCAAATGTTGGAGGATTTTGTGATTTGGAGGGCTTGGTTCTATTCCATTGGGGATGTGGCAGAGAGCCATGCATTTCTCAATACATAGTGATGAGCTGCTCAATGGGGAATTTACTGCCAGTTACTGCTGAGAGCGTGTATTGTGAAAATGGGCTGAAAAACACTTGCATCTCATCCCCTACAAAAGACCACGTAAAATTGAAAGTAATTGGTGAAATTCTTGTACAGTTTAGACTGAATTTAGGATACACAAAAGACAAAATTTTGAGCAATTCAATGACCTATATAATTATAAAGCAATAAGGAAGTTCCTTTTCAGGTATGAAACGGCTAGAGATAAAAATATGCAGTTGGATTCAGAATTCAGAGGGTGGACTCAGCCTCTGTAAAAATGTACTGTACCCCCAAATTAGCACAATGTGCTGTTTTTACTTAAAGAATTTTGAAAGACATGTAACAGTGCCAACTAGTGCTCTACGCCATCCTCATACTTGGTTGTGTTAGATGCAGCAGACTATTAAAGTCAGCAAAACAAACAAACTTTACTGTATCATTTGTTAAAAGGACAAAGTGCACTCGACTGCTATTATCAATATAACACACTCAAACAATCCCTATTAGATAAAATTTCTGTGAGCAGTCATAGCACAATGTTAAATGAGAAGTTTACTTCCAGAACAAAAATGTACAGATAATGTACTCACCCCCTTGTCATCCAAGATGTTCATGTCTTTCTTTCTTCAGTCATAAAGAAATTGTTTTTTGAGGGAACCTTTTCAGGATTTTTCTCCATATAATGGACTGCTATGGTGCCCTGAGTTTAAACTTCCAAAATGTGGTTTAAATGCGGTTTCAAACGATCCCAAATGCGGTTATAAATGATCCCAGCGAGGAGGAAGGGTCTTATCTAGCAAAACAATCGGTTATTTTCATAACAATAATACAATTTATACACTTTTTAAGGTCAAACGCTCGTGTTGTCTTACTCTGCTGAACTCCGGAACTTTTTTCCGGTTCATGACAGTTAGGGTATGTCGAAAAACTCCCATCTCATGTTCTCCCTCAACTTCAAAATCGTCCTATAACGCTGTTTTACCGTTTTTGTTAAGGGTGTTTCATTTTCTTTGCATGTTCACTTGGTCGGTCGGTACTTCTGCAGCGATGTAGGATGATTTTGAAATGATTTTTTAAGTTGAGGGAGAAAATATGATTGGAGTTTTTCGACATACCATAACTGTCTTGAACCAGAATGAACAGAATTCATGCAGAGTAAGACAAGACAAGTGTTTGAGATTGTATTTTTTTTTAATGAAAATAACCGATCATTTCGCTAGATAAGACCCTTCTTCATTGGCTGGGATCATTTACAACCGCATTTGGATTGTTTGAAGCCGCATTTAAACAGCATTTTGGAAGTTCAAACTCGGGGGACCATAGCAGACCATTATATGGAGAAAAATCCTGAAATGTTTTCATCTAAAAACATAATTTCTTTACGACTGAAGAAAGAAAGACACAAACATCTTGGATAACAAGGGGGTGAGTACATTATCTGTAAATTTTTGTTCTGGAAGTGGACTTCTCCTTTAATATGCCGGACAAATGATATTGCCACAGTCTATAATAAGCCCAATTTGCATAAGGAGGCATGTTTTTGCTGAAGAAAAAGACCATAAATATATGCACATTTAATTAAACTGTATTGTGGGTGGTTTGTCAATAAATCGCTTCAACTATTTTGTGAATTCACAGAGTGTAAAAACTGAGTTTGGTGCTTGTAGGATTTCAGGATGGACTTCATGCGTTCTTTATACATTACTAAGAGGCCTTTACCAAACACAAGACTGATAAATGGGTTCCCTTGTGTGCCCCGTATTGATAATTTATGACCTCTGTTATGAAGTGGGCGCTCTCAGTGCTGACCTTTGTCAAGGGCAGTTGTTTTCTAATTTAGCAATTCTTGTCAGCCATAAAAATCACCATTGTATTGCTTCATATGGCCAGATCTAAAGATTTGCGTCACAATTTATGTCACAACATGCTACACCAGAATGATTCATTGTTATATGTATTGTATACACGTTGTATGTATTGTGGTCTGTGATACTTGTAAACCAGTCAGTAGATTTTTGAAAATTTATTTACAAATGTCAGTGAGGTACAGCATTTTATCACTTAAGAGATGCATTATGCCCTATAGTAAATATTGTAGGCTATCTGATGTTTGGTCTGACTTAGTTATTTCAATCATTACTACTATCCACAGGTAAGAAGACACCCTATGTGTTGTGAGATTAGACCATTTACTGTAGTTCAGTAACCCCAGTTCGGTTACACTTTAGAATAGGAAACACTTATACACTATTAACTACAAATTTATTCCCTCAATAAATAAATAATTTGCTGTTTATTAATAGTTAGTAAGGTAGTTGTTAACTTTAGGTATTGGTAAGATTAGGGAAGTAGAATAAGGCATTAATATGTGATTAATTAGTACTAATAAATGGCTGATATTCTAGTAATATGCATGCTAATAAGCAACTAGTTAAGAGACCGTAAAATAAAGTGTTACCTCCAGTTCTAATTATTTCATGTTCTCCCTGGAATGAGTAAATGATATGATGATGTAACATTTATGGAGATTGTTGGTTGCAGGAATCATTGGATTGGAAACATGAAGGTGTTGGAGAAACTAAAGCTAAGAGCTGCTTCTAAGTTATGAGTGTTTCAAGATCTGTGGTTAAAGGTCATGTATTATTGTTCAGAATTCCATGAGAGGTCAAAAGATTTTCCCACAGATTTTGCATTGGGTGGGTAATGCAAATTCGCCACTTTGACCAACAGGGTCTTAATTTGTAAGTGACTTATGTGTGAACTTTTGTAGTGATAGTGGACTTTTTAGCTTATGAAATTTTGTTCATGTGACTGCACCATAACTGAAAACTGAAAAATTTGACTGTTTTTAACTTTGTAATAAGCTTTGATAATTGCCATTTTCAGGAAGACAACCAGGAGAACTATCCCGGGTGCTGTGATGACTAGGGTCTAGTGAGGTCCTCTATGACAAATCTTATTGGGCTGAGGAGAGAGGGGGCCCACCTGGAAAAGCTGTGAATTTTAGTGACAGCTCTGTTTGTAATTTGTAATATGTAATTATGTGAGTTAAATATGTAATTACCTTGATAAAGTATTTTCATGATTAAGAAAAATACGTGCCGATTTTCTCTAATTTCTAATCAGGCATAATTAAACTATTATTAAAAACTCTGGCTACTGGAATCATTTTGTGGTCTTGCAGGGGGATAGCAAATAGGCCAATTTAGCACTACAGCATTTCTACTTTTGGTGGTAATCAACATATAAGTGGTTTACTTAGAGTAGTCTCTGCTTGTTAAGCAGAGAAAAAAAGTATTAAGCAGTGTGGCTAAACAACAAAGAGGGGATGTATCAAAGGAAGAAGGGCATACAAGAACTAGAAACAAGAACTGTGAAATAAAAGACTGACATAAAATGGGAAACAAAATGAATGTCTACATAAATGTTACAAATAATAGCAATATGTTGTGGAAATGGGTGCATGCTGAGTGAAAAATGTTTGGTTTATGTGTTACAGTTGTGTAGTGAGCAGCAAGAGAGCCGTCCATTACTGAGCCCTTCTATTGATGACTTCCAGAGTGAGAGCAAGAGTGATGGAGCCACACGGCCAGTCACCTCCAACACAGCAGGTTCCCCCATAATTACTGCTCTGTCATCTGTTCCTCCTCTCCTTCTCACTCATCTGCTCTTCTTCTCCTCTATCCCATAGCTATTAGGCGTGAAGTTTTCTGTCCTAGAATACATTGCTACCTTGTTTAAATAAAGTAATGTTCTTTGGCATTTACTTTTTGTCCCAATGAGGCCTTTAAATTCAATTTAAAATTATTATTTTTTTAGGTATGAGTTTATTGAAACTGTTCGGAACTATTTTTGATTAAAAATTGCATACTACCTAAGAACAGAAGAAACATGTTGCATAATACACTTTTAAAAATAAAGGTGCTTTAAAAGGTTCTTCACAGCGGTTCAGTTCTTCACATGCCCAAGAAGAGCCATTTTTGGTTCCACAAAGAACCATTCAGTCAAAGGTTCTTTAAAAAAGACTCTTTTTTAGCTTTTTATAATCTGAAGAACCTTCTTTTGCCACAAAGAACCTTTTGTGAAACAGAAAGGCTCTTCAGATGTTAAAGGTTCTTTATGGAACCATTTAGACAAAAAAGATTTTTCTATGGCATCGTGAAGCACCTTTATTTTTAAGAGTGTACCTAAGAACAGAAAAGGAATTTTTCACCCATGAATGTGTTATACAGTTAATAGAATAAGAGAGTACAGGTTTTCCTTTTGGTGAGTCTTGTTGGCAATATTTGTTCTACATTCTCTAGTCTTGTCCACAGCACTTGACTTGGTGGATTTGAGTGAACCTTGTGAGAGAAGGTGGAGCTGGGACAGATGGAGTCCCCGTGGGTCTCGTAAGAATGGTTTCTCTAAGAGTAGCCTTCGGAAGAAGAAGCCTGAAGAGACGGAGCTGATCCAGGTGGAGACAGAGCCATCATCTCCCAGCCGCTCTAATCCTGAAAGAGCCTCATTAGATTCAGGTATATAAGTCTACCATGTTCAGATATATATACAGTATCTCACAAAGGCGAGTACACCCCTTACATTTCAGCAATCATTTTAGTATATCTTCTCAAGGGACAATACTATAGAAATGAAACTTGGATATATTTTACAGTAGTCAATGTGCAGCTTGTATACCAGTGTATGTTTACTGTCCCCTAAAAAAAACTCAACATACAACCATTATTGTCAAAGCAGCTGGCAACAAAAGTGAGTACATTCTAAGTGAACTTGTCAAAACTGTGTCTGAACTGTCAATATTTTGTGTTAGCACCATTGTTATCTAGCACTGCCTTAATCATTCTGGGCATGGAATTCACCAGAGATGCGCAGGTTGTTGCTGGGATCCTCTTGAAATCCTCTATAATGACATCATGGAGCTGCTGGAAGTTAGACACATGGTGTTTCTCCACCTTCCGCTTGAGGATGCCCCATAGGTGCTCAGTGGGGTTCAGGTCAGATCACCTTCACCTGCACCTTCCTCAGCAAGGCAGTTGTCATCTTGGTGGTGTGTTTGGGGTCATTACCATGTTGGAAAACTGCCGTTCGGCCCAGTTTCTGAAGGGAAGGCATCATGTTCTGCTTCAGAAATGTACAGTACATAATGAAATCCATGTTTCCCTCAATGAACCGTAGCTCCCCACTACCAAAAGCACTCATGCAGCCCCTGACCATTAAGCTACCACCACCATGCTTGACTGTAGGAGAGACACAATTTTCTTGGTACTCCTCACCAGGGCATCACCACGCATGCTGGACACCATCTGAGCCAAACAAGCTTATCTTAGTCTCATCAGACCATAGGACATGGTTCCAGTTCATGCTCTTGGTTGTCTTCAGCAAACTGTTTGCGGGCTTTCTTGTAAGCAAGCTTCAGAAGAGGCTTCCTTCTCGGATGACACCAATGCAAACCGACTTGTTGCAGTGTGCAGCGTATGGTCTGAGCACTGACAAGCTGACCTTCTACTTCTGCAACCTCTAAAGCAATGCTGGCAGCACTCATGCATCTGTTTTTTGAAGCCAGGTTCTGCACCTGACACTGAAATGTGAGGGGTGTACTCACTTTCGTGAGATACTGTAAGTATACCATAAGTCAGTTTAGATGTCAGTTGAGATTTTTTTGCATTGATATGTTTTACTTTTAGTGCCATGAGAACTTACTGAGACTACAAACTGATGCAAAACAAATTTCTAAAAAACTGGACAATGTGGTATTATGATTACGATCTACCTGGGTTAACCCAGACGCCGTAGATATGGTAGCTGTATCTCCCTGCTATCAACAAAACATTAATTCCTGAAACCCTATAACGCATTAGGCAAGTTGTCCCTTATAATCTATGAAAAGGCCTGCATTTGTGAAACTGATTTAAAAGTACAGTTCTTTTAATCAATGTAAGAGGTGCTTATGATTAAACTTACAGCTGATTTAATCCAGGCTCTCAGTGTAATTACATTTTTGCCCTTTGTTGTCCATTTTTTTATCCCATTGGCCACTTCATCAGGAAGCAGTTACTCTGCACTTTATTAGATTTAAAGTAGTGAAACTGAATTGGTGGGAAATTATGGAAATGGCTTAAACACACAACACTGTGGCTTTCATGACACTGATGCCCCAAATAGGAATGTATTAATTTTTATTTTAGCTCTGTTGTTTGTCTCAAGCTTTTGCTGGAAATGGTTTAAAATTAAACGCTACACTGGCTTATGTTAATCCTCTGGAAAATTTTAACAACTTGCACTGTAAAGTTCATTTCCAGTAGATTACGCCTTAAGCTTCTGTAGGCTAAACCACTGCCATGTTGTCCCTGTTGTACTATATTTATCATTCCACAGCCCAACTGCTTTAATCAGTTGCGAGCTGCAGGCTATAGCCTAGTTGAGATAGACAAGCCCTGAGCTGTAAGCGGTATCCTTATCTGCTGCTGGGTAGCCTTAATCTACCTTTCGCACCAATGTGTTTTTTCATTAAAAGCGAGTTTATGACAGCCTGTCACTTTTATTTCCTGTCTCAATTCATACTAACTGTCCTGTCTCCAGTGAGCAGCTCACCCTTGGAGAAATGGGAGGAGGTGAGCCTTCACCCAGACAGTGCCTTGAATGGAGGGCGGAAGTGGAGATATGAGAGGAAGAGATGCACCTCCAACCATTCATCTAGTGAGCTTCTGTGGTACGGTCAGGTTTCCACCTCATTGTGCATATATTATCATGGCATCCTAACCAGGCACGATATGATATCTAATACTGGGGTAAAACAAAAGCAAAGCATGTTGAATTTTTGCATTCTACTCCCCAAAATCATTAAATTAGACTTAATAAGCCATTTCAAAAAGAGCATTGACACATTCAAACATTTGGACAGCTGTGTCGCTAACAGTGTGAATGTTGCATTATTAAAAGAACTGTTCCCGAATACATCTGACCAGTATTTGACCAAGTGACCAAGTTTTACATATTGTAGCATTTTCTCATAAAATCATCCTGAGTGACGTCTTTTTTGTCTTTGACACTCTAATTTTAGGGAGTTTTGGGGAGTAAATCTATTTATTGGTTATAAAAGATGAAGAAATACAATGCACTTTTAAGAGTATCATAATTTATCTAGATGTTAGATTTGAGTTGTTTAATTCAGTTGCCTCTGTGCATCATTATCATTATTGCAAGCAATAATATCATTATTCACAGGACTTTGTCCTTTTCAGGTCTGCAGACTTTAAAACAGATTTGTCTAACAGGCATAGTGCCCTGGAGCTCAGCATTAGCACGGAGTCAGACCCTGGGCCGGCCCCTCAGGTATACACTAATGATACTTTGATCTCATGTAAAAGACTACAGCAACATCCAGTATTGATCATCATCTCCCCTCACACTCAGAAAATTGTTCCTGTCTGCACTTAAAATGGTACAAATCCTTCTCTCTAAGGCCTTCTGGGGACAAAATGGTTCCATTAGAAAAAAAAATCAAATACTGGAGGTACTAAAATCCAAACAGTAAGCTAAGGTACCTGAGGAAAGGCACATACATCTTTGTATATGACAAGTACAGAATGCTACTATAAAAGGCCCTCTATGTTTCTAAGGTGCAGTTAATGGAAAGAGATACGTTCGTTGTTTGAAGTACAGCATTTTTACCCTCATGTACTGAGTGTGCATCCAAAAATATGTTTTTGTCAGTTTTTTTCTATATTGATTCCTCTTTGTGCAAGACATGTTCTATTTATTACTCAGATACTGGTAAGGATTCAAATAGCAATACTTTAATACTAAACCTTTATATTGCCCACAACTTTATTCCTGCCTATTGAAGAACTGAGTACAAGAATAATATACAGTGGCCGCAGAAATTATTCGGTCGACCAAAAAATGTCTGAATGTCACTGCGTTAGATAACAAAATTCTAATGAATGGACAGCACTTTTGAAAGAAAACATTTTACAGAAAGACATTTGTTAGGCTCTACATAATAAAACAATAGATTAACTGTTCAACGGTATATGAAGTATTTGAATATATCTACTTGTCAAACATTACACTAGTTTCACAACACAATTTCAGAGCTACTTTGTTTGTGGTATTCAAGGACATTGGTGGATTAGTAAAATAAAAAAAAAAAAGTTAAGATTATTTATAATTTAAATAATGTAAAATATTTTTTATTTTGATATTTTAGAATTTGTTATTCATGGTCAATTTATTAAAAACATAAGCCACTGAGCATGACATATTTTATTTGGGTGGGCTTAAGTTACCCAAACTGTAGCAACTATACTCTGTGGTTACTCTGCTAGAACATCTGTGTAAACTTGAGAGGAACTAGATTCGCACATCTACTAAAAATCGAATTCAGATAAATATCCCAATATGGCTATTAAATTTTGATAGCTAAAATTCTGATTTCATGATGAAAACGTACCTGTGGGAACTTTTTTGCAAGACGTGAAATATGCAGTGCCACGTACGTTTCGTGACATATTCATTGTGAAATGTCCAGTGAATGGCCGGAAAAGAGTGTTTTTTTTTTTTTTCCCAGAACAGATAAATGTACATATGGTACGTTTTATGTGACATTCGTTTTGTACGTGTCACTGCATTTCTAACTTTAAATGTCCGTTGATTGGCGCTGTAACTCTAATGATCCAATGTTTTGAAATAGCGTACCATCTGCACTACACCTAAACCTAGCCGATAGTATGAACAAAAGTGAATGTGACAAAAAACGCAGTCGCAAGCATGCCATTTTAGCTTTTTTTTTTCCATCTCTCATCTTTTAGGTCTTTCATTGTGAGTCATGTTTTTCACGGGATTTGTACCAAAGTCCAGTTCCAAGCAAGCTTGTTACATCTGGTGTTGTGCCCATTTTTGACCCCTGCCAAATTATTACCCACTCTTGTTGTAATTTCTATGTGATTGCCTAATCCTAACCCCACCCCTAATCCTAACCCCTCCCCCATACCTAACCCTAAACCTGTTTAGAATTCTATACCAGAATTCGGCACAACACCAGAAAGCAAAACATATGGAGCTGTAATCATAACAGTGTATAAAAACGATTACAAGTGCTCGCTGTTTTACCGCATCTAGTGTTCATTTCTGTTGGAAACTGCAGTGATATGCACTTATTGGTATTTGTTCCATGGTCTATCTGAATACTGGATTCTAACTGGCTGGCAGGTATGCAGTAAAACCGTTTCACAGGTAGTTCCAAGTCAGTTTAATCTCCGTTCTCCTGTTAATGCGCTGCTTTAATTGAGTCTTCACATCGGGTGGTTCTTTGCCTCTGTGTCGTGCATTTAAAATCTTTTAATGCATGGAAAACCATTGATTATCCCTTACATATTTCACGTCTTGTGAAAAAGTTGCCACAGGTACGTTTTTGTCATGAGATCAGGTAGCTCTTGACTGATTAGTAATGAAAAAATGTCTAGTATATTTTATTTGCAGATGCCTCTTGGTTTGATAGTTCATGTATTTTTTAGTGTGGCTTAAGTGTCTGAATACTTTTTTGGGCCACTGTATACTAAAAAATTAATATTGGCCATAACTTAGTTTGCTTATTCAGCATGATCTGAGGACAAAGACGGTGTTACAAAGTGACTGCTGGTTGACCTTGTCTGCATGTGTGTGACCATTTGTGTGCACAGCGGCAGAGGCCCCAGCTGGGCGGTACTTTACTGGGGAGACAACACTCATTAGAGGAGGAGTTTGTTCGAGCCAAGGCTGCTGTGGAGGTAAGACAGAGTCCCTACAATATATACACAGACACACACAGACACACATACGCTAACACAAGAAAATCACAGCTACTTATTCATTTTAAAAGTTTAGAAAAAGTTTTCTCTGCTACCACACAAATCTTCATACCTCAGGGCTTATTCACAGTGTAGCTGGCCACCTGGGAATTGCAGTTTCTTGCATTCTGTAAGGTCAGTCTCACCCTGTAAGTTGAGACTGCATAATTGGTGTATTTTTAGTGGAAGAGTGCAGCATCAACACAAATGACATCTCAAAGAGACTGCTTTGTGATGATGTCAGCTCTTACCTCTCTAGTCTTCCATCCAGAGATGCTTATTGGGCAGTAATATTTATAAGACATCCATTCTAAAGTGATGTTCTCAGTAAAGAAACCAGTAAAAAGGCCAGAGCTTCTGTATTGTAGCTATATTTAACCGTGACACTAAGATTCAATCAATACTGCGATTCAAACTGTCTGAAGTTTTCTGCTTCCCTTGTAATAAACTACTGTCATTTTTATAGCACACTTTCTAATATATATGCATTTATATTTAAATTACAATTTAAAAAAAGCTTATTTCTGCCATGAAACATATTTAACTGAACATAATTCTTATTGTTATATCTACAGTTGAATTGTACATTTTTCAATGATTACAAAAAGCTAAATAAATTCCTTGTTAAGAAAAAAGCAAATGCCAATTGCCAAAAAGCATTTGACATACTCATTTATTACTATTTTGTAGAAAAAAAGTGTTTTAGCAAAACTGCTTTACTGCTCCTGTCATATTTGAACAACTTTATTTTTTGCAGCTTTTGCCTTCATTAGATAGCATAATGAAGTTGACAGTAAATAATGAAAGAGAAGAGATGAACAGGATCCAGAAATGATTTCATGTTGAACTTGGGTCATCTGAGGCACAGGCTATGTCTCCAACATAGCAAAAAACTTTTGCAGAAAGACATAGAACAGGAAATTATACTATAGAGAGGACACCTGCAGACGCTTTTTTTTTTTACTGTGTCACGGTCAATAACTCTCAATTTTAGAAGTTTTATATTTATGAATAGATAATTTATGACATTTGTTAAAAAACAAAAAACTTAAAAGATATGTACATACAGTCACAAGTATGTCAGGTGTAAAGAACATCTGACATCTAATTGGTTCCTAGGCAGAGGTCATCTGGGAAATGGAGTCCAGAATGAATGGCAAAGGTTTGGGATGAAGTGCCCTCTAGAGTAGCTGATGGGCACTTCAGCTGGAGATCATGACTATTGATCATGACTATTGACTGCCCCCTCCCCCCTGTTTAAGGAGCTTCTTCCAGATGCTCCAAAACAAGAACAGACATGAGTCCAGGAGGAAGGTGGAACAGAGGCGGAACAGGGGGAGGGATGAAGGGCCAGGTCCATGTGGAGGTGGAGGGCTTGAAAACTGTGGCAGAGCAGGGAGCCAGTGCGGAGCCAGCAGAGCAGGGACCCAGGGCGGAGCCAGCAGATCAGGGAGTCTGTCATGGCAGAGCTGAGAAGTACCAGGGTGGAGCAGAAGACCTCCAAAGAAGGCAGAATTGAAGACCACCACGGTGGAGCAGGCGAAGCTGAGGACCACCAGGGCAGAGCAGTTAGAGCTGAAAACCACCAGGGTGGAGCAGATGACCACCAGAGCGGAGACCTTGGAGGAACTGCATCGTAGAGCATAGGTAATTTACTGCCACCTCGGAAGGAGCTACAGTAGAGCGGATGCCATGACCTGGGAGGTTCTGCAGCAGAAGCTGCCACCTTGGGAGGAGCTGGTTTAGGCACCACCGACTCGGGAGGCTCTGAAGTGGAAGATGCCACCTCGGGAGGATAAGGAGCGGCATCATGGACTGGAGTGGTTGCTGGATCGGACTCATAGACCTGTGCGTGCTCAGGATCAGGCTTATACACTGGAGCGGGCTCTGGTGTGGATTCTTGAACAAGAGCGAGTTCTGGATCAGACTCATACACTGCAGCGAGCTCTGGAGCAGACTCATAGGCTGGAGTGGGCTCTGGAGTAGACTCATGGGCTTGAGTGGACTCTGGATCAGACTGGAGTGGACTCTGGAGCATATTCAAGGACTGGAATGGGCTTGTGGACTAAAGTGGGTTCTGAATCAGACTCATAGGCTGGAGTGGAATGGATTCAAGGACTATTGCGGGCTCAAGGACTAGAGCAGTTTTGGGAGCAGACTCATGGACTGGAGTGGGTTCTGGAGCAGACTCGTGGAATAGAGTGGGCTCTGGAGGAGTAGAAGAGCAGTGTGTAGCCCAAACACACAGAATGGTGACCACCATTACAGGGAGCACTGAGGATAGGGGAGCAGTCTCTGTGTTGGCCAGTGCCAAGGCACTTGAGCTGCGTGCTGCTATGGCTGAAACCAGCAACGGGTCCGCCAAACTTGATCTGCATCTGTGATGGCTTAAGACTGTGGCTTGACATCCATTATGGCTGGAGGACCGGGCGTGGCAACCATCTTGTGAAGTGGCTTTGGACAGGCGACCATCTTGTAAAGAGACTGTGAGCTGGCAGCCATATTGGGAAGCAACTCTGGACTGGTGGCCATGTTGTGAAGAGACACTGGTGTGCCAGCCATCTTGGGAAATGGCTCAGGGCTGGCGGCCATCTTGTGAAGAGAATCTGAGCTGGAGCACACTCCCTGATGGAGGTGAACTAACCTTAGTGCAGGGTCCATGACTGGTCTGGATGCTCATTATTCTGTAACGTGGCATGAGCTATATCAGAGGCAAGACAAAAAGAGTAATCCAACAACAGCCAATGGTCAGGGCAGGCAGCAAACAATCATAAAACAAGGAAACATTTCAGGGTTAAAAACAGGCAGAGCAAAACCAGGAAACTAAGAAAACACAGGAAGAAACACAGAAACTAGGATGGCTAGGAACTGATGCTACAAACATTCAAACAAACAAACATTACTCAGGAAACTGGAAAATGCTGCCTTTGGAGGACACATTTCAAGGAAGGAAGGCATCAAGACACGTTCTAATCCAATTTTAGCTTCACTTCCTGCCTCCTGAGATACCTTCATCTGGTCAATTTTTGAAGGCAGCATAGATGTATCCTTCATAGTTATCACCAAAGCTAATTTATTATGTTGTAGATCATTAAACCGTTACGCTCCCTCAGAAGCATGTCATAAATCAGTTCAGTGAGGTGCCTTTGTGCGCAAACTCTGTCATTGCCAGATAAGGTAGCAAGGCAATAAGTCAGCTGCCTAGGTTTTCTGATGCAGTCAATGGCCCTGTCCCAAATGGCACCCTAAACCCTTGCGATCTTCCTCTGAGTCTGCACTTTCATGACGTAATGCTGCTTTGACTGTTGGGTAGAAGTCGCTGCAAAGCTCGCACCAGTGCGGGCTCGGCAGAAGTATGTATCGAGGGCGCATAACGCACACAAAGGGGGCACTTGCGAGCACTTTTCTGAAAATGACAAATGGGACACCCTACAGTCTTGTGGACGTAACGGACACACGCACCATTGTAATTCCATAAGACTGCAAGTGCACATGAAGTCTTCCATTTGGGACAGGGCCAATGTGTGTGTGTGAGTGTGCAGCTTAAATAGTCCTCCTGAAGGGAAATGGATGGAGTCCGTAACTGGTTCCTAGGCAGAGGGTATCTAGGAAATGGAATCCATAATGAATAGCAAAGGTGGGATGGAGTGCCCTCTCAGGGAGCTCATAGGAACTCCAGCTGGAGATCATGACAGTAGTGTAGTATATACATATGAGTTCAGGTGCTTGTGACAGGTGCATATGATTAGTCTATGGCAGAGTGATAGGGAAAAAGTTGAGGGTGAACAAGGTGAATCCACTACAGTGTAGGGGATTTACAGATGTCAATTTAGCTCAAAGGGAATCATTTAAGATTGAACAGAATCTCCGTTTTACAGCAGATAAATGAATCGGCCAGCGATTCATTGAGCGAGCCATATAACACCAACTCTGCAATGGATACAAATATGCACAATATAGTGACAACACTATTAGCACGGTAACAAGGTCGGCAGTTTAAGACATTCATTTATAAGCACAAAACACAAGATACTTCTCTTTTCAATATGAATAGGAATTTATTGGAAAAACCAAAGACATAACTAATCTAACACATAGCACGCATTCAGACATTCATACGAGTTGCAGAAAGAGAGAAATTGAGGAAAGAATAAGTTTATAGCATACGTATATGCAAATGCTTAGACCTGAGCCACCATCAATCATTTAATTAACCCTCGCATTGAGTTTCTCAATGAGGTTATTAAACTTTATAATCAAATGCACCAGTTCAGCTAGAATCTGGAGGTTGTACTTGCGTTGCCTTTGTGTTAAGGGGTTTCCTTTGATGACGTCGTTGCAGAAAGGGGTTCCCCAAGGTTGCTGATTGGCTGGAAGTTCGTGGTGTTTCGAAGTGATGTCTTGGGCGTTGGCTGGAGGATGGAGTCGTGTGCGCTGGTTGAAGTTTTGAGGCGGGCACGAAGTCTGAGACGCGGCTTAGCGGCAAAACTTAACTTAGAACGCAACTCTCAAAGGAAAGAAAAAGATTAAAGTAAAAGAAAGAAATGTGACGATCTCCTCATGTTTCGTATTAGAGGAGTGGCTGGCGTGCAAGCCAGGAAGCGTTCAAAGAACGCAAAAAGCAGCGGCAAAAATGATGGCTAAGAGCATGGCTAAAAGAGATGGCACGAAGCACAAACTAAAAGCAAAATTTGATGGTGTCCTGTGGTTTTAAACTCAGTTTTGGACACATCCCAAAATGGTGTCTTGACCAATTAGATGTTGTCTTAACTCAGGATATTGCTATGTTTCTCCTCCCAAAACATAAATCAGCATGTTATCTTATCAGTCACATGGTCAGAATTTTCCCGCTCTTGCAGAGTATAATTTGGCCATGATTCCTATAACATGAATACAACGCATTTAACAATGAATTGATGGGTGGAAACGTTCAAAGCATGAATTTTCAAACTCATACATACCAAACATGAATATAAACCCTTAAGCTATTCAATAGTTATTAAAAGGACATACACAACGAGTGATTAGAACATAATAGACAAATGTGTGAGTAACATACATAGTAGGGAGTTATGCAATGGTCTGATGTTCATTCATAAGTCCTTTTAAGCATCATTTTGGTACATATTTAGGTAAAAGGGACAGTCTCTCTGTCATTCGGTGAACTAAGGGCATGTTCCGAGGACCAAAGGAATTTAGAAGGAACTCGGTCTGGTTCTTGTCTTGGGTGGGGGAGCACCACCCAACAAAGTTTCCTCATGTGATGGTCCTGATGTGCTGTATCTTTGACCATTAATCTTGGGTTTTTTCACCCCAATATTGACAATCTCCTTTCTGAGTTGGGATTATCAATAATTGTGTTCTTTTGTTTTAGTGTTGCAAGTTGTTCAAAGCTGTGAAAGTTGGTTGGTTAGGCTTACTTCAGGCTGGCTGGCGCCAGGGTATCTTGGACAGATTTATGACGTGGTCTGGTCAGCATGGGCCTCTTTGTGGAATTTGGATCTTTGGTTTCAACCAAAAGTTCTGATCGGATCTTCAATTTGTCTGATTCCCTCTGATACCCTACAACAGTTACCAGGTATATTGCTTTTTATTTCACATAACATTTATAGAGTCACTTAATTTAGCCTCTTCTTAAAAATGGTACAGAAGTATTTTAAAGCCTTAAATCACGCCACCACAAATTTTTAGGGCTTGGCATGTTTTTTTTTAAATAAGATTATTTTCCTTTATCAAGGACTCAAATACACTACTCACTAAGTTTGGATATTTTACTTTCAGGTGAAATTTATGGAAAATGTAAAAAGTTCATGCTACAGTGATATACAGGAGAAAGTGCAGGCCACTCCATTTGAGGTACCCCAGCCTCCAGCAGCCTATCCCTAATGCTGCGTCCTTGATGAGCTGGGGCATTGTCGTCTTTAAAGATGTGGCCTTATGCAGAGGCACAATGACTGAATTAATGATGGCTTGTCACAGTACCTAACACAAGGTATAGGGCAGTTCTGTATTGACTAGACACACCTGCCCAGACTGTAACACCACCACCTCCAAAGGCTCCTCTGGTGACAACAGTGGCCGATGCATAACGTTCTCCTTGATGTATCCAACAGCGTTGGCGGTAGAAAACAGCACTGAGGCCCACTGGTTCCACATCCAGTGCAAATGCTCCCTGGCCCATGCAAGACAATGACACCTGTGCCTGGTGGTGTGGTCAGGTACTCTTTTAGGTCATCTAGCATGCAGACCATGCTGATGTAAGCAGTTTCGAATAGTCTGACATGACACTCGGGTGCCTCTCACCTCCCTTAAACGTGCCTGGAGTTGAGTGGCGTTCATCATCTGGTTTTGCAGGGCACTGTTCACAATGAAGCGATCAACAACATGGGATGTGGATGTCCACTGTCCACTGTGTGTCCCTGTTGCAAACTGCTGATGACACTCTGTGACACTCTAAGCTCAGTGGTAACTTCCCTCTGAGAACATCCTGTTTGAAGCCGCGCAATGGCCAGGTACTGTTGATCGATTGTTAGGTGCCGTCTTGGTCTCATGTACACTGTAAAAAAACAACTTAAAAAAAGTAGTTTCAACTTAAAAAGTAAGTGTTCGTGCTGCCTTAAAATTTTAAGTTTAGTCAACATTAAATGTTAAGTTGTATTACATGAAAACATGGATATTTGAGTTGAGTAAACTTAAAATTTTAAGGCAGCACGAACACTTACTTTTTTAAGTTGAAACTACTTTTTTTAAGTCGTTTTTTTTTTTTTTTGACAGTGTAATTTTGAATAAAAGCATCTGCTAAATCACTAAATGTAAATACTTCTTGATTAATTGCTACAAAGCTTATTTCTGGTGTATATTATAAACTAAAGCTAAAATAAAAACATTTAAAAATAAAATAGTTTTTGAAACCATAAAGCTAGCGTGCAGGTTTCCTGTGCTAGTTGGTGGTTATTTGAGTACAGATGAATGACTCTGGAGAACCCTTGCGGTGTTGCATCTGCATGGCACCTCTTTGTCATGGTGACAGAACTGCTTTAGCGAACCGTAGGCAATCTAGGAAAAGACTGATCATCCATTCCATTGGACTGATAAGAGAGACATTTATTTATTTAATTTATACCAGTGTATCAATCATGAAAATGGAAAAGATGAGTGTAAATGTGACTGTTTGTTGTACGTGATTGTGTGCTGTGCAGGATTTTCTGTGATTAATTGGCCCATCCAGTGGGTACCTTCATCAGATACAGCACTCTCCCCTCATTTCCTCTTAATGCAAACACTCAGCGAATCAGCTCTAGGAGGACTGTTGAAGTCTAAGCAATTGTTTGTGTGTTGCAAGATTAATTTGAGCTGCCAAGCAAAATAAAAACACCAAGATATTCCAGTCAGTGGTGCTTTAAGAACTGGGTTATTCAAGCAGTACTCTTAAGGGAGCCAATGTAAGCAAACAAAGAATGCTGTGTGGAACATATGCTAGCAAACCATGCACAAGTGTTGGGGGCTGCATGAATTTCACAGGGTCATTTGCTGTGTTTGCATGATAAAACAAATTACCTAACTCATGAAGGTGATGCTGATTTTACCTTTGTCATGATCAGAAGCCCTTGAGAAAACATAAATTGTCTAAGACTGTGACTGGTTTACATGCACAAGAATTCTAGAACTCTTAATAAGACAGGTGGCATAAGCCAGAATTAATCAGAATTCTGTCATGTAATTAACTTATTCTGAATTAGGGATCTAATTGAATATTCACTTTTACTGTGTGAAACATGAAAAAATTATAGTACATAGTACTATGGAAAATTATGTGATGTAAATTATGTGATCTGAATGTTGTCACTAAGGCCATTTCTTTTTTCTCTGTTTCTCTAAGCTGTTTGAAATTGTTAAGATGTCTTTCTAATAGATATTTACATGTATATGTGTGTGTTTTCAAAACGAGTAACAATTTTAAGACAAATCCACACACATGCATACCGACCCATAATCTAAGAGAGTGATTTAAGATAATACTTTTCTTTAGGGTTTTGCAATACATGATGGACTGTAACTGGAATCTGCCCAGAATGATCATAAATCCATAAAACCGTATATAAATATATGCATACATACATTGTGTGGTGCTTCTGCTGACCTCTCAGATTGATAAGAACTGGATACTGTATGAAAGCTGAGAGGTCTGTCTATAATTCAATTATAAACGTGCTTCTGCAGAAGGTGAATCCATTAAGATAAATATGTTGACCTTTTGACCTTGCTTCTGCAAATAACTTTGCAGCTTTTATAGCTAAAACAATATGTCCTCATAAAACTGGAGCATGATTGTGAGTCCGGATAGTCCTAAGTGGAACAGTTAAAGTGGAAAAACACTTAGCAATTCAAATGCTATGAAGTCTGTCCTCAGTATTCCCTGCTGAAAGAAGTAATTGTAAAAGCAGCATTTTATAGATGCCAAATAACACATCTCTGTAATGCTCTACAGGGTCACACTTTAAATGAATTTCCAATATTGGCTGTGTCCTAAAGGACTGTTAACTGTGTTTCCCACAGTCAGACACTGAGTTCTGGGATAAAATGCAGGCAGAGTGGGAGGAGCTTGCACGGAGGAACTGGTTGGAGGATGCTGACAATGAAGGCCTGGTTCCACTCAACATTTCATCCACTGAGAAGGTATTCTTAACCAATCAGAATGCTCTGCAGTGGTCTCCATCACAGGGATGGGGCTAATTCCAAAAGGGTCGTAGGATGACTCTATATATATATAGATATATATACTATATATATATATACATATATATATACTTTTATATACATATATATATATATATACTTTTTTCTGAGTTCTTTGATGAATAAAATGTTAAAAAGAACAGCAGTTATTCAAAATACAGATCTTTTCTAATAATATAAGTCTTTGCTATCACTTTTTTATTATTTCAAAGCATCCTTGCTGAATAAAAGTATTAATTTCTTTAAAAAAAAAGAAAGAATAAAAAATGACAGAATCAAAACCTTTGAACAATAGTGTATATTGTTTGAAAAGATTTTTATTTAAAATAAATGCTGTTCTTTTTTTTTACTTTTTATTCATCAAAGAATCCTGAAAAAAAGTATCATAAGTTCCAACAAAATATTGAACAGTAAAATATTGAACAGCACTGATGATCAGCATATTAGAATGATTTCTAAAGGATCATGTGACTCTGAATGCTGAATTAATGATGCTGAAAATTCAGCTTTGATCACAGGAATAAATTTGATTTTAATGTTTATTTAAAATAGAAAAACATTATTTTACATTATAATAATATTTCACAATATTACATTTTTTTTCTAAATATGTATAACGTAGCCTTGATGAGCATAAGAAACGTATTTAAAAAACATTACAAATTTTACTGATCCTAAACTTTTGAACAGCAGTGTATATATACAGTCATGTGAAAAAGTTAGGACAACCTATTAAATTATATGTTTTTCTATATCAGGACATAGTAAAAAAAATCTGGTCCTTGCCAGGTCTTAAAATTTGGAAAGTAAAACCTTCGATAAACAAAAACACATGACATATTGAATGATATCATTATTTATTTAATAAAAATAAAGGTAAAATGGAAAAGCCATGTGTGACAAAGTTAGTGTGACACCCTTACTGTGGACATACGAATTAAGAGGGTAAGTCAATTCCCTTTGATTAACTGATCATCAGCAAGTATGAGCACCTCTATAAAAGCAGGAGTTTTGGCAGTTTGCTGCTCTGAAGCCTTCAGGTGTGTGTTAACATAATGTCAAAGAGAAAAGTCATCAGCAATGATCTTAGAGAAGCAATTGTTGCTGCCATCAATCTGGGAAGAGTAATATAGCCATTTTCAAACAAATTGAAGTCCATCATTCCACAGTGAGGAAGATTCACAAGTGGAAGACATTCCAAACAGACACCAATCCTCCCAAGAGTGGACGTCACAGCAAATTCACCCGAAGATCAGACCGTGTAATGCTTAGAGAAATGGCAGACAACCCAAGAACTTCACCGCAGACACAGGCCTCAGTTAACATGTCAAATTATCAAGTTCATGACAGTACAATTAAAAAAATTATGGGACAAGTATGGCATGTTATGAAAGGCTTGCCAGAAGAAAGCCTCTTCTATCTAAAAAAACAAAACAAAAAAAGAAATGTGGCAGCACGGTTTAGGTTTGCAAAGTTGCATCTAAACAAACCATACGACTTCTAGAACAATGTCCTTTGAACATATGAGACCGAAGTGGAGATGTTTTGCCCTAATGCACAGTGCCATGTCTGGTGAAAACCTGAAGAGCATATCAGCACAGGCGCCTCATACCAAAAGTCACACATGGTGGTGGAGGGCTGATGATTTTGGGCTTGTTTTGTAGCCACAGGAACCGGGCACCTCACAGTCATTAAATCAACCATGAATTCTGATTTCAAATGTGAGGACATAAGTCTGACAGCTAAAGGTGGGCCAAAATTGGATCGTGCAACAGGAGAGTGATCCCAAGCACACCAGCAAATCTACATCAAAACGGCTAAAAAGAAAGAATCAAGGGGTTGCAGTAGCCCAGTCAAAGTACAGACCTCATTCTGACTGAAATGGTGTGGCAAGAGCTGTGCATAAACAAATGAACACAAACGTAAATAAACTGGAGCTATGTTGTAGAGAAGAGTGGGCCAAAATTCCTCCAGAACAGTGTGAGAGACTGATAAAGTCATACAGAAAATGATTACTTCTAGTTATTGCTGCTAAAAGTGGATCTACAGGCAATTGAATCATAGGGTCCATCTTTTCCATCTTGGATTTTTTGTTAAATAAATAATGACACGGTATGATATGTCATGTGATGTTGTTCATCTGAGGTTTTACTTTCTAAATTTTAAGACGTGTCAAGGACCAGATATTTTTTTAATACATCCTGAACGTCCCCAAAATTCATCAGTCAACACCACTGAGGAGTATTTTCTCCTTAAAACTACAGTGTCCCAAAGACAGTCTCAAAACCGCAAATCCACCGCTTGGAACATTCCAACACCTTTCAAAGTAGAATAACAGGCTGTAGGCTTGCTTTTCGGAGAAAATGAGTAAGTGAACTTAGCATGCTTCCTAAATATCTGCAAATATATTATGATACAAGTATGATTTAGTACATTCAACAAATTACATACATCACCTTTAACCACCGTAACCCAATCTATTCATTGTTAACCAAGCAAAGGTGCTATTCCATACCACTGCATGAATGTATTTCATTATGATTGCCCTCTATATTGCATTTTCTATGATGCCAGAACTGATACAGTGGTAGATTATCACTTCAAAGGTTATAGACTCCAGATGCTGGATAATGCTCTCTTTCATCTAATATTCTCTCTTATGTTTCATCATTGTGTGCTTCCAAACAGGCGGAGAATGTACAGATACAGCCAAAAATTATTGTGCTGCCTATGCTACAGGCCTTTTAGAGATACAGCTTGATTTTGCATTTCTATGTGGTTGTTATAGTGTTTCGTGTGGTTGATAAGACACTGCTATTCATTTGCTAGGGTTTTCTGGGTGGTTGCTTAAGATAAATTCTAAGATGTTTGTAATAATGTTCGAGAAGTGCAGTTCTTGAAAAACTCTTAACAATTTTCTTAAGAACATCCTTTTTTATTAATAAGAGAATGGCAGGGTTTAGTAGTGTTTTCTAATAGTCATAATATTTGTGCACACTATTTTCATTTCAACTGGCTTGATCGGACCAGTGTTGCATTTTTAATATGATGTTTAGTATTTTAAATAGTTGTTTTTTAAATGAGCCTGTGGCAAGATGCAGGCGGTCTATTGTTGCGATCATTTGAGTCTTAGTTTATTGTGTAGTGTCCTGGATGGTGTGAATGTTAGGCATATGGCTTTGCAGTGGATCATTTGAAGTGTGAGTTCCTGTGCCCTTTTCTTCTCCCCACGCCTCTGATTAGCCCGATTGCACTTTCCACTGCAATATTAAAGACCTCAGCATGATATAATTATCAACACACCACCATCTACCTCTCCTGATTTATGAAAGGCTTACAATGACTCCTGCTCTTAAGTAATCGTGATATTTACTCATTATTTGGATTGTTTTCTTTAAGCTTGTTCTTTGGTCCTGTTGCTTGCAGGGTTATTACTTCCATACCAGTAACCCTTACAAAGACTACACCAATGCCTTTGAACAGGGGCTGCAGAAATGCAGGGATGGGGATCTGAACAGTGCTGTACTGCTGCTGGAGGCGGCCATTTTACAAGACCCTCAGGACTCAGAGGTGAAGAAACTCCAAAAGAAGTACAGCCCATTTATTGAGCATTTGTGTGTGTGTTTAACCTTTCTTACACATTAGCATTAGTGTTCCAAAACTTAGCAAGTGCCCTACTTAGACAACATTTTAGGGTGTGAAGTGTGTTCAGTAAGATACTACTTTTTAGCACCAACATCAAAATCATCCAAAATCAAAGGCACCTTTGGCAGAACCTGATTTTAACAAGTAAGACATGTTCCTGGATCAACATCTTTGTTGACCCAGGAACAACATTGTGATTAACCAATCAAATTTGAAAAAACAGTTTATAGTTTTTGTGAAGTTTAGGCTTACAATCAGTGTTTGGTTCTTGTACATTAGTGTCATTCATCTATTATTTCCTCTGATTTTATGGATTACTCAAGGGTAAGGTTAGGTTTAGGTGTAGGGATGTGGTCAAGATTAAATTTTTGGATTAAAATGTTGTTCCAGGGTCAACAAAATATGTTGACCCAGGAACACATCTAACTCAGCAAAATCAGGATGTGCGGCACCTTTGGCATCTTTTGCATGAAGGCAATCATAGAATGCATTACACAGAGTAAAAGGAAAATATTCGCAGAAATATTAAGTAGCAACTGTTTTTTTTCCATTATAATATAAGAACATGAAATATTTCTTGATCAGCATATAGAATTAAATAGAATGATTTCTTGAGGATCACTGAAGACTAATAATAGTGGCTGTTGAAAATTTAGCTTTGCCATCACATAAATAAATTATATTTTAAAAATATATTAAATTAGAACATTTCCGGTAATGCACACCTATTGTGGTAATGTGGCCACAATGCAGAGTGGCACAACAAAAGAACCATGTGAAACCATGATATTATTTTTTGTGACATTAGATATATATATTGTCACGTCCTCATCACGATCCCAAAGCCAGAACAGGTACTGGTACTGATCACGAGCACCTGTTCACCCAATCACACCGCAGTATAAATACTTACCTGTTTGTGCTACTCACTGGCTGGTATCAAACATACATGGTTCCTTGTACCTGGTGATGCACGCTGCTCTGTCTGTGTACTTCCTTCGCGATGAACTCCAAGAAGATTTTGACTGGAACGTATCTGTGAAGGAAGGACATTTAAAGACATTTAAGGGAAGTGACTGAACTGTTCTTTTGGAATATTTGCTTGTGTATTGGATACTTAACTGTGTTTACCGGAACAGGTGTGAATCACCTGCTCAAAGAGATTTCACGACTTACCTGTTTTCACTGTGTTACCTTGTCTTTGCGCTTCATCACGAGTAAACTATTCGAACGCCATCTCTGCCTCTGCCTTTCTGTGCCAGCGTGACATATATATATATATATATATATATATATATATATATATATATATATATATATATTAGTTATACACATGTATAAAACAAAATTGTACAACAATCTCAAGGCAGCTCACTAGAGTTTGCATTAGAATCATGTCCTGTTTTCCACTCAGTTTACTCATAATGTTTTTTCACCTTACAAACAAACAAACAAACAAAAAAAAAAAAAAACAGATTAGTAAATGACATAATGTTTTACTGCCCAAAGCAAGCATATATGATTGCCAGTGCAAATACATTTTCTTCCTCACATCCCCTGCTATATCTCATTATTGCCCAGTCAGCACCATCAAATATTTTATGAAATTTCCCATGCTTTATGAGCCAAGGCGATGCCAGACAGATGGCATAAACCTCTGTGATGGCTTATAAATATGATCCAGTTTAACTTGAATCAAAACCACATTAAAGTCCACCGCTATCGCCCCCAGAGTGACATGCCATTAAATGCACTGGCCAAGCATATAAAGAGGGAACAACAGTATGTTTTAGAAAACTGTCAGCCCCACTAATTGAACACTGTTTTTACAGTGACCTTCAAGCTATGTATGTTCAAGTCATTTTATTTCTGTTTTGCTCTAATACTTCTGTGACGCTTGTTTCAACCTGAAATGTATTTTTTTCCCTTTACAAAGGCTTGGCAGGTTTTGGGTACCACACAAGCAGAGAATGAGAATGAGCAAGCAGCCATTGCTTGTCTTCAGAGGTGAGTAGACAATAATGGGGGTTTGCGATTTATGCAGAGCCAGAAATCTTATATTTGTGAACATGGTACATGATGTATGAAGAAATTGCATTAATGATTTAAGAGCTTTTGCACAATAAGTGGTTAACAAATCAAATAGTTATTGTTTTCTGGACACTTTTCTTTTGGACAAACAGATACTTTAGTCCCACCCCAAACTCACCTCTTTGTTCACTTTATTCTGGCATGGTCTGTCTGTCTTTCTTCAAATAGATGTTTAGAGCTGCACCCAAACAATCTAAAGGCCCTGATGGCCCTGGCAGTGAGCCTGACTAACACAGGACAGCAGCCGGAAGCCTGTGAGGCTCTCCACCGCTGGATCAGATACAACCCTAGATATAGACATCTACTCCAGGACCGCAGCCCTCTGGACGGTTCCCCACTGCCTCACCGCAGAGGGTCCTCCATATCCCCCATCTCCACTCTCGGATGGTAAGATTCACGTTCACTCACATGAATTAATGTCTTCATACTGCATATATAAAGCATATGTATGTGGTCTTTTTTGAGTTTTAATAAAGGTGGAAGTAGTATGGCATAGTGGATAAAGCTACTAACTGAAAGATTGTAAGTTAAATTTATAAGTAGGTGATATGACTAAAATCTCATCACAGTACAGTCATTTTTTTATTTATTTTTTTACTAGAAATAATGTTCCCAAAATTTTTGATTGTGAAATTTCACAATTCTTGTTAGCAGTTTCAATGCTACAGCAAATATATTAGGTTAACTAATGTAAGTAAATAGTAAACAATCAGTAGTAAAGTAAGAACAAAGATACAAATGACAAGCAGTAAGACATACACTAGAACAGGGGTCCCAAAAATCAGTCCTGGAGGGCCAGTGTCCTGCAGAGTTTAGCTCCAACTTGCCTTAACGCACCTGCGGGGAAGTTTCTAGTATGCCTAGTAAGAGGTTGATTAGATGGTTCAGGTGTTACTAACTGGAGTTGGAGCTAAACTCTGCAGGACACCGGCCCTCCTTGCAGGACAGTGGGTCCCTAGGAGCAGGGTTGAAGTCCTATGCACTAGATACTAGATTTGTATTTAACACTGATACAAATGTAATAAAAAGTGCTTCACATTTTCAGGTGTGTTTAACAGTAGTATTCAAGCATGAACTACTACAAAAATGTAATAATCAAATTTAAAATAAAACACTGTACAGTTGTTATTGGTGAATTATTTTTTATCCTTATTAAAGCTATGAATGTTATTCATTCAACAGCAGTGAGTGATTTTCTCTTCTTTTGTTGTTTGATTAACAATAATGACACAGACAGCAGCAGGTACAGGTATATTAGGCTGCTGTCACTTTAAGACTTAACACATAGACCCAATATATTGATATATAAATATATTTCTACCACGTGTTTAGGTTCACTTAACAATATAGCATAACAAACTGTGTTTGTGTGAATACTCTGCAAGATGGGCATTTACAAACAATACTCAACAAAAGACAAGGGCAACATGAGGGCTATATATGTTTATATCAAACAATAAGGGTCACATGACAAAAACCAACCAATGAGGAGCAAAGCCACGTGACTAGGACAACCAGTCATAACAAGACACATAGAAACTAGTAGCAGGAATACATGAGGGCAAGGGAATCACATGACTAACCAGGAAACAGAACTAAACTACAAAATAAAAAACATGAACATGAAACAAAACCCAAAACCAGCGTGACAGTCATTCTTGTTTCATTATTGCTCTGACATGTCGATAACTTTTAGGAGTCATGCCTGCACAGATATGGCGATAGAAACGAAATAGCAAAATCTATATATAATCTATAATCTATAATTTACCTTATTGCTGCAATATATGAAGAGTTCAGATGCAAAACCAGCTAAAAGCCATCTCGGTCAAAAATGAGATAATGAAACCGAGTGACCACTCTTGACACATATTATACGTCCATCAAATACTTTTTCTTTAAACTCGCTAAAATACCAGCCTCAGCCCAATCAGAAGTGCCAGTACTTACATAGAAACCTATACATCTGAGCCTGATAAAAATGCATTTTTTTTAAAGAAAGACATCAGATGGATTTAGCTGGTTTTTCATCTGAACTCTTCATATATTGTCATATTGGCCACCCTAGTTTAGACTTGGGAATTTGTTTAATGTTTTGCTAATGGTTTTATATGTGTGTATGCAGCTCTCAGCTGGTGGAAGTGTTGGAGCTGTATCAAGAAGCAGTGCAGCAAAATGCTGAAGGGGTGGACCCTGATCTCCAGACAGGCCTTGGTGTGCTCTTTAACCTCAGTTCAGAGTTTGACAAAGCTGTTGACGCCTTTAATGCTGCACTTTCTGTCCGACCTGAGGTGAGCCAGAACGTCCTATTCATCACTTCATCACATGTTTTCCTTCGTCTTTGGAGTGTTACCAGCTTTTTGTGCTTATATAAGATCTGTAAAGTTGCAAAGATTAAAGTCTCAAACCCAAAGAAATATTCTTTATAAAAGTTTAGATGTATACGCAAAGAAAGAAGGCGTAACTTTTATTTTTGCTGTAGTATTGTTGCATCCGCTGCCATGTAGTGGAGTTGTATGTACAACACTGTTCCAGAAGAGTACAATGCAAATGTTTGAGTATGTTTAGCGCATTTTACGGAGGACTATTTCCTGAACCTGTTAGAGTAGCCTAAAATGCCGGCTGAGCACACTATAAAGTGGGGCAATTCCAACTTTGCAACAACAGTCTGGAGCTTCTGACTCACAGCCTGTAAGTACGTTTTCATATTTGAAGAATTTGCTACTGGCTATTCAAGTGCGAGTTTTGAGCAGTGTAGAGTAGTGCTACTTGTTTGTCGTTTCTACAATCACAAATGCAGACATGGTGTTATGTTTACACGTAACAACGCAGTGCAACACGTATAAAGACACTGAGTCTTTGTAATCAGTAATTATGTCCTCACTGGATGCAACAAATGCCTCATTTATAATGGGTTTTATTGTTTTTGTATCGTTGCGTCGGGACACGGCATCACAGCATTGTAAGGGGCATAACATTTCCGTCACATGCTTGAGGTATTCGGACAATCACAACGCACTGGATAGCTGGCTAATTAGACCACACCATGCTTTTAAGAACGATGAGCTTTGTAAAAAATCGACGCGTTACAGAAAGGCAGGGAAGAGAGAAGCAACAATAATGTACAGTATGTGAAAAATAATGTTTTTTTGAACCTTAAACTGCGTAAACACATTGCATTGCATCAAATACACAAAATAATTTTCTTTTTAGCAACATCATATGACCCCTTTAAAAACTATAGACTATTAGTTTCACAAAGCTATCAAAAAGAACTGTCTGCAGTTTCAAGCTTATTTAAAAATGATCACAGCTATCTGTTATGCACATTGATTTAGTAGTTAATGCATAGAAATTATAGTTACTGATTTGGGGGCAGGGATGTTATGAATTTGAATAGAAATATTTTCAATAATATGCACCGGATTTGCCAGTTATTGCTGTGAGATGTTACCCCATTCTTACACCAAGGCACTTGCAAGTTCTTGAACACTTCTGGAGACACACACACTTGCATGTGGTTTGATGCTGCAAGGACATTTGTCAGGACAGGATCAGCTGTCCTTCCAGTCTCCCCATAGTTCTCTTTTATGCTTTCCAATAAAGATCTGTAAAGCTTATTTGGATTTTACAAAATAATTTTTAAAGTACAGTATCAAGAGAAAGAGACATTTCCTGACATACTTTAGCAGTATAAATGCACAAGAATAATGAGAAACTAGACATAGGTGAGGAACAATTATTGTGCTATTACGCAGTTTTGAAACTTTCTATAGACTCTGATGGTAAATCCCTATACTAGATTGCGCTTTACTCTGTCAATTCTGTGTGTTTTCGTAGGACTATCTGCTGTGGAATCGGCTTGGGGCCACGCTGGCAAATGGGGACCGCAGTGAGGAGGCGGTGGAGGCTTACACCAGAGCTCTCGAGCTCCAGCCAGGCTTCATCCGTTCGAGATACAACCTCGGCATCAGCTGCATCAACCTAGGGGCACATCGGTAATGAACCGAACCACTGAGCAAGGGTTGATGGGAAAGAACTGTTTGTCTCCTTAGTATGGATATAAATAGGTTAAAGCAGAAGGCTGAAAAAAAGGAACTTTGAATTTTGATATTGGCGTGTTTGACCTCTCTCTTTTCTCCTGCAGGGAGGCAGTGAGCAACTTCCTGACAGCTCTGCACCAGCAAAGGAAGAGCAGAAGTCATCAGGTGATGTCCAGCAACATCTGGGCAGCTCTGCGGATTGCCCTCTCCCTCATGAACCAGCCAGAACTTTTCCAGGCAGCCAGCGTGGGAGACCTGGACCTCCTAATGAGGGCCTTTAACATGGACATGTGATCAAACTTTAATCAGTTATTTACAGAATGCACAAAGTTGTGCTCAAATGAATATGGATGTCAATTTGACATGCAGAGTGTGCACACCTAATTTTGTTGCATTTTTGGGCAGCCTTTGCCTTCTTCAGAGGCCACTGAAGAGGGTGTTTATATTCCATAGAGCACAAACAGAATAGATGATGGTTTTTGAAAGTAAAGGAACAAATATCAAAGCAAGTGAGAGCAAAAGCACTTTCTTCCTTGATGTTAGTTATATTTTACTGTAATATTTTTAAGGTTATGTGAAAACTTTGTAAACTTGAGAAAAATGAACCAAACCTCGGTGGGCAATATAGGAGGAATTTTGTTTAGTCTGTGGATTAGAACTGAATATTAATCCTCTCAAAAAACCTAGCTATTTATCATGGCCAGTTCTGAAGAACCTTTGTTTAACCTGTGTGTTTTTAATCTGTTCATTTTACAATGTTAATTCATGTCTCACCACAAGGTGGCGCGGTTGTCTCGCTGATAAAAGCAAAGCCATATACCCGGTCAGTTAATCCTCTATCAAACCCAGTGACGCCAAATGGAGTGTGAGAAATGATGCTAGCTGAATTTCATTTTAGGACACAACACCTTTTAAGGGTGATCTGTGCCCAGGTGTGTGGGGCAGGGTGTGTTCCCCAGGCCATCTGTCTTCCAGCAAGCCCCTTTTAATGCTGTGTGCTCCAGGGCATTCTGGATCAGGGCTCAGTGGGGAGCAACTTCAAAGACTCTGCATGAAAGGTCACAGCAAAAGCAGTATCATGTTGAAAGTTAGTGAGTTTATGCAAGACCGTTAGCCCAGACGTTTAAAGGAACTAAATACATTCACAAATATGAACAACATTTTGGTAATATATTTCAGTTGTTTGGCCTGCTAAGTTTGAAGTGCGTTTCACATGACTGAAATCGCCTATAGAGATATAACAGTTTATAGCGAAGACACCATGTGCTAAAACAGGTATGATTTCAGCTCCTCTATATACTATTAGGCAGGATATTTTCTTTAAAGACATATCTATGCAAACCAGCATTGCTGTTTATTTGTTTGTTTTTTGGCTAAAATTACCAAAAATCTTTGGTGTCTTTATAATTTTCCCACTATGCATTATTAGTGAAGTCGGTGTAAGAGGAGTTAGCTGAGATAATTGAAGGGCACTGAATGAGACACAGTATTTAAAGATGCTGCTATAAATAGCATTAATAATCTTAATAATTTTGTTTTGGCAAAGACAGATAAAGTTGCTTCATTAGATACAATGCAATTACAAATAATTTGGGAAATCTGATGATTGCATGTATGATACACGATGATTTCCCTCTCTTTATGGTCCCATATTTTAACTTTAAAGTGAATGTACTATTAATATACCTTTTTTGACAATTCCAACACAAACATACTATATATGACAATATTTAAAATCATATGCCATATATGAGCACAGTATGCGGGCATTGATGACACTTGTCTTGTAGTAAATCACACTAGTTTTGCTATGACCAGAGCTGTTATGTAACTATGAATATAATTACTGACAAAAATGTAGAATAGCAGAAGGAAATTATTTATCTATTTATTTTTTTGTAAAATAGATTATTTCATGGAATGAACAGTCATAAAATATATGCATGTCTACTTACTAATCATCTCTCCTACATTAACATGTTATATACTCAAGATGCATTTATAACCAATTTATTAAAGTTGTATTTTAGAAGAACTGAAATATGGTTAAGTCTCTTTGTTTCATTTCAAAACTAAGGGCACACGGTGATCCCTGACCTTTAAATGATTTAGAAATGGTGTTACCAGAGCACCCCCACAGGCACATACTGAACACTGCTTTCCTTCTGTCTGAAGTAAAGCGGTGGTATAAATGCATTATATTATATTATATTATATTATATTATAATATACAAATAAAGACATAACCTCAAAAACTGTAAGCATTAGATTTGATATGGGTTATCCAATATTTTTTCTTCTCCACAGTCTGAAATTTTAGACACGTTACATCAACAAGGCTCTGAAAATAAAGCTGTGTGGTTGAAAAGGAGAATGGCTTTAATTAGCTTATGGATTTCTTTAGGTTTTTAGGGAACAGGGAGGATCTGAGGTGGATGACTTAGCAGGTTCATGTTTCATGACCTGTCATATCCTCAGATATATAAAGTGACTCAAAATACTTCCTTTGTAACTGGAATCGCATTAGTTCTGTTAGTACCTTTGGATGGATATGTGTGTGGAAATTCTCAGCCCTTAATTTGATTTTTGACTCTCAAGGCTGATTTGCTTTTGTGATATTTGTTTTCTAACTTATATCAAATGTGATACATACATCCAGTGGTGCAGGATGTGTGAAATCAAGCTAGTGGGCATGTTTTAATCAGCAAACTCAGTACAAATTTGTCTGTCAATATAAACATAATTAACATCTAGCGACTGTTGCAGTTGAAATTAAAGTGTTGACAGTGCACTCCATGGACAAGCTTTCCATTTTAATAAATTATTGTCAAGCCTTTATTATCTAGTGATCCTACATTCAGGAATCATTCATACTTTTTGTGTGTACGCCCAGATAATATGAACAAATGGTAAATAATTAAATGCACAGGACAGTCCCTATTGTTCTGTTTAACACATTCTCAGTTGTGACACTGACCAAATGAACAGACAGTGACATCTACTGTCTCTTTAAGACCTCATCTTCCCACTTTCACTATTCAGCCTCCCCCATCCAGCCCCACCTTGTCACCACTAGCAGCTCTCAGTGTAGATGTGCTGGCTGTTTACTAAAGTCCCCACTGCTCATCCCGGTGGCAGTGCTCCCATCAGCACATATTCCACAGAGGGAGCCGAGTGCTTCCACTGACCGACCTCTCACTGGTGGACTTCAACATAGTAGGTAATACTAAATGTCACTTAATACTGGTATTGTAACTTAATTACTCTTTTATATGAGTGCTCTAGACAGGGTTTATAGATCAGTAGGAGTGAGAAGTAGTAATTGTGCAGTTTGCATTTGTTAACCCATGGCATGCTGCAAATGGCTTAATTCGGGTCACTACTGCCTAATGCATATTTGTATTTTGACCATAAATATTATATGATAATTACATTTAAATATAAAATTCCAAATAATTATTTATTCTTTATTTACTCATTTATTTATGTATGTATATTTGTTAACAAATCGCCTATGAAATAGAAAGTCACTATGAGAAGTGCAAAATTGGCAAACACCCAATGTACCATGTGGCTTTAAATAGGTGGGAATCTTCTGACATTATACTGTGACAAAGTAGCCTACAAAAAAAAAAAAACAAAAAAAAAAACAAAACTTTATTGTACAACTAATAGATCAGCATTTTTTATAATTACTGAAAGTAGTATATTCTTTATAGATTAACACAATTATGTATTTAATTTATATTTTTTTATTTTCTCATGTCTATTTTAAAATATTTTTTTTCTAAATCTGCATATGTATCGTTACAAATGAAATGCCTATGACACTGTATCCAAATGTATCAAACTTATTCAGTCATTTTTATAATTGAGGAAGCTGATAGCCAGAACCATTTCAAGCGCGGGTGACTCGAGTAGGCAGGCGTAGACAAATGTCAAACTATTTTGATAAAAACACATTGGCTTCATAATAATATACTATATTAATTAATAAAATACACAATATGCTCATATTTACACAGGTACGCTGAATATCATTTGTTAAAAAGCATTAAAATATTTATCTCTCCCCCCTTCATCCAATTGTTGCCATGCTCTCAATATCAGTATGGGTGTGGTAATCGCTCTGTGAATTGCCTTGAAACTAGTAAATTTGGCGCCCGATGCCCTGTTTTGGATATAAATAATACGAAATGAGAGCGTTAATATTTTGAACAAAATAATCTGCTCACCCTTACAGGCGGTAGGAGGATTTTGTAGTGTTATTACATCAGGTAATGTGTCAATGTTTGTGTGGTGCTCTGGAGTAACTGACATGATACAGTCACCGTTTGCTAGCCAGTGTGCTAACCAAAACTAACTAAATAATAATAAAACTCCGTGATTAACTTGACGGATGACAGATCTGCAGGGAAATTGTTTTTTTAAACGTTTTGTCGCGTACATAGTGTCTTATAGGGAGGTTTATGTGTAGTGCAACATGTGGTATTGAATCTGTTGTCAAAACAGTTGGCTACCTTGAATCAATGTGAAATGTATCACGCAATGCTGATGTTAAGGTTACATTTAATCGCATTAAACTCGATGACCAACACGAATATGACAATTAACGGGCGACATTTTCGTCTCTGTGTGGATATTTTTATTCACAACTGATTTTTTTTTTTTCGCGTTTATCGCGACTGGTTAAACAGGTCCTGAGTGCCACAGGTTAAATGAGGGATTAACCCATCTGGATTAAGGAGGATTCATGAGATTATAAATATCCCGATGTACATATTCAATTTTGGATTAAAATGTCAATCCAGCTAGTTCGAAATGTGAAATAATTCCCACTTGAAAAGATTCTCCATTATTTTAATCAACCTGAGCTTTTTGTGCATGTTATTCCTAATATTATGTTATCAGTTAATGTGTATAGTATCTGAATTTGGAAAGTTCTTTGCTTAAAATGCATATTGATCATTGCCTGCTTTTCCTGTAATTTGGTTTAGTAGGGTTGGGACCAGCAGTCTTCCTGTTTTAGCAGCATTGCTTGCAGTCATGCTACTGTGCTTCCCTAAAAGAACTTAGTGCTGAAATGTAGACTTCACAGAGGTCAGGATAAACCTGAATGATCTTTAGGGGTATTCCCATATTGTGTCAAACCACCAATGTGGCAACTCACTCTGTAATTTATTCAATGAATATTTGCTTTAAGGCTGAAACAAGACAGAAAAGCTGTAGGTAAGGTTAATTGAGTCATGGAAGACATGTGAATTTTAAAATGCAAAATCTAAAAAGTCTTTTTTTTTTAAGCTATACTCGGCTCTAAAATAATTTGTGTGTGAAATCCTAATTACTAGGGATGGGCGATATCTTATCGTTTGCGATATACCAGTAAAAATTTTCCCCACGATAAGATTTAGTCTTCCTGCGATAATATTTATAGTCTAGTTGTTGACGTATTTCTGTGTGCGACAGTGCAGAGTGACATGCTGAAGGTGGACGTGAAACTAGTATATCGTTAAATGGAGAGCTCCAATCTGGAACTGGTTTGGTCAAAACTGTGCAGTGCCACAAAAATTGGTCTAAACCTTGAATAACGTTAAATATACTAGTAGCACGTGTGCGATGCAGTTTTGCATGGGTATGAGCCTGTTCGAAAACCTGTTGTCCAACAAAGACATCATTTAGTGGCATGCTTTTTCTCCAAATTAACTTCATAACATAGTCAAGTGTTTGAAACAACCTTTTGTGATTGGCCGTGGTTTCATATCACAGAATGAGGCTGAAATCATACTATTTTATAGTATTATAAAGATTATGTTGATTAGCATTACATTATAAATTTACTTTATCCTTATAAAAATACCCACGATTGCTTGAAAAGTACAGACAAACCATATATTGTAGCAATTGTATATGTATTGTCTTCAAGTTTCCTCAGTTAAAATTCCTCTATCTGCATTTTATTCAGCTACAGCGATAACTGGATTAGAGATTAGGGATGGGCGTATTGATCCTGATGTATCGATCTATCGATACTGATGCGAGTATCAAAAGCATCGATAGTCAAATTAAAAATATCGATACTAAGGTTTGTTTTATTTACCAGTGATTTTCTTTATTTAACAAAAAATTATGCATAAAATATGCAATGAATTAGACGTATAACCTATGTTGGCAAATAATTGTGCAGGATAGAATGATTTTCTTACTCATCTGAACGCACGCAAATGTTGCAAGACAGAATCATTCAATCACAGAGAGCATTCACTTACTTTAGACAGTGCATTCAAACAGGGCTGCGTTTCCCAAAAGTATCATAAGAAAGCATTGATGCTTTTAGGAATGGCAGCCCAGAACAATGCTTATCAGAGGACAGAAAAAAAAAAAACAACAACTTATGTTTGGGTCATTTCACAGTAAACAAATTGAAATTGTAGCCTACATAATTTGTGCAATTACATTTATTTAAATCAACGTTTAAAGTTCATAGACCATGTTCTGTTTTGTAGTAATGTTAATGTAAATCATACACTATCAGAATAAAAAGGTTGCATTTTATGTGTACAACAGCCTGTCACTGGCAGCCCCTTATGAAACTAAGTATTTTCAACTATAGGTTTTGTAGTTACCACTACAGTAAACATATTTATCCATGTGTATGTATGATGCAATGTTAAAATGCATTTCAAATATAAGGTTAAGTGTGAATCATTATATATTTTACTCTTAGTAATTTAATAAATGCAATAATTTAAAAGTTAAGTTTAGAAGTATCGTATCGATATTGATGATACTGGCCTGAAAAGTATCGGTAACGTATTGAAAACAAAATAAGGGGTATCGCCCATCCCTATTACAGATTCCATTAAGCTTATCAGTACTATTACTTCTGCTTATAAAGCATATGTGGAGTTTCTGCGTAAGGGCGCCCTCCGGCTTCCGAATCAGATAGAGCTTTTTTGCCAAGTGTGTTTCACACACAAGGAATAGGTCTTAATGTTAGGAGCTTCCAGTACAGAAAGTACAAACAATTTAATTCACATTCCGGTGAATTAAACAGTCATTACATTACTTGTGTACTCGGTAATGCTCAAAACACCCTATTTTGGGTAAAAATAGGAAAGATAATACTTTTCTCTAAAGAAGCAGGATTTCCCTGAATTATCGTCATTGATATCGTTATCGCAATAAATACCAGAAATTAACGTGATAAATTTTTAAGCCCATATCACCCATCCCTACTAATTACAATATTTCCAAAACTTATTGTGAAAAGTGTCCCTTTATTTTGCATTGGTTTCGATATTATATTTGCACTAACTCATAAATTTGCAGCCTTTGAGTGACTGTTGTGTTTTCATTGCTGCCGAGTAATACACCGCATATAATCCCTTAATGTTTTAAACATTTTAATTAGTCTCTTTTTTGAGGTGGTGTTAGATATATTTAGGGGAAATCAACTAGCAGGCATTGCCAAGTGCCAAGCAGTGCTGCCCCTCATTAAACAAAGGAGCACAGCGTGCCCAGCTCTCAGTTGGCAGTGCAGTAACTGTAGACTTTGGTTCCTCTACTGAATGATATGATACAGCTCCTACTTCTATTCAGTCTAGTAAAAACATTGATGCTACTGGAGCACTTTGTACTTTTCATAAACTGTATCAAAAATGACTCTTTCTAGGTCTGTGGGACCTCTGACATGACATTCAGATATGAAAATTGTTTGCATGAGTGTCTTGAATTATTAATCCAGCATGAGTGCTCTGTTATAAGGCAGTTGTTTATTGATTACTTAATGTGACTTGGTGCTTGTGTATGCGTTGCAGGTCTTTGTCAGTATTATCAAACCTGGGAAGGGAGTGAAACGCTTGGAGGACCATGAGTGAGCTGGAGCAGTTGCGGCAGGAGGCAGAGCAGCTGCGCAATCAGATCAGAGTAAGAACTGATGCCCTTTCTGGTCTCATTTACGTCATGTTGGAGAGATTGTATGTATGAGTTTATCACACAAGAACACCACCACAAAGTCCTGATTACGAGTGGGAAACAGAATTTTCCTCTGTTTGGGGCAGAGGCATGTCGGTGAGGAAAACATGGAAGATGCAATGTCATTTACAATAAAACTATAAGTTGCATTTTCAAAATACAATAGTATTGTACAATTTCAACAATATATTCAGATTACAAACTTTTTGAAATAAATTCTGTTGCAGGAACAAGATATATTTATACTTTCAAATCTAGGCATGATCAAGTTGTCATGTTGGACATACTAGATTAACTGGACATTTATTGATTGGTGAAGAAGCACCAAATAATCAATATTGTGGGACTCACTTGATGGTAAAGCATGTGCTTTTGGATGTGCTAGAGAGAGGTTTTTATCAGGACAAACTCTTAAAGACTTGTTTTATAAGATGGACCTAGAAAAACTTACAATTTCTTTCAAAAGTAAATTTAAAGAATCTTTTATAGAATTTTATGTACACTTTATAATCACTTTTACAAATTTGTGTACTATTGTATTGGGTTTTTTTAATGTCTAATCTTTGGTTGCCATGAAATAGCCTGTGAAGCTGATGTGACAATAAACTTAAATCAAGTCAAGTATATTCAGATTACAGCCCCTTCATAACTTGAATAAAAACAGAAAAAAAACATACTGATGCACATTCACCAAAGTGACGTCGTAACTACGTACTTCTCAGGACGACTTGAATGCACCATATGTCTCACTTATTTAATACATCTGATTCAGATCATCAGCTCATTAGCAGAGAGATCCATGAACTGAACTGAGTGTTACAGATAAGAGAGAAATACAAAATGTGCAGAGCAGTGGGTTCTCAGGACTGGAGTTGATAACTGACTGAATTACTAATTACTGAATGAGTAAAAGCAGTTGTGAGAAACGTGGAAATTACCTAGGAGACATCATATTTGATTTGATTTGAATTCACACAATGTACTTATTGATACATACAGGTTGATTCCAGAGTTTGGGTTCAGTAAGTCAGCAAGCGTAAGGGACTAAGAGACTTAGTGTTGTTGTTGTGTTTTTTTTTTTTTTTTTTTTTTTTTTTTTTTTGTGGCTTGTAAGTAGTTTTTTTTTTTTTTTTTTTTTTTTTTTTTTAGCTAGTTTAGTCTAGTATTAGTTTTTGTGTGATATTGAAATTGATGATAAGCATTAGGAAATTTCAGTTTCATGAAATTTTGAAATCATAAATACCTTACTTAAAGGAAAAATAACTGTATTGTGATATATATCATATTTGTGACCCTGGACCACAAAACCAGTGTTAGGTAGCATGGGTATATTTGTAGCAATAGCCAAAAATACATTGTATGAGTTAAAATTAGAGACTGACAGTATAGATGCCAAAAATCATTAGGATATTAAGTAAAGATCATTTTCCATGAAGATATTTTGTAAATTTGCTACCATAAATATATCAAAACTTATTTTTTCATTAGTAATATGCATGGCTAAGAACTTCATTTGGACAACTTCAAAGGTGTTTTTTCTCAATATTGAGATTTGTTTTTGCACCTTCGGATTTTCAAATTGTATCTCGGCCAAATATTGTCCTATCCTAACTATGCATTAATGGAAAGCTTATTTATTCAGCTTTTAGATGATGTATAAATCTCAATTTAAAAAAATTGACCCTTATGACTGATTTTGTGGTCCAGGGTCACATATAAGATTTTGATTATTTTGACCCTCCCCTAGCAGGCTGTAATGGGTTTTTACCCACTGTGTGTCAGTTTTGTTTATTGGAATAGTTTTCAACTTTTTGTTCTATTCATTTTTATTTGATACAAGTTTCATTTGGACGTGAGTGCCAGAAAATAGAATATGTGTGTTTCCTCCATCCTGTTCAGTAAAATGACTGTACTCTGACATGCTGCTGTTCCCATTGTAGGATGCCAGGAAAGCATGCAGCGACTCCAGCCTGTCCCAGGTAAGCAGTTCTGCCACCATCCCTGCTGGGTCCCCCTCCTTGTAAGAATAGCACTAGTGTAACCCATATCTATAGGGCATGTCTATGCTCACCTGTACTCTGAGCTCAGCACAGACATGCAAATGGCTGCTGACGTACATGCTGAACATGCTCTTAAGTGCGCTGAAATATTAAACAACCTCTTACATGCCAAGTCCTCCATCAAAATTTAAACGTACAGGCCCATGCCCTGGTGGTTTTGGTGATTTAAGATTTCATCATTTCTATTTAGATTATTTCTTTTTGTATTGGAAGAGATGGCTCTTGTACATTTTAAAGCTGTTTAATTCTGCACTTCAGTCAGTGCAATGTTAATTTTAGATTATTAGTCAGATAAAGTAATACAGCCTTTTTTCTGCACATGGGTGATCAGTAGCACACCTTGAATGAATTAATGTCCCCTGCTCGCTTTTTAATGTCATTGTAAATTAAGATTCCTGTTTGTGTTTAGATTACAGCTGGTTTGGACTCTGTTGGAAGGATCCAGATGAGAACGAGGCGGACGCTCAGAGGCCATTTAGCCAAAATCTACGCCATGCACTGGGCTACTGATTCTAGGTCAGTTGACGGAGATAGATTGAGTGGGCTGGAGGATGGGCACTCTCAGAGGAACCCTGCACCTCTGTCAGTGTACACTCAATGAATAATACAGCAGGCCTCTCACAACTCAGGGGTGTTCTAGGATTATGTAGGCTGCCTCCTGCTCCAGCCTCACTTTCCCTCCCTTCTCTCATTCCTCTGTCATTCACTCCTTCCCCACCTGTGCATTCATTCTATTGCTTTAAGGAGGAGACACAATTGTTAGATGGGTAGAATTTGTGTTCATAGTTGCTTACAGTGCTTGTCATTAATTGTCAGCGTTTGCCATGTGTATTCATATTATCATTGTCAAGCATCAGTCATTGTCTGCGTGTTCACCTTGTAGTATTTTTAATATGTGATGTGTATTATAAACAGTGGTTTACTCTTTAACCCCCGTCCCTTTTTTTTTTTTTTTAAAAAAAGGTTACTAGTTAGTGCCTCACAAGATGGCAAACTCATCATTTGGGACAGCTACACCACAAACAAGGTTTGTACAGCTCAGCAAGTCAATATACATGTAAAATAGCTGTTCATTTTATAAGAATATAATAACTGTCACAAATTTAATGACTACTTTTTTTAAAATAATAAAGTATTATAGTGAGTTAAAATTAATATCTGTTAGCTTAAATTTTGTAGAAGGTAAAACGCAAATGTAAATCATAAAATTGGAAAGTCTTCAAAATGAAAGTGGTGTTGCATACTATACTAGTCGTAGCATACAACTCTTACTATTTTTACCATTTTGTTATATGGCGGAAATAATAGAAGTAGTAGTGGGTTTCTGAATTCAGCATTCAACAAAATAGAATAGCAAGTGCAACAGTTTTTGTTTGGTTTCTTTCCAGATTCATGCCATTCCTTTAAGGTCATCGTGGGTGATGACTTGTGCCTACGCTCCCTCAGGGAATTATGTAGCCTGTGGAGGCCTGGACAACATCTGCTCAATCTACAGCCTTAAAACCCGTGAGGGCAACGTCAGAGTCACCAGAGAACTTCCTGGACACACAGGTAAACTGTCAACAGCAGGATTAGCATTAGTGATAAACTAATATTGATTTTTTTTTTTTTTTTTTTTTTTATTACCAATACCAATTATTTGTAGAACCGTTATTTGTTATATATAACAACAATGAAAACCCTTTTATTTATAAAAAGCATCAGCTGCAGCACTAATAAAGAAAATATATGTAGAATTTCTAATGTTTTCAAATGGAGAAAATAAATGAAGGACAAGAATGACAGTAGTATCAACTTTAAGCTACAGTTTTAGTAGGTTTATAAGCTGTTTAATAGGCTGAAGAGTGAAGAATAATGCACTGGATAATGTTAATTCACTGAATAATATTCTCTGGAATATTGGAATATAATGAACAAAACATCATTTTTTTTTTTTTTATTGCATTACTTAACTGGTATGTTAGTAGAATTACTAATAATGTTTTTGATGTTCTAGTTTCTGGAATGCCTGCTTAAAAAGCGCAGTTTATCTATGCATTTACACTGAACTACACTCAAACTGATCGCTTGCGGAGATGATAATTAATTTCCAGAAAGCTGTATATATTAAGATGTGTATTAGCCAAATAATTGTTATATAGTAAATGTTAATATTATTTAGGGTGTTTTAAACAAGGGAATCTTGTTAAAAGTCACATGCGGTGGCTGTGTTGGAGCATTTCCTGAGCATCAGCCCGGTTGAGGAAACAGCAAAAATAAAAGTGAATTCATGAGACTAATGATGAGCATATAGACAACAAGGAAAGAATTAAATTCAGTGCTTTTATTTCCAGCATGTGCTTATTCATGGCTGCATTATTTAATTCAGGCAAAGTTACGTCTTTATTGGGACAGGACTTGATGGATTATTTTGCGTGACTCTGTGAGTTGTTTCCAAGCTGCATAAACTAGCTACATATCAGGCATTTATGTAACACATCTAATATGTGCATTAATGGCTGTTAAGTAAAATAAAGTTTATTAATTACAGCAGGGGTCACCACACTCAGTCCTGGAGGGCCGGTGTCCTACAGAGTTTAGCTCCAACCTTAATCAAACACACCCTGAACCAGCTAATCAAGGTCATAATAGGTATACTTGAAACTTCGAGGCAGGTGTGTTGAGGCAAATTGGAGCTAAACTCTGCAGGACACCGGCCCTCCAGGATCAAGTTTGGTGACCCCTGAATTACAGCAAAGCAAGTAATTATGCTTTACCTATGCACGCTGTTGCTGTCTCGTCTCCCCTCAGATGCGCTGCAGTTATTCTCAAAACAGCCACAAGATGGTGGCGTTTATCTGTGAATCCTATATTACAAAACCAATATCCGATTATGGTAAAATGCTTAAATATTGGGAGAAATTAGCATCATTTGTCTGCATATTTATCATGCAATGGGTTGAAGCTTCTGTTCTGATATATACTTTTTATTTATTTATTTATTTTTTCCCTCCTCATCAGGTTATTTGTCGTGTTGTCGCTTTCTGGATGATAGTCAGATAGTCACCAGCTCTGGAGATACTACATGGTGAGTCCATTACAACTTTGAGTGACTAGATTATTTACCTTTAACAACACAAAAAAAGTACAATATTTTGGTACTGTTAAAATAATTATCAGTAGTTCAGAAATTTTCTACTACTATATTGAGCTACTGAAGAACGGACTTAATGTTCTCATGGAGAATGGCTGCTTTGAAAGAACTTACTTTAGAAGGGCATTGAGATGGGCTGTGATCTTGCTCAACTAACAGTTTCAGCACATTTTAACAACCCTCTATGAACACCTTGGCAATGGAATCACAATGGAATTGGCTAGTATTTTTTTTTTATTTTTTTTTTTTTTGTTAACTTGTCAGACTATATCTATTTATTTACACTGTGTATATATACACAGTGGGTGGTTCCCAGAACAAGCGTTCCTTAGCAGGCATCTTGGAGACATGCATGTGTTATCTGTAAATTAGGTGCTTACTAAAGTCTGCGTTGTCAAATGCGCTGCACATCCATTGATATGAATAGGAATATTGTGCTCACTACACTGTCAATACTCAGGGATCGAAACTCTCAAATACTTAGTGTGTTCAAGTGTAGGTGAGTGAAAAAATATATGCGCTTAACTTACCCTAAGCCTCTAAATATGTCACTGGTATGAGTGAAATCTGACAATTTATTAGCCAGTGGCTAACAAAAGACATTGTTACCTTCGCTAACGGGCCTTCTGGAAGGGCCCTTCGTGAAAGGAATTCAGTTGTTTACTTTCGTCTGGAATGTTCCTACGAATGGTGTCCCCTTCCCGCAGTGACCATCAAGGGCGCAATAAATGGAATTTGAAATTCATGCTTAGTTGCCTTAGCCTGAAATTTACTTGCATTGTAGAGGGTTGTTGAAGCAGCAGGACAGCACCACCTAATGTACAATAAATCAAACGTAACATCACAAACAAATGTTATAACCTATTAAAACATTTACTTGTATTATTTTCATATTATTTTTGTCTTTTTATTTTTCCACAAGTATTTGTGGGGAATGATTGCGTTTTATTTTTCTTATGCTATGACAGTGTTAAGATATGCCGAGGTGGACAAAGTACAGAACTCGATTACTTGAGTACAGATATTGCTGGTCAAATATTACTCCATTACAAGTGAAAGTTGTAAAGACTGATTTTTACTTGAGTAAAAGTACGGAAGTATCTGCTTTTAAAAGATATTAAAGTACCAAAAGTAAATTTCCTTTTATGTCAATGCACTGTTTTATTATTGTTGTTTGTAATACTTGCAATACCTTATGCCTCTGAAGCAACGTACAGTACATTATGCCTACTGAATACACTGACTAGCTTGGAGTATCTTTGGGATGAAGAGCTTTCAGAACGTTAGAAACCTATAGCAAGTGAGTTGACCAAAAAAAGTTTATTTAACACCCTTACCCACCCCCACAAAAGCAAAATGGTAGTGATCTCACACAGCTCTGGCAGTGTGTGCACACATCTGCGTGTAGCTATTCATTCATTTGAACCAAGTGGACAGTGAAATTGCTGGAAATACAGACCGACAAGGAAAAAAAACATCAAACCTGCTTCAATATACCCAGCAACACAACTGTAGCTGTATAACTTTACAGCAGTAACACTGTGTTAATAAAAAGCAAGATTTCTTTGGCATCAAAACAAACATTAAAAATTCTCTCTAATCGCTCTTGTGGCACTCTTGAGATGCACAACTACTTCTAATATTAACTTCTTACTAATGAATTGTTGTAAATATCACGTTTGAAACTGGTCAAAGTTCAAAAAATCCTGGGAAATCACTTTACGTAACCCTACATGAGTGATTACTGATAGGCTGTCTAAAAAAGAGAAAAGGCGTGTTTTAGAGAGGGAAAAAAAAAATCACCCACTGACTTTCAAAGCTGCTATATAGTAGGGCTGCACAATTAATCAAATTTCTAATTGTGATTACAATTATAGATGCCACAATTATGTAATCGTTCAAAGGCACAATTACAAAAAAAAAAATAAATAAAAAATAAATAAATAAATAAATCCACTTGCATTATTCTGCTTTCTTAAGATGTGTGGGTGTGTGTATTTTTCCTACAGGTTATCTTAAGGGTCTTTTTTTCCTCCTAGTTTTAATTTTTATCTTTTTTATATTTTGAGAAGAAACTATATATAAAGATGTGGCATGCAGTTGCTTCAAACAATGGTATAAAGCTATTCAAAACATCATTCAATGTAAATTGTGATAATTGTAATTAAAGGGGTCATCGGATGCCCATTTTCCACAAGTTGATATGATTCTTTAGGGTCTTAATGAAAAGTCTATAATATACTTTGGTTAAAAATTCTCAATGGTAGTGTAAAATGACACCCTTTTTACCTTGCCAAAATCAGCTCTGGAAAAATCATCTCATTCTGGTCGAGGCTGCTTTAAATGCAAATAAGCTCTCCTCGCCCTGCCCCTCTCTTCTCTCTGTGGAATGACGAGCTTGTTTACTTTAGCCGGTGAACTTGCTACCTAGCACATTATTAGGAAAGACGATCGCAAAGATTCACTAAAAAAAAACCTTATACTCACTTCTGCTGTAAGTGAAGCTGGATCACGAATGATTCGCGCGAACATAGACGGATATATGTAGATCGGGAGTCGCATTCCCTTCACAAACAAACGTAATCCACTGCATCTTCAGCGGCTCAGATGTCGGGAGTAAATGACGACCACTATGTTCATTATTACATCTAGCAACACAACACCTCAATCGCTCAAACGGAGAAATTCTCGTCTAACTTACATCCCTGCTCCAGCATTAAAAACAAAGAGGGCGGACTGTGACAGCTGGTCTGTGGTAAGACACTCATGTCAATCAACTATCGTGGGAGCGGCCTCTGTCGGTGTGACGGCACAACGACAGGCATCTGAGAATGGCTTGATTTGAAAAAGGGAATATTATTTTTACACTGCATGGATTTTTATCATTATAGGGTAGATTTGTACATACACTGCCAACACACATTAATGTTCAAACATGTGAAAGTGAACTTAGCATCTGATGACCCCTTTAATAATCGCAATTACAATTTTTTATAATTGTGCAGCCCTACTATATAGTAAAGTCAAAAATGTACTTAAGTACATTAATAAAGTAAATTTACTTCATTACTGTCCACCTCTGAAGATATGGCAATATGAAGTACTACAACTTTTCTTAGGGTCTTTATCACTTGTCGCCCAGCCTATTTTCAAATCTCTTGAAGTTTAAAGCTCACAGGCTTCTGTATTCCACCCGCCCACAATGATTTCTGAGATTTATGATGGTTATATTTTCTCAAGTGGTCAGTTTGGTGATCTTGTACTAAATGTGACCCCTGCTCTCTTTCTTTTTTGCAGTGCTCTGTGGGACATTGAGACTGGTCAGCAGACCACCACGTTCACAGGGCACAGTGGAGATGTGATGAGCCTGTCCCTCAGCCCAGACTCTAGGACTTTTGTGTCAGGTGCCTGCGACGCGTCCTCCAAATTGTGGGACATCCGAGACGGAATGTGCAGACAGTCTTTCACTGGACATGTTTCTGATATTAATGCTGTCAATGTAAGTGTCCAAGAGAGAAGTCTTCAGCATTGTCTGATACTGCTTTATATCTTATTGAGCCTGTGCAATGCTTTCATAATACTTATTGTTTGTTGTTAGTTTGTAAATGCTCATATGTGTTTTCAATTGTGTTTATTTCTTTAGTTCTTTCCAAATGGTAATGCGTTTACCACAGGCTCGGATGACGCCACTTGTCGTTTGTTTGACCTTCGTGCAGACCAGGAACTGATGATGTATTCGCATGACAACATTATTTGTGGCATCACCTCTGTGGCCTTCTCTAAGAGTGGCCGCCTACTACTCGCTGGCTACGATGACTTCAACTGCAACGTATGGGATACTCTAAAAGGAGAGCGTGCAGGTCAGAACTTTACACGACTCAGAAAAAAAAACTCAAGCAAGCACTTATAACAGCATTAATTGAGCAACAGGACAACACAGCACAGATCACACAACCTGGGCAAGCTATTTGAATTACACTAGCTACGTTTACTAGAGGTGTAACTGTTCTTGGTAAAAAAACAAACCATACCACTCTCCACACACGGTTCGGCACGCACTAGGACCGCGGTTCAACTTAAATACAATTTTGTGTGCGCTCATCCAAAGCATGCAAACCCGCGTCGCAAATATTAAGCTCCCTTTAAAGCATTGTGTTTGAATGGACAAATATACACGCAAATTATGTCAAAATGCCCGTCTTTGTATCCTAGCAGACATAGCTGACTGAATCTACAGTATCAGTGCATTCTCTTAAAGTGGCTTTCTTAATATTAATCAAACTGTAGCAAGAAGTAAATAACTCCCTGCTCTTGATTGAATAGCTTTTGTAACTGTAATAATGATTAATCTTTATTTTATACAGTCAAATATCCAATGTTATTTTACATTAGATTACTTTATTTAATTTCTATACTTAAAAACTGTTAGACCTACCTAAAAAAAAAAAAACTGAAAAGCAATGTTTATTTTATTTGTATCATTACTCTATTGTATTTATTTGTACTGTTGCTTGCAGTTAGATTACTTCATCTTATTTTTTTTTTATTTAGTTTGACAGTGTAGTTGTTTTCCTACACATAGCACATACTGAACTGTACTGAAACCGTGACTCTAAAACTGTGATGCAAACCGACCCGCAAATAAGTTGAACCGTTGCACCCCTAACGTTTACATTATAGGCCGACCAATATGGGTTTTTGATGCCAATACTAATATTAAGTAAAAAAAAAAAAAAGTCTGATATCGATATATTGGTCAGTATTCTTAATTTGCATATTAAAGTACAATACCAATCAAAAGTTTGTACACACTTCCCATTCGTTTGTCCAAGCTTTTTACTGGAACTGTATTGTACATTTGTTTTTAACTAGTATTTAAGTAGTCTTTTTGCAGTTTAAAGGAGTAGTTCACTTCCAGAACAAAAATTTACAGATGATGTACTCACCCCCTTGTCATCCAAGATGTTCATGTCTTTATTTCTTCAGTCGTAAGAAATTGTTTTCTGAGGAAAACATTTCAGGATTCCTCTCCATATAATGGACTTCTATGGTGCCCCTGAGTTTGAACTTCCAAAATGCAGTTTAAATGCAGCTTCAAAGGGCTCTAAATGATCCCAGGTGTATTATTTAGCGAAACATTTGGTTATTTTCTAAAAAAATGTACAATTTCTATAATTTTTAACCTCAAATGCTCGTCTTGTCTAGGTCTGTGTGAACTCTTTTCCGGTTCAAGACAGTTAGGGTGTGTTGAAAAACTCTCATCTAATTTTCTCCTCCAACTTCAAAATCATCCTACATCGCTGTTTTACCTTTTGGCCTTTGACCTTCTTTGCATGTTCACTTTGTAGATACTGAGTCGGTACTTCTGCAGCAGTTTAGGATGATACAGGATGATACTGCATTTAAACTGCATTTTAGAAGTTCAAATTCAGGGGCACCATAGAAATCCATTATATGGAGAGGAGTCCTGAAATGTTTTCCTCAGAAAACATAATTTCTTTACAACAGACATGAACATGAACATCTTTGATAAGGGGGTGAGTGCATGATTTGTAAATTTTTGTTCTGGAAGTGAACTGCTCCTTTAATATTCACAGACACTAGTCTGTATGGCTGTATCTGATTTTTATTTAAGTGTTCTGACCTGTTTTTTAGATACTCATCAAAAATATGACAAATTCTGTGAAATTCTGCATTATATAGTAAATTCTGTTTTTATGACAGGATTCAGGCGATTCCGTCCATGTTTACTGCATCGTGGAGCAAACGAGTATAATAAGGTCATTGTAAGAGTGAAAGATAGGAACATTGTTTGCTTTATAGCATTGTCTCATCAACTAGGTGACAAGGTAGCGTTAAATCACCGCTCAACAGCAGAGAGATGCTAACTTTTCAATCTGCTACATTATTGACTAGTGACAAACTATGCTGACTAGGAAATGGAATGTGACCGATGTGATAAGCTGCCTGAACAAGAGACCTCCTTACTGAAGTGAAAGGGTTGTCTGGTGTCACTACAGTGAATTGGGTCGCCACTTGCAAACAATGGAGCGTACTCTGCTGGACAAACTAAGTAATTATGCCATTTACAGAAATTTTATCTGCGTTATACATTCTGTGAAAAAGTGTTCATATCGGTGTCATATCTGCAGCATGTATGCCAATGTAGATATATCTGCGACAGGCTCATTTCGACCGATAAACTCGGCAAGTGGTCGGGCTCTCATTTACACCGAGACTTGTTTCGGTCAGAATCATTCAAGTTACTTTAATACACCAAACATAAAGTACATACTGCTTGAAACAGAAGAAAGTTCACTGAGGAGAACAAAGTATAGTGATAGAAAACTACTGTAAAAAAAAATGAACTGTGAATAGTAATATAGTTATGTCATAAGCCCCCATGCAAAAACAGATTATTCAAGTGCATTATCAGTGATCAAACTAACAAAAAATCTAGTGCTGTCAAACAATTAATCGCGATTAATCACATCCAGAATGTTTTTGTTTACATAATATGTGGGTCTACTCTGTATATTTATTATGTGTATATATAAGTACACAGACATGCATGTATGCATTTAAGAAAACTCTTAAATATAAATTAAATATATTTATATATAATATTAATTATATGAATAGAAATATATATGTAAATACATTATAAATATTTTCAAAGTATATACTGTATGTGTTAGTGTTGTCACAATACCAAAATTTTGACTTCAATACAATATCTGACTAAAATATCACGATACTACTACTGAACCAATACTGTGAAATATAATAATAATCACATACCAGTGCCACTAGACAGGATTATGGTGAACAACTGCCAGGCCTACAGGTACGTAGAGATCTTTGCTATATTGGTAAGTTAGCTTAAAAGATAAAGCCAAATCTTAATTCATGATACAGTAATTTTATTTCGCAACAACAATTTATATCATGACATAGTCATTTCTTATTTTGTTTGTTATTAATAATAAGAACCTAGATGCAAGTAACAAACTAAAGGACAACTACAATAAAAGAAATACACAATTTAAACAAAGAGGGCCCTATGAAATGTTTTAGTTTCTCCTAAATTCCATTTTACTTTTTTAGACACAATTTTAATGGTTATATTAAAAAAATATTTATCAGAAAGCATGTCTAATTAATTAAAATCATGATACTTATTTAAAATGTATTAAGTTTAATAAAAATTACGTTTTTAAGGCCCTATGAAATATGTTTTGATAATTTTTCAGAAATTCAGTTTTGTGAATCTGTTTTCCATAAATTTTCTGGCTGATTCTATTTTAATTGTTTCATTACATTTTAATAATCAAAAGCATGTCTAATGAATTTATTAAGGATAATTAGATTTGATAGAGTTCATTTATTATAGGCTATTTCTTTTTTTTTTCTTCTTTTTTTTGTTTTCTGGTAAATATTCCTTAAAACATTGTTTTAATAATATTTTTATTAGTAGTAGTAGTAGTACTGTCTTTACATTAAGTAATATATTTCTGACTGTCAAGTTAAACCAAACTTTTATTTTGACAGGTTGCTGTGAAGACCTTTAGGGTCTTCATTATATGACGATAGCTTTCCGCAAAAGAAACGGTAAAATGGTCATGAAGTGACTCTCAGAGCAGTTCTAGAGATTGTTCATTTGTTCATATATTGAGGCGGCAGAGGCTGAAAACACCGCGAGTGTCACGTGTAGGTGTGTGGCAAACAAAACTGTGCGTCTGTGCCATTCACTAACACAGACACGGAGAAATACGCCTCTTATTAAAATGCATTCTTAAAGTACTAGTACTTGTAAAATATGGAATCGTACTATTTTTAAAAGCAGGTTACTGCGATACTTTTTAAGTACATTTATATCGTGCAACACTAGTATATGTGTGTATTTATGTATATCTAATAAATATACACAGTAGACATGCATATATAATGTAAATAGACTTTTATTTTGAATGCGATTGACTCTTTGACAGCACTAAAAAAACACAATAAATCTCATTCTTTCAGACTAGTCTTTATATAGTGGAATACAGTAATGTACAATTTAGTAAATCTTAACTTGTGTAACTATGGAAGACCTTTTTTTTTTTTTTTTTTTTTTTTTTTTTTTTTTTTTTTTCTCCAAGGACAAACCCTGAACATGTATATGATTCACATAGACAGCCACCCATAGTCATGTGCCGTGAGATTTGTATGATACTTATCTCTGCTACTTTGTTACTCTTGTTTTTGAAGGTGTTCTAGCTGGGCATGACAACAGGGTCAGCTGTTTGGGGGTAACCAGTGACGGCATGGCTGTGGCCACCGGTTCTTGGGACAGTTTCCTTAGGATATGGAACTGACCTTACTTGGTTGGACTTCGGGAGCCACTCTTTCTGATCACACAATCACACTGTAGTGCACCTCTGCCACACAGGACCCTTCCCCCCATCTCCTCTTTATAGATGACCTGGTTTTCTTCATCTTCTCTCTTTCTTAGACCGCATTATCCCACCATCCTGCAGTCAGTCAAAGAGGTGAGGACAAACAGTGAAGAGCCTCTACTGGCTCTCTGTCTTTCGGGCTTCATATCTGACTTGAGGTGGGGGACAGACGCATTGTGTACAGTATATCTGCCATTCTTTGTGCTTGTATGTATAACATATGCACTTCTGACAGTGTTTGGATGTTCTGGTGTGTGGATACTTGTGATGGGTGTCTTGACTGTACCCGTTTTCTTTTCATGCTTATTTTTTTTTTCCTTTGTCCCCAATCACAGTGCTATTTGCCAGACACAGTGGCCAATGTAATGAACTAAGGGATTAGGCTGTCACAGTATTGTAGGTCATCAGTGTTTGACCATTGACCTTAATTTAGTCTGCATCAGGTAGTGTCAGTGTTGGGTCTATTCTGTCAAATGGTTCAGGCTCAGCTTGGTAGTGTGTAGTTGTGAGAGAAACCCTAATGCCACTGAGCTTGTGTTGGCCATCCTCTAAGCTTGACAGTACTGTTTGGCATGTTTCAGTGCATTAGATTGTAGACTGCACAGAGGAATTTAGCATCAGCCTGTCTGTCCATCTGTCTTTATTATGACTAGATATACTATGTGAGATTTGCTGCTTTCCATATTGATTCGGCTGGATTTGTGCGATACATTTAAAGGGATAGTTCACCCACAAGTGTAATCTGTTGTTATTCACTCACTCTCATGTTGTTTCAGACCTGTATGACTTTGTTTTTTCAGTTGAAATCAGAAGAGTAATTCTAAAGAAGACTGTGCTGTTTTTTTGTTTTCCAATAAATCACAAAAAATCAGTACTGATGCACTTATGCTTAATGGATACAAAACCCCCTTAAAACCAATATGAAAGTATTCCAGATGACTTGTCCTCTACATTCTAAGTCGTCTGAGGATGTACAAAAGAGTGAAAAACAGACTGAAATTTAAGTTGGCAATTTAAATTTAACCACTGCATCCAGATTGAGTAGGCAGAATGAACTTGTGAACTGAATCAGAACAAACCAATTCATTAACACTCCAAGGAGACTTTTTGCAGATGTCACAGTTATTAATGAGTATGACTGTTTTTCACAAATGCTCTTGTATGTCTTCAGAAGATAAGGATTGGTAAACATATCATATGGGCCACTTTCATGGTGCTTTTACATGTGTGGAAAAAATCATGGGTTTGGAATAACTTCGGGGTGAGTAAGTGACGACATTTTAAGTGGAACTGCTTCTGGAAAGTTTAAGGATAAGGTCTTCTGTTTTAATCCAAACACCAAGCATGGCCTTGATGCTCTGTGAGACTTTGCCATTGGTGAGCAGGCTGTAAGTACAACCTGATACCTAACAAGAGGCCTTGGTCACTGCCACTCTGACATTGTCTGTCTTTCTACACACACTATGAACACCTGCCCTTCTGAGATGAAGACTTAGCTAGGACTGTATGCTTTTGCACTAGAAAATAGTAATGTGAGACCGCACACACTGGTATTTCTGCACGTATTTGAATTAATGTGCTTCAGCTCTATGACAAAAAAAAAGCTGGAAAAACTGTCATGGACCACAAGCTACACTGTGCGTATTTAGTCACAAATGTGAGTATTGAAGGTTTCTGTAAAACAACAACAAAAAAGCAAGCCTTAAAAGTAAGTCATATGTCACTTGAACCATCAATAATCACCTTAATTTTGTGCCAATCAGTATGAATAAACGTACAGACTGGCTTTGTGAGCATGTATAAAATCTGTACAAAGGATATGCTTTTCATTGTGATTTAGTTTTAGGCATTTTTTTTTTTTTAGTTTCTGACATATTAAGGATACTTGCAAAATGAATCATCTATTTACAATACCAGATTGCATTCAGTATTGTTTTGTGTTTCCATTTCAGGTGTTTAATTTATGACTGTTCATCAGGTAAACTTGTTTTAATAGTTCATTTGAATCATGCAGTTACTTCTGATATGAAAGGACATCCAACAAACGTGGAAGTTATGATCCTCCTGTTTTGAGTGTATACTGCATTTAGGCAGTTTAGGTACATGAAGAACATGGTACGATGAAGGCAAAAAGTGTTCTAACCTGAATTGATTTAATAAAACCAACATAATTCATATGACATCCAAGTATCCTCAAAATATAGCCTTATAGTCCTTTTAATTGACTTGAAAGAATGTTCCAGTCTCAATATAAGTTCAAAACCAGTCTTAATCAACAATGTAACATACGCACTTGCAATTAAAGTAAATGGTGTACAGCGTATGTGCACATGTAAATTTGGCGGTAATATTTGTATTATTTGGGTTTTGTAATTTGTCATTACCAACATTAATGCAATTTAATGTTTATTGCATTGGTTTATTTAATGATGTGTGTGTATTAAGACGATTGACCTTAACTCGTATGGAATCAGGAACACTCATTTCAGGAACGTTCATTACATTTGAAGTTCAACCTGAACTTTTCAGTTAGTCCATAAAGTACATGAACATGACCATAAGGAGCAAGCAACATAATATCCTATGGATATTTCAGCTAGCTTACTGAGCCTTATCCTATGGATAAGATCAAACACTGTGCTAGCAATACCACAATCCACTGACTCTGAAGAAAACAGTTTGCTACCTTAACAGTTTACAAGAACCTTAATGGTGTGAAAACTCATGCATGGCCTTTATTAAGTTACAACTTGAGAACTGAATCATTGTGCTAGTAGTTACCAACTGTGAAAATGATTGTAAATCTGTAGTGTTAGAACTATCATATTAAATGATGCAGCTTCTGCTATTATGCAGATTTTTGCAATCACTTTTTTTTTTTATTTCTCATTTGCAGCAGGCACTCGGCATGTAACTTATGACATGAGCCCTGAATATTTGTATTTTTTTGAAAAAAAGTTTATTTTGCAGCATTTGTTTTCCGCATGTGCTGGCCTTCTTGTTAGAGGAAGTGAGAGAGAGCTTAATTGTTCTGAATCTGAGCTAAACCTTGGTGGTTTTTATTTAGGTGGTTATGCTGACAAGCTTTGAAATTACTGCACTAAAAACCTAAGGCAGATTTCCTTATGGCAGCAGTTCATCAAAAATTGATCACAATACTACAACGCTAAAAATGAAAGTGAATCAGATGTATTGCAGTTTTGGCTGTAGCATGATCACAGATTCAATAAGATTCAGTATACCACCTTAAAGTGTTGTGTGTTAGCTTTGTTTTGCAAAATTCAGGCACAGCAGGAACTTTGTTTTTAATTTTTAAAAATACAGGACACTGATAACCAAGTACAATCTTTTAAGCATATTAACAACAGACTGTCACCAACTCTCAAACAAACTGTGGTTTACCAAAAAGCAAGTGCGTGATTCATAGTGGTTTTGATGTATTTATATAGCGATTGATCTACTCCCGTATGGATATTCTGTTTGTGGTGCAAAAAACAAAATGCTCCTTACTGATATAATGGACAAAAATATCTGGATGGTCCTGCATAGACTGTAACTATTTGATCAAAACCCAGATGATTTTGTTTTTAATTCACTTATTCAGTAAAACAAGTTCTGCGATTTGTCCCTCACTGGTATATGTGTGTGTATATAATGGACAAAGCAAGCAGACATAACTGCCTCTTTCTAATTCTAACACACATTCCTCTTAATTCATTTAAAAATGCTTTATTGAAAACATATTTGTATTATTTGCATTATGTTGGTTCAGAAAACAAATTATCTCTTGCTGTGGGATTTTTTTTTAACGGAATTTATTTGTATTTGTACAGTGGCAGTGTCACATGTTACTATTTGTTATCATAACCAATAAAGGCTTTTCATCAAGGAGATTGTCTACACATTATTAATTTGCTACAATTAGATGTTTGTCAGTGAGAAATCTGGTTTCCTGAGGCTGTCTGAAATACTGAACTGAAAGGAATCTTTTAGATTCCATCTAATTTTTCATTCAGCAGACAGTGGGTTGCTCCAGCACTGAACACTGGAGGCCAGTCTTACTCATCCACAGTTTCGTCCTGCTCTAGTTAATGTTGAATCTGCAGATATTGTGCTGAAAAAGACTCCAGTTGTGACTCCAGATCAGTGGCTTTATGCCTGGGAATAAAACAAATATTATCGGTTCAGACCACTTAAAACAGTGTCACCAAAATTGTATTGCTTTTTATTGCAAAATTAATGTGTTTTTTTTTTTTTTTTTTTTTTTTTTTTTTTTTTTTAAAAGATTGGTTTCCTGAACCCTCCCCTCAGTCTGGTCTACAAACTCATACTATTGGGCCTATTGAGCCAGTGTCAGAGACAGTGTTTTTATTTATTTATTTATTTATTTTTTAAAGGTGTTTATTCACACAGTGACCAAAACTAATCTAGTTGGGATTTTTTTTTTTTTTTTTTTTTTTTTTTTTTATAATGATATTGATATTGAATGAATGATACTGAATGAAGCCACATTCTAAAATCTTGTCACGTTACATAATTGTATGGAGTTGATACAGGTCAATGATACCTGCACTATTACCAAATAAGTTTGACTTCTTTTATATATAAAAAAAAAAAAAAAAAAAAAAAGCACATGATGTATTGAGGTGAAGCGCATTACATGTGAACAATTATGTATGTAATTAATATTATTGTATGTAATTAAAATTAAATAACTTAATGAGCCAGGCCTCGGATGAATTAATCTACAAATGTCTTTCTTAGAGTTGTCTTTATGTTTAAGGAGAAGTCCACTTCCAAAACAAAGATTCACATATGATGTACTCACACCCTTGTCATCCAAGATGTTCATGTCTTTCCTTCTTCAGTTGTAAAGAAATTATGCTTTTTGAAGAAAACATTTCTGCATTTTTCTCCATATAATGGACTGGTATGGTCGAGGAAGAAGGGTCTTATCTAGCGAAACGATCGGTTATTTTCATTAGAAAAATACAATTTAAGTACAATTTACTTTTTAATCTCAAACGCTCGTCTTGCCTTTCTCTCCCTGAACTCTGTGTATTCTGACTCAAGACAGTTGGGGTACACTCTTAAAAATAAAGGTGCTTTAAAAGGTTCTTCAGAGCAATGCCATAGAAGGACCATTTTTGGTTCCACAAAGAACGATTCAGTCAAAATTTCTTTAAAGAACCATCTCTTTCTTACCTTTTTATAATCTAAAGAACCTTCTTTAGCCACAAAGAACCTTTGTAAAACAGAAAAGTTCTTCAGATGTTAAAGGTTCATGGAACCATTTAGACAAAAAGGTTCTTCTATGGAATCGTGAAACACCTTTATTTTTAAGAGTGTATGTCGAAAAACTCTGCCGTATTTTCTCCCTCAACTTCAAAAATCATTTCAAAATCATCCTACATCACTGCAGACGTTCCGACCCAGTCTTTGCAAAGTGAGCGTGCAAAGAAGATCAAACACCCTTAACAAAAAAGGTAAAACAGCGATATAGGGCGATTTCGAAGTTGAGGGAGAACAAGGGATGGGAGTTTTTCGACATACCCTAACTGTCATGAACCTGAACAAAAACAGTCCAGGCAGAGTAAGACAAGATGAACGTTTGGCATTAAAAAGTATATAAATTGTATTTTTATTAAAATAACAGATCGTTAAGCTAGATAAGACCCTTTTTTCTCGGCTGGGATCATTTGAAGCCACATTTAAACTGTATTTTGGAATTTCAAAATCGGGGCACCATATCAATCCATTATATGGAGAAAAATGCTTAAATGTTTTCCTCAAAAAACAATTTCTTTACGACTGAAGAAAGAAAGACATGAACATTGCGGATGACAAGGGGGTGAGTAAATTATTTGTAAATTGTTGTTCTGGAAGTGGAGTTCTCTTTTAAGCAATAGAATAGAAGCAAATATTGAACTGTTTGAAACTACATCAGCTTTAAGTAAAAAAAATTTAGCATAAAATGTAGAAAAATATAAAATGAACATGCAACGCTGTTATATGATGCTGCCCCACCTTTCCTGTGCTTACTCTTACAGAATTACCAATTGACAAGGATTAGCTTTCAATTAAAGGTAATTATCTCCGGTATGAGCTGTCAGTCTCTCTCACGCACATCATGACTGTTCTACCTGAGGGTTTTGGAGTGTCTCTGGACACTCTCCAGGCGCTGAATCCTGGCGCTGAGTGTGCGGATCTCTGTTTCAAGCTCCATCTCGCTCTTGTCAACCTGTTGGCACATGCGGGCAAAGATGGCCACCATCTCCCTGCAAGAACGCAGAGAGGCATATCCTTCACACATCGCCCACACACACTTACAGATCATATAAACCAATAACATCTCAATATGTTTGTATGCAGGTCAGTGAAGTGCAGCGTTGTCTTTTCAGTTGTCAGCTTGTGTGGATGAAATATTCACTCAACGTTGCCATGATTAAGTGCTGGGAAAGGCAGGTAATATGTCATATTATTTACCTTTTACTAAGACCATGTCCTTCAGTGTGCAAAGTTGACGGACAAATAGCTGGATAAAAGGGTCACTGCTGGATCATTTTTAAGTGGGAATTCCAAAAGTAGATTTAGAACACTGCTTTACTTCTGGGCTTCTGCTGTAATTCCATATATGGTGTTTGTAGCATGAAGGTATAGTCAAATGTACTATTGTCTGGAAAATTTTCAGTGATTTCAATAGGAATCAACATGCTAATAGGAATTTTGTGTGAAGGCAAAAAATTTCCCCAAACAGATTCTGCATAGGGTTCATGGGGAATTTAAAAAAAGGACTTCATTGTGAGCTGAGCTTCATACATCCCAACACTATTGACCTAGACAGTTAACTGTTTGCTCACAAAATTTCATAGCATCCTGCTGATGTAACTGTATGCACATTTACCACTGTTCTGAGAAATTGATTTAAAGGGGTTGTCGGATGCAAAGTTCACTTTTACATGTTGTTTGAACATAAATGTGTGTTGGCAGTGTGTGTACAAAAACACCCTATAATGATAAAAATCCACTCAGTGGTTTTTATTTAATCTTTAAAAATAATTTCCCCTTTTTCAAATCAAGCCATTCTCAGCTTCTTGTCTGTGTGACGTCACACCGACAGAGGCCGCACCCACGATAGATTGATTGACACGGGCGTCTTACCTTAGACCCGCCTTGAATGAGCTGTAACAGTCCGATCATTATTGTTTCGATGCCGGAACAGGGACGTAAACAAGAATGGCTCCTAAGCGATTGAGGTGTTCTGTTGTTGGATGTAATAATGAACATAGTAGTCGTCATTTACTCCCGACATCTGAGCCGCTGAAGACGCAGTGGATGACTTTTGTTTGTGAAGGGAATGCGCCTCCCGACCTACATAACATTTTATGAATCTTTGCAATCGCTTTTCCTAATAATGTGCTAGTTATCAAGTTTCGTGGCCAAACGTGGCTAAAGTAAACCGGCTCGTCACTCCACCGAGAGAAGAGAGGTGCGGGGCGAGCAGAGCTCATTAGCATTTAAAGCAACATCCACCAGAATAGGTAGATTTTTGCAGAGCTGAAAAGTTTTTCTTTACACTACCGTTGAGAAATTTTAACCAAAGCATGTAATAGACTTTTCATTAAGACCCTAAAGAATTATATCAACTTGTGGAAAATGGGCATCCAGTGACCCCTTTAAATGATTCCTAATGATTTTAATAGGAATTCACATGATCGTGAATTTTGCATTAAGGTGAAACATTTCAAAAGCAAGCAGTGGTGTCAAAAGTAATTTTATAAGCTTTAAAACTTTAGTCCCTATTCAGAGTAATTACAAAGGAAAGAGTGGCCAGAACATTCTGTTAAACATCTACTTTGGAATGGCACTACGTAAAAAAAAGTGTGTGTAATTATTATATATTTATAAATACAAACACATTCATGTATATATTTAAGAAATATTTACAAGTATATGTATTTATTATCATTTTTATAGAATTTATATTATATATAAATAAAAATATTTTGTACATAAAGAACGTATTTCTCTTAAATATATACATTAATTTGTATGTATTTATATATACATAATAATTACACACAGTACACACACATATGTTAGGCAAACTCAAACTTTTATTTTGTATGCGATTAATCGCCATTAATCGTTTGCCAGCCCTAAAAAAAACAAAAAAAACAAAAACAAATTGTTGAGTCAACTTAAAATAATTTGTTACCCTGCTGCCTTAAAAAATTCAGTCAGCTCAAATAAGTTTAGTCAACCTGGAATGTTAAGTGACAACTTAGAATTTTGAGTTGACTTACAAAATTTGGTTTGTTAAACTTAAAAGCTGGGTAAGTTATCCGGCTGCCTTAAAATTTTAAGTTGAATCAACTCAAATATCTAAGCTGTCACTAAGTACAACTTAACATTTCAAGTTGACTAAACTTTTTTTGAGCTGACTGAACTTAAAATTTTAAGGCAGCCAGGTAACAAATTATTTTAAGTTGACTTAACAAATGGTTTGAATATTTCATTTTTAGTTGGGTCTGTCACTCACTGTTGCACCTGCTGTCCACAGTCGCTGCTGATGATGTGTGAAATGGCCTGCAATCTTTGAGTGGCATAGTCCACAAACTGCTGCTTAAGGGCCCTCTCTTTAGCGCTGTTGGTCCAAGTCAGTCTTTCATACAGGTAGAGCAAACTGTAGAGACTCACAGAAAGTACAATAACCCTCCATCCTACAGAACGCCACACCTGTCCAAAAATACAATTTACATGACTGTGTTTGTATTGAATGTATTAGAACTTAAAGTTGGCACCTGAAGCGCTTTTCTGGTGTAGAACAATTTTAATCAGCTATTTCTTACCACTCCAGCAATGACCAGCATGCCCACTGATGCTCTGGAAGTGAGAGAGACCAACCCTGTTGCCATGGAGATAGCCAATTCTTCCTGGGCCTGGGTTCCCAAAGGAGCAGAGGAAGAGCTGAGCTGTGGACAAAACATATTACATCACTTTAGACCGATTTATGTTTGATATGTTTGCTATTAGAGACCATTAAAAACAAGTGCAAACCAAAAAGAAAGAACACTTGGACAGTTACTTGTAATTTTTGATCCAGTAGGCTCAAAGCTTGTTTTGCTTTAGCAGGCCCCAGGAAACGGTTCACCAAGAATGTAAGACCCAGTGAGAAATGAAAGTTGATGTCCTCCACAAAGTCTTCACAGAGGCTGGCAAAGTTCAGGTCATAGGTAATACTGAACTTCCTGTTGGGGAGGTGTAGTTGACCTCGGGCAGCAGGGGGCAGCAGAGGACGTAGAGTGTCTAGGCATGATAATGACAGGAAAGGGCTGTCAATGCTGACAGCAGTTTAGTCTAAAATATCCTTTGCCAGGGAAAGCTTGTTTACTGGAGACTTTATGTCTGAAGTGAAAACTGTGCATGAGTCTGTACCCATAATGTCTCTCTGAGATGACAGCACACAGCCATTTATACTGCTGGAACAGCGCAAGTCCAAATTCTTCACCATTCTCTCCTCCACATAGGCCATGAGCTTCTGCAAAATGCAAACAAACACTTTTATACTTACTTTTTAAATTATAGTCTTTCTACCGATTAGATAATAAAAAAAATAAAAATAAAATAAATATATATATATATGAGTATATATAAATGAGTTCATAAGCAAAACTGCACCAGTTAATAAGACTAACTAAAAAATCTAAATACTGAGAAAATCACCTTTAATGTTGTCCAAATGAAGTTCATAGCAATGCATGTTACTAATCAAAAATTAAGTTTTGATATATTTACGGTGGGAAATTTACAAAATATCTTCATGAAACATGATCTTTTCATAATATCCTAATGAATTTTGGCATAAAAGGAAAATATATACACAGTAGTCAAAATTTGAAGTCGATCAAAAAAAAGTTCATCAAAGTTGTCCTAAGACAAGAACAGGTATTCTTTTTGGTTTTAGGACAAATTTAATGAAAGGTTTTGATCCACTTCAAATGCTGACTACTAAATATATATATATATATATATATATTTCATATATATGTGTGTGTGTGTGTGTGAGAGAGAGACCCTGGACCACAAAGCCAGTCTTTAAGCTGAATAAATAAGCTTTCCATTGATGTTTGGTTTGTTAGGACATATATTTGGCCGAAATACAACTATTTGAAAATATCCAAAAAAAAAATCAAAATATTGAGAAAATCACCTTCAGAGTTGTCCAAATGAAGTTCTTAGCAATGCATATTACTAATCAAAAATTAAGGTTTGATACATTTACGATAGGAAATTTACAAAATATCTTCATTCTTTACTTAATATCCTAATGATTTTTTGGCATAAAAGAAAAATCTATCATGTTGACCCATACAGTCTATTTTTGGCTAAGGATTTTATTGACTGATTTATTTATTTATTTATTTTTTGTAGTGTGTCTCTATGAATCTGATTTTTATTTTTATTTCATTTTTGCCAGGAAATTTATAAATTATATAATCCATTTGAACTGTCCATTTGAAATAAATATGTTAATAAATTAACATTAATTAACTGAATCTCAAGTATCACGGATAGCATGAATATACATTTATACTGCTGCACAAATATGACATTAAATACTTTTACACAGGATTTATTACATTTATGAAATAATAAAAATATTTTACATATTTTGTACAAAATGTAAGCACTCTGTAAGCACCATTGTGCCTTAGATTTTGAAGATGGTAAACAGCTGTGTAAAAGCCTGTGGATTAGTCTAAATAAAGAATAATGTTTATAGTCTTAAGTAAACCTTTTCTGTGTGTAGGGACCAGCAGAAAATTAAAAGACTAGCTTATCCACGCTGTTATGCTAATCACACAGACGGCTATCACTGCAGTATTAACAGTTAATACAGGTAACTCTCTAGACATGAGTCAGTGAATAGAACTTGAAAGATAATTCACTGCTTAACAAAGCTCATGTGTTTGGGTTTCTTTGGTATATGTTTCATACTTCAAAAGTTAATTCCCCGTGCTTTTTTTCTAATCTGACTTTAACATAAATTACTTAAAAAAAAAGAAAAGAAAAAAAAAAAAAACTCACAGTTTTGTACAAGGCTAAGGCATTTAGGGCAGGGCTAAAATCAGAGCAGAATTCATCCACAAGAACAGACAGGCAACGAATCTCTTCTGCCATGGCACTGGACACCTAGAAGAGCAGCAATGAGAATTAGTTTGGCCTTTTAACACATATAGAAAACATGAGATACAGATGCTCCTCAACCACAATAGTTATTTTACTTTTGATGGCTAAGTGGTAAGTTTAACAATAGGCTTACTTCTTCAAGTCATCAGGCAAATGTGTCAAAGCGCATTTTCGCGAGTGGCAGTTAACTTTGCTATTAAATCTAATAGCATAGATTTGACAGTTGCAGTCAGCAGAAAATCAAAGAAAAATACTAGTTAAAATAATCAATATTTACTAAAGCAAATATCATGTATTAACTTAACATTTATTTGTTATTTAGAATGAATTCAAGCAGCAGAGTAAAGGTGACAATTGTGAGCCGACTGCATGCTACAAAAAACTACACAAAAAAAGTTTATTTTGCATCAGATCATTAAAAGTGGTAGCCAATACACAGCATAAATACCAAATACCAGAAATGGGTGTCATGTTATAAATATTTTTAATAGGACTACATTTATATTTAATGTATATTTAATAATTAAATCACAATTTAATAAAAAAAAACATTGTAGGTTTTTAATATATATAACATTCAATTTTAGTTATTCAGAAAGCAAGTAAATTACAGAAAGCGAGCAAAGTAAGTTTACATTATTACAGATCATTATCATTGACCCTAACATGTTTAAGCACTTTCCAAAAAAAAAAAACAAACAAACAAAACAAAACAAAAAAAAAACACCTATTGTAAACAATGAAGCTGACTACACTGTGAAATTAATCTCATACTTTTTATCATATGTACATCAGCATTTTATTTATTGTTTATGATGAGGAAATTTGTAAGTCAAATTCAGTCAGCAAGCATGCGCACTGAACAAAACTCTGGTGTTTCAGCGATGACTATTCTGAAAGCCTCTGATTGGCCATTGCATTCATAAGCTCAAGATTATCGTGTGTGATTGGACACGTAAAAAAGAAACATGATGCAACATGAGCAGATCTAAATGCCGCAGTTGACAATTTTCATTTCATTTTAATTTTATTCACGACAGCCGGATAGGGGCATTTTTGTGAGCACAATTGTTACTTTCCACTGACTGCCCAGGGAAAGGCTAAGCCTTGCCCAGCTTTACATGCTCTCCGCTTATGCTGGTATTGGTGGAAGTTGCAGATTACCTTGTCAGCCACTTCGTCAGTTATGGCCTTTATCTTGTCTTTGATTTCCTCGGTTAGGAAGTTGAGCTGATTTCGCACAAACTCCAGCTGATCCATTAATGCTTCACGCTCTTCTAGTGAGAACACTCTATGGATTTACAGAGGTTCAAAAAGCAGAACATTCCATTCCAAAATGCTATGCTAAAGAACAAAACAGTTTTGCACTGACTGAGAGAAGCTTGGTTCAATAGTGGTACCAATTATTGTTTTTGGGAGCTTGGACAAAGACCCTCCATTATAAAACAGACAAGTATTGGAACTCACTTCTTTTCTGCTGAAGAAATATTGATGGCATCCATGATAGCCTTGACCGACTCAATGATCTGCCAGGCTCTGATTGTGTGCTGCTCAAACTTGGTCTTCACGGCAGACTGTGATATAAATTCCTGTGGAGTCCATGAAGCGTGTGCTTGAGCCATCATTGTGCCACAATGCTCAGGGATCACGACACGATTAAAACTAATCAAAACAAGATTCCAACGGTAAGATTTTATCTATGTCTATCAACATGGGTGACATGTTTTGCTGCTTTCCACTCTCATCATTGGCTGCTCACATGGCTGAATCACAACAGACCCATCTATTAATGCCATCGTAGATTACTGTGAATTTTCATCCCTGGATCCCAAGAATGTGAGGTACGCTCACCTACTCAAATCAGCTAACTTGGCTCACTGTGGGAATGGCTGACTGGAATCTATGAGGAACACCAAATATCTCACACATCTGGGAGCCAGCAGCACATGGCTTGAATCGATGCAAACCAGCTTGCTTAAGGAGACCGTCACCACGTCACACCATTTCTGGGTAAAGCCGTCATAAATTCTCATCTAGTCTAAACAGCATACAGACAGGACTAAGACTCATTTTCCATGAAGCTCCTCTTAATCTTCATTGTTTTCAGCCTCATTGTCAGACAGTGATTATCCTGGAGCCAGTCAGCACAGTTTGAGCACATTCTCACCTCAAATGTTCTTTCAAAACTCTGGAACTCCATCAGTCGCTCTTGGAATCCTTCAGCCAAAGCACCACCTTTAAATAAAAAGCATATGCCCCATTTGGTCCCCTTAATATCACCAATGAGTAAAATATGAAATGAAGCATGTGAGATGGAGCATCATTTTTGCATATTTTTTCACACTTAAAGTTGCACCTCAAATACCATTCTCAATATCGTTGGGCCACTCCAAGATTTATTAGCATCTGCCTCAGAGTGTTTTATGGTTGTTATACTCATTTTTAACTTGGCTAGGCCTAGTTTTTCCTGGTCTCCCTCCAGAACAGTGTCAAAAGCAGAAGGCACTGCACTGTGTGACCAAAGCAGTGGAGCCTACCAGTCTCTGGCATTCCCTGGGCGCGGTGGATCCTGGCACTCAACACCTCCTTGGCAGACACAAAGAAGATGCGGTCAGGTGCCTTGTTAAGGTCCACTACCTTTAGCTCCTCCACTAAGAAACTGACACAGCGGTCCATGTGCTGCTTCCGCACCTAAAAAAGCAGTGAAGTAGAAACAAATTAACAGAACTACACCTCCATTGACACACTTTCATTTTTTTATTATTAATCAATTTATCATTTATAAACATTTTCAAATCTATTTATATGTCAATATGCTTATGTGATAGGGGTGTAATGGTTCACAAAATTCATGGTTCGGTTCGATACGACACAGTAGTATCACGGTTCGGTCCGTTTTCTATACAGCAAAAAGAAAGAAATGCCAGAGAAATTTCCTTGAATTTTACACATTTTTTATTTATTAAAACTAACATCATAAAGTTATCACCTGAGGAGAGTGAGTCAAGCTGACAAGTGAGGTGACAAAGACAAGAAGTTGTCTAAAGACTTAGTTTCAAAGCAAAACACAGAAGCGCCATATTTAAAAATATTTAAACTTAGGCCTTTTGATTTTTGCCATTTATCTAAGATGATTTTGGAAGCTTTTTTAAAACATTTGTTTTTTATTTATTTGGTTCCACCATGTTTGCTGAATTTCAGTGTTTTATATTTAAACTTCATGTCAGTTCACTCTAACGAACTACCTCACCATCAAAACCCTACTGGGGTAGTGTGTTTTTCTTTGGGGGTGGGAGGGGCAGACCTCACATTGCCTGTTACGTCATTTGGGCTGCCTTGTTGAGCACAGTGGCACTGTGAACATTATATTTCACACACTTTAAGCTCTTTTATTTTCCAGATGTAATAGGATTAGTCCAACCGAACCGAAACAAAAGCCTGGTACCAAATGGTTCAGTACAAATATGTGTATCGTTACACCCCTAATATGTGAACTTCTTAACTGCTTAATGTTTGTGAAAGACATACTGAAAATTAAGAGTTAGTAAATAGTCCAATTTCTTTGAACCTATAAATCTGAAATGTATGACAGAGGAATGTTATATTATGCAAAAATCAGCGGTTTTGTGTGCAGCAGTTTCGTGTGGTGAATCACTTGTGACTAATAAATGTAGGTTAGGAGTCATATGTAATAAAACTTACATCTTCCAGATACTCTGGCTCTAAGACAGATGCATCCCAACGATTATTTAGGATAAAAATGTTGGGCTTTGATATGCGCTCATTCACTTTGTGGAAAAAGTGCTTCTCCTTTCAAAGTAGAGAGGAACAAATAAAAACAAGAACATTTGGGTAAAAGAAAGAAAAATTGCAAATAACTGTAATTTTAAAAAAAATAAAACACTACAAACACACACACACGTCTGGTCAGCTATCCTTATAGGCACTTTCGATAGGCGTAATGGTTTCTATATACTGTACAAACCATATTTTCTATTGCCCTACACCAACTCTACACCTAAACCTACCCATTACAGGAAACTTTCTGCATTTTTACTTTTTCAAAAAAAAAAAAAAAAAAAAAATCATTCTGTATGATTTATAAGCTTTTGTACCCATGGGGACCTCAATTTAAATCCCCACCACGACAGGTCCCCATGAGTGTGTGTGTATTCAGGTTTAAAGGAACACTCCACTTTTTTTGAAAATAGGCTCATTTTCCAACTCTCCTAGAGTTAAACGGTTGAGTTTTACCGTTTTCGAATCCATTCAGCCGATCTCTGGGTCTGGCGGTAGCACTTTTAGCATAGCTTAGCATAGATCACTGAACCTGATTAGACCGTTAGCATCTCGCTCAAAAATGACCAAAGAGTTTTGATATTTTTCCAATTTAAAACTTGACTTTTCTGTAGTTACATCATGTACTAATGGCTAGGAACTATACTCTCATTCTGGTATAATAATCAAGGAGCTTTGCTGCCGTACCATGGGTGCAGCAGGCGCAATGATATTACACAGCGCCTGAAAATAGTTTCCCTGTGCAAGCAGGTGGTCACATTGGTTATGCTGATGGAAGTTAGCCTATTTTCAGGCTCAGATTCAATGATCTATGCAAAGCTATGCTAAAAGTGCTACCACCAGACCCAGAGATCGGCTGAATGGGTTTGAAAACGGTAAAACTCAACTGTTTAACTCCAGGGCAGTTGGAAAATGAGCCTATTTTCAAAAATAGTGGCGTGTTCCTTTAAGTCCCCACCAGGATATATACACCAAATGCACACATACACACACACACACAAAGCCTGGTGAACATACCAGTACCTATTTCTTACCAATTTCTTATTAGGATACACCCTTTTATGATGGCCAATAGTACAATTCTTTAATGTTACAAGTACATTTAAATTTAGGCCTCACAACATTATACTCATTTAATGTTATTAAATTATTAGTAGCCTATTTTTTTTTTAAAACATGAACTTTAAATGAGACTTAGATGACTGAAAATATGACTTAGATACTAAAAATATTTATTATGTATACAGTGTGTGTACATGCATAATTATTAGGCAAGTTGATATTCTGATCATATGTTTTTTACAAGCACATTTTACCAATTGCAAACCACATCAATCTTAATAACTACTAATAATTTTATATTTAATCATTTATAAGTGATATATAATTGTCCATGAAGACTGGAAGTGAAAAACTGTCTGCAGTCAAAAAAGAGATTAACCTCAGACTGAAAAGTCAAAAATTATTAAATGCCCATGAGAAGGATGCAATACTAATGGAATACTAGAATTTGCTAAGTTAAGACATGCTCATTTGACAGTGTAATGCTCATTGGGTCAGCAGGGTCAGAAAAAAACAGGTGGGGAAGAAAAGACACACTTTAACTGCAAAAGAATTAAGAATTAATGTGAAGAATTAAGTGTAGTAAAACAATCAGGAACCCTTTAGTCTCCAGCACCACCATTTTCCAAAACTGCAACCTACTCTGGAGTCTCCAGAAGTACAAGGTGTCAGTTTTCTCAGAGACTTTGCTTAGGTTAAAAAAAATAAATAAAATGGCCCTCACTTAATAAGAATAACATGCTGAAGTGCAGCAAAATACATGAAGACTGAAGAATTTTTTTATAGGCTTTATAGACAGATTAGTTGAGAGTAACTCTTGAAGGATTAGCATCACATCCTACCACTCTTTCAAGAATTTATCTTCAAGAATTGGGCAGTAAGTTCTGGGAGTCTTGCAGAGATTACCTAAAAATGAACTCCCAAAACTTTAATCCAAAAAACCCAGAACGTTAACAGTCTTTAATAATAGAAGGGATGACCCTACAGAGACAGAATGGAAGGTCCAGGACTTAAATACATGGGGTAATTGGGAGAAACACAGATGTGATAACTAATTAGACAGAGGAGAAACTGGGTCACGAAGCACAGAGGGAGGGAAAACACAACAACACAGGTCCATAGTCCTGACATATTGCACCCCTCCCAGAAGGTGCGTCCTTGCACCATAGACAATAACAGAGGGGGGCATGGGTGGAAACTTGGCAACAGGCTCGGGAGGAGGACGATGAACAGGGTCCAGGGTAGAGACGACAGAGGGAGGAGCCAGGGAGGAAACAGGAGGGGTGGAGGAGGAGCCCGAGGTAAAGACGGAGAGCCGATGAGCCAGGGTGACAAGGAGGATCCGGAGGGACGAGGTGGAGCTGTAGGGATGGAGGGACTAGGCGCAGACAGAGGAGTGGAGTCCCAAGGCGCAGGATGGATGATGACAGACTAAGGCGGAGCCGGAAGGACGAGGGAGCCTGGTGGAGCCAGTGGACTGCCGGGCCATGGGAGAGTGGAGGGAGGTAGGAGCCATGGTGGAGCCACTGGGTCGACAGGCCGAGGTGGAGTCCTGGACTCTGAGGGTGGAGGCGGAGACAAGGAATCCTCCAGCCATAACGCCGATGGAGACGCCGATGGAGATCTGTGGCGAGCCCACCACACAGATGGAGGGCTGAGGGTGAGCAGAACGGCTGTCAGAGTACAGCAGAGGAGGAGGCAGCAGCGGGTGTGAGGGTGGGCATTTGTGAGCCTCCGGGGTCTCGGGGATGCGCTTAAGAACAGAATGAGCAGAGGGCGTCATCCGGGTAGCTGGTGGTTTGAACTAGCACAAGGAACAGTCTTGTATGGTCCTCGAGAGATCTGTCCTCCTGCTCCAGGAGAACAAGGTATTCAGGGTGAAAGAGGGCATCCATAAGGGGAGACACAACGGAAACATTGGTGCAAAAAAAATTGTAAACAAAAATGAAGGGGAAACACGGAGGTAACTGTTTTTGGTAGGGTCTTCTGTCACAGTGTTGTTGTAGGGAGAATGCAGGAGGCGAGGAGTAATCTTTACAGTCTTTAATAAATGAAAACACAGGAGTAATCAAACATAGGAAACAGCAAACAACTTAGTAGACCAGGCAAAGGGAAACTGAACAGGAACTAATATACAAAGGATAATTAACAACACAGGTGATTAACTAATGAGAACAGGAACCAAACCAAATAAGGGCAAACAGGAACTAAACAGGAACATACACACGACAACCGCCGGATTCTGGAAGATAAATTCTTCAAACAGTCATACAAGAGGATGTGGTGCTGGTCCTTCAAGAGTAACTCTCAATTTATCTGTCATGTGATTCTTATTAAGTAGGGGTCTTTTTTTATTCTTTACCTAACCTAAGTCTCTGAGAGCCTGACACCTTGCACTGCTGGAGACTCCAGAGTAGGTTGCAGTTCTGGAAAATGGTGGCCCTGGAGACAAATGGGTTCCTCGTGGTTTCACACTTACTTCTTCACATTAATTCAGAATTTTTTTGCAGTTAACGTGTGTTTTCTTCTCCACCTGTTTTTTTCTGATCCTGTTGACCCAGTGAGCATTTTGGTCATGCCTTAACATTGCAATTTATGTATTGCATTAGTTTTAAATATTTCTCATGAGGATTTGAAAAATGTTTGACTTTTCCGTCTAGTACTGACAGTGATTAGTTACTCTGTTTGTCTACTCACTGTGTTCATAATGGTAGACTCAGAGTTTGCCACGAGCACAAACACATCCGCATCTAAACAAAACTTATCAATCCAACTGTCCAACTCTGATGTGACATCTGTGCCTGGGCTGCAGAGAGAGAAGAGTGGGGGTTATTAATATTTCATCAAACAACACATCATGTTTCATTCTTTATTGCTAAATATATCAGGGAATTTAGTGTCTGATTTTCATTTCTGTGCAAACAGAAATCAGACATGAAACAAGTTTTCCTGTAAACCAAATAGGCATTTACCACTCATGATACCTAGAACAGCACTGCCAAAATCCATTAGTGCTTTCACTTGGCCCTTTTCACAACACATCAAACCTTGTAGAGTTCCTTGCAAAAGTCCATGTATCTGCCAAGGATACCTGAAGGATGCCAGCGATTGTCCAGGTCTATTGTTCATGTGCCAAACCTGTACTGCAGAAACTTAGTTCAGCTCTGACAACCCATAGAGGGGTCCATACCTGTCCATCAGGACCAGATCATCTCTCAGCAGTGCACACTTAGCTTTGGGCCAAAACACTCGGACTAGACAGCCTGAATCTTGGCTCCTGTCCATATGCAGAGCGTGGGCAAGCTGATTGACTGTCTGTATGGTAAAGACAAATTTTAAGGTTTTAACAAGATAGTAAAAAATTCTGATATTACATTATCATACACTACAACTGTCCTTAATGCCATAGCGTAATACTTTTTATAGATTAAAATGAGCTCAAATGAATGTAGTTTACAAACATAATGAGGTCTGAAAACTGCGTCATACTTCAATGTTTTTCCTCTCTTCAGAGTCGTCAGTGGTAAGGTAGGCATGTTCACCGTCTGTGCCCTCCACACTCAGAAAACAGTTAGTGGTGTGGCCGATTCCACTGGGCAGAACCCGTTCCCTTAGCATGGCATTAATTACTGTACTCTTTCCATTACTGGTCCTGAGAAATAACATGTAGCACCCAGTAACTATCCATTTAGCTTCTCTGATTCAATATGATCTCAAATCAAATTAGAGAAGAAAGAGAGAAGTAAAAAACCCAGAGAGATTACGTTAAAGTGTTTGGTGCCTCACTTATGGATTTGTATAAAATAACTATCCATGCAAAATATAAAATAAAATAAATAAATAAAAAGCTAAAAGAAAAGAAATCTGTTTACTTTGGCTGAACAGTTGAAGAACTAAAGCAAAAACATTAACCATTTAGTTTACATGCCAGTAAGGTTAGATTAGTCATCACTGTAGTTGTACCTGCCAAAGAAGGCCACCTTCATATGTCTGCGGGCTAGCACATCTTTGATGACGGTTAGTTTCCTGGAGCAGGCCTGGATCTGCAGACACTGTTTTTCCTCAGCTACATGCTCAAGATCCTCATTCTTCCATGTCTCTGGGTAACACACACATATTAAATACCATTATACACTTAAGAGCAGGACCAGACTTAGCTGACTGATGTGGAGTTTTTCATATTTTCTTTTGCAGCGTTATGCTAAAATGCTTTAAAGTCAGTGTAAATACAATTCAGAGAATTGTTTCTAAACACATTATAAATGTTAGAAATGTATTACAAAGACTGTGTGAACTGTGTAGCACTAAATTATGGAGTGAGACCATTAACCAGGATTTTTTGGGCAGCCCTGAAATCATGTCTCGATGACGCACTGGAGCCACTGAGCATGGCCCCTCCCCTATGATAAGTAGAGCGTATTAGCATTAGTAGTTTGCCCGCTCAGTTGTGAGTTACTGTCATACCATTCGTTACTACAGCCTACAGTTTGCTGGCTAGCTATGCCCTTGTTATGTAAATGCATATTACCTGGTTGTGATAATTTACAAAACAACTCGACCTCCTTATATATATATTTATTTTTATTTGAATGTTGAGAGAGGCAGCAGCTTTCTGCGAGTCGCTGTGGTTTCAGCGCCGACAGTGGACACGCCCCCCGCAATTGAGGGCAGAGAATGCTACTTATTTTTTTCAAGATTTTGATAACTTACTCGCCTTTTTTAATCATTCAAATTTGGTTAATAACACATTTTTCTGTGGAGTGACAAACTCAGAATGCATATTTATTATTGCTTTACACAGACTTTAAACTTTATTTAACATCAGTATACACTCTGTACCCTATAATGTCAAGGCAAAAATGGATTTTCTTCTTTTTTTTTTGATACTTTTTGAGCAGTGTAGGATAGTGCTTGTTTGTCGTTTCTACAATCACAAATGCAGACATGATTTTATGTTTACACGGCATGTGACGCAACGCAACACCTAAAAAGACGGTATGAGTCATTATAATCAGTAATTATGTCCCCACTGGTTGCAACAAATGCCTGAATTATTATGGGTTTTATTGTTTTCTGTCTCATCGCGCCGGGACATGGCATCACAACATGGTCAGGGGTGTAACATTTCTGTCACACGCTTGAGGTATTCGGCCAATTACAACGCATTGGATAGCTGGCTAATCAGACCACACCGCACTTTTCAAAACGATGAGCTTTGTAAAAAATCAATGCGTTTCAGAAAGAGCAACAATAATGTACAGTAGAGGAGCAACAATAATGTACAGTATGTGGAAAATAATGTGTTTTTTGAACCTCAAACCACATAAACACATTGCAATACACCAAATACACAAAATAATGTTATTTTTAGCAACATCATATGACCCCTTTAAAGGAACACTCCACTTTTTTTTTTTTGCTAATAGCTTAGCATAGACCATTGAATCAGATTAGACCGTTAGACCAAGCAAAATGCTAACGGTCTAATCTGATTCAATGATCTATGCTAAGCTATTAGCAAAAAAAGTGGAGTGTTTCTTTAAATCTACAGGAATATAGTTTAGCTTGTGCAGTTCACTACAAATGCATTGTGCAAGCTCTGACTTATCCAATTAACCAGTCAAAGGACATGAAAATGGTGATGTTATGGTATGCTTGCTAGATGGCCCTGTTGTCGCCAACTCAAAATCTGATTTCATTGCCATTTGTTTTAAGCTACAGGAGCCCGAACGAGAAGGGTATATTCCTGCACAACTGGAGGCTGCAGTTTTAGGACCACATTTCTAATATCCTGTAGTTTTCCTTTTTTATTATTTTATTTTATTTATTTATTTTTTCTTTGTATTTATGTATTAGCAGCTCGTACTATTTTCTAGCACTTGCTTTTCAATTCTGTATATTATTATTTTTAAGGAAATATGTGGTTGTTTAATTGTATTCACTTAATTATTGTCCTAGCCAACTCCTTACTCTAAACATACCCAACCCTCTTGAAATATTTAACCTAATTTATTTCAATATGTTCTATATATATTCTGGCTTTAAATTCAGTTTTCTGCAAAGACTTGTGTCTTTGCAAGACTTCAGTTCATTAGCTGCAGCACAGCGCTTCACGTCTGATGTGTGATACACAAAACAAAGTGTAATAAACGGTAAAACAATTGCGCTATAAATTAGTGTGTTTATTAGTACGTTAATAAATGTAAAATAATTTGAATACAAATACCAGTTTACAACATCCAGCAGCACAATGAACTTCTCTGCACAGGTAAATAGGCTAAATGGAGATTGCTGACACCACCTCGAACACTCATGTTCATGCCAGTTCTATTATTAAAAATAAGATAGAAAAAAAAAAATAAAAAAATTAATAGTTTCCATGGATCTAGTCTATGCGTCTCTTTGCTTGATGTTTGAATCAGTCTGCTCTGTTGGAATAGAATTGGCTAGATGGCGCTGTCACAAAAAATAGGGTCCTAGAACTGCAGTCCTGAAACTGCAGGTTGTGCAGGAACATACTATTGTGGCTTGAACTGTTGATTCTGAAGGCAACCAAGAGAAAAGCTATGAAATGAATAGAATAGACTTTTGGGAATAATTTAATACACATTAATGAAAAATATTTATTAAAATGTCAGTGATTCTGTTTAGGCAAGCAGAGAAGGCCTTGCTGGCCCTGACGGCCCACCACTGGATGTAAGTGCTGTGATGTGATGTAGTAGTAGTAAGGCTTCCATAAGATGAAAATACAATGGCACTTTAATATAGTACTAATAACAGTACTAAATGATTACCATAGTAATATAACATAATATTTGCATGTTACTGTTTTATGTGTCTACAAACCATGATTTTGTCCAAAAGTATACAGTGGTCTATACTGCAGTTCTGGGATTTAAATTTGAATCTCATGGAGTTCAGTAAAGTTAATAATTATAAGAAATAATAAGAATAATAAGAATTACACAGATAAGCCACATCATGACCACCCCCAGCCTACAGCAATGAGTGCACCCAGCAACTACAGGTGCATTTCACAAAGCAGTATATATACCACCCGAGGACCGCTTTCGGTCAGTAGAGTGTTCGGTGTCAGAATGGGAAAAGCTGCCAACAGGATAATGCGCCATGCCACACTGCCAGAATTGTCAAGTAGTGGTTCAAGGAACATGATGGTGAATTTTTGATGTCCTGGCCTCCAAATTCACCCAACTGAACAATTGTGGTTTGACTTGAAAAATCAGATTTGCGATACATCACCACCACCCTGCACTGTACAGGACCCGGAGGACCTGGTGTTGACACTATGGTACCAGATACCTCAGGAGACCTATCGCCACCTTGTCAAATTAATACCTTGCCACGTGGGCCATGGCCACTGTTTTGTGGGTCCTACAGGTTATTAGATAGGTGGTCATAATGTAATGTCTCATCAGTGTATTTAATAAGAAATAACCTGCAGAAAACTCTTTGTCCTTACCTTCTACAAAATCTGAACACTCTCTAACAAACTCCAACAGCTGGTGAAACACAGCACTGATTGTCCTCTTTGCCACCACAAAGTGCTGCAGTGGTGAAACATTGTCCAGCTCCATGTTTAAATACTGAAAGCACAGTGATTATATTTCACACTTCAGATGCCTAAAACATGGTGACATATTGATCAATTAACCTACTGGCAGTCTATATATTAAGGCTTTGGTACTCACCCAATCTGAAAGCAAGTTCCAAGTGGTGCCACTTCTCAAATGAGGTCAAAGAGCATCATCATTAAAAGGAAATGAAACCTTTTGCAAAACATCTTTTCTGGGCCTCTTGGGCACTCCTGTTACTATTAGAGAAGTCTGTCTGTGTGCAGGATATTGAGACTGTCTGATGAGATTTAGCAATACTGAGGAAGTCTTTACAGAGAAGGAACAGTGACCTATAATCCTCTTATTCAGGACTTAAATAAACAGACAGCTTCCAATCACCTGTCTCTAACCACAAACTGCTATTTCCAGCATCAGTTAGATAGTGTTGTTGATTCTGTTTGGTGTATTTTTGGTATTTTATAAGTGTATGTTTCATCAGTTTACAGTGAATGTTTTAATGATTTTCAGCAGTGGTTCTAACGGAATCATTTAAAATTGCCTTTATGCTCTGCTTTATTCAAAACACATTGATCCAGGTAGAAAATTCTGAACATTTTCCTTTATCAATTGCATGTGAGGTTTGTGTGGCAACTATTTCTCATTTTAATTGTCCTGACCATTTTGAAAAAAAATTTGGCCAAGAGATGGTGCCAGTGTTCCTTTATTTGAATTTTTTTAAACGATTACACTTAATTAGGCTTAAAGACACCAGCATTTTAAAAGCTTCATTAGTTTTGTGCACAGTAGTGGTCTAGTCTAAAGACCCACACATATGCTATTCTCTCAGCCAGGAAAAAGCAAGAGCAGAAGACTGATAAAGAGAGAGGTGTGGTGGTTTGCTACATGAAAATGTGCAACTTTCCTACTAACTGTCATAATTTAAATAGTACAATTCTGCATATCTGAAATGCACATTTCTGCCCCACCCAAATGTCTCTCAGTAGTCTAAATGAAAACTACCTTCCTTCTATTTCTCACATTATAGATCTATTAGATTTCCCTTTAATGTATCCTAAAACAAACCCAAAAAAGAGGCATTAGGACCCTGGAGCTGAGGATTACGGAGAGAGTAAGTGCTGGCAGAGACAGATGAATGAGCTAAACACTAGACAGACAAAAGAAGGGACCCAGGAACTCACTGTAGTAGAGAGACAGGGAGAGATGGTCTGATAACTGACCAGGAGGCTGAAAAGAGACAAAGTGACAGGTCAAGATTCAGCGACAGATATCAGGAGGAGTGCACAAACTAGAAGAGGAGGAGGAGTCTGGTCTGAGAGGAAGCTAAAAAGAGTGGAGCGCGAAAAGGAGCCCTTCAAAACAGAGAGATCCTTCCTGAGTGGGCCACTGACATAGATGTGGAATAAACTGGAGCCTGGCAAAGAGGACCTCAGCTGGCAAAATAATTTTCATCACTGAAGGAATTACTGAAAATATAAATGCACGGAACTGTGCAAAGGCACCAAGGAGAGCAGAAGACAATTAAATATTATTAAAACAGAAAGAAGACGTGGAGTTACCACCCACAGAGAGAGACTGAGTATACCACACACAGGGTTTATTACAGGTAATCACACCGCAACTGAGCAACGGACGCTAACCATCAACAAATACGCACACACACACACACATTCATTTAAGGAATGCACACCTACACATAGTGGGTGATTATAACACATCCATAACATCCATAACTCAAGCTTAGAGAGTTTAGGCTATAGTCAGGAAGCATAGAGAAGTTTGGCTGTCACAGGGGACAGATTGACTGTGAATGGATAGAAGCATGGTGAGGCCCTGCGGACAACTATCATGGCACTTTGAACACTCTGTCCACCAAAATATGAACTGATCTAAGAACAGATTTTCTTCTCCATGTCAAAAACCACCCCGGAATTAAAGTAGAACATTAGCAGATCACAGACCAAATCATCTTTCCAAGTCGAGAGCCACCATTACCTAGAAAACTCTTAAAGAACTTTGAAGAACCAGCACTCTGATTTCTCACCTCCACTCTTGGATATCCTTCTGTCCTAAGGACCAATTCCACCGTGTTACCCACAGGACATCTGGTCATCTCTCTTTGTTGGAATGGAAGTTGTGCACTGAGCTGCTAAGAAGGAGTTGAGTGAGTTAGAAGTTCACCTACACTGCACCGACACTGCAGCATGAAGCTCAGGCATGGGGCAAGAGGGGCACTACTGGCCTTGCTGCTGAGTTTACTGCTGTCTACCTGCACCACACAAGAGAGTGAGGAGAGTCTGGAGCCCCAAGAGGAAAACAATACAGTCAGCACTGAGAGCCCTGTAAGTCAAATGTGATACACACACCTGCTGTTCACCTGTCAAGGCTTTAAGGTAGTACACAAATACTCTGTAAAATCTCATAAATCAAACCTTTGAATTTTTAGGGTATGACAACCATTAGACATGAAGGGAAAATATATGGTAATGACATTCATAGTTAAAGTTTGCTTACATAGTTGAAGCTCTGAAATGCTTAATTTTTATAGGATACTGTATCATCTGACATAACCATCGTGAGCCCCCACAGGACATGGATAGTCTTTAGGGACAACTCCAACAAGGGTGGAAATAAGAAACCAAGAGGAAATAAAAGACTCTCCAAGGTAATCTCTGATCCAATATATATAGGCATTACACAATGCTAAAGACTAATATGGAATAATATCAATACATAGAATAAGTGCATATAGATATACTCAACAGAAAAGCGTAAGAGGTAAGTAAAGAGGAACTGAAAAGTTGTAAAACTGGCCTATGTGACGACGTGTCAGAAAGTGCCTAATCTTTCACCTCATCAAATGGATTTCTCTTATTATGTAATGTAACTTGAAACTTTCCACATGTCCAGCATGGCCTTCCAGGTCCACCAGGCCCTCCTGGTCCTCAGGGGCCTCCTGGTCCTCCAGGCCCCCTACTGCCTCATCATGCAGAGTTGATACAGGACTTCCAAGTCAAACTAAAAGGTATACTGGAATTTGTGGACATAAGCCCATTCACACACCATTACCCATCATGCCAGACAGAAAACAGGAGATAAATCTCATAATACATCCATCTGGCAAACCTGACCAAGACCTACAACTTGTTAAAATGCCATTTTCAGTCCTGGTCCTGGGATCCCATTTCTCTACACATTTTGTATATCTCTTTTATTTAACACTTGATTCATATAAGCTTTTTAGCAGAAAGCTCCATGAACTAAACTGAATGTATCAAAGAAGAGAGACATTAAAAATGTGCAGAGAGGTGGGTCCATTGATCTACATTGTGCATCATCTAATGATTCAGTTCACTTGTGCTAAAGCAATTGTTTTGTCAGAATGATGGATGCACAATACACTAAGACACCAGATGCAGGTGCACAAAATAAGTTAAACTGGTGTTAAGTAACTGTTTTAACATCAACATCAAAAAGTTTGTTATTTGAGTTTGAATATGACATTCAAATATGTTGGTTATCATGGTCTTGTTTTGTTTGGGCTAAGTCACTTTCAGCATTGCTTGATGTTTGGGGTATGTGTTGTCATGCTCATTTGTTGGGGAGGCTGCTAGTCTGATTGTGGGCTGAGCTGATCTCTTAATAGGTGTAATTTTCCAGGACGTGGATTTGACTTGGCCTGGCCAAAGAATTCCACGGATTCCAGATTTTGTGTGTGTGTGCATGTTTGTGTGTGGAATGAGTGTTGGCGTATTGCCAGGAAAGCAGACACAGGTCTGTTTGTGCTCTGGTGCAGTGAGCTGCAGGCTGTTCTGACAGCAATATAAAACATAAAGGCTCTTATTCACACAGAAAAGTGCAGTGGCGCCGTACGCTCATACATTCTAGCATTCTCATTCCCTCACACTTCCATCCACTCTGTCTGCTCATACACACACTCAAACACTCCAAATATTTACATCTTCTATTCACTGTGAGATTGTTTAATAACTTTAAATGCAGCCAAGTGTCAGTCAAATACAATCCCAAACATTTTCCACTGGCTGTATTTCAGTGTTTTTGAGTCTGAGAAGGTGCCTAGTTTAGTAGATTACACCTTGTCCCAAACCCTTAAAAATAATGTACTAAGATAGGAATTAGTTCCTTTGTGTTTTTGACAAAACAACCTTACAATCCTGTAATTACCTTTTCCACTCAGAGATGGTAGGAACTCACTGTCTGCTCTGTGATCAACCCCCTCGTGTGGCCACAGCCTTCCGTTGCCGACTGCACCACAACCTGTTGGTCCACCGTCGCAGTCTGCAGGAGCTCCAGCCCTTCAACACTGTAAGTGGAAAATAATCCTTTCCAAACTAGAAACAATTTACTCATTTCAGTAACCATGACATAGCACCCCCAGAGCTGTGAAATTAAATGTGAACTCTAAATGAGGCTTTCATTTCTCTAAAGTAGCCCTAACTTCTAGATGCATTGATTTAGCAGCAATGTTAGCTTTGGCTGATGGTGAAACAGACTGGCAAGCAGTGAAGAAGGGTTGGCAATGGAAGAGACTGGCAATGGCATATTTAATAATTCCATTTCTGTGTTTTCCACAGCCCTCAAACACAGAGCAGTTCCATCAGAGAGGACAGGGCTTTAACGCTAGCAGTGGCCGGTACACAGCTCCAGTGTCTGGGTTCTACCAGCTAACAGCTAGTCTGCTACTGGGTATGTGGTTCAAATATGTTTTGGGGTGTGCCCCTGCCCCCAACATTCAGACTAGTTATCAACCAATATAGTATTTTAATGGCAGATCCTTAAACTAAAAAGTATGGTTACAGCCTTAGTTTGAATTTAACATTGTGCATGATTTATGTGCCTATACAAGTAAGAAAATCAACATCACCGGCTCTTTATTTATGTGAATTTGAGAATACATGTGAATTTGATGAAGAACTTACCATTGATGAAGTGCCTTATTTACATTATCAGAATGTGTAAAAATTGCACCTTTAGGACTAGACTAAGTTAGATTGTCACTGGGGCAGTATCTTCAGTCCTTCAAACCAAACATATTTGTATTTTTTCATTCCTAAAACAGAGATGACCAACTTTGTTATTGTAGATACTGTCCTGCAGCGTTTAGCTCCATCTCTGTTCAAATGCCCCTGAAAAATCTAACCAAAGTCTTCAGGATTACTTGAAAATTACAGGCAGGTTTGACTGAATTAGAATAGAGCTGAAATCTGCCCTCTAGGTCTGGAGCTGCCTATTCCTTCCCTAAAGGGTAATTATTAGTACCTCAAAGCTGCACTACAAACTTTAGCCTCTCTGTGACACATAAAATTAAATGTTACTTGCGGAATCAATTTGCTCTTCTATGCATATCTGATGGTTATGGGTGATGGCCATACCAGATGAAATCTGTCATGCTGTACTAAGACCCATTGAGCGTAAGAAGAAATTTCAAAAAAGCATATGAGCAAGTATCATATGTACCACTGTGGTTCAAATCTTGTTTTGGCACAGACTCTGTTTCTTTCCCATTTTCAATAGATATTCTCAACATTTCAAGATTTTATGTTTTGACACAGTGATTTAAGAGGTCAAATGTCAGGAGAGTTGCTGTCCATGCAGGCTCGGCGTCAAGGGGGAGCTTGGGGGGCTTAGCCCCCCCATGACGTCCTGAAGCACCCCTGCAATGATCTGAAGGGCCAACCCCTTCACCCCTGGAATACGATTTTAAACACGAAAAGCTAAACGCGATTTCAACCAAGGGGTACCCCTTTCTGACCTGATTTGTGCCACCTCAGATTCTATTTCACCCCCTCCAGCTCCCCAAAACTGATCGATTTTAACCATTGAATGTGGACAATCACCAGTGTATTTAAACTTTCACTGCTAAATCCCAATGTGCTTTTGCGCCTTGTCTGGCGCTGAGCCAAATAGACGCGCTCTGTGCGTTTAGCCCATATCACAACGATTCAGTGTTTTCAACCAGATAAAACTAGCAACAAAAAGAAAAAAAAAAAAAAAAAAAAAAGACATTTGTTAAATACACACTGATGTTTGTGAGTTAGTTAACTCCGCCCCACCCACCAACAAAAAATTACAGATAATTTACTCACCCCCTTGTCATCCAAGATGTTTGTGTCTTTCATTCTTCAGGCGATAAGAAATTATGTTTCTTGAGAAAAAAAAAAAAAAAAACTAAGGAATTATCTCCATATAATGGACTTCAATGGTGCACCCAAGTTTGAACTTCCAAAATGCAGTTTAAATGCAGCTTCATATGGCGCTAAACGATCCCAGTCGAGGAAGAAGGCTCTTATCTAGCAAAACAATCGATCATTTTGGAAACAAATTGACAATTTATATACTTTTTAACCTCAAACACTCGTCTTGTCTAAGTCTGCGTGAACTTTTTTCTGGTTGAATACGGTCAATACAGGTAGGGTATGTCAAAAAACTCAGATCTCGTTTTCTTCCCCAAATTTAAAATCATCCTACATCGCTGCAGAAGTACCGACCCAGTGTTTACAAAGTGAACATGCAAATTTACCCCCTCAAAAAAAAGGTAAAATAGCGATATAGGGCGATTTTGGAAGAAAACAAGATCTGAGTTTTTCGACATACCCTAACTGTATTGACCAGGTTTACACAGACTACACATGCGCATCGCAGAGACAAGACAAGATGAGCATTTGAGGTTAAAAAGTATATAACGTGTCAATTTGTTTCCAAAATGACCGATTGTTTCGCTAGATAAGACCCTTCTTCCTCGGCTGGGATCGTTTAGAGCCATTTAAAGCTGCATTTAAACTGCATTTTGGAAGTTCAAACTCGGGGGCACCATTGAAGTCCACTATATGGAGAACATTCCTGAAATGTTTTCCTCAAGAAACATAATTTCTTATCGACTGAAGAAAGAAAGACACAAACATCTTGGATGACAAGGGGGTGAGTAAATTATCTCTAAAATTTTTGTTCTGGAAGTGAACTTCTCATTTAAGATGTACTGAAAGAACAGCGGTCGTACCTGCTTTGCCCCTAAAGGTACAGATTTTGCACATTTTTTTTACTGACAGTTTAGGTATGCAGGTGTGTGGTTTACATTCCCATACCTCCTGTGCACTGGCTCAGTTTTTCTTGAATCTGATAGTTCCTCTGCTCTCATGGCCTTAAGTCACCTTTATTTCTATAGCGCTTCATACAATACAGCTTTATACTAATTCAAATAAGTTCAGTTCAACTATTACTATTATGCTATTATTCACTTTGTGTTAGTTCAAGGTTAATTCAGTTTAGTTCAATTACAGTGTTGATGTTGCAAGACAGTTCAAGTTTCAGATCAGATGATGATCAGTTCAGATCATCCAGCTTAATTCAGTTCAAGTTTTGCTTTCGTCCTATGGGGTCAGTGGAATTATATTGATAAATGTCTGAAGAGTGTCTTTCAAACACCAGCTAAGCAAGCCAAAAGGCGACAAACGAACCTTAACTTTCTCAGGTGACAGAAATTAAGAAAAAAAAAAAAACTTTGGGAGAAACCAGGCTTAGTAGGATGACCAGTTCTACTCTGGGCTAGTCCTAATGGGATAGTGCCCACTTGTTGCACATTTCAAAATCCATTGGAAGTAGTATGACATACTCTAATCATAAATTTCATTTTAGGCATCCAACTTTCATTTGACATACTGCTTTTCTTATATGTAGCTGCGAAGTATGGATATTTTGATGCAAGGCATTAATATATCTGTAAGCTAAACAATATGCACTGACAGGCAATTGAGTTGGAAACATAAAATATAAGCTTTATTGCATCATTCTTCAAGCTGAAGTACATGCAATGCCTTATTACTGTTTGCATCATGTTACTTGTGTGTGGCCTATCCAACAGCCTGTCCCTTAGATAAAGCTCAGTGGAACAGGGTGGGGTTCTAGTACTACTGAACGTGTCTGCCTGCCACAATCCCTTCAACTCTACATCAACTCTACGTCTCTGTGTTTTGTTTTTCAGAATCCAATGAGTCCCAGAAGAAGCCTCATGCCAGGCAAAAAGACAGTGTTAAGGCCTCTATATGCATAGAGTCTCTTTGTCAGAGTAATGTGTGAGTAGAAATGGTCCATAATCACCAATAGCACTGACCATTTGAAATGTTATTTCCAACACACAGTCCGTCAAGCAAATGAGTCCTAAACCATGATTAATGTGTCTATAATGATGCAGGTCTTTGGAGACAGTGACTGGAGTGAGCACTACAGGGGGAGTATTCAGTATTCTCCTGACTGGGACTCTTTACTTACAGGTACAACTGACATGATAAGCTTATTTAACTGAACAAGAATTATACAGACTACTGAAATTGTTTGTGCTAATAATGCTGACTGAAATTAAATGACTGGGAAATTGTACATATTTGTGCCCACTTTGTATTTTTGTTCTCAGTCACAGGGGCATCTTCTGTTCTAGGGCCCTTGACAATGTTGTAATCCCTATTTAAACTGCTGTATTATACATATAACCTGATGCTTACATTCTGGTTTTAAATTTGTAATGACAACTTATGACTGTTATGACAACACACCAACCAATAAAATTGGATATGCAAGAGAATATATCTAAGAAAATGTCTTCATCATGAACACATTTGTATTATTGACCCATAAAACAAACAAAAAGCATGATTAATATAGATTTATTTTGTATTGTTTATTTTTCACAGGCTGGAGAGTATGTATCTATTCTTATTGACAATGGGACAGGCTCCGCCCTCACAATTCTCCAAGACAGTCTGTTTTCTGGCATTCTTATTGGAGTATGAGGACACAAAACACAAACCAACGACTACAAAAAAGCCCTTTTTCACAGTGTCGACAAAATACAAATCTTTATTAGGTAAGGTATTCAGGACATATTAGAATAATAATTTCATAAGAGGGAGGACTCTTTTCAAGCATCTAAAAGAGACTCTACATATTACAGTTGTTGCAAGGGGCAGCAGGATTGCATTGCTATTTCTTTCCAAATTAATAGCAACATTTAAACTCTGTTCATTGAGGTGTATGTATTTTTTCATGTGGTATGTTCATGCATTCTATTCTTAACAGGGCTGAAGTTCTATTTATTTGCATTTGCTTTTTGAAGAGATATTGATATTTGTGTATATTTGCAATAAAAAAATTCATAACTGCTGAAACATGCTCTGGGAATTTATTTCAATGAATGCAGAGATTTATATGAATAGAAGTGTTCTTGTTACTGCCTGAGGAAAGTGTTTCAACATGCATTTGAAGCTTCCTGCTGTATGAAGGATTTTCATGTTTTGCGATTGATAACTAAAATTTTTGGCAAAATAGAAGAGTATTAATGGAAATAGTAGAGTAACTACTACCACATTTGCAGGGTAAGTGGTGTGGACTTGCATAAAAATCTTAGGAGAAAAACCTAAAAGCAGCAGCAGCAGCTTATTTAGCTCTTTATTCCGCAACATTCTAGCAACAGGGACAAATGAAAATGGCAGCATTTTAGGGTGATTTAAGGCCATTAAGCTTTCTAAATGTTAGTATTATTGGGTAATGCTGGTGAATTTCATTGTGCGTGAACAAAGACACAAACACTACATTTAGTGATGATGAATGTAGACAACATGTTCTAGTAGTAGATGGGTATGAGGTCATCATGCTGGAAGCGTGGCGCCTGGTGTTTGGCGCTGTGCCCTCCACCCCCAAACCCCCCCTACCCCCGCTCTCTTTCTCTCTCTCTGACTGCTCTGCTGTACCTTCCAGGGAAACATCTAACATAGCATTTGTGGTCAGACTTTAATACCTTACAATGATGGTTCGCTGTCAAATAATGTGCAGAAAGATAAATGAGTGTATGGTAATGGCATGCTTATTTAGCCCTTGATGGGCTTACTGAAAGCAGTGTCTCATTAAACACACACACAAAGAAACACATGGGCTGGCACACACAAACACACTTTATCCCAATACATAGTTGGCCGGCTTGTTTCCTGTTAATTGCACAAGATGGCAGGCTTTCAGCCAAAACTAAATTATATTTATTTTTTGAGATAAATAAGTGCCTTTTATTTTTTTATTTTTTTAAATCTAAGACATTTTGACTCTTTCCACTCCGTGCTGTCTCTCTCAGCTTTCAGCACATTCACTCACCCCTTCATGTCTAAAACCTCTCTCCCCTCACTCAGCACCAACAAAGCATTGCCAAAAGCACTAAACACACATTATTTAAAGAGAGATTGTGAGGAATAAACCCGCATTATAAAAGTGATGAATGGCAAAATACTTTTTTTTCACATCCTGTGTCACATGGCCAATTCTATAATATCAAGAGATTAACAATGACAACAACAACACTGAGAATGCCTTTTAAATTAATTTTCTGAATTTTAAGGGAGGCTGTGAACAGGATGCAGAATTGAAATTTGAGTTTGAAGTACAATTAATATGAAATGAAATTCAAATAGATGTGATGGTAACAAAAACTATTTCAAATATTTGTCTTGTTTGAAAGTAAAACAAATGTTTAAAATGATTAAAGGTGCAGAGTCTTTATTTTATTCACATCATACTGTAGAAATTTAAGTAAATTTAGATTTAGACTGCTTGAGATAAAGATGTTCAGATCTAACCTTAATTTCCATTAAGCCTTTCATTTACAGAGCTCTCACGTTTTAGAAAAATTTGGAGTGAGATTATATCTGTTAAGGGAGGAGCCAATTTTGCAGCAGCGGCCCCTCGGGCCCTTTGCCCCTCAGCCCCACGCAATTCTCTCTAGTTTTTGCTGGAAGTTACATTTTATCTATTGTTCATAATTGACCAGCACAAAATAGAAACTATAACAACTGGTAAATTTGATTTAAATCAAATTCATAAAAATAAAATAAAATGTTTTATATATTTCAAAAACCCAAATGAGCCAATGAACAGCATTGCTCAGTATACATTCTGTGAACCTACACATACAGTAGAATTGCAGAATTTGCCCTGAGCATGTATTTCAACCTGTGTGTGTGTGTGAAAGAGAAAGTAACTATTTGACAGTGGTAGGGGCTCAAACTTAATAGAGTAACTAGTTACATATAATGGAATTACACAACTTAATTACAAAATAATTGTAACTAATCTGTTACTGAGAAAAACAGTAAACAGTAAAAAATAGTTAAATTACAGTTACTTATGAAAATGCTAACAGTTACAAAGGGGGGTACATCTGAATATTTTTACACATACATATTTGATTGATTTCTCTCCCAACGTGCATTGATTTCTCTAAAATATGAGACACCAATGTTTCAGAAGTTCAGGACACAAAATAGGACACATGCTTATTTAATGACTGATTTATTTCCAATTTGGGTTTATGTATATGCTTTATTTTTTAAGATTTAACTGTTTTTTTCCCCAAGGCATTGTTAAATGCCAGTGTTTCTATGCAAGGATTTGATTTTAAAAATAGTGTCATTTAACCTCAAAATGGTCTCAAAGTAAAAAGAGGTGCAAAAGTCTGATTTTGTGGTAGCTGTGCTTTAATATTAAATTATCATAATAATTTCAAGTGATGAAGAATTTTGAAAGTCTGACAGTAATTAGTGTTGAGTGCTGCTGTAAGGTTAACCCTGCCTGCTTTAAAAGTTTCAAAAGCATTAACAGTTGAAAACATCAGTTAGAAATTTAGAAAAGTGATCAAATGTAATCAGTTACATTACTTTTGCAGCAATTGAAATAGTTACACTACTTACTACATTTGAAATAGGGTAACTATGGTAACTATAGGGTAACTATATCAACAATGTTGATACATTTTATGTATTTGTGAAATACACACACACACATATATATATATATATATATATATATATATATATATATATATATATATATATATATATATATATATATATATATATATATTTGGATGAAATTGTCTGTCTTTTATCAGATTTACCAATTAGCTAGTTCTTTCCTTTGTTTCCTTAGTTAAAGCTGTTGGAGAGCTAATAATTTAGCACGAATTTGGCTATATTCCCCAACATCGGCTCTTTGTGATTTCGTCCAGGAATCGTAAAAAAAAAAGAAAAAAAAAAAAAAAAAAAATTGGGTTACCTACTGCATTTATTTTGTTAGTTTTTAGTAAATACAAATGGCAACGTCCGCTCCGAGACCCCAACACGACCACCGCTTCAACTTCACAAAACGCTTCCAATGCGAGAGAAATAGAACTTTCCTCTGAAAGCCTGCGCTTCGTCCATTAACATTATATAGCGGGACAAGTTATGCCTTACTTCTCAGCGTGAGAAATACAAGGTGTGGCGTGAAAGCGTGTGAACTGGTTGAAATGCGTGTGTCTCACGGTGAATGCTTGAGACTTGAGAGCCCTGCATTTATTAGCCCTGGGTTTCTTCCATTGCGCGGTCGATGTTCTAACAGTGTCCTCTGGTGGTTAAATAATGCGTAATACTAAGTTTCAACATTCGTTTTATTCCTGGAATTCCAGCCAGGCCACAACAAAAACGAATAAACAAGATTATGAATAAACATCCTTGAAAGTGAATTGCAGTAGAAACCAGGAGGAAATAGCTAAAAGCCTATTCAAATCACGTGCTTTCTGAAAAACAAAACAGTTTTGTTTAAGTACTGATATGGTCTTTTTCAATCCATAGATCTTGTTGATCCTTATCCAAATTGATGGTTAAGAAATTTATGACTGCACGTACAATATGTAGATAGAAAATTTAATGTTTAATGATTTTCGCAATAGATCAGTTTGCTGTTGTTGACTAAAGAGCCAAGGAGGTGAATCTTCTAAGTCGGCTCAGCCTTGGCGAAGAAGGACACTGTCTCATGTTGTACTTGGAAGGTAGTTTTGGTGTTTTAGGCAGTGGCAATGGGTCCAGTGGTTCAGCCACCTTCACAGTATTTTTACCATAGAGTTTCTTCTCATAATCCAGAAGTTGGGTCCAGAATCCTCTGTTAAGACGTATGTAGGGTCTGCTGTCTTTAACCCAATTATGTGCCTGCTGCAGAGTCACTCCTTTGTACTTCATGAGGTAGGCCATTATTAGAGCAGGTGAGCGACTCATGCCTGCAGCGCAGTGCACTAGTGTTCCTCCAGCTCTGTTGCTGTGGATTCGAGCTGCAATGTGGTCAAAATGATCACCTAGACGGGCATTTGGGAGGTCGGACACTGCAACACGTATGCACTCCACTCCTGGGTAGATAGGGCAGGTGTGGGATAAGGTCACGTTCACAATCAGCGTAATGCCTTTGCGGGTCATAAGTGCCTGATTCATAGGAGCATCAGCCCCACTCAGGAAGAGAGTTGGTGTTATCTGTGATATTGACATAAGGCTGCATGGAAAGAAATAATATCCCTTTTTTAAAATCAAAAACAACAACAATGCACTTAAGTTTAGAACACGTTTGAGAACAAAGCTATTTTTATTATGATTTATTATTATTTTGGTCGATATAATTCTTATAAACAATTAATGTACAGGTAGCTGCAATTGTTCTTGGGACATGACATTCAATCATGAATATGCACAGGTCAATGAAAATCTAGGGAAAAGAAAAGTAAAAATCTGCTGTCAAGACTTTTACAAAGATGTGTTTTTAAATCAAGTCTAAAACACGTGCCAAGTTCTTAGAAATGTATTTATGTTAAATTAATATGTTTTTGGAAATTTTTATACCATTAAAAATTAAACAAATATTTCAGTAACAGCTCTTAATCAAGCACAAAACAACAGGCAACAATAACAATACGACATCTTTGTATACAGTCAAAGATGCCCATCATATAAGCTGTGTATTAAAGTCATTGTATGTATGAATTGCATTTCTAACATGTAGATAAAAACATGAGATGAATTAAAAAAATATTGAGAATCACATCACTGACCTGTATACATTATTTTAGAACTCTAAATGAAGAGCAAACAGGGGTAAATGGCAGAGGACAAAAAAAAAAAAAATAAAAATAAAAAAAAAACCACAAACCAGTAAAACCAGTAACCCACAAAGCTGCAGGCATATTTCTAAACTAAGCTAAATAAACATGTGAGCTGTGGCTCTCTGTTTCAACATTTCTACTGTATTACATTACAGTATTGTTCTACATTAAACTCCAATCCATATCCAATCCATGCTTGTCCTTTTTAAATTACTTGGGGGCTAAAGCCTAGCATCTGATGCCACCACAATTAATTTTAGAGTTACTAGTATACTAGTATATACTATACCATACTAGTATAGTCTATTTAAAATATATCTGACCTGTTTACATTGTACTGTATTGTTCCTAGTGTTTTAAAGCTTATTTTCAGTAACTGACCTGGTCCCTTGGTGTGGTCTCTTTCACATTTAAGCTCAACACTAGAGCGCAAGGGATCCCCTGTTGGCAAGTTCAAACCCTAAAAAGGCTTTGAAGACAGCTGGCCAATGACGAGAGAGAGTAATTTTAAACTCCTTCTGCCTGTGGGGCAATAGCTTCATGTGTTTATGACAGACACGTGCCTGTCTGTTTATGAAACCAAACAAATGAGTCAGACTTGAACATTTATGAACTGTTGCCAAAGTTTTGTAAAATAGTAGGCTCATTCAAATGCTGAACACGTAAATGAAATACAAAAGAAGCTAAATCAAAATAAATAGAAAATTAAAACTATTTAAAAACTACTGACATTTCGACAACTATAACAGATGAAGACAAGTAAAAAGAACAGATCAATATATTAAATGTTTGAGTGTGTGTGTATATATATATATATATATATATATATATATATATATATATATAGAGTGAATGAAGAAACCATATTTTGTTTAACGTTATGTATGAACAGTGAATACACACACACACACACACATATATATATATATATATATTGAACAAAATATGGTCTCTCCATTCCTCTTCTAATAAACGGAGGTCTTTTACATTAGCATGTGCGTATACATAAAAATTGTACTTCCGTCACGCACAGCAACGTCACTGTGCATCATTGTCATCGCAATGCCACAACTTCCTGTTTTCGATCCACACACTCAGAATAATGGCTGAATTAAACCGACAGCTCCAGGAATATTTGACTCAGTCTAAAAGCGGCGCGAAGACGATATCACAGTCCAGTTCCAGCACTGCAATAGACATCGATGAACCTACTTCGGTGCCGGGGAGCTGGTTCGGCAGGTGGTCGAGTCAGTTCTCTGGATCCAGCAGCCGTGGAGCGTCATCAGGCCAAGGATCTAGCAGCGGCTTCTCGTGGCCGTGGTCATCAGAACCTGACCCGTGTTTGCCGGGCATGAGTCGATCCCAGCGACTTATCGCGTTCGGAACGTGTATTTTCTTTTCTGCTCTGTGCTTTGGACTGTCGGCACTTTACGCTCCGTTACTCCTGCTGAAGGCACGTAAGTTCGCTCTGCTGTGGTCGCTTGGCTCCGTGTTCGCGCTCCTCGGGGCGGCAATCCTCCGCGGACCCAGTAAACTCATTGCGACTCCCACACCGGGAGCCGCGGTGTACCTGTGCTCTCTGGTGGGTACTCTGTATGCGGCGCTGAGCCTTCACAGCACGCTGCTTACTGCTCTCGGAGCCTGCCTTCAGATCGCTGCAATCGTGGGTTACATCGTAGCTTTGTTGCCGGGTGGGAGTGCTGGGATGAGATTTGTGGGTGGCATGGCAGCGTCCGCAATTAAAAGAACTGTGACCGGTAAAACCATGCCTATATGACCAGGCACTGCACAGACATTTTTTTTTGCTTGTTTTTTTTTTTTTTTTACCATGGAAACTATTCGGTTTTCGTTCATTTTTTTGAGTGACTGGTACTGCCTTGTTTGATTGTGAAAACTCTTGCTGTAATCTTTTCTGAGGAATTCTGCGTGAACAGCACTATGTGGATGAGGATATTCAAGTTTTGACAGGGACCATATGTATGACCAAGACATTAAATACAGCTTGCCTTTCAACGTTTCTGAACTGTTTTTGAAATTTAACTTTTTGTAAATAAACTTAAATGTTTTAATTAGCTTTTTTTTTCTTTGTTCTTTTTTTTCTTCAAGCCATGCAGTCTGACAAAAGATAAGATCGATTCTGCATCATATATGGTGTTCATAAATATATAGCAGTGGCTCTCGATCCTGTTCTTTGAATGTTTCCCATGACAGGCAGTAGGTTATACGTTTTGGAGCTTTTACTAATGATGATGTGTTAAATCAGGAAGACATCCAAAATGTCCAGTGCTGTGGTATTCCTGGACCATAGTAAAGGTGTAAACACGTTCTCTGTTGCTCTATCAAATCCAGTCATTTCAATAGGAATTCACATAATCGGGAGCTACTTGTTTTAAAAGTGACTTGTGTGCGGCAGATCTTTTTAGCATTAAACACTTTAAATAAATGTAAAACTAACACTTATCTTCATACGAAAATGCATTTTGGTGTGGGCAGAACTACCCCATACCATAATGCAGAAATAGAAACCAAAAATTAGTGCCATTTGCCATGGTTGGTTAGGACAAATGTCACAGGAGATAGCTTTAAAGATCGTCACTTTATGTAAAATCTGGTCAAGAGAGTTCTCAAAGCAGGGCAAACACTTTTGAATGAATAGGTAATAAAAAAATAATTAAAACAAATTCGGATTACAGGATTGGAACTAAAGGGCAGTCACGGTTGACTTCGCTCCACTGACTTCTACACATGCAATTGTGAGAGACTGGAAATTCAAGTTAGTGTATAGTACCCAGTTCTGCTTAATTTAATGGTTATAATAAGATGTGACCAATAGAGAATCTCACTTCTACTGCATCACACTTCTACTGGAATGCAGAAAATAAAGGTAGATCTCCAGAATCAGGACTGACACTGCTACCTTCAAGAGTTCTTATCAGTGTCAGAAAAAAACACTAAGGAAAGAGAAATGACAGGCACAGAGAGAGTTTACATAAATTTTGCAGAGTCTATTATGGTTTCATACAAAAAGGACAAAACAATGACAAATTTTGTGACCAACTGTACACACAGAAACAAAGTCTGCAACTTTGTCACTCAAAGTAGCCTGGTAAGGTTACAGAAAGATTATATCCATTATTTTACATAAAAATGAAATTAAATAAACACCGCTGAGACATTGGGGGAATGAAACATTCAGGAGTCCACTCTTCTCTAGTAATAAACACTCCACAAGATGATGCCAGTTCAACATTGGCCCTTACCTAGATAAACTTGCATTCGCTGGATGACAGAATCTGACTGAGGAATTCAGTGGTGCACAAATTATTTTGTGTTTTATACATTAGAAGCATCAAATCCAAAAAAAAAAAAAAAAACAGAAGGGGTTCAGGTGCTGGTACAAATTCAGCTGCCACTGTCCAAGTGAATCACAAAGCACGTCAGCTGCTCAGGGAAGGGGTGTCTCCAGGTTTAACAGAGTTGTACCATGCATCACAAATTAAGTTTCCTGGACCATAATCATTAGTCCAGTACAAAAGATGTTCCTCACTACACCATGATCAGTTGTTATTCTCAGTGGTGATGTAAAGGTTAGAACAAGTTCCATGTACCATGTGTACGCCAAGCAGATAGCAAGGGGCATGTAATCCAAAACATCTGCCACCACCATCTTCCGTCATAGAGCAATAGCTTAACCTTAGCCACCAATCAGGGTTCTGTGCTGATTTTACTGAAGTGCTTCCAGATATCGGTCCAAGCCTGCATAATTGTTCAGACTCTCAAAGAAACTGGTATTGTAGCCATATGTGGTTCTCTGTTTACCCTGTCCTCACTGTAGTCGGTTTAACCCCATTTTGTCCGGTAAAACGGGTGTGACCATTCCTACCGTCCACGACCTCCCCTCATAACACCACGTGGAGCCCCTCGCCTGCTATTTGGACCCACATTGGGACCAGGACCACCTGAGTTGGGCGGCCCACCACGGCCCCAACCACCTCTTCCTCCCCGTGATGGAGGCCCATACCCACCTTCGTCTCTTGGTGATGGTCGACCTATGGTGAGTTGGATAATATTAGTATGCAGAATGCCTCGTGTTTTGCATTTAACAAGTCTTTGTCACTTAACCATCCCTCACCTGCTCCTCTGTCATCAGGCCCTGCACCAGGGGAGTCCATGTCACCAGTGCCTGGTCCATCATGCCATGGCCGTTTGCGTGGAGGAAGCGAGGCCATATCCATGCCCTGTAGAGAGGAGGAACGCTCTCTACTGGCTGGAGAAGAACTGTCATGCATATTGTGGTCTGGCCGCTGACCATCTCGATAACTTTCATGACCTGAACACACATACACACCAGCATGAATTTTGTTGCATCTTTGATGTTAAGCTTGAAATATGCAACACTCTTACTTAATGCTTATGCCAAGTGTACACTACATGACTAAAAAAAAAAATGTTTTACTTGTAATAATATACAACATCCATTATCTTTGTGAGGCACGGGTGGACACACTATATCAAGTGTAGACAATGTACACCCAATTTGCACCTGAAACAAGATCATTAATATATAGTGTGTAATACATTATTTCATGAAAACATCCAAAAAAAAGTGACAAAACTTTTAGAGTGGCTGCCAGTCTTAGGCTCCATTTGTGTTTAAGTTTATTTTGTTCTGATAAATGAAGCTAAAGTGACAAATAAATGAAAATGGAGCAAGACAATGTTTCAAACAAACACTGGCAACAAGGGCTTTCTCTTCTTCATAAAGAATTCTAAGTTAGGTTAAAGAATGCCCACAACTATATTCTGTTATCATATTACTAGTAATACTTAATGTTTTAGTAAAACATTATGTAATACTTCATGTAAACAGATATCCCATGGTTTCCTTCTCATTGGTCACTCTCACTGGTCACCTTCTTATTGGTCCTTCCTTGCCACTGCTCTCTCTACACTGCTTTTGTTTCTGAGGCAAGTCATAAAACATATTGGAATGCTCATACCTAACTAGCCTATTATGCCAGTTTGGCTTTGATCTTATTTTTTGTTGTTGCAGATCTCAAAAATCGTCTGTGACTGGAAAATGTACGCTAAAATCATGTAGTGTGCACTCAGCTTTATGGCCTCAGTGAAAGAATAGGAATTTGCTCAAGCATGTCTAACTGCACTGCAACAACAAGAACATTTATTGGCATCCCCTCCATGCGCTTCTACCTGAATCTCGCCCTCCCTCCCAGCCCTCCTGGTTTCTTCCTCCTTCATAGTGACAGGGATAATCATCAGGAGTTGGGAGAAGTCCCTTTCTTCCTACACCACCTAAGAAAGATGTCATGTTCAAACCTGACACCTCAGTTTTAATGGACGCAAGGTGAGCTGATGGACAGATGAATGGAAAAGATTTTACCTCCTCTTGGCCCACCACGTGGCCTTCCTCTTCCTCCCCAACTTTGGGCCATTTCTTCTTGAGAATCAAAGCTCTCATCTCCACCATACTCATCTTGGTAGCCACCCATTCCAGCACGGCCACTTGGGCCAGCCCTCCGGTATCTGCACATTCAAATCCAGAAAATTAAGATCATGTATTTAATCGATCAGTTGACAATGCTGGTGAGAGATAAAAGAACTCTGCCTATCAAAGTTTGTAAGATTAATCCAATTCTTGGAATCAAGTAAATTTACTTTTGGTGGAAAATCCCAATTGGTGGACCAACACTCAAGTTTGCTTTTAAGAACCAGTTTTAAGAAGATGGAATATGCTAAGAAAAGCAAGAGAAAAGACTCAAGGAGGTCATATGATATCTGAACATAAAGATGACAACTATGCATGACAACGATCATGCAGGGACAGGCAAATTTTCCTAAAGCAGTCATAGTGAGCCGTCATAGACTTTGTTGAACATGTCTGTACAAGCTGACGATTAAAATAGTATACTTTAAAAGACTTGAACACTCTAATTTCTGCGAGACATAACAGAAGCATACCCCAGTCTTTAGTTTCCAGTGTTTCAATATTTGGAATCTTTTTGAATTACAGTTACTTTTTTCTTTCTGTCAGAACACAGTAAATCAAATTGCGGACTAGTGGCACATAACACTTACGAGTCATCTCCATGCGGTGGTCGTCTTTGCCTCTGGTCAAACTCCTCACCAGAGTCCTCATACCCATCATACCTGTAAAGATGTGTCACCAGGCACAAATTTCACATTCTAATCCACAGGACTCTGGCAATTTAACAAAATCAGATTTATACAGTTTACATTGTACAGAATGAAACATACCTGTCGTGTCCCATGTACTCTCCATCATGCGAAGAAAACCTTTCCTGGCCCTCCCATGGGCCTCCAGAGATTCCTCTGTGACCTACAGAATATTCCTGCCCAGGACCTCCAGGGCCTCTTCTCCAGCCTTCTTGATAACCTCCATCATCACCCCAGTACTGTCCTCCATCTGAGCCCTGACCAGGGCCTTGTCGCTCCGGTGGGGGTCCCATGTGGTGGTTAGGTTGTCCTCGAGGACCATCTCCTGACACAAACAGAAAGGGAAAATGCAAACAAGTCACAATTAACGCTCACATACTACTAGTCTTAAATTATCTAGCACATGACTAACTTTTTTTTCCCAAAAGAGTTGTTCACTGAGTATTACCTTTCCCATTAGGACCCTGCTGTCCTATCCCATGCATCATTGACTGAGGCCCAGGATTCTGTCCCTGGAAGACATGCACAACATTTCAGCAATAGAATCTACTCTGACATTTATTCAGTTACATCTTTTTGTCCTAAACATTCTTGGATGTATTTATCCCAACTGTTTCTTCACCTGGTTGAACTGTCCACGGTTTCCATCACCCATGTGTGGTGGTTTGCCTTGCATATATGGTGGTGGGCCCTGCATATTGCCTGGTGGTCCTTGCATGTTTCCTAGCGGCCCTTGCATGTTGTTTGGTGGTCCATGCATACCCCCTGGAGGAGGCCCAATTCCATGCATATTTCCCATGCCCTGCATGTTACCATGAGTCCTGGGTGGAGGGCCCATCATACTCCCTGGCATGGGTCCTTGAGGGCCCATCATGTTTCCGTGAGGCACAGGCCCCCTCATGTCCTGATGCATCATACCTCCCTGTGGTTGCCCCTGTCCTCGTGGTGGTGGTCCCATCATACTGGCTGGAGGTCCACCAGAACCTGGGGGCATTCCTGTTGGGGGAGGTCCTTGCATGCCTCTGGGGCCAGGTGGCAGGCCAGGAGGACCCTGGGGTCCCAAGTTCCTGTGAGCACCTGGATGACGTGGAGGTCCATGCATATCTGGACCCATCATGCCCTGAGGAGGGGGACCCTGGTGTATAGGAGGTCCTGGTGGACCCATTTGGCCTGGAGGTATGAAAGGACCAGGCATTCCACCTGGTCCCATTGGAGGCATGTTGTGTGGCATTTGCTGTGGAGGCATGGACTGAGGGAAGCCTTGTGTTGGAGGGGGCATTGGACCACCCTGCCCTGGAAAGGGTGGCATTGGCCCTGACTGCCCAGCAGGGGGAGGCATTCCCTGCTCTTGTAACTGTGCCATTCGTTCAATCTTCAGTTGCTATGGACAAAAACATAATGTCTTTATTAATTACTTAAGTATACAAGTAAATGCATAATACAGGGTCTAACACAATGCTAAAGCTGTATATGTGACCCAGGACCACAAAACCAGTCATAAGTGTCAATTTTTCAAAATTAAGATATACACATCATCTGAAAGCTGAATAAATATACTTTCCATTGATGTATGGTTTGTTAGGATATGACAATATTTGGCCGAGATACAACTCTTTGAATATCTGGAATCTGAGGGTTCAAAAAATTTAAATATTGAGAAAATCACCTTTAAAGTTCTTAGCAATGCATATTACTAATTAAAAATAAAGTTTTGGTATATTTACAGTAGGAGATTTTCAAAATATTTTCATGGAACATGATCTTTACTTTATATCCTAAGGATTTTTGGCATAAAAGAAAAATCAATAGTTTTGACCCATACAATGTATTTTTGGCTATTGCTACAAATATACCAGTGCTACTTAAGACTGGTTTTGTGGTCCAGGGTCACATATGTAATTGTATTTGCAGACCTCGAGCAACATTGGGTTTGTATACTGCAGGGCAGCCATTTCCTGCTCAATTTCTGCTTGTGTCTTCTTCTTGCCATCTACCGTCTTCTCATCCTTCCTTTCCTTTGGAACCTCTCCAGGAGGCATCGCTGGAACCTTATTCTCTGCCCAGGCCTATTGAGTAAATCAAAAACTGAGGAACTTACAAGACCAAAACCTGTCTGGAAGTGCTAACAAGACCTACATATAAGATTATCAAACTGACCTGTTGAAACTGAGCTGGAATTGGCTTTGCATAAGGAACCTTTTTAGTCGGTGGCTTTTTTTGGTCCTTCAGCATGACCTCTTCCATTCCCCAGTCCAGCCCTGGAATGCTCATCTCAGGTTCTGCCACCATCTCTTTGCCTGAGCAAACCACCAATTATAAATAAACAACTAATTTGAACTTCAATAAATATTTACTGTGACTATGCATGTATTAGTGTCTTAACCAGATTGTTCTTGTTCCATGGCAGCCTTCAGTTGTTCTGGGATCCCCATGCCAGGAATGGCTGCAACACTATTGGTCTCTATGTCATCTAGAATTACCCAAAATAAAGCTTTATGAATTCATATGTACATCCTCTATAGGGCTTTTAAATTGCAAGAGGTCAAGGAATACCAACCATATTCCACTCCATCTTCTGACATTCCAGGCAACAAGTTCAGATTGTATCTGTCCCGCATCTTGTCCCCCGGCCGATTCCTTGTCCAAAATTTGCTGAAGAAGTGATCATAGAGCAATGAGCTACAGTCTATGCAAACCAGAGCATTTTAGGTTTATAATTATTAATTTCTTTGTTTGACCATTTACTTAATTGCATGGAACATTTATGTATTCAAATTGAACTATAAATAAAGGAGTGTGTTCAATAACATTTTATTTATTTTTCTGCTGTTGTATCAAGCCTTCTGAATATTTACTAGCATTGGTATTAACTACTGAAATTTGAGTAAATGTAACAATCCTAATTGACACATATAGTTGCTATATGTATGTTTTTTGACACACACTTACCTGGTATGGTCGTTAGACCCAGAACACAAGATGTGGCCCAGTGGATGCCAGGCTAAACTCCAGATCATTCCTTCATGAGCCATCTCCATTCCTCCCACCTCTTTCTCCACACTAGCAAAATATTTCAAGCAGTCAAATAATACAAAATCTGACATGACTCCACATAGTATTATATTTTGATATATGGTACAGAGAGGATGTGAATGGTGCTTACCCTGCATGCCAAAATAGCAGTGATCCATCAGAGCCTCCACTGGCAAACAGGCCTTCATGAACTGGGTGCCAAGCTACAGCTGCAACCAAAAAGTGAAAATGTATATGTATACAACACACTGCTTCACCTGCACAAGATTAATACACATTCTCATTAGGATCATACCTGTGGCTTCTTTCTTATGTCCTCTAAAAACCTGCAGCTCTTCTTTGAGGTTGCGAATGTCAAACAGTTTGCATAAATGGTCACGTGATGCCGTCAATAGCCAGTTGCCATTGAGGTTCCACTTCACCTCCATGACTGTGTTTTTATGTGCATGTCTGAGGACAAAACACAACTGTACAATCAACAGCCCTTCTTAATCTTTCTTACTTAAGTACTCAAACTCAAACCAAGATTTGCAATGCTGCAACAGTTTGTTGTTAAATGGCAACTACATCTGTTAACACGTCAAACCATTTTATCATATGCAAAAAAGATTACAATATTTTTCTGTCTTACAGGGGTTTCCTAACTTACAGTGTTGCCAAACTTTGTCCAGTCTTTGGGTCCCAAAATTTGATAGGCTGCTGGCTGTCTTTGCTGCCGGACACCACCAAGCCCTTTGTGGGATGCCAATCGACACACTTTACATCTGCTCCGTGACCTGGAAACACATGTAAGTTTGAATGAGTGTGTGTATTTCAAAGCAACATTACGCTCTAATATTTGATCACAATTCTATAATAAGCAAAGACAAATAACAGCCAGAACAAAACAAACTGTATTAGATTAAACACCTTTTCTAAATGAGTCTCAAGCCACTGAATTTGCAAAATCTCAAATCTCAAAAAAAAAAAAAAAAAAAAAAAAAAAAGATATTTACAAGTGGGACACTTTGACTAGCTAATAAAGGTGCCATTATTTTAAAGGGCACTTGACTGTCACAAAAACAATTAAGAGGGTATGAGACTTGTATTCGTAATCTCTGGGTGAACCTGCATAAATTCTTGACAGCTGTTTTTATTTTAATAAGATAAATGAACAGTCTCCAGTTAAAAAATATCTGTTGTGAAAAAATGGGTTTGGTTTTTTAATGAAAATCAGTGTGATACATTTTTTTTTTTTTTATTAATATAAAAAGCATGACAAAGTCCTGTTTCCTATTGTTCAGATCACTGCAAAAGGGACAGTGCCATAGCTCAAAGACATAGCACATTTTTCACATCATATTGTGTTTATTTGATTATAGTCCTAAGCCTGATTTTTTTTTTTTTTAACAGCCAAATGTTAAAAAAAAAAAACTCTGGAATTCAGGGAGTTTTATTCCACTGGCTTAACAGGTATAGGTATTAAGCACAAGTTTTTTTTTTTATCTTTATTTTACCAGAAAAGCTTCATATCCAGTCACTCACATTGATTCTTTGCGTTACGCACTCTTGTGCACAAAAGAAACAAACAATAAGTCTGACATAACATTTGACTGGTACTGCTATTGAACTAAAATAAAAGTAAAAAAAAAAAAAAAACAGTCATCATCTCTAAATTAATTCTCAAAGGTTTTACGAAATTGTATTTTTTGTGTGGGTTTTTTGTTTTTTTTTAAGAAATAAGTTTATCACGTGATGATGTCTGTGCATTTAAGGTAATCTTTTCCCCTCTTCTTCAAATGGTACAGGTCAAGTTATACATATCTACATAGTTATACATGTTCTTGGTATTGAAAGAGACCAATACTTCATCTTCATTGCACTGTAATAGATGCAAATATTTTAAATATTGTAAATTATGCCAAAAGGAACATTTTTTTATTTATTTTTTTAACTAAAAGACATCATAAATGAGTAGGATCACTTTTTCCAGTACAGAAAAAAAAAGTACATATACAAGTATATATAAATCACTTTTTAGGCAAATGATAAGTTTAAAAAAATGTATATGCTGACTGAACTCATTTTAATTCAATTATGTACTACAGTGTGGCATTCAATACCAATACATTGAGAGATAATGTTAATGTGTAATTACAAGAATCGTTTGTCTCAGGAAAAAAAGCAAGATTTTTAGACTGCTGATCATCACTAGATTTGATCACCTGTTTGAAAGAAAGATTGATGAAAGAATGAACAATTTTATTTGAGAAAAGACACCTAAACTTTTCTACTACAAAATGATTGTTTTAGATTGTTTGACTGTAATATTACAGCAATAGAGTCCTACAATATTAACTCAAGCATGTTTAGTAAATATAAGAGTATAATACACACACAGAGGGTTATTAGGCACAACCAGCAAACAGTGTGCAGAAAAGCATGTTTTTTTTTTTTTTTTTAACATAATACAATAGAAAGAACATGCATCCCTTGTACAAATACTGTCAGCATACAGAGAACTGTACCTTTATCATTACTAGATATTACAAAAAAGGATTTATGAGATTTAGTGCTTGATCAGTCAAATATTAGTTACAACCTCAAACACAAGGTCTAATGAATATTTAAACAAACTGCAGACCCATGTAAATGGCCAAAAAAGCCAAAGAAAAGTCCAAAAAAAAAAAAAAAAAAAAAAAAAACCCTGAGCACAAAACTGATACTGACAGCCCATGGTAACGTTTGCAGATGTGTGTGAAAGGTAATGTGAAGACTCTGTTTGTGAACCCAGATGAGAGTGTAATTTTATGTTTAAAGGAAAGCATTTGTGAATATCTCCTCATTTTATATAACATACCTCTCAGAATTCTTTCCTCATGACAGCGCAGAAAGTCCCAGATGCGTACAGTTCCATCATCAGAGCAAGTGGCAAATTTATTATCCGTAGGAGAGAAACTGAAGACACAGCAGGGAGAGAATCAACAATGAAGGATAACATAGCAGTTCTCTGTAGGGTGGACACCTTATACCCTGCGGGGGCCATCTGAGTGGATCTGACAAGGAACCATCCATCTCCTTAACAGACAACTTGCTCTACAGAACAGTTCTATCATAACATGCTTAAATGCATCTCTAATTCCACAAGCTAAAATGAACGACATATTTAACACTGACTGCACATTTCTCTGAGCCTTGCTGTACAACATCAGAAAATGGTATGAGCACTTTAGTTCAATTAGTAAATGTAATCATGTATGTTTCAAATACAGTCATCCCTACACAGACTGCTCTTCTGTCCAGAGTGCACACAAGCTGGTTCAAACATTTGGCAAAACTGAGCCTGCCTCAGTTCACCAACTCACTCTTTTGACCTCCAAACACACACCATTATTTTACTACTTCTAGACACAAATAAGGCAGAAGTATCACTCCACCTAACACCATAAAGTACAAACATTACCCACAGTGCTTAGATGTTCTTACTATGCACTCAATTTTTGCATAATAAGAAAATAGAAATAAACCACTGAATGAGCGAAAGCATCTCTTTAGTTTGTTTTACTTCAACCCATGAGCCATTTGTATGATAACTGGCTTTAAATGTGTGGCTTCCTTTTTTAATAAAAAAAAATATTGAAAAAAAAAAAAAAAAAAAATAGCATTTTATTGCATTAGAAAGGATTTTGCACGCTCTGCATTGTGTCTGAATTAAAACAAACGGGAATGGCAATAAATTATAAACCTGGATTTCAATGTGGATGAAAATGTTGCCATGTGCATTTATACCCGTAGAGCTGTATCAAAGTGAATATCTGAATTATTTATGCTTAGAAATCTTTATTTAGAGGCAGAATTTTTATTAGGGACTGACTGAAAGACAAAGACTCTGATGGCCAGTAAGGGCAGCACAGCTCCTGTCTCACTGGTAAACCACCGTGAACTGAAACTTAAGAGTTGTGTACGTTTTCTACAAATAGACCAGTGCAAGGACATGCATCCAGCTCCTCCACTATGGAGGCTCCAAAAAAACCCTCCAACAAACACTCCAGTCCCTGAGGGTCTTTTTAACGGATGCTTTTTTTTCTAGACTGCATGTCATCACTTTAGAGTATAAATAATTGGGAATGCTTTATTTAAAAGTGTGAAAATACACCTTTTCTGTACATAGTGGTTATGTATATAAAAGATGAGAATACATAACTCAAAAGCCACAGGTGACAAATAAATGCAGTGTTGCAGCAACAACAACACACACGTGTCAATAATAAAGGACATAAACATTGAGCAGCACAAGGAAGAGTATATCGGAACTGACAGCACTGAGGAGAGCCCCCTACAGGCAGAGCACTGCCCCTGCAGGGGCAGTAACAGGCTTGGGTTAACTACAGAAAATGGTAGATTGTGTATAGACCTGGCCTCTCTAATCGCCTCCTTGTGAGCCTGGAACATCTTGACGTTATTCATGTTGGACTGCCAGTACTTCACATAACCTCCATGGTCAGCAGTCAACATCCACATGTCATTGTGAGACCAGGTCATTGCCCTGACAGGGCTGTCATGAGCCTATAACAAGAAAAGAAAAAGGGGTAGATAAATAAAGACCTTTAGCTAGCTTTTGAGGTTGTGAGGTAAGGGTAGTGTGCCACAAAACTAAAATATGATCTCTAGTTACCTGCAGAATTGTCTCAAAGTTAAATGTGAGCCCATTCCATAAGGTAAACTCCCCACTGGAGGCACCCGTTACAAGTCGCCTGCCTTCAGGAGTCCACTGTAAGAAGGGAAGAAAAGGGTAGGGAACGGTTTAGAATAACCGAAGGAGTAGGCTGTACATGGGTTACATAGCCAAATGATGCATTTCAACACACAAAGCATCAAACTAGCATAACATACTTTTTAAATCAAAAGCCTAACACTTACCCGCACAACAAACACAGGGCATTTGACTTTGTTGGTGGAGGTTCTGACAAACTTTGTTGTAACAGCATTCATAGGGTTATTAACCATACCAACAGGAGGAACAAGCTGCAAAAAAAGAAGTAATTTTATGAGAGAGATACATTAACTTTAGTTCTTAAACATAAGAACTAACCAAAATAGAAATGAATCATACATCATTGTAGCAGCCTGCATCTGGTTGAATAGCACGGAAATCTCGATGATCTCGTTGCCACAATCGATTCTGAAATGGAATAATTTGCCACATGTTACATTTGCCAGACGTTGCATTGCCACACTCTGTTACATTTTGTCATGCTTATACCTCAAGATGTCTGATGACAGACGGATTATAATCAATGGTCTTGCGGTTCACAGCTTTCCTCATGCGCTTGCCATCGAAAGTGAGCTGCTGCATAGCCTGCTGCTGGGCAAAGTCTGGCCTCTTGTAGAACAGCTGACGAGGTGCCTGGTGCTGGAACCGAGGCATATGGAAGA